>CM057458.1:1097260000-1098004166 GCA_016271365.2 Neoceratodus forsteri | reverse complement strand
ACTGAGCCCCACCACCCTGCACCCTCTGGTCACGGGCGGGTGGCAGCTCCTCATCCACAAGTCGCCGGCCGCCCGCTGACTGATAGCGCACTAATGGGCATGTAGACTGCAGATTGTATTATAGTCCTGAAATGTGAATGAACCATTCACATTTCAGGACTGCGTAGTACGGCACGGTTCGTACACTCCATTGGCCCACACAGTGGACCAATAGGCTACAGCCGCATTGTATGCTGTCAGTCGGCGGGTGGCCGGGTGGCTATGGGTGGAACTGCCACCCGCCGCTGACCGGGGTGCAGGGGTGGCGGGCTCAGTGGGTGGTGGGGAGGGTGGTACCGCTGGACCACCAGGGTTATTCTAGTCGTGATGCCCATGATCGGGCAGGGGAGCGGTCCACTTTACCACCAGGGATATTACGGATACTTGGCACGCGATCGGGCAGGGATAGAGTCTACTGGACCACCAGGGATATTATTATAAACATATGTCTGCATCGGGCGGTGGATAGGTCCACTGGACCGCCAGGGATATTATTTTAAACATATGCCTACGATCGGCAGGGATAGGGTCCACTGACCACCAGAACTATTATATTTATATGGCCGCGATTGGGCGAGGGGGGACAGACCACCTGACGTATCCTGAGGTCGGGTGTGACTCACAGCAGGCGGCTGCCATGTTGCACCTAGCAATATGGCAGTCCACCTGTGGGTGTCCCCAACATGTTCCTGGTTTTGATGGGCACATCTTTGCGCTTCTGTGCGGGCGTAAAGCGGTTTGTGCTCTGCATATGCGCCACACACGCTGGCTGAATATCGGGATGTGCCGCATATGCATGGCATGCCTCGCACTTGGCGCCGATACATTACTGGTGCGCCTGGGCATCGAGGGTTGCGCTGAGCAACCTACCCTTTGAATATCGTACAGGGCACATCAGTGGGTTGTGCATGGTGTAACACTGTTGTGCCATGCACAACCCCTTTGAATATCCCACCCCAGAGTAAAAATACCAAGAAATGCCCAGGGTGTTAGGGTTTTCGACCATAACACCCTACGCTGTAGGGACTGGCAGGCGTCAGGGGTGTAATCTGGGATTGTCGACAGTAATGGTCATGCCATTCCACCCTCACCCTGCAGCCAGTGGCAGGCATCGAAGTGTGCCTTGGACCCTTTGGCCCCAGAGTTCACCCATTCTCCTATACTGCACCCATTTCAGCATATTTCCTTATGAAATGAGGTGAGTGTAAAGCCCGAACACACCAAAGCACACCTCGACACTTGTGTCTGCAGGGTAGGGTGAGGTGAAATGTCATGACCGTTATGGGCGACGCACCCAAAGGCACACCCAGTGCCTGTCCATCTCTGCAGGGTGGGAGTGGAGTTGGCATCAGTTCAGTAGTTCACTGCCATTTCTATACTGCATCTGTCTAACTCCCCGTGACTTCCACTGCTAGTGACAGTAAGCAACAGTTGGCATTGATAAATGCTTGTTAAATGTGAAATTGCTAGACCTAGTTCCTGGAGTGAGAGGGTGATCCAGTGCCTCACGCAACTCCTGTGTGAGGGGAGGGAAGCCTCAACCCAGCCAGGTAGGACTTTATTGTACGCGCTCGTTATTGTCGTTCTGATGAATATAGTTTCAATAAAGATCATAAAAGGCTTTTAAAATCTGGTTGGGGTACGGGTCAGTTGCCCCATGTCTGGATCCCTTATCTGGATAATAGTGGATTGTGAGACTCATTGCCTCAACCTATGGGCAAGCAGGTGAGTTGCCCTGGGACCACTCTCATAATATCTCTGATGAAGATATTGTAGAGCCTGTTCTGTACGTATATCAAGGAGTTTCTGGAGTTGTTGCTTAGTAGCTAGTAACAGCGGATGCACCTCTCTATCTCCCCCTGTATGTTGCGCCTGCAGGTCCTTGAGCTGCTGCTGTAGGTTTTCCATTTGCAGGTTTAGTTGTTTTTTTTGTGGTTGGCAGCATACTTAATTATCTTGCCCTGGAGTACTACTTTTAAAGTATCCCAGAGGGTCGCTCTGCTCACCTCCGGAGAGTCATTCTCCTGCAGAATCTGGGGAATCCTGGACTGCACCATCTCTGTAAAATCCCTCAGATTCAGGAGATAATTGTTAAATCTCCAAAGTGTTTGACCCCTTTCAGTTTTCCATTCCATTTTGAGCATTAGTTGTGAGTGGTCTGATAGGACCAAGGGATTACGGTACACTCCAGTATTTGATATTGGTGTTCCTGGATACTAGGAAATAATCTATATGTGTGTGTACCATGCAGTGCTGAATAGTGTGTGTATTCCCATTTCTCTGGATGTAAAATCTCCAGGCATCTGTCCAGTGTCTGCCACTGAAGTAGTTCAGAGTTGCCCTCTGACTGCTGTGCACCTTTTGGTTCTAGGGTTAGAGGTATCTTCAGGTTTTAGGATTTGATTTAAGTCTCCTACTACTATTAGGGCTCCAACCTGGTACTCTGTTATTTTTTGATATCAGGAATGGGTGACTGCAGCTGTAGTACCTGGAGAAACATAAATTGAAGCCACCGTGAGGGGAGCCTTCCATCTGCCCCACAGCTATGGCCAGCCTACCCTCTGGATCTGAATAGGATGCAGACATCTGGAACTGAACATTTTGTGGCATCAAAATCACTGCACCCCTTCATTTCCCCTACCATATGAGTAAGCCACTACCAGAGAGAATCCAAATTTGGATAACTTAGAGTGCTCAACCTCACTAAAATGGGTCTTCTGCAATAGTATTCTTGTGGGCTTTGTTGTTTAAGGAAGGTTAACACTCTACGCCTCTTAATGGGACTGTTGAGGCCATTAATATTTTGTAAAATAATTTTTAAACTCCTTTTGCTATCCATCCTCTCTATATGCTGCTGTGTAAGAGAATCCAAACCTTACCTTAACTGGACCCCCTTTGCCCACCTGCAGTGTTTATGTTGAAAGAGGTGGTGACTATCCCTACTCTCCCAACACCTCGAGTCTCCCCTCCCTTTATGTCTGTGAGACAAGCACCAGCAATTTGGTAATGCAATAACATTAGACAGCAATTTTGTGGCATCAACAATCTAAACAGTAAACAGTTAACATAAACAAAAACTCCTTCCTGCGGGTGTAGGCCATCAACTCCTGGCTGCCCCCGAGGAATAAAACTATATACATTGTGACCTCTGAAGTAGGGGAACATTCGAATATGCTCCCTTAAAGCCCGAGGGAATGTGGAGAAAACCTTCCCTCAAGTGGGAGGAGATAGGGCCCTACATTGGGTCCGGTCCTCCCGGGCCTGGAACAAACCAGGCCCTTGCCTAGTGACAAGGCACATAATCGTCAATACCGTGGCAAGCAAACCTCCCAAGGTCTGCATTGTTTTGTGTGATATTCCTCCTAATAACTCACTTTCTGAAAATGTTTAACAATTGGGATCCCGGGGTAAATAAAAGGATGGAGTAATTGATATTACTATTTACATCGGTGGGGGAGCTACTGCCTCCCCATTACTTTTAATAAGCAGGTTTCAGGGGCCCCAATAAGAGGTCTTCCTGGGAAGAACAGGGACGCTTGCCATCCTGTATCAGAAACCCCTCTCCCACGTTCCCAGACACTGTCCAGCCAGAAACAAGTCCTGGTTTTTAATTTTTCCTAGTCTGCAGCTGAAACCCCATTAAAACACAATATGCTCGACACATTACAATCCTGATATCAGCCAGCCTAAATAATAATAAAATCAACAATAATAGAGAGAAACGCTAGAACTGCAATCGGAAATCGTTTGGTTAAATGTACTTATAGCAGTTCTACATGAGAGAGTTCATAAGTGTTCATTACAGCATAGTTCCATAGGCAAATTTAAAGATACTTGGAGATGCAATTTAGTCATGACCCTCAGAAATGACAGCCTCAGCCGCAATGACCAGACGGATCGGGCCAGAGTTCGGCTCATATGAAACCTCCAAGTCCCAAATGCTTCAGGAGATGCATTCTGTATGAGCCCCTGTCGTAGGAGAAAGAAAACAAGTTAGTTAGTGCGCTCACCCTATGTTCAGGTCTTCTTGTCTGCTAAGCAACAGTCCATTGCGAGCTGTGAGTGCACTCTGTGCAGCAGGGCTTTGACATCTTCTAGGGTTCTGGGCACCATTGCTCGTGTTGTTCTCTTATGGGGATGCCTCTCTGCGATCTACCAATCCAGAAGTGAGGCCTGTGATCTCCGTTCTCCAGTTCGATCCAACCCAGATGCCCATCCTGTTTTTTAATTCCTGGTATACCTTTTCTGGGGATTCGTAATTCTTCACTCCTGACTCCCAAAATATTTTCAATTTGGACGGGTAAGGCGTCTGAAATTGAACTTTGTTTTCACGTAAGATCTTTAAAATAGGAGAATAGGCAGCCCTTTTCTTAGCTATCTCTACTGGGTAGTCATTGTCAAATATGAGGCAGGCCGCATTATATTTAACAATCTTCCTGGACCAGGCTAATTTCAGTAGTTTGTCCTTGTCTTTCTAGCTAGAAAGCTTAAAGACAGTCGATCACGGTCTGGCTGCTGGGTCCCTGGGTTTAGGGACGAGTGCCTGTGTGCCACGATCTTAAAAGTAAAGTCCACTGGGACATCCAGTACATCTTTGAGGAGGTCCTCAAGAGATTCCACCATGTGGCCTGTTTCTGAACCCTCTGGGAGGCCAGATAGATGAACATTGTCTCACCTGGAGCGAGCCTCTAGATTGGTGATTTTGTTCTGTATGGTCTCCTGATATGATGCCTGAAATTGACCGCAGACTGCAAATGGAGCAGTCATTTTCCATGCTGGTGATCTTCTTCTCAGCAATATCAGCTTTTACCTCTACCTCCTTTAATCGATCATGCAAGGCAGCAAACTCCTGCTTTGTCTCTGCTCTGAAGGCTCGGAGCTCACTCAGGAGGGTCTCAAATCGGGACTTTGAGAGGCGTTCTGACTCGTGGTCTGTATCAACCTCTAGGGCCTCATCTCCCGAGAGAGAAGAACTCTGGCTGGGCCTCTCGTGGATGTCTGATTCCTTTGCACCGGCTGTTTAGAAGTCGATTTAAACCGGGATCTGCTCGGTCTATGTCCCCCTTAATCCCTAATGGCATTTCTGCAATTATTTTTCAAATTAAACTATGCTAAGCAGAGGATTGGTCAGCAAGTATTAAGGAGCTTTAGAAGATAGCAGTCATTTGGGTGATGATGTCACCAGAAGATCCTCCCATAATACTATTTTAGTGATGAATGGGTTGTAATTAAGAACACATTTTCATTTGAATTGATCCATGTATTGGTTGTATAAGAGGATACCATGCTGGAACCCATGACTGTTCCCTTTATCTGTATATAGTAATCTTGTTCAAACCTAAAATAATTCTGTGAAAGTACTAGTTCTGCTCATTTTAGCAACAATTCATTTGGTGGCTTCTTCTCTTTTTGGTTATTATCCAGGGTTTCTCTAAGTGTGTTACAGCCTAAATCATGCAAGATGGATATATATAAATCCTTCAGGTCCCATGTGATTAAATAACAACCACTGAAATCAACATCACTGCCATTGAGATGTTGTAAAATCCCCATCCAATGTGAACTGTCCCTCAGGTATGGCACTGTATTCTCTACATATGGCCTTATGTGGAAATCCACATATATGGAAAGTAGCTCCAAGATTGAGTTGATCCCCGACTATTGGTCTGCTCTGAGGGTTTTCTAAACTTTGTGAATTTTAGGTTCAGTGTAGAACAATAGAGATAGATGGTATATTATTATAAAGAGCATATCTGCCCCAGTCCAAAATTCATCTTCTGTCCCATGCCTTATCCAGTATTTCTCTAATCAAAAGCCAGCACAAAGACTCTGACTTACTTTTTAGTGAGATTTATTCCATGATTTTTGTGGAAAGCAGCAAAGAACTCCTGACCGATTTTGCCTTTCTAGGCTTTTTCAGAGGGATCCAATGTGACAACTGCTCCACCCCCTACCCACCCATCTGTGCTCTTAATAGCAATGCTATTGTCATTTTCAAGTCATCCTAGTGCTGCAAATTCTGAAACACTTGTTATAGTTTTCCTTCTGTTTATTCCTTTCTTTAACAATACAGCTATATCTTTATTCACCAAGGGCACATTTTCCATAGATGCACCATGATCCCTAGATGCTCGCACATAGAAACATAGAAGTTAACGGCAGAAGGAGATCGTTGGTCCATCTAGTCTGCCCATTTTTTTAGACCTATTTTGACACTCTAGTTGTCCTTTGTAGTCAGAACTTCCTTGTGTCTATGCCATGCATTGTTGTGTAACCCCCCATTACCCGGGGTTACTAGAATCCCAGTAAGACCTAGTGGTAGGCAGAGAAGGCAGCTTGTGAAACTCCAGTTAAATGGATTTCACACTGTCTCATTCTGTTCTCAGTCTCAGCTGAGACTGAGGGATGACATCACCATAGAACTATCGCAGCTGCATGAGCCACATTGAAATCTGCAGTTGGGAGTTAGGTTAGAATGTTGGGAGTTTTTGAACAGTGAGCAGCAGTTGTGTGTGAGCAGTCTTGAAGAGAGGAGCACAGCAGTCTGTGCACAGGCTCTTGGAGCCTAAAGCTCTGATATAGAGCTACTTTAAGGGAGAGGTGTGTGTTTCCGCCAAAAGAGGAACACAGTAAGCTGTTCGTGAAGTGGTGAAGACCGCTGTTTCTGGTCTATGTGCCCCATCCCTGAGGGGATGGGGGTAAAAGGTTTGCCTGCTATTCCAGGGGCAACCTCCTGGTTCCGGCTAGGGAAGAAGCTGCCTTATTTTCCTAAGTTGTGCTGCGGCACCAGAAGCTGTCAAGAATTGCCTGTGGGGCACCTGCAACCAAAGGGTGAGTTCTGCTGTTACATGGGGCCTATGTTTCACCTGAACTGTTGTGAAGTGGGGATTGGACTGCTTAATCAGTGGGAGGCCTAGAGGAATAGGCTAAGCCAAAGTAAAAGTATGTTCAAGTCCAGCACAAGGGGAAAGCCAAAACATGTAGAGGAAATGTACTATGCATTTACCCTTTAATCTACACTGCCAAGCTTTTCAGAAAGAGATGTTTAAGTATGTTCGAGTCTAGTACAAGGGGAAAGTCAAGACATGTAGGGGAAATGTGCTATGCATTTACCCTTTAATCTACATTGCCAAGCTTTTCAGAAAGAGTTGTTTAATGTCCAGAGAAATGGCCAGGTATGGATTGTGGAAGCTAGAGGTGGGAAACCCCCCATCTTTAGTAACCAGGTTAACCTCTACGGATTTGCTCTGTGGCCCTTTTACTTTGCCTCAGGCACTTGGCCAGTGCTGAGGGAAGTACCCAGATGTGGGATTGAAAGGAAATTTCCCTTATGGAGTTGAAGGCTCTAAGGTGGTTTAGGGAGCCACAGGAAAATGTGTCCATGTCACATGGAAGGTGTCTGAGTGGCCGGCAGGGGAGCCAAGCCAGGGAAACCCCAATAGTGCCAAGTCGGACTGTGTACCCAAACAGCAGCAGTGTCCTGGCTGTGTGCCTGGTGGGTCCAGAGCATGAGGGCTGAAGTGTTGAGGAAATGTTCTGTTTCTCTTATCTGCATTACCAGGAATGTAGCCCTGTGGGGTCCGCTTATGCTTTGTTTTGTTCTGCTTGGATATGAATAAAGCCACACTTTAGAATCCTATTCCTGGTATTGGACATTACAGTTATTGCTTCCTGTGTTCGGATTTACTTGGGTGCCCCGTGCAGAGTAGCCAAACCTAAGCCCTTGTGCCGAGTAACCTAGTCCTCCCGAACCCAGTCCCTCACCTGGTACTGCTGTCAGCTTCAACAGCATACCCAGGGTTGACCTTAAGTTTTTTTCACCAGCCAGCAGGACAAGTAAGTCTAAAATTGCGCTAGCCCGCAGTGGTTTGCACTAGTCTGCACTCAATGTCACCATGTGCTTTTGACCCACAACACAATTAATAACTGATGAAAGCAGCTCAGTTTGAAAGTTTATTTACATTTATATAATGATGACATAACACTCAAAATGGCCACTTGTTTCAAAATATAAGCAATCAGTGACTCATAAATAAATATAGAAAAATCTGCCCACCAGCCACAGCCCCCTTTGCCGGCAATGAGGTTGGATTCATCAAGGTAGCAGGCGGGTAGTACAGATGTGTTCTTCCCCTCCCCAAACACCACCACACACTTTATAATTTTACACACACCCAGACCCCCCCCTTGCAAGCAATGAGGTTGGATTCACAGAGGTAGCAGGCAGGCAGTACAGTGTTGTTCTTCCCCTCCCCAAATACCACCACACACTGTTTACAGTTTTACACACACCCATCTCTCCTATTTTGCAGGCAATGAATGAACAGAACACAGAAAATAGAAAACACAGGAGAATTTTTACACTGTTTTATACCCCCCCCCCACACTTTGCAGGCAATGAGGCACTTAATGAATAGAACACAGACAATGAATGAACAGAACATAGAAAACACAGGAGAATTGTTAGTTTTATACACATCCAGCCCCCCCCACACACACACACACACTTTGCAGGCAATAAGGGACTGAATTAACAGAACACAGACTAAAACGAACAGAACACAGAAAAACGCAGGAGAATTTACACTGTTCACACACACCCAACAACCCCCACCCCCCTTTTTGCAGTTACTCTGTCTTTAATTGCAGCAAGTCTGATTCAACAGCAAACTGTTTGCTGCAAACAGCATATGGGAAAATGAAGAAACCCAAAGATTAAAGAAGCACACAGTCAGTTAAGACACAGACAATATTTTTGATAACACAGTGACTGCCAGCAAACTCAGAAGAAGGCACAACATTCCCCTGCCCCCACACAACCTCAGAACCGTCCATTAAAAACATTGACTGCACCTGAGAGTAGCGTTGTGGTGAGTGCAGGCGTTGACCTTACTTTTTTTTTGCACTAGCGACCAGCCCCAAAGATTAAAGAAGCACACCACCAAAGTAAGCCACCGAAAACATTTTTCATTTACCTCAGAATAATCCAGATTTTACAATTTAAATTCAAAACCATCGACTGTACCTGAGCCTGGCGTTGTTGCAAGTGTTTCTTCCAGCTCCCAGTCTGCTTGTCTCAGAGAAGTCTCGCAAGTCCGACTCTCACCAACGCTTGAAACAGCATTCTCCAAACACTCTCAGTTCTGCCTGCAGTGCACCACAATCACTGAACCAGTCAAAGCCAGTCTTCGCTAGGGCTCCTCAGATGCCGAACACAAACAGCCTGAAGTCCTTCAGCACTTCCTCATCATTTATAGCCCTCCTTCTTGAACAGTGAAGCCCTGCCCCACCCCCACTAGCTGGCAATGACTGCCACATGCTCAGACAATGGGCCCATCTAGTTGTCAGTCTTGGGCTGTGCTCGCCCATAACCAGATTTACTGCGCTCTTCTGAACTTCTGTCCCGACTCCTGCCTGCCACTGCAGCTAAATTCATTCATTGGTGGTCTCCCCTGTGACATCGTCCTGGAGCTGTTCCCACAGCCACTGCTCCTCCTCACTGCCGGCTTGCAAAACACAGGGTTGGCCAATAGAATGACATCTTACTGCTGAGAAAACTTTGCCGACCAATAGACTGCCGTGTTACAAACCCCTGCAAGGAGCTTCTGGCACTTCTGGTTGTTTGGATCTCCCACCACCTGCTTGTCTTACTTGTGGCGATTTGGGCTCCAGGCTTGGACAGTTTGCTGCCTTGAACCGCTTGCGCTTTGAACATGATTGCAGACTCTGCCATCAGACGCAAACTGCACTAGCCCACACGGACAGGTAGGGAAGCATCTGCACTAGTCCGAGGCAATCTGCACTATGCCCCAGACTAGTAAATATATGTTAAGGTCGAAGCCTAAGCATACCACCTGTCATTTGCAAAAAGGCATGGGTGAGGGGCTTACACTTGAATCCCCCCACAGTGTTGACCCCACAACCTCCTGGGGCAGGCTGTTCAGGTGTCCACCACTCTTTCTGTGAAGAAAAACTTCCTGGTGTTGGTAGAGAACCTCCCTCCTTGCAGCCTGAGGTCATGACCCCTGGTCCTGGAGCCCTTCTTGAAGTGAAAAGGTTCCTGTGCCTGTACCTTGTTAATGCCTTTTATGTTCTTGAATGTTTCAATCATGTCCCCTCACTCTCTTCTCTGCTCCAGGGAGTACATATTCAGTTCTCTAAGTCTTTCCTTGTAGGGCATGTACTACAGACCTTGAATAATTTTTGCCGCCTTTCTCTGTACTGTTTCCACCCAGTCAATGTCCTTCCTGTGGTGAGGCTTCCAGAATTGGACTCCCTATTCCAGGTGAGGCCTGACCAGCGAGCTATACAGTGGTAGTACCACCTCTCTCCTCCTGCTCATGATTCCCCTCCCAATGCAGCCCAGCATTCTGTTGGCCTTCAATGTTGCCTTCTCATACCGCTTACTAACCTTCAAGTCATCTGAGATTATGATTCCCAGACTTCATTCCTGATTTGAGGTCGCCAGTCTTTCACCTCCTAGATAATACTCCTTTCTTGGATTTTTCTTTCCTATGTGCATGACCTTGAACTTTTTGGTGTTAAATCTCAGCTGCCATACTCCAGACAATTCTTCTAGTTTCTTGAGGTCAGCTTCCATCTTGCTAAATCCTTCTGATGTGTCCACCCTGTTACATATCTCGGTGTCGTCTGTGAACAGACACACCTTCCCTTGCAGTCCATCAGCGATGTCTGCAATTCAAACATTGAAGAGTAGAGGCCCCAGCACTGAGCCCTGGGGCACCCCACTGGTCACCCTGCCTTCTGTTGATTGCGTTCCATTAACCTGTACCCTCTGGGTTTTGCCTTGTAACCAGTTTTCCCTGACTTGTGAGGGCCATCGGGGGTGTGGCAGTATTCAGAAGCCCCCAATGCTCCCTGCATAACCGACTGTGCCACCATGCAGAATATTGCAAAGTGGGCATGCAAATGAGGGGTTCCTCATGCATAATCCTTGCATCACAATATTCAGACCAGCCCTGGCGAAGATGCCACTGGATGTGCCAACACAAAGTTAGGGTCGCAAAACCCAGCCCTAACTATGTGCCAGGCTGGGTGGTGACCTACGCAATGGCCAGAGCAGAGCATGTGATCCCCCCAAGCCTCATTCCCCAATCGCAGTACACTACAATAAGTTACCATTTCCATAGTGTAGTGGACCCCCACCCTGCCCTGATCCTCGGCAGTAAAATAAATACAATACCTTTTGCCATGGTGTAGTGGTCCCTCCTCACCAACTCTGACTCCTGATTGCAATGAAATGTGAAAAATACCCTTTTTCTGTAGTGTAGTGGTTCAACCTCCACCCCATACCCCGATCCCTGATCCATTCAACAAAGAGCTATGGCAGCCTAGTGCCACCAACTCGGGTGACTGTCAGCCATCCCACTCCCCCAGTCCAACTCACAGCCAGCACCCCACAGCCCACGACTCACCACCACGCTGGCACTGAATGAGCTCCCATTGGCCGCACAGTACTGTATAGCATATGGCCCACTGACAGTGATTGAAGTATTACTGTCAATGGCCATATGCTATACAGTACTGTGTGGTCCTTGGGATCTCAGTCGGTGGCAAGCCGTGGTGGTGAGTGGTGGGTTGTGCTGGGTGCAGGCTGTGGGTCAGGCTTAGGGGGAGAGGGATGGTCAGATGGTCAGTGGGTGGGGGAGCACTAGACAGCCAGGGCTTCCCTCTGTTGGATGGTTCAGGGATCATAGTACGGGGTGAGTGGTGGGACCACTACACTATGGAAATGGGGTATCTTCACATTTCTAATGTGATCAGGGGTCAGGGATGGGGAGGGGGGACCACTACACTATGGAAAAGGGGTATGTTAATATTACTAAAGCAATTCAGTGATTGGGGCTGTGAAGGGGCTGGCCTGACACATTCTGCCAGGTGCAGCCATGCTAATGAGCACATAATGGGCATGCATGAGGCCCTGTTGTGCCATGCATGCCCAATGAGCTTATTAGTTTTTTCCAACTGATTATTGCCGAGGAGGATACAGTGCATCCAGGTATATGCCACGCATACCCCCATTGGCGGTCTTCAGCCCCAAACCCTGGATGTGCTGTCCAAACATGATGGCCAACTGCTTTGTGCCGCATATCCACGGTCCTATATTCACACAGATTGTGCAATCTGTGTCGATCGAGCATTCTGTTTGAATATGGCAACAGAGCCAGTGGGTGCATCTGTTTTGTGTAACACACTGTTCTGCATGCACATCTGGATGGCTCTGAATATGTCCCCCCAAATATATATATATATATATATATACAGTATATACACACACATATATATCTGTGTCTATGTTATGAGGTGTGTTGCTTGGTGGCATATAGGTGGGTTTTAGTTTCTGTCATTTTTTTAATTTTTTTCAATGCTGTTTGTTCCAAACAGGGGTCAAAATAACCACCTGTCTGCCTGTCCCAGACACCCAGTTTTCCTCAGGGACAGCTGGTTTCATTTTCCTGCCTGTCCCTGGGACAGGCACCAAGTCAGAGAGCATTAGTGGGCACTAGGAACCAAGAGGTGCTGTCTCCTGTAAGGCTGGGCTATGGCCATCCCAACATCATCGTGTCACATGTTGAGAGATGTCCATTCAACCCGACATCTTGTGGTGGTCTTTTTTGTGCATGTGGCAGTTTTGGCAAGCAGCAGAAATGAGAACAGTGCCGTGGTAGGACTAGACTGTGCATGTCATGCAGCATGTGTAACTTGTCATCGTGCACTGCAGTTGCCTGTTCCTTTTACTTTCTGCACTGCATACCTCATTTCTGTGTGTGTTGTGGCTTGCAGTAGCAGCCCAACAGGCAGCAGAGTTTTGGGCATGCAAATTAAAAATCATTTTCAGGGTTGTTTACTAAGACAGGCCTTGGTAAGGCTGATTAAAAGTCATTGTAAGGGCTAGAAACCCATATTTGAAAGCACTTTTCAGGGCAGACAGTCAATGCAGAAAGAGGGAAGACTCATATTTAAAGATTAGGAGAGGAGCTTGAGGCAACCATACATAAAACCCCATTACAGCAGAAGGGCTGGAGAGGCTGATTAAAGCCCCTGTCAGGGTTATTAAGTGGAGGAGACTTTGTGTCCAGGCTATACAGTAATACAGGAGCAGAGGAAGCTGATCGTCCTTGTCTGGGCAGAGCATCATCAGTTATTAAGCCCTTTTCAGGGCACAGTGCCATCCAGGGGCGGAACTAACTATTATTAGCTTGTATTTAGAAACAGAAATGTAGAATTAGTAAACAAAATCAACAGGACAGGTACAAATTCTGTGGGACATTCAAAATAAATATTGCACTGTCCCTTGGACAGCCCTCCACAAAACATTATTTCTAGCCCTGGTTCCAAAATGGTAAATTGTCAAAAAACATGCCCACATAAAAACGAGATACTGCATCTCATAGAGTCATTCTGGGTGGAGTAATTTTAAATAAATTAATAAATAACTGGGGTATTCTGATGAAATATTCTACTCAATAAACAAATAAAAACTGTCAGGGCAGAGGAAGTACAGTTACGTAAGAACCTACCATAACAGTAGATCTTCAAGAGGATTTTTTGCAGCAGGCCATCACTGCCATGTGGTCCAAGTGCCTGGTATCTATTGTCCTACCAGTGATGGCCTGCTGCAAGAGATGCTCTCAAAATAAGATCAGAGGATAACAGGAAAAGGGAAGAGACATTCTTAAACAGTCTAATGCAGATTCATTGTTCAGTAAAGTAAAATAGCACCAACTTTTTGAACTGTGCAACTAGTATGCTAACAGAGGCTTTTAGTTTGGTTTGAGGTCATTCCTGACCTGGTTGGGGATGGGGTAGGGAGAAGGCGTTAAAACAGTTAAAGACTCTTCCAAAGGAATCTTTAATCTTCCAAACACACATTTTTGAAACAGTCGTGATCTTATAATATAGTTATTGAATAATTGTGCTATATGTTAGAAATTACTTATGTCATTTCAGCCAATCAGTGCTCAAAACCACAGGACCATTTATCTTGTGTCCAGTTGCCATCTCATGTGGCAGCGTTATAACAGAGCATTATAATAGAGCATTCCATTTCAGAGGTGGGGGAGGAGCATTACACTCACTTAGCGATTTTTAAATTGAATAAACATATGGTTCTCTATCTGTTACAGTGTTGTAATTCCATTGATTGAGTTTAATGCCATCATAAGCCTTGACAATGGCTAAAGAGGTTGATATCACTAGAATCCCAAGATGGAGTGTCAGCAATGTACCAGAATCCATATGTTGTTGTTTGGTAATACATGGATAAAACCATTAAACAGCACCCCAACACTGTCTTTATTATGAAATGCTGCAGTCAAAAGCTTTTTTTTTCCCATAGAGCTTTTTTTCTTGCTCTGAGGTGCTGACTGGGCTAATCTGCCCTTTCTCACCCCCCGACTGGCAACCATCTCGCCCAGGACTACATAAGTGGTGATTCCTCCATGGTTTACCACATGTGGCAGTGCCAGGAGAGGGAGAACTGTCCTTCCTCCAAGGATCTGAGCCGGTTCAGTGGCAGGGTCCTGGGATGATGGCATGAGTCTGAGCAGATGAGCAGGCCTTCCTGTTTGTTCAACCCTGCCCCGATTTCCTGGTTTTCTTTCCCCATCCTGAGGTCAGCACATGTGCACTGGCATGGGCCTGTGGGGTGAACACCCCACACATACTCTTATGCCTGCACCAAACATTTTGAGACAAGGCTTCAGTCAGCAATCCCAATCCAACTCTGAGACTTACCTGAATGTGGTGACCACACTGATCATGTCTTTCCCCAGTGCTGTTATCAACCGTGTCCCCAGCAATCTCAAGTGACTGTGCTTGACCAATATAAACAATCAACTGAATTTCTTTCTTTTTCCGATCTGCTTCTTACTTACAAACAATGGGAGAGGGGGATCTTAAAAACACCACTAATGCACATTGGGGCCTGTGCATTAATGTGCAGCCAGGTATGCATGATTCGCTCATACCTCCCCAGCCTCCCCCCACAAAACATGGTAATTAGTGAGGTAAACACCAAGATAGAGAAGTCATTAGGGAGCAGGACATAGGCAAATGTAAAATAAGGCAAAGGCAGTAAGGACAGGGATGGGTCTAAAAGGGGTAAGGCCATCAAAAAGTGGAGGGTGATGAGTACCAATGCCCATAGTCTGTGTAACAAGCTCCCTGAACTAGTGACCTTCATAGAAGAGGGTTGCCTGGATATTGTGGCAGTCACAGAAACATGGTACACAGAGAACCATGACTGGGATGTCAACATACCAGGATACACAATCTACAGGAGGGCCAGGGAGGGCACAAAAGGAGGAGGAGTAGCTCTCTATGTAAAGTAAGGGATCAAAGCAACAGAACTAAAGAATAAATAGGGAGCAGATGAAGCACTCTGGGTCACTCTGGAGACAGGAAATGGCACCACAATCTGCATGGAGGTTGTATACAGACCCCCATCTCAGGGGAGGAATGGACAAAGAAATGATAGAAGGCATCCTTAGAATGGCAGAAAAAGGAGTGATATTGTTGATGGGGACCAATATGCCAGATGTTAACTGGAGCACCTTTGCTGTAGGCACATCCAAGAGCAGGGTCATTCTTGATGCCCTACAAGGGCATGCCTCAGACAGCTAGTATTGGAACCCACTTGGGAGGAGCAATCTTAGACCTGGTACTCTCAAGTGGGGACGGAGAAAGAATCTCAGATTTAGAAGTGGTAGGCATCTGGGAGACAAGCGACCACCAAACAGTGTGGTTCACGATAAACACAGCCATACAATCAAGCCATACAAAAGCAAGAGTATTGGACTTTAGGAGGCTGACTTTGGGGAAATGATGAGAGTGCTCAGAAAAGCAATTGGCAAACAGGCAAGAAGGAGAGGTGGAGGAACAATGGGGAGTAATCAAATAGCAATCACAGAGGTAATAAAGCCTTAGATGCCCTTCTGCACTGATCAGATGTTTTTCTGTGCACATGTGCATGCTGCTGTGTGCATTACGCATTGGAGCATGTCAGCATCCTTCCACCCTGATCCTCGGCTCCAACCGCACTCACCTCCTGTGGTCACCCAGGTAATAGTAATTCAGAAGAGACTGAACTCCTCCATCCCTGAGGTGGATAGCATCCTCTTGGATGCTTGCCGCACCCTCCCCACTGGCCCTCCTGATGACTTAGGCTCTTTCCCTGAATGTGGGTCATCGACACTGAAATGATTGTGCTACTGCTGTGCCAGCACACTGGCCAAGATGAACAGGTGTTATAGTATTGTACTGTATGTTGTCCTTTGTTACTGGCTTATTGCTTTCCACCCTTGGCTGCCACATATGTAAATGAATACTTTTTGAACCCTGCATGCTTTCTTGGAAAAAATACTTCAAATAAACAAAATAAATACCATTTTTATGTGCAGTTACGCACTCCAGGGTGTGTGAAGATGCATCTTGCCACACTTGTCATATGGTTGAAAGCACTTGCCTCAGACTCACACCTCTTTAAGATCTGTATTATCATTAACCTGGTGTGGATTATTTGTTGTAAAACTGTGCACAGGGAAAAAAACATGAATATCTTCTAGCATACGTTACAAAAGTCAAGCACAGCCAACTCATTCAGTTCAACAACAGCACTGACAATACCGTCTCTGTTCCCAGGATGACGCATGGATTTGCTAGAAAGGCCTTTGTATTTGCAGCACTAGAAGCCAGGAACAAACTCCCTCTCCAGCTGAGGAATACTTCTACAGTAGCTTGCAGTTGTTTCTAAGTCCAGTCTTTCCAGTCTCTTTAGACCTCCTTGGATTTGTTATGGTCCAGTATCCTCTTCTCCTGTCCATAATCATGTTGAATAACAATGTGCGTGTTTCGTTATCGGTTAGTACCCCACACTGTTAGCTTGCTTTGATTACTGGTTGGATGTACTTACCTTTACAGTTTGTTTTTTCCTGTGTATATTTTAATCTGAACGTGTCTGGCTCAGCCAACCTTGGTTTAAATATGTAAGAACTGAAAATTAAATTTGGGGGAACCATATCAAATAAAGGCTTCTCTAATCATGCAATGACTTTGATCACCAGGTTCACCACAACCAATTCATAGCAATGAGGATATTTTATTTACTTAAGTGTTCGTTCAAGCATTGGCCTCCAGTCTTTTAATTAACCAGTGTTTCAGGGAACGTTCCTCTTCCTCAGGGAGAATGGTTTTATCTATAAACAGACATACAAATTTTTATGAGGTCTCCCTTGAATCACAAGACTTTTATAAAATGTTCCTTAAAAACTTAACATGCTGTCTTATATTAAATATTATGCAGCAATACCAGCAAATAGTTGTCTATGTCTTTAATTAATCATATCCTCTTTTCTTTGTGTTTGATTTAAATCTTGTGTAAAGCAAATAGCAATTCTTTGTATAAAAAAGTTTATATATTTCATATATACATATTATCATATAACAAAATGATAAAAATCAAACTAGCCATCTACTTATCTAGCCTTTACTAATCTCTCTTGATAATGGTCCTTTTATATTTGTTAAATGTTTCTGAAAAGATATTTAATATAATAAACTATTTTTTTTTATTTTGTTCCACCTTGTGTACTTTCTGCCACCTTAATTCTGATCCACCTTGAAAATTCAAAACTATTGTTAATAGAAGTGAAAACAATTTTTAACTTTGTATTTCTGTTCATTTTGATTTTTATCTTCAGTACCATTATTATAAGTGGAATTTTGTTTGAGTGAACTTTTTTATTCACTCACATTTCGGCTTTTCAATCTGCCTTATTTATTTTGATTTGAGGAGCCTGTCGAAGGAAACATTAAACCACTTAGTACTGGCATCAGTTATATCCAGCTAGCTCTGCTTTGCTATATAACGCTGCTGTTGTAACTTACCTGAGTGGTGTGGTCTCCCAGCGTGGCTCTGGACAATATTTCACTGTGCTCTCTCTGAAACACTATTTATACTGAGCTCAAGCTGCAGAATCGGGTGCAGATTCATGCACTGCCACAGGGATGTATTCAGTGACATCACCACATAAGTGTGCATGGTCAAGCGCAGAGGTGCCCGGGGGTACGCCTGATCCATCAGAAGGTGGCACCATAATAGCATGAACTATACATGTCTGCTTAACTTGGTGAAGATAAAGTTTAGCTTGCTTCATGAAACCAAGCTTTTTATAATTTACTACCTCTCCATGCTTGTCTTTTTGTCTCCAAATATACAGTAGTTGGATCATACTTACTGGGATATTCAGCTATGGGATGATTTGCATATACTTTATAACTTTTCTTAATACAGTATATCCATCTTTTACAGTTTTATAATAGGTCGATCTTTCACAAACTGTACCTCATACTGTCCGAGCCTGATGTTTTGATGTTGTAATATGACTAAACTAACCATACAATGTTATTTTGTTGTGTGAAATGTATTGGCATCCCCTGTTTAATCATCTTACCTTAAATGAACAGAAACTTTCTTGTGGGGGTGGGGGAAGTGTTCTTTGACTGTCTAACACAGCTCTTAAAATTATATCTTATTAAAAATAAAATTAGAACTAAAAATACAACTAAAACCAGGGCTTCTACATTCCCTATCTGTAACTACTACATATCAGTTGCATCCTATCTACTTCCCTATAAAATAGGCAGCCAATCAATGCCTTCATTCACCCATACTTATGGTCAATAGTGTTAAATCGATCTACTGCACATAGTAAGTTTCTCTTGTGAGGAGTTTGCTGTCATACTTACCCGCTTATCTAGACTTTGAAACTTTTTCTATACCAAAAATCTAAATGATGGTAATGAATGATGTTCACTTTTAAAATGTATAGCTACTGGTGACGTTTCATCTTGTCTTCTTACTCATTGTACCCTACAGGGCAGCTATTTTGCATCAGTTTAAACAGTAGATGGCCCAGACTACATGGAGCTATTGGTACAATGATAATGTACCCCTTGTGTTCCCTATTTTGATTTTCAACATATATTTTGTCACAAGGATATTCTAGTTGCATCTTTAGCAGACTCATAGACCGTGAGGCCTGTTTCTCTGGCAAGTTTGTATGTTCGTAATTGCATATATTTCTCCTGCTGATTGACATGTGGTGAAGCCCTTGATTTTATATCTTCCTCTACTAATATTTCTAAATGGCTTTATTTTATATGTGTTGTGGCAGTGTAAACAAATGAACACACAGATAATTACCTTTTAAATCCAAACTTGAGAAAAGTTTCCTTGTGCTTCTTTTTGGGTACATGGTCCGTGTGGACTAGTTTGTCCGTATTGATTTTATTTTTTCTTGGTACTGTACAGAGTTCCCTTGCAAAGGTTGCTTGTCCTAATCAATAGCTTGTACTACCTTCCACTGTTTCAGAAGTATTATTTTATTGAGTAAAAACAATCAGTGAATCTAGTACTGAATAATATTTGCTCCTGTGTCTTGTCCTTCTGTTTGAGTCCAGTTTTTAGTGAGACTTATCTGTCTGTCTAAATGCAAATTACTGCTTTTTTGATAGTGTGTACACTATAGCCCATCTTTTTGAACCTATCCACCATATCATTTTTTATTGTAACATAATCATCTTCTTCTGAACAGTTCCTTTTGACCCTCAATATCTGACTATAAGGAACAGAATCAGTTAGGAACTTTGAGCCAGATATTCAAAGCTTTGCGTGGTGCGCAAACTGTTTGCGTGGGATTAGCGCGGGTCTGCCATATTCAAAAGGCTAAATAGCGTGCACAAACTGCATTAACACTGGGCAAACCATAATTATATGCAAGGGGCAACGTGAACATGAATACAGGTGTTATGAGATATTCAGCAACTAGCGCCACGCTAAGGTGTTTAGCGCAACATAGCGCAACCCTTAGCGAGGTACAAATTACCACCCAGGAAAAGCTGGTCTTAACCCTGGGCAAACAGCTTTGCATGACATTGGTGCTTTGCGCGCGTTAGCATGGGATTAGTATGGCTTGCATGACCCTAACATATGATCATGACACTTAGAAAATGCCAGACATGGCGGACACATGCTGGTCACTGATAGCACCACCATGATGCCAACAGCTGCCACCAGTCCCAGCTAAGCACAGATAGTAAGGGTGCTCCATCCCACAGGGGACATCATGGTAGTGTGGCCATACAGTACACACCTGCAGACCATACGTCTGTGGTGACCAACAGATGCCAGCACACACATGCAGCACTGTGGGCATGGTGGCAATTGAAGGAGGGTGCATGGGTGGCCAGACCTCACCACAGCCCAGGTGTGGTCACAAGACTGACACACATCATGCAGTGCACATGGTGCCAGCAGTGGGAATACCCATCACCTGTGTACCTGTTGGATCTACATGCCCCCAGCCACATACCGCACAACTGTACAGATGCCACAGCACACACAGCCGCCATGTATATGTCACTGTGAGCATCCCGTAGCCACAGGTGCAGCATCTGTGGAGCACACAACAGCGAAACAGTACTGTCCACTGTCAGTAATCACCTGCAGGCTGGGCCTGTTACTGTCCTACATACCATAGGCAATGCTGTGTCCTCACACTGCATTCTGCTACTGTAGTGTCTGCTGTGCACTGTAGCATGGCCTACAGTGTAACGGTTGCATGCAGCACCACCACTGCCTGTGCCTGTGCTGCGTTGTTCCCTGGGGCACACAATGCTATGCTGTACTGCATACATGTAGCCTGCAGCCACCATCATGCACTGTCAGACTGACCTACAGGTGGAGCTGCGGCCAGACCTGGCCAGCCCCTGTACTTCCAGATTGACCTACAGGTGGAGCTGTGGGACCCTCCAGTAACACTGGTCAAACTGCATGCAAATCAGGGAATAATGAGATGCTAATTTGGCTGTTTGCCCAGAGACTACCTAAGTAGGCTCATTTGCATGTCACTTTTGAATATGGCAAATCTTAGCTCCTGGCAAATGTGTTTGCATCAGGCAAACAGCATAGCTCCGCGCTAAAGCCACGCTAACGTGTTAGCGTGGCGCTAACCGTTCGGGGAATATTATACAGTTCTGATCGCTGTTCTTTCACATCTGCTGATGCCTGCAGCTGTACAGGGTCCACGCATTTGCTGGTACTCACATTGGCCACATAGTTCATCTCTACCTGCCCTCACATCGCTGTGCACTGTGTTGTTGTTGTGGTTTGCACTTCCTGGTTGCTATATTCAATGCTGTCTTATCCCAGTGCTATGTTTGCCCTGCGATCCCAGCCCAGTTTGCACGGCCTCATTCCCATGCTATATTCAGAAGCTGTTTGCCCTGGGCTATTCCTTTGGAATATAGCTTGCTTTGTGCTCTGGGCTAAGTTTGCCCGCTGGGCAGTGTTAACTTAGCCCAGGGGCAAAGTTTTGAATATCTGGCCCTTTGGGTGGTAAATGTTTGCATCTAGTATAGCATCTTTATCTGTTGGCTTTCTGTGCAGTTTTGTCAACAACTTTCCTTCCTGTTGAAAAATAACTGAACCTAAAAATGCGATGCTATTTTCGCTCTGATTTTTTTACAAATACTAAAATGGTCTATTTTGAGTTCAAATACCCATGGCAAGCCTCTCTTTCAGCAGGTGTGCCATCCCAGATGACTATAATGTCATCAATAAAATGCTTCCATAATACTATTTTTTTAACTTTATTTATTTATTAACTTATATGAACTTGATGACAACAAGGCATACAGTTAATTTAAACATACAAGTCTTTTGCCACTTCACCATGCATTTCTAATTAACATTATTGCTGGATTAGTTTTACGATTCATTTAATCTTTCAAACTGATTTGATACAACATAGATTTGATACAGCAAAGATGGAGTGTATAGGGACCCAATCAGCCAGTGGTAGAGTACTCTTTGTCCTTTGGATGTGTCTTAGGGTATAAAGTCAGGCCTTCCAGAAGAGATAAACAAAACCCATCTTCTCCACATCAATTCAAAGTGGGGTTGTCTTTTATTCAGCGTAGCTGTAAGGCTTTCCATTCGATATAAAGTAATGATTTCATGCCATTGGTCTATATGCACTGCTTTGGGCGAGAGACAATTTTTGGTAATTGTTTTCTGGGCTGCCAGGATAGAAATCCGAAGTAATTTACTGATTAGCAGGTCTCTACACTGCTCTGGAAAGTCAGAGAAAAAATACAGTGCAGGGGTTAGGGTCAGGTCTGGATGGAAAATCCCCCGGAGGGCTGCTTGCAGACTTTGTAGAAAGGGTGCTAAAACTGGGCACTCCCACATTATGTGTGCTAAGGCAGCGAGGGAATGACCACATCCCCTCCAGCAATGTGGGGGTCTCCCTGGCTGAAACTTTGCCTGAATTGCTGGAGTTCTAAAGTGTAAGGTAACCATTTTCCAAGAGTACTCCTTCCAACTGATTGCCGAGGTCCCTCGGTGTATGAATAAACATGTATTCCAAAGCTCATCTGGAATTGGGAAGCCCAAATCTCTTCCCAAGCTGCTCTAATAGATTGAGTAGAATCTCCCAACTCATAAGTAAGGCTTTGTCTAGGTAGGAAATCATATGTCCTAGGGGTGCTTGCCCTCAATCGCTAATCTGTATAGGGTAATTATCTGGGCAGGGGGGGATTATCCCACAGGGTTTTAGGGAGAGTTCTAATGTAGTTTCGGACCCGAAAGTATCAAAATCTATCTTGCCAAGGTATCCCATATTGATTTACTAACTCTGTTAAGGTAAGTATGGTGTTATTGTTAAGGAAGTGCCATATTAGATGCAGGCCTTTCCCCTCCCATCTCCGAAAACCCACATCAGTCTGGGCTGGGACAAAAGTGCTTAAGTGAGGAACAGAGTGTAATGGGGGCACCACACTATGAGTCTTCTGTCATTCAAAACCCCATACCAGCACTTTACTGTGTTCCGAATGAAGGGGTTAACCCCTTCCAGTGACTGATAAGTCTCAGTCCCTGTCAGGAGTATTTCATTACTGTAAGTAAGGCCCTCCTCTCGTACCTCCAGAGATTTCCACTTTGCCATATAGCCCTCCTGAAGCCAATAGAATGCAGTTCTCAACTGTGCTGCTTTATGGTACAATTTTACATTAGAGCATGCTCTCCTCCTTTTTGGTATTTGAAGAATTGTCACTCTAATCCGTGATCTCAAAGGGCCCCACAGGAACTTTGTAATCCTCCTATTTATCCCAGAATAAAGTCATCCTGGATATCAATGGGTAGGGTTTGGGACAGGTATAAGAATCTGGGCAACAAAACCATCCTGACTGCTTCTATTTTTTGTATGAGGGGGAGTGGAATTGCCACCCACCTATCTAATTCTGATTTCAACCTTGCCAACAATGGAGAATAGTTAAGTGTGTACAATTGTTTATGGTCCATTCCTTTAGATACCCCTAGGTATCCCAAATGTTTTAAGTTCCATTTAAAAGGGTAGATCTTTCTTATTTGTTCGGAGGGCTCGAAATGGAGCTGTAAGATTTCGGTTTTAGCCATATTTGATTTCTATCCCACAAGGGTTCCAAATTCATCTAGTGTCTTCCACAGGGGGTCCAATGACTGTTCCAGGTCTTCCAGATAGACTAAGAGGTCATCCGCATAAAGGGCGATCTTGTGAGTCTCACCTCCCACGCGGACCCCTTCACCCCACCCTCCTGGTGCAAGGCCTGGGCTAAAGGCTCCAGGTACAGGGCAAAGAGGAGCAGGGACGAAGGGCATCCCTATCTGGTACCCCATTGCAAGGTCAATGGTAAGGAGACCCTGCCATTTACCTTAACATATGCCTGCGGGTTGGAATAGATGTTATTTATTATTCTTATAAAGGGTTTTGAGAAACCAAATCTCTCCAGGGCGAGAGTAAGAAACTGCCATTCCACCCAGTCAAAGGCCTTTTCTGTGTCCAAGCCTAGCAGTATGAAGGGAGACCCTGACCGGGCAGTGTGGTGCAGCAGGTGCAATGTTCTCTTACTGTTGTCTTGTGTCTGTCTGCCTTGGACAAATCCCGTCTGGTCAAAATCAATTAATCTGGGTAATATACATTCTGGCCGTTTGGCCATTATTGTGGCAAAGAGTTTATAATCAATGTTGAGCACCAATATTGGGCGGTACGCAGAGCAGTGGGTAGTGTCATTATTCGGTTTGGATATACTGGAAATAACTGCGTAATTCCAAGTGTTAGATAGTGGCTCCCCCTCCTGAACTATTCTACACACACCCAGGACAGTGAACTCACCTCCCCGGAACAGCTTAAAAACTCTCTGTGTATCCGTCTGGACCAGGACTTTTATTGTTTTTGTGTTGCTTCGCATGTGCAAGAACACATTGCTTTCTCAACAGTTAGGAAAATGCCTAAATCGTCAGAAATTCGGGCCACGTCACCATGCAATCAGCTGTTTTGGTGCATTACAAGCTACCAAAACAGCTGATTGCGTGGTGTCCCCATGGCGATGGCTTCTCCGTCGGCCTCTCACAGTCCCCAGGAAGCCGACAGAAAGCCACCGCCCACCATTCAGTGTGCCTTCCTGGTGAAACATTTCAATGAAAAAAAGCTGTCAGTGTGCCCAATCCCCCTGTCGGCATGACCCCCTCCCCAGTTAACTAGAATCTGTAGCTTATCCAATAGGTAAAAAAATGGGCAGACTGGGTGGGCCAAGTGGTCCTTATCTGCCATCAAAGTCTATGTTTCTATTTGTCAATGGGGTAGCTCAATCCCTGTTGGCATAATGCACCTCCCTCCATTTGTTATTTACCAATGGGGGTGCCCAATCCCCCCTTGGCTCTTGCATCCCCCCCAGCACACTGTATAGCCGATGGGGGTGCCCAATCCCCCGTCGGCTCCACTGCCTCCCCCCAAACAAACTTCCATCTGCCACACTGGGAGCCCACCTCAGTGTGGCAAAGTCTTCTTTGGCCGACGGGGTATCCAATCCCATCTGCTCCACTGCCCCTAAACATGGTGCCATGCTGGGATCCCACCCCAGCGCGGCAAAAGTCCCCATCGCCTGTGTTAAAAAAAAAAAGACCTAGAAGAAAAACGGCCACTCACACCCTCTTGCCCTCCCCCAATCTGCCTTCACCCTCTGCGCATCTTACCTCCCCACATCACCACACTTACCTACGGAGCCCAGTGACGCATCTTCAGTGCACTGGGAACACCGCCTGGCGCCTTCAAAGCCAACTGCGAATTGAAGAAATGCTGGTAAGCTGTATAATGGCATAAATGAGTTTTTCAACTTTGGTAGCATATCTCAGTTATTTTGGGAATTGTCACCAAATTTTCAACATGGGGTTCTTGGGACCCCACCTCATGAACTCGGTCACTGTCATTTTGTTATTCCACTCTTTGGGACTGATTAATGAAATGACAGTGTCACAGTTCATGAGGTAGGCCCCCAAAATCCCTATGTTGAAAATTTGGTTAAAAATTCCCAAAACGATTGTTCTATGAGCATGCTTGTGTAGTTCCTACGCATACTCGTAACTTCGAAAGCATTTTTATTTTTCACTCCAGATTTTAAACATTGCCATTTTACCACACCTCCTTATGAACAGTACAGCTGTCATTTTCACATCTTTCCTGAAATGTGTTTTTGCACATGTAGCGCACAGTGGCGCAGTTGGTGTGCGAAATCAATGTTTGGAACAGATTAAGAAAATCACAGTGATGCTGTTCATGAGCAGAGGTCTTAAACTGGCTATGTTGAAACTTTGGTGACAAACGTCCATAAAATGACTGTTATGAGCATGCATTGTGCAATTTCCATGCACCCTCGTAAGTTCACGAATTCGTAATATTTTCAGTCCAGATTTTCAACACTGGCATTTTTCCACACTTCCTTATGAACAGTACAGCTGTCATTTTTCACACCCTGGCTGAAATTTGTTTATACTTCCAGCGCAGACTAGCACGGTCGCTGTGGGAAATCAGTGTTTGGGACAGATTAAGAAAATCACAGTGACAGTGTTCGTGAGCGAAAGTCCCAAAATGCCTGTGTTGAAAATCTGCTGTAAAATATCCTCAAACTAATTACATTATGGGTGTGCGTTGTGCAGTTTCTACGCACACTGGTGACTTCACCAGTTTTTTTATATTTTCAATCCAGATTTTCAACATTGCCATTTTTTACACCCTTCATGAACAGTACAGGTGTCATTTTTCACATCCTGTTCAAAATGTGTTTTTGCACCTGTGGTGCCAAGTGGTGCAGTCGCTGTGCAAAATCACCTTTTGGCTAACAAACTGATAGTGTCATTGTTCATGTGGTGGGGGTCACAAAAAGTCCATGTTGAAAACTTGGGGCCAGATATTCAGACTGCGCCAGGCAGGGGCGCAAGCCTGGGTGCAGCACAACTGGTTTGAGCCAGGGCAAGGTCCAGGCGATATTCAACGGTGCTGTGCCATGGCTCAGCACCATTGAATATGGCACTGGGGGTGCCCGTACTGCACACAGCGCAGTGGCACTGAGCCTGTACAAGTGGCAGGTGGGGAGCAGGAGGATGCGCCAGCGCAAGTGCGGGTGTGCTAGGTGTATCAACCACGATATTTAGCGCTGGGCATGCAAATGAGGCCATTATGCATGCAAGGCACAAATGGGTCCATTTGCATGTCATTATGGCCCCATTTGCATGAGGTGCACCGATCACAGTGATTTACGCCTGGCACCCTGCCAGGCTGCAGCCATCGGGGACCGATGCACCCCTGCCCCTCGGTGGACACCGGCTCCCATCGTCCGATCACACGGGCATGCATTGAAAATAACCCTGGTGGTCCAGTGGACCCTACCCCATCGCCCAATCGTTGGCATAGTAAATAAATATCCCTGGTGGTCCAGTGGACCCACTCCCCTGCCCGATCGTGGGCATAAGTGTCACATAATATCCCTGGTGGGCAGTGGACCGCTCCTGCCCGATCGCTGGCATATGTAATGATACCATGGGTCCAGCGTACCCCTCCCCACCTGCCCACTGAGCCCCACCACCCTGCACCCCTCTGGTCAGCGGCGGGTGGCAGCTCCCCATCCACAAGTCGCCCGGCCGCCCGCTGACTGATAGCGTACCAATGGGCATGTAGACCGTACTGTACTACATAGTCCTGAAATGTGAATGAACCATTCACATTTCAGGACTGCGTAGTACGGCACGGTCTGTACACCCATTGGCCCACACAGTGGACCAATAGGCTACAGCCGCATTGTATGCTGTCAGTCGCGTGGTGGCCGGGTGGCTATGGGTGGAACTGCCACCCGCCGCTGACCGGGGTGCAGGGGTGGCGGGCTCAGGTGTGGGTGGAGGGAGGGGTGGTACCGCTGGACCACCAGGGTTATCTAGTCGTATGCCCATGATCGGGCAGGGGAGCGGGTCCACTTTACCACCAGGGATATTACGTGATACTTAAGCATGCGATCGGGCAGGGGATAGAGTCTACTGGACCACCAGGGATATTATTATAAACATATGTCTGCGATCGGGCGGTGGATAGGGTCCACTGGACCGCCAGGGATATTATTTTAAACATATGCCTACGATCGGGCAGGGGATAGGGTCCACTGGACCACCAGAACTATTATATTTATATGGCCGCTATTGGGCGAGGGGGGGGGCACGACACCTGGACTGCATCCTGGGAGGTCGGGTGACCACCCACAGCAGGCGGCTGCCATGTTGCACCCAGCAATATGGCAGTCCACCTGTGGGTGTCCCCCAACATGTTCCTGGTTTTGATGGGCACATCTTTGCGCCCCCCCTGTGCGGCGCAAAGCGGGTTTGTGCCTGCATATGCGCCACACATCACGGGCTGAATATCGGGATGTGCCGCATATGCATGGGCATGCCCCCGCACTTGCGCCGCATACATTACTGGTGCGCCCCGGTGCATCGAGGGTTGCGCTGAGCAACCTACCCCTTTGAATATCGTGCCAGGGCACATCAGTGGGTTGTGCATGGTGCAACACTGTTGTGCCATGCACAACCCCTTTGAATATCCCACCCCCAGAGTAAAAATACCAAGAAATGCCCAGGGTGTTAGGGTTTTCGATCATAACACCCTACGCTGTAGGGACTGGCAGGCGTCAGGGGTGTAATCTGGGATTGTCGACAGTAATGGTCATGCCATTCCACCCTCACCCTGCAGCCAGTGGCAGGCATCGAAGTGTGCCTTGGACCCTTTGGCCCCAGAGTTCACCCATTCTCTCCTATACTGCACCCATTTCAGCATATTTCCTTATGAAATGAGGTGAGTGTAAAGCCCGAACACACCAAAGCACACCTCGACACTTGTGTCTGCAGGGTAGGGTGAGGTGAAATGTCATGACCGTTATGGGCGACGACCCAAAGGCACACCCCAGTGCCTGTCCATCTCTGCAGGGTGGGAGTGGAGTTGGCATCAGTTCAGTAGTTCACTGCCATTTCTATACTGCATCTGTCTAACTCCCGCACTTCCACTGCTAGTGACAGCAAGCAACAGTTGGCATTGATAAATGCTTGTTAAATGTGAAATTGCTAGACCTAGTTCCCCTGGAGTGAGAGGGTGATCCAGTGCCTCACGCAACTCCTGTGTGAGGGAGGGAAGCCTCAACCCAGCCAGGTAGGACTTTATTGTGCGCTTCTGTGTTGATTGCTCTGATGAATATAGTTTCGAATAAAGATCATAAAAGGCTTTTAAAATCTGGTTGGGGGTACGGGTCAGTTGCCCCATGTCTGGATCCCTTATCTGGATAATAGTGGATTGTGAGACTCATTGCCTCAACCTATGGGCAAGCAGGTGAGTTGCCCTGGGACCACTCTCATAATATCTCTGATGAAGATATTGTAGAGCCTGTTCTGTACGTATATCAAGGAGTTTCTGGAGTTGTTGCTTAGTAGCTAGTAACAGCGGATGCACCTCTATCTCCCCTGTATGTTGCCTGCAGGTCCTTGAGCTGCTGCTGTAGGTTTTCCATTTGCAGGTTTAGTTGTTTTTTTGTGGTTGGCAGCATACTTAATTATCTTGCCCTGGAGTACTACTTTTAAAGTATCCCAGAGGGTCGCTCTGCTCACCTCCGGAGAGTCATTCTCCTGCAGAATCTGGGGAATCCTGGACTGCACCATCTCTGTAAAATCCCTCAGATTCAGGAGATAATTGTTAAATCTCCAAAGTGTTTGACCCCTTTCAGTTTTCCATTCCATTTTGAGCATTAGTTGTGAGTGGTCTGATAGGACCAAGGGATTACGGGTACACTCCAGTATTTGATATTGGTGTTCCCTGGATACTAGGAAATAATCTATATGTGTATGTGTACCATGCAGTGCTGAATAGTGTGTGTATTCCCATTTCTCTGGATGTAAAAATCTCCAGGCATCTGTCCAGTGTCTGCCACTGAAGTAGTTCAGAGTTGCCCTCTGGACTGCTGTGCACCTTTTGGTTCTAGGGTTAGAGGTATCTTCAGGTTTTAGGATTTGATTTAAGTCTCCTACTACTATTAGGGCTCCAACCTGGTACTCTGTTATTTTTTGATATCAGGAATGGGTGACTGCAGCTGTAGTACCTGGAGAAACATAAATTGAAGCCACCGTGAGGGCGTGCCCTTCCATCTGCCCCACAGCTATGGCCAGCCTACCCTCTGGATCTGAATAGGATGCAGACATCTGGAACTGAACATTTTGTGGCATCAAAATCACTGCACCCCTTCATTTCCCCTTACCATATGAGTAAGCCACTACCAGAGAGAATCCAAATTTGGATAACTTAGAGTGCTCAACCTCACTAAAATGGGTCTTCTGCAATAGTATTCTTGTGGGCTTTTGTTGTTTAAGGAAGGTTAACACTCTACGCCTCTTAATGGGACTGTTGAGGCCATTAATATTTTGTAAAATAATTTTTAAACTCCTTTTGCTATCCATCCTCTCTATATGCTGCTGTGTAAGAGAATCCAAACCTTACCTTAACTGGACCCCCTTTGCCCACCTGCAGTGTTTATGTTGAAAGAGGTGGTGACTATCCCTACTCCAACACCTCGAGTCTCCCTCCCTTTATGTCTGTGAGACAAGCACCAGCAATTTGGTAATGCAATAACATTAGACAGCAATTTTGTGGCATCAACAATCTAAACAGTAAACAGTTAACATAAACAAAAACTCCTTCCTGCGGGTGTAGGCCATCAACTCCTGGCTGCCCCCGAGGAATAAAACTATATACATTGTGACCTCTGAAGTAGGGGAACATTCGAATATGCTCCCTTAAAGCCCGAGGGAATGTGTGGAGAAAACCTTCCCCTCAAGTGGGAGGAGATAGGGCCCTACATTGGGTCCGGTCCTCCCGGGCCTGGAACAAACCAGGCCCTTGCCTAGTGACAAGGCACATAATCGTCAATACCGTGGCAAGCAAACCTCCCAAGGTCTGCATTGTTTTGTGTGATATTCCTCCTAATAACTCACTTTCTGAAAATGTTTAACAATTGGGATCCCGGGGTAAATAAAAGGATGGAGTAATTGATATTACTATTTACATCGGTGGGGGAGCTACTGCCTCCCCATTACTTTTAATAAGCAGGTTTCAGGGGCCCCAATAAGAGGTCTTCCTGGGAAGAACAGGGACGTTTGCCATCCTGTATCAGAAACCCCCTCTCCCACGTTCCCAGACACTGTCCAGCCAGAAACAAGTCCTGGGTTTTTAATTTTTCCTAGTCTGCAGCTGAAACCCCCATTAAAACACAATATGCTCGACACATTACAATCCTGATATCAGCCAGCCTAAATAATAATAAAATCAACAATAATAGAGAGAAACGCTAGAACTGCAATCGGAAATCGTTTGGTTAAATGTACTTATAGCAGTTCTACATGAGAGAGTTCATAAGTGTTCATTACAGCATAGTTCCATAGGCAAATTTAAAGATACTTGGAGATGCAATTTAGTCATGACCCTCAGAAATGACAGCCTCAGCCGAATGACCAGACGGATCGGGCCAGAGTTCGCTCATATGAAACCTCCAAGTCCCAAATGCTTCAGGAGATGCATTCTGTATGAGCCCCTGTCGTAGGAGAAAGAAAACAAGTTAGTTAGTGCGCTCACCCTATGTTCAGGTCTTCTTGTCTGCTAAGCAACAGTCCATTGCGAGCTGTGAGTGCACTCTGTGCAGCAGGGCTTTGACATCTTCTAGGGTTCTGGGCACCATTGCTCGTGTTGTTCTCTTATGGGGATGCCTCTCTGCGATCTACCAATCCAGAAGTGAGGCCTGTGATCTCCGTTCTCCAGTTCGATCCAACCCAGATGCCCATCCTGTTTTTTAATTCCTGGTATACCTTTTCTGGGGATTCGTAATTCTTCACTCCTGACTCCCAAAATATTTTCAATTTGGACGGGTAAGGCGTCTGAAATTGAACTTTGTTTTCACGTAAGATCTTTAAAATAGGAGAATAGGCAGCCCTTTTCTTAGCGATCTCTACTGGGTAGTCATTGTCAAATATGAGGCAGGCCGCATTATATTTAACAATCTTCCTGGACCAGGCTAATTTCAGTAGTTTGTCCTTGTCTTTCTAGCTAGAAAGCTTAAAGACAGTCGATCACGGTCTGGCTGCTGGGTCCCTGGGTTTAGGGACGAGTGCTCTGTGTGCCCGCGCGATCTTAAAAGTAAAGTCCACTGGGACATCCAGTACATCTTTGAGGAGGTCCTCAAGAGATTCCACCATGTGGCCTGTTTCTGAACCCTCTGGGAGGCCGTATAGATGAACATTGTCTCACCTGGAGCGAGCCTCTAGATTGGTGATTTTGTTCTGTATGGTCTCCTGATATGATGCCAGGAAATTGACCGCAGACTGCAAATGGAGCGAGTCATTTTCCATGCTGGTGATCTTCTTCTCAGCAATATCAGCTTTTACCTCTACCTCCTTTAATCGATCATGCAAGGCAGCAAACTCCTGCTTTGTCTCTGCTCTGAAGGCTCGGAGCTCACTCAGGAGGGTCTCAAATCGGGACTTTGAGAGGCGTTCTGACTCGTGGTCTGTATCAACCTCTAGGGCCTCATCTCCCGAGAGAGAAGAACTCTGGCTGGGCCTCTCGTGGATGTCTGATTCCTTTGCACCGGCTGTTTAGAAGTCGATTTAAACCGGGATCTGCTCGGTCTATGTCCTCCCTTAATCCCTAATGGCATTTCTGCAATTATTTTTCAAATTAAACTATGCTAAGCAGAGGATTGGTCAGCAAGTATTAAGGAGCTTTAGAAGATAGCAGTCATTTGGGTGATGATGTCACCAGAAGATCCTCCCATAATACTATTTTAGTGATGAATGGGTTGTAATTAAGAACACATTTTCATTTGAATTGATCCATGTATTGGTTGTATAAGAGGATACCATGCTGGAACCATGACTGTTCCCTTTATCTGTATATAGTAATCTTGTTCAAACCTAAAATAATTCTGTGAAAGTACTAGTTCTGCTCATTTTAGCAACAATTCATTTGGTGGCTTCTTCTTTTGGTTATTATCCAGGGTTTCTAAGTGTGTTACAGCCTAAATCATGCAAGATGGATATATATAAATCCTTCAGGTCCCATGTGATTAAATAACAACCACTGAAATCAACATCACTGCCATTGAGATGTTGTAAAATCCCCATCCAATGTGAACTGTCCCTCAGGTATGGCACTGTATTCTCACATATGGCCTTATGTGGAAATCCACATATATGGAAAGTAGCTCCAAGATTGAGTTGATCCCCGACTATTGGTCTGCTCTGAGGGTTTTCTAAACTTTGTGAATTTTAGGTTCAGTGTAGAACAATAGAGATAGATGGTATATTATTATAAAGAGCATATCTGCCCCAGTCCAAAATTCATCTTCTGTCCCATGCCTTATCCAGTATTTCTCTAATCAAAAGCCAGCACAAAGACTCGCACTTACTTTTTAGTGAGATTTATTCCATGATTTTTGTGGAAAGCAGCAAAGAACTCCTGACCGATTTTGCCTTTCTAGGCTTTTTCTGAGGGATCCAATGTGACAACTGCTCCACCCCCTACCCACCCATCTGTGTCTTTTAATAGCAATGCTATTGTCATTTTCAAGTCATCCTAGTGCTGCAAATTCTGAAACACTTGTTATAGTTTTCCCTTCTGTTTATTCCTTTCTCTTTTAACAATACAGCTATATCTTTATTCACCAAGGGGCACATTTTCCATAGGGATGCACGGCGCATCCCTAGATGCGCCCGCACATAGAAACATAGAAGTTAACGGCAGAAGGAGATTGTTGGTCCATCTAGTCTGCCCATTTTTTTAGACCTATTTTGACACTCTAGTTGTCCTTTGTAGTCAGAACTTCCTTGTGTCTATGCCATGCATTGTTGTGTAACCCCCCCCCCCATTACCCGGGGTTACTAGAATCCCAGTAAGACCTAGTGGTAGGCAGAGAAGGCAGCTTGTGAAACTCCAGTTAAATGGATTTCACACTGTCTCATTCTGTTCTCAGTCTCAGCTGAGACTGAGGATGACATCACCATAGAACTATCGCAGCTGCATGAGCCACATTGAAATCTGCAGTTGGGAGTTAGGTTAGAATGTTGGGAGTTTTTGAACAGTGAGCAGCAGTTGTGTGTGAGCAGTCTTGAAGAGAGAGCACAGCAGTCTGTGCACAGGCTCTGGAGCCTAAAGCTCTGATATAGAGCTACTTTAAGGGAGAGGTGTGTTTCCGCCAAAGAGGAACACAGTAAGCTGTTCAGGAAGTGGTGAAGACCGCTGTTTCTGATCTATGTGCCCCATCCCTGAGGGGATGGGGTAAAAGGTTTGCCTTGCTATTCCAGGGGCAACCTCCTGGTTCAAGCTAGGGAAGAAGCTGCCTTATTTTCCTAAGTTGTGCCGCGCACCAGAAGCTGTCAAGAATTGCCTGTGGGGGCACCTGCAACCAAAGGGGTGAGTTCTGCTGTTACATGGGGCCTATGTTTCACCTGAACTGTTGTGAAGTGGGGATTGGACTGCTTAATCAGTGGGAGGCCTAGAGGAATAGGCTAAGCCAAAGTAAAAGTATGTTCAAGTCCAGCACAAGGGGAAAGCCAAAACATGTAGAGGAAATGTACTATGCATTTACCCTTTAATCTACACTGCCAAGCTTTTCAGAAAGAGATGTTTAAGTATGTTCGAGTCTAGTACAAGGGGAAAGTCAAGACATGTAGGGGAAATGTGCTATGCATTTACCCTTTAATCTACATTGCCAAGCTTTTCAGAAAGAGTTGTTTAATGTCCAGAGAAATGGCCAGGTATGGATTGTGGAAGCTAGAGGTGGGAAACCCCCCATCTTTAGTAACCAGGTTAACCTCTACGGATTTGCTCTGTGGCCCTTTTACTTTGCCTCAGGCACTTGGCCAGTGCTGAGGGAAGTACCCAGATGTGGGATTGAAAGGAAATTTCCCTTATGGAGTTGAAGGCTCTAAGGTGGTTTAGGGAGCCACAGGAAAATGTGTCCATGTCACATGGAAGGTGTTCGAGTGGCCGGCAGGGGAGCCAAGCCAGGGAAAACCCCAATAGTGTACAAGTCGGACTGTGTACCCAAAGCAGCATGCAAGTCCTGGCTGTGTGCCTGGTGGGTCCAGAGCATGAGGGCTGAAGTGTTGAGGAAATGTTCTGTTTCTCTTATCTGCATTACCAGGAATGTAGCCCTGTGGGGGTCCGTCTATGCTTTGTTTTGTTCTGCTTGGATATGAATAAAGCCACACTTTAGAATCCTATTCCTGGTATTGGACATTACAGTTATTGCTTCCTGTGTTCGGATTTACTTGGGTGCCCCCGTGCAGAGTAGCCAAACCTAAGCCCTTGTGCCGAGTAACCTAGTCCTCCCCGAACCCAGTCCCCTACCTGGTACTGCTGTCAGCTTCAACAGCATACCCAGGGGTTGACCTTAAGTTTTTTTTGCACTAGCCAGCAGGACAAGTAAGTCTAAAATTGCGCTAGCCCGCAGTGGTTTGCACTAGTCTGCACTCAATGTCACCATGTGCTTTTGACCCACAACACAATTAATAACTGATGAAAGCAGCGCAGTTTGAAAGTTTATTTACATTTATATAATGATGACATAACACTCAAAATGGCCACTTGTTTCAAAATATAAGCAATCAGTGACTCATAAATAAATATAGAAAATCTGCCCACCAGCCACAGCCCCTTTGCCGCAATGAGGTTGGATTCATCAAGGTAGCAGGCGGTAGTACAGATGTGTTCTTCCCTCCCCAAACACCACCACACACTTTATAATTTTACACACACCCAGACCCCCTTGCAAGCAATGAGGTTGGATTCACAGAGGTAGCAGGCAGGCAGTACAGTGTTGTTCTTCCCTCCCCAAATACCACCACACACTGTTTACAGTTTTACACACACCCATCTCTCCTATTTTGCAGGCAATGAATGAACAGAACACAGAAAATAGAAAACACAGGAGAATTTTACACTGTTTTATACCCCCCACACTTTGCAGGCAATGAGGCACTTAATGAATAGAACACAGACAATGAATGAACAACATAGAAACACAGGAGAATTGTTAGTTTTATACACATCCAGCCCCCCACCACACACACACACACACTTTGCAGGCAATAAGGGACTGAATTAACAGAACACAGACTATAAACGAACAGAACACAGAAAAATGCAGGAGAATTTTACACTGTTCACACACACCCAACAACCCCCACCCCCCGTTTTGCAGTTACTCTGTCTTTAATTGCAACAAGTCTGATTCAACAGCAAACTGTTTGCTGCAAACAGCATATGGGAAAATGAAGAAACCCAAAGATTAAAGAAGCACACAGTCAGTTAAGACACAGACAATATTTTTGATAACACAGTGACTGCCAGCAAACTCAGAAGAAGGCACAACATTCCCCCTGCCCCCACACAACCTCAGAACCGTCCATTAAAAACATTGACTGCACCTGAGAGTAGCGTTGTGGCGAGTGCAGGCGTTGACCTTACTTTTTTATTGCACTAGCGACCAGCCCCAAAGATTAAAGAAGCACACCACCAAAGTAAGCCACCGAAAACATTTTTCATTTACCTCAGAATAATCCAGATTTTACAATTTAAATTCAAAACCATCGACTGTACCTGAGCCTGGCATTGTTGCGAGTGTTTCTTCCAGCTCCCAGTCTGCTTGTCTCAGAGAAGTCTCGCAAGTCCGACTCTCACCAACGCCTTGAAACAGCATTCTCCAAACACTCTCAGTTCTGCCTGCAGTAAGCACCACAATCACTGAACCAGTCAAAGCCAGTCTTCCGCTAGGGCTCCTCAGATGCCGAACACAAACAGCCTGAAGTCCTTCAGCACTTCCTCATCATTTATAGCCCTCCTTCTTGAACAGTGAAGCCCTGCCCCACCCCCCACTAGCTGGCAATGACTGCCACATGCTCAGACAATGGGCCAATCTAGTTGTCAGTCTTGGGCTGTGCTCGCCCATAACCAGATTTACTGCGCTCTTCTGAACTTCTGTCCCGACTCCTGCCTGCCACTGCAGCTAAATTCATTCATTGGTGGTCTCCCCTGTGACATCGTCCTGGAGCTGTTCCCACAGCCACTGCTTCCTCCTCACTGCCGGCTTGCAAAACACAGGGTTGGCCAATAGAATGACATCTTACTGCTGAGAAAACTTTGCCGACCAATAGACTGTCAGACATAAACCCCTGCAAGGAGCTTCTGGCACTTCTGGTTGTTTGGATCTCCCACCACCTGCTTGTCTTACTTGTGGCCGATTTGGGCTCCAGGCGTTCGCACAGTTTTGCTGCCTTGAACCGCTTGCGCTTTGAACATGATTGCAGACTCTGCCATCAGACGCAAACTGCACTAGCCCACACGGACAGGTAGGGAAGCATCTGCACTAGTCCGAGGCAATCTGCACTATGCCCCAGACTAGTAAATATATGTTAAGGTCGAAGCCTAAGCATACCACCTGTCATTTGCAAAAAGGCATGGGTGAGGGGCTTACACTTGAATCCCCCCACAGTGTTGACCCCACAACCTCCTGGGGCAGGCTGTTCAGGTGTCCACCACTCTTTCTGTGAAGAAAAACTTCCTGGTGTTGGTAGAGAACCTCCCTCCTTGCAGCCTGAGGTCATGACCCCTGGTCCTGGAGCCCTTCTTGAAGTGAAAAGGTTCCTGTGCCTGTACCTTGTTAATGCCTTTTATGTTCTTGAATGTTTCAATCATGTCCCCTCACTCTCTTCTCTGCTCCAGGGAGTACATATTCAGTTCTCTAAGTCTTTCCTTGTAGGGCATGTACTACAGACCTTGAATAATTTTTGCCGCCTTTCTCTGTACTGTTTCCACCCAGTCAATGTCCTTCCTGTGGTGAGGCTTCCAGAATTGGACTCCCTATTCCAGGTGAGGCCTGACCACGAGCTATACAGTGGTAGTACCACCTCTCTCCTCCTGCTCATGATTCCCCTCCCAATGCAGCCCAGCATTCTGTTGGCCTTCAATGTTGCCTTCTCATACCGCTTACTAACCTTCAAGTCATCTGAGATTATGATTCCCAGACTTCATTCCTGATTTGAGGTCGCCAGTCTTTCACCTCCTAGATAATACTCCTTTCTTGGATTTTTCTTTCCTATGTGCATGACCTTGAACTTTTTGGTGTTAAATCTCAGCTGCCATACTCCAGACAATTCTTCTAGTTTCTTGAGGTCAGCTTCCATCTTGCTAAATCCTTCTGATGTGTCCACCCTGTTACATATCTCGGTGTCGTCTGTGAACAGACACACCTTCCTTGCAGTCCATCAGCGATGTCTGCAATTCAAACAATGAAGAGTAGAGCCCCAGCACTGAGCCCTGGGGCACCCCACTGGTCACCCTGCCTTCTGTTGATTGGGTTCCATTAACCTGTACCCTCTGGGTTTTGCCTTGTAACCAGTTTTCCCTGACTTGTGAGGGCCATCGGGGTGCAGTATTCAGAAGCCCCAATGCTCCCTGCATAACCGACTGTGCCACCATGCAGAATATTGCAAAGTGGGCATGCAAATGAGGGGTTCCTCATGCATAATCCTTGCATCACAATATTCAGACCAGCCCTGGCGAAGATGCCACTGGATGTGCCAACACAAAGTTAGGGTCGCAAAACCCAGCCCTAACTATGTGCCAGGCTGGGTGGTGACCTACGCAATGGCCAGAGCAGAGCATGTGATCCCCCCAAGCCTCATTCCCCAATCGCAGTACACTACAATAAGTTACCATTTCCATAGTGTAGTGGACCCCCCACCCCTGCCCTGATCCTCGAGCGAAGTAAAATAAATACAATACCCTTTTGCCATAGTGTAGTGGTCCCTCCTCACCAACTCTGACTCCTGATTGCAATAGAAATGTGAAAATACCCCTTTTCCGTAGTGTAGTGGTCCAACCCTCCACCCCATACCCCGATCCCTGATCCATTCAACAAAAGAAAGCTATGGCAGCCTAGTGCCACCAACTCGGTGACTGTCCAACCATCCCACTCCCCCCCAGTCCAACTCACAGCCAGCACCCAGCACAGCCCACGACTCACCACCACGCTGGCACTGAATGAGCTCCCATTGGCCGCACAGTACTGTATAGCATATGGCCCACTGACAGTGATTGAAGTATTACTGTCAATGGCCATATGCTATACAGTACTGTGTGGTCCTTGGGATCTCAGTCGGTGGCAAGCCGTGGTGAGTGAGTGGTGGGTTGTGCGGTGCAGGCTGTGGGTCAGGCTTAGGGAGGGATGGCTGATGGTCAGTGGGTGGGGGAGCACTAGACAGCCAGGGCTTCCCTCTGTTGGATGGTTCAGGGATCATAGTACGGGGTGAGTGGTGGGACCACTACACTATGGAAATGGGGTATCTTCACATTTCTAATGTGATCAGGGGTCAGGGATGGGGAGGGGGGACCACTACACTATGGAAAAGGGGTATGTTAATATTACTAAAGCAATTCAGTGATTGGGCTGTGAAGGGCTGGCCTGACACATTCTGCCAGGTGCAGCCATGCTAATGAGCACATAATGGGCATGCATGAGGCCCTGTTGTGCCATGCATGCCCAATGAGCTTATTAGTTTTTTCCAACTGATTATTGCCGAGGAGGATACAGTGCATCCAGGTATATGCCACGCATACCCCCATTGTCGGTCTTCAGCCCCAAACCCTGGATGTGCTGTCCAAACATGATGGCCAACTGCTTTGTGCCGCACATCCACGGTCCCATATTCACACAGATTGTGCAATCTGTGTCGATCGAGCATTCTGTTTGAATATGGCAACAGAGCCAGTGGGTGCATCTGTTTTGTGTAACACACTGTTCTGCATGCACATCTGGATGGCTCTGAATATGTCCCCCCAAATATATATATATATATATATATACAGTATATACACACACATATATATCTGTGTCTATGTTATGAGGTGTGTTGCTTGGTGGCATATAGGTGGGTTTTAGTTTCTGTCATTTTTTATTTTTTTCAATGCTGTTTGTTCCAAACAGGGGTCAAAATAACCACCTGTCTGCCTGTCCCAGACACCCAGTTTTCCTCAGGGACAGCTGGTTTCATTTCCTGCCTGTCCCTGGGACAGGCACCAAGTCAGAGAGCATTAGTGGGCACTAGGAACCAAGAGGTGCTGTCTCCTGTAAGGCTGGGCTATGGCCATCCCAACATCATCGTGTCACATGTTGAGAGATGTCCATTCAACCCGACATCTTGTGGTGGTCTTTTTTGTGCATGTGGCAGTTTTGGCAAGCAGCAGAAATGAGAACAGTGCCGTGGTAGGACTAGACTGTGCATGTCATGCAGCATGTGTAACTTGTCATCGTGCACTGCAGTTGCCTGTCTTCCTTTTACTTTCTGCACTGCATACCTCATTTCTGTGTGTGTTGTGCTTGCAGTAGCAGCCCAACAGGCAGCAGAGTTTTGGGCATGCAAATTAAAAATCATTTTCAGGGTTGTTTACTAAGACAGGCCTTGGTAAGGCTGATTAAAAGTCATTGTAAGGGCTAGAAACCCATATTTGAAAGCACTTTTCAGGGCAGACAGTCAATGCAGAAAGAGGGGAAGACTCATATTTAAAGATTAGGAGAGGAGCTGAGGCAACCACATAAAACCCCATTACAGCAGAAGGGCTGGAGAGGCTGATTAAAAGCCCCTGTCAGGGTTATTAAGTGGAGGAGACTTTGTGTCCAGGCTATACAGTAATACAGGAGCAGAGGAAGCTGATCGTCTTGTCTGGGCAGAGCACCATCAGTTATTAAGCCCTTTTCAGGGCACAGTGCCATCCAGGGGGCGAACTAACTATTATTAGCTTGTATTTAGAAACAGAAATGTAGAATTAGTAAACAAAAATCAACAGGACAGGTACAAATTCTGTGGGACATTCAAAATAAATATTGCACTGTCCCTTGGACAGCCCTCCACAAAACATTATTTCTAGCCCTGGTTCCAAAAATGGTAAATTGTCAAAAAACATGCCCACATAAAAACGAGATACTGCATCTCATAGAGTCATTCTGGGTGGAGTAATTTTAAATAAATTAATAAATAACTGGGGTATTCTGATGAAATATTCTACTCAATAAACAAATAAAAACTGTCAGGGCAGAGGAAGTACAGTTACGTAAGAACCTACCATAACAGTAGATCTTCAAGAGGATTTGCAGCAGGCCATCACTGCCATGTGGTCCAAGTGCCTGGTATCTATTGTCCTACCAGTGATGGCCTGCTGCAAGAGATGCTCTCAAAATAAGATCAGAGGATAACAGGAAAAGGGAAGAGACATTCTTAAACAGTCTAATGCAGATTCATTGTTCAGTAAAGTAAAATAGCACCAACTTTTTGAACTGTGCAACTAGTATGCTAACAGAGGCTTTTAGTTTGGTTTGGAGGTCATTCCTGACCTGGTTGGGGATGGGGTAGGGAGAAGGCGTTAAAACAGTTAAAAGACTCTTCCAAAGGAATCTTTAATCTTCCAAAACACACATTTTTGAAACAGTCGTGATCTTATAATATAGTTATTGAATAATTGTGCTATATGTTAGAAATTACTTATGTCATTTCAGCCAATCAGTGCTCAAAACCACAGGACCATTTATCTTGTGTCCAGTTGCCATCTCATGTGGCAGCGTTATAACAGAGCATTATAATAGAGCATTCCATTTCAGAGGTGGGGGAGGAGCATTACACTCACTTAGCGATTTTTAAATTGAATAAACATATGGTTCTCTATCTGTTACAGTGTTGTAATTCCATTGATTGAGTTTAATGCCATCATAAGCCTTGACAGCGAAGCTAAAGAGGTTGATATCACTAGAATCCCAAGATGGAGTGTCAGCAATGTACCAGAATCCATATGTTGTTGTTTGGTAATACATGGATAAAACCATTAAACAGCACCCCCAACACTGTCTTTATTATGAAATGCTGCAGTCAAAAAGCTTTTTTTTTCCCATAGAGCTTTTTTTCTTGCTCTGAGGTGCTGACTGGGCTAATCTGCCCTTTCTCACCCCCCGACTGGCAACCATCTCGCCCAGGACTACATAAGTGGTGATTCCTCCATGGTTTACCACATGTGGCAGTGCCAGGAGAGGGAGAACTGTCCTTCCTCCAAGGATCTGAGCCGGTTCAGTGGCAGGGTCCTGGGATGATGGCATGAGTCTGAGCAGATGAGCAGGCCTTCCTGTTTGTTCAACCCTGCCCCCGATTTCCCTGGTTTTCTTTCCCCATCCTGAGGTCAGCACATGTGCACTGGCATGGGCCTGTGGGGTGAACACCCCACACATACTCTTATGCCTGCACCAAACATTTTGAGACAAGGCTTCAGTCAGCAATCCCAATCCAACTCTGAGACTTACCTGAATGTGGTGACCACACTGATCATGTCTTTCCCCAGTGCTGTTATCAACCGTGTCCCCAGCAATCTCAAGTGACTGTGCTTGACCATATAAACAATCAACTGAATTTCTTTCTTTTTCGATCTGCTTCTTACTTACAAACAATGGGAGAGGGGATCTTAAAACACCACTAATGCACATTGGGGCCTGTGCATTAATGTGCAGCCAGGTATGCATGATTCGCTCATACCTCCCCAGCCTCCCCCCACAAAACATGGTAATTAGTGAGGTAAACACCAAGATAGAGAAGTCATTAGGGAGCAGGACATAGGCAAATGTAAAATAAGGCAAAGGCAGTAAGGACAGGGATGGGTCTAAAAGGGGTAAGGCCATCAAAAAGTGGAGGGTGATGAGTACCAATGCCCATAGTCTGTGTAACAAGCTCCCTGAACTAGTGACCTTCATAGAAGAGGGTTGCCTGGATATTGTGGCAGTCACAGAAACATGGTACACAGAGAACCATGACTGGGATGTCAACATACCAGGATACACAATCTACAGGAGGGCCAGGGAGGGCACAAAAGGAGGAGGAGTAGCTCTCTATGTAAAGTAAGGGATCAAAGCAACAGAACTAAAGAATAAATAGGGAGCAGATGAAGCACTCTGGGTCACTCTGGAGACAGGAAATGGCACCACAATCTGCATGGAGGTTGTATACAGACCCCCATCTCAGGGGGAGGGAATGGACAAAGAAATGATAGAAGGCATCCTTAGAATGGCAGAAAAAGGAGTGATATTGTTGATGGGGGACCTGAATATGCCAGATGTTAACTGGAGCACCTTTGCTGTAGGCACATCCAAGAGCAGGGTCATTCTTGATGCCCTACAAGGGGCATGCCTCAGACAGCTAGTATTGGAACCCACTTGGGAGGGAGCAATCTTAGACCTGGTACTCTCAAGTGGGGACGGAGAAAGAATCTCAGATTTAGAAGTGGGTAGGCATCTGGGAACAAGCGACCACCAAACAGTGTGGTTCACGATAAACACAGCCATACAATCAAGCCATACAAAAGCAAGAGTATTGGACTTTAGGAGGCTGACTTTGGGAAAATGAGAGAGTGCCTCAGAAAAGCACTGGCAAACAGGCAAGAAGGAGAGGTGGAGGAACAATGGGGAGTAATCAAAACAGCAATCACAGAGGCAACAAGCCTTTGTGTAAAGCAAATCAACAAAACACAATGAAGAAAAAACTGCTATGGTTCTCAAAAGAGGTGGCAGGGAAGGTTAAGGAGAAAAGGATAGCATTCAGGAAATATAAGGAATCACAGAAGGAGCAGGACAGAGAACTTTATCAGTTAAAGCAGAAAGAGGCAGGGAAGGCAGTCAGAATAGCAAAAGCCCAAACTAAGGAAAGGATAGCCAGCTCTGTTAAGAAGGGGGATAAGACCTTTTATAGGTAAATTAGGGAGCGAAGAAAGACCAAAGGAGGGATGCTGAGGCTTAATAAAAGGGAGGGAGTGTGGGCAGAGGGTGACAGTGAAAAAGCTGGGATACTGAACGAATATTTCTGCTCAGTATTCACAAAGGAAGAGGAGGGGGAGTTACCTAAACCAAATAAGAGAAACACTCTGAAAACGGGGGTCAATACCAATCCATTTACAGAAGAAAGGGTTCTGAAAGAACTAATAAAATTGAAGGTGGACAAAGCAATGGAGCCTGATGGGATTCACCCAAGAATTCTAAAAGAACTACAGGCCGGTGACTCTCTAGGTTCTGGGGAGCCTCCAGCCTTTTCACTCCTAGTGGAGTGGAGTGTAGTTCCCTTTTGGGGGTATAGTATATCTTTCCCCCTATTTTGCATCAAAGTGCTCACTGAGTTGAATATCACCAGCTCGGTTGTGCGCTTTGGGCGCTGTATTGGATACTGGTGGCGACCTCTGGTCATTGCACTCCCTTGGTGGAGGCAGGTCCAGCGCATTCTGTGCAGGACTTGCACCTTCATCTTCCTTTTGATTATTTACCGTGTTCTATAATGGCTGTCTCTTCCTATTCTCCCTTTTTTCTTGGTCTTTTCTTGCTTTGGGGAGAGTGCCTTTCTGCACGATCATGCATTAAGATCTTGCAATTTGATACAGGGAGGGTAATTGCTGTTGAAGTTTTGTTTAGACAAATAATATGGTTGATTTGACAATCTGTTCACTTAATGTCAAAGGAATTAACAGTGTTGTTAAACGTGCAAATATATTAGCTGAATTTAAAGGGAAAAATGTGATATTGCCTGTCTTCAGGAGACCAGGTTGACCCTGGGAGAGCATATGAAATTGCGTAGGGATTGGGTGAGTACAGTATGCTCTGATGAACATCCCCAATCCAAAAAGGGGGGGGGGGTAGCTATCCTTTTTCGCAGGGGCCTTCCATTTCAGATTCAATCTATAATTAAATCAGGTTCGGGACACCAACTGACGGTCTCAGGCATCTATAAGGGTCGGTCAATTCATCTGATTGGAATTTATGCCCCTACCCCACCCTCAGGTGAGTTTTTTTGTTCCCTGTTCAACACATTGGCTAGCCTACCTCCTGGACAAATTATCCTAATGGGTGATTGAAACTGTGTTGAGGATGTTAGTTTGGACAGAAGCTCAACCAAAATCCCAGGTTCTAAGGCCTGCTCGCGGTTACTTCGTAACCTGCTCATTGAGGCCGAATTAATTGACCCATGGAGGCAGTTTAATCCCTCGGTGAGAGACTTCACCTTTTTTTCTCTGGCCTCCAACATGTATTCCAGACTGGACAGATTTTATACTCAGAGAAATGCTTTGCACTCATTCAAGGATATATCTATCCTTCCAATTATGATCTCTGACCATGCCATGGTCAGGGCATGGCTTTTTTGGGATACAGCAGAGGGAAGGGCGGTCTCTGGAGATTTGACCCGGGACTACTTAACGATAAGCAATATATAGAATCCACTAAAAGGGTTATTCAGTGTTATTTGAATGAGAACACAGAGGAGCTTTCCAGACCCAAGTTTCTGTGGGACGCCCTAAAGGCGGTGGTAAGAGGGCACACGATAGCATTTTCTTCTCACAAACATAAGTTACATCGGGCTCGCATGCAGGAAACCCTTGCCTCCATTGCTGACATAGATGCCACACATAAACGCATGGGATCAACCCGTACACTTAAAAAGCTACAGGAGGCTAGAGACTTATATAATTCATTACTGCACAGAAGGGTGGTGAATTCCCTTAGATACGCTGGGCAGCGTTATTATGAGAGGGGGGAAAGGGCAGGCAAAATGCTTGCCCTTAGGCTTTGCAAGCAGGCAGCTGACAGGTACGTGTCTAAGGTCAGCTCTGAACCACCTGATCGTCCGTATAAGATTCTCCTGGGTGACAGTGCACAGGAATTTGCAGAATTCTATAGACATCTTTATACCAAGGAAGAAATACCAGAACATCGGGAGAAAACTTTAAATTTTCTACAAGGTCTGGAGCTCCCGGTTCTGTCAGACACCCAGAGGGACTCCTTGGAGTCTCCTTTTACAGAGGGTGAGGTGGCAACAGCTATTCAGTCTCTCAGCTCTGGCAAAGCTCCCGGCCCAGATGGGTTCACCTCGGAATTTTACAAAGGGTTCCAGGACTTGTTAACCCTGCTGCTTACCAGAATCTGCAACACGGCACAGGAGCTGGGGGCCTTGCCAGACACTTGGGGGGAGGCCCTTATTTCGGTGCTGCCCAAGCCAGGGAAAGATCATGCGTCTTGTGCTGGGTATCGACCCATTTCATTGCTCAACCTAGACGCCAAGATTTTTGCCAAGATTATCTCCGTGCGTTTACAGAAAGTGGTTCCTGTCCTGGTTCACCCGGACCAAACGGGATTCATTCTTGAGAGACATATTCAAGACAACATCAGATTGTTGTTAAATGTTATTTCCTCGGCCCAGCTTCCTATTGATTCCCCACTTTCGGCAGTACTATCTTTAGATGCTGAAAAAGCAGTCGATCGCTTAAATTGGCAATATCTAGACTTGGTTCTGGGTTTTTTTGGATTTGGTGAAAAATTCCGGACCTGGATAACCAACCTTTACTCTAATCCCAGAGCGAGGGTCCAGGTGAATGGGACGATTTCCACTCAGTTTGGGATTGAGCGAGGCACTAGACAGGGTTGTCCCCTTTCCCCTCTTTTATTTGCCCTTAGTTTGGAACCTCTGGCAGCATTTGTTCGCCAGACAGATGTCTTTCAGGGTCTCCGGGTTAGGGGTGTGGAGGTTAAGATTTCGTTATATGCAGACGATACATTACTGTATATATCAGATCCTGTGAATGCAGTTCCCAAGATTTTCAGTTTCCTCTCTGAGTTCTGAGCTTTCTCTGGTTATAGGGTCAATCTGGATAAATCTGAGTTATTCCCCTTGGGCAGTCCTCTGAATCAGCCCTTACCACAGATGCAGCAAATTAAGTGGTGTAAGTCAGGATTCAGATACCTAGGAGTGTGGGTTCCCAAAGACTTCAAGGCGTTATATTCCACAAATCAGTTAAGGGTACTTCAGGAGATCAGGGAAGACTGCAATAGATGGAGAGAGCTCCCCTTGTCCATTTCTGGCAGGGAAGAATCTATTCCTATGAATATTCTCCCTCGCCTGCTGTTCATAATGGGAGCCATCCCCCTCAGACCCCCGAGGAACTTTTGGCATGATCAGAACTCTACCCTCTCTAAATTCCTGTGGCTAGGTAGAAAACCACGGGTGAGGTGTAAGATTATGGTGGCACCTAAGGAGAGAGGGGGCTTTGGAGTACCTGATGTCCAAAAATATTTCTGGGCGTCTCAGCTGCAGCCGTTGGTGACAATGTCTCAGGAATCCCAGCAGAAGTGGGTTCAGATTGAGATGGCTGACTCCCCTCTGGGAAGTGTCTCGGAATTTATTTTCCTGGATACTCAGACTATGGCTGCTGGATTTCAGGAATCCTCTCACTAGGGTGATTTCTCAGGTTTGGAGGGACATGAATTTAAAATTAGGTAATATTTTAAAACTCAGCAAACACACAACTGTACTAAGCTGTTTAGACTTTGGCCCACTCAAGTGGGATATAGGCTTCCTGCGATAGGCAAGACTAGGGCTGACTAATCTGGGCCAGCTTTTTGATCAGAATTTAGTAAAATCATTCCAACAGTTAAGGGCCGAATTTAACCTTCAACACATGGATTTTTTCAGATACCTCCAGTTAAGACATTATGTCCACTTAAATGAAAAGGAGCTTGATTTAGGAGCAGAGTTTCTAAATAACCCAGTGTATGCTACCTTGTCATCTTTGATTAATTTCCCAAATCAAAGAAAACAGATCTCCAGATTAGTACAGGGGATGAATGGGGCGGAGGGTGACTGCCTGGCCCTAGTTAAGGACAAGTGGCACAACAATCTGGGCGTGACCCTGTTGGAACCTGAATGGATTTCCATCTTGAAAACGATTCACAATACCACCTCATCTCTCTTCTGGCGGGAATTTCAGTGGAAGTTAATGGTTAGATTTTTAAGGGTTCCTACGGTGACGAAACATTATGGGGCACATCGCTCGGACCTGTGCTGGAGAAACTGTCAGTTGGTGGGCACATATTTCCATATATTTTGGGAATGCAAAATCATATGGGAATTTTGGAGGGAAGTAAAAGATATTTTGGAAAGGATTTTTGAAACTGTGCTGTCGGAGCTTCCTCAGTACTGGATACTGGTATTACCTCCCCCGGCTTTGGCTTCCAGGTCTTCACGCTATCTGTTTGGAATTTTGGTGACAGCAGCCTTCAAGGCTATTAATTTGACCTGGCTTACCCCAGATAAGCCCACTACCTCTACATGGTATGGAATTTGCACCAAGATCCTGGATATGGAATATCTGACAGCCAAGCTGAGATTATCCGTAGACAGATTCAAAGGGAGATGGCTACCATTTATGCATTTCATGGCCTCCAGGGAGGGGAAACCTGTATTAGAAGTACTTGCAAGATATGTTTTAGAGGACTCTCCTAGTTCGGCCTGAAGGTTCTACATGGGAACGAGGCAGGGGGGTCATCTCTTGTCCAGGTAAATGTTTTTGCCTCTCTATTAACTTTTGGGATGTTATTTCCCCTTTTTATCAAATATGTAATATGTAAATGCCCTACTAGGTGGCTGTTGTATGTTATGGCATGTTGTGATAGTTAAAAGGATTCCAATACATGCCACAGGCAATAAGTTGCGGAATGCTCATACTGTATATAGTGCTTTTCTCCCTCTTTTCTCCTCTCTCTTTTTATATTTTTGAAGGCACTCTTTCCCCCCCTTTCTTCTGGAATCTCATTCCCCCTATTTCTCTCTTTTCTGCTGTTCTTTTCCTTTCTTGTTCCTCTTCTCTTTCTTTTGTTTTGATTTTCATAGTGTGTAAATGAGTAGAAATGGACTTTCTTGTAGCCTGTAACATTCTTGTAGCTATGATACAAAAGTTCTATAATAAACTTCACTTTCAAAAAAAGAATTCTAAAAGAACTAAGAGTAGAACTAGTGACACCGCTGACTACTCTCTTTAATAAATCATGGGAGGATGGGGTGGTACCTGAGTACTGGAGGAGGGCGGATGTGATTCCTCTTCACAAAAGTGGGAGCAGGACAGAGGCAGGAAACTACAGACCAGTTAGTTTGACCTCAGTGGTAGGGAAAATATGGAATCACTTCTGAAGGAAAGAATTATTGAGTATCTAGAGGCCAGTGGGGCACAGGACCCAAGGCAGCATGGATTCACGATGGGAAGGTCGTGTCAGACGAACCTAATAGATTTCTTTGACTGGGTGACCAAAGTAGTAGACCAGGGAGGGGGCTGTGGACATGGCCTACCTAGATTTTAGCAAGGCATTTGATACAGTCCCACACAAAAGATTAATACACAAGTTAGCAAGCCTTGGAGTGGGTCCCAAGATGGTAGCCAGGATAAAAAATTGGCTAGACAACAGGACGCAAAGGGAAGTAGTAAACGGAGTCCACAGTGAAGAAAGGAGGGTTACTAGCAGTGTACCGCAGGGTTCAGTACTGGGACCGGTCCTTTTTAATGTCTTTATAAGTGACATTGCAGAGGAACTGGAAGGAAAAGTATGTCTCTTTGCAGATGACACAAAGATCTGTAACAGGGTTGATACACAAGATGGAGTGGAAAGGATGAGAAGGGACTTGGCAAGGTTGAAGGAATGGTCAAATGTATGGCAGCTCAGATTCAATGCAAAGAAGTGCAAGGTAATGCACATGGGAAACAAAAACCCAGGGGAAGAGTACACAATGGGGGGCGAGATACTGACAACAGTAAAAAATGGAAAGGGACCTGGGGGTAATTATATCAGATGACCTAAAGGTGGGCGAGCAATGTGAGAAGGCAGTAAGGAAGGCTGGTGGGATACTGGCATGCATAGGGAGAGGCGTCAATAGTAGAAAACAGGAAGTTGTTATCCCTCTGTACAAACAGTTGGTGAAACCCTATCTGGAGTACTGTGTGCAGTTCTGGAGACCCCATCTCCACAAAGACATAGACAGAGTAGAGGCTGTCCAGAGGAGGGCAACCACAATGGTGCAAGGTCTGCACCAGAAGACATATGAAGAAAGACTAAAGGAGCTTAATATGCATATCCTTGAGGAAAGAAGGGACAGAGGGGACATGATAGAAACTTTCAAGTACCTCAAGGGAATCAACAAAGTCCAAGAGGGTAGCATCTTTCAGAAAAAGGGATGTGCAAGAACAAGGGGGCACAATTTGAAGATAGAGGGGGGACGGCTCAGAGGTAATGTGAGGAAGTATTTTTTCACGGAGAGGGTTGTGGATGCATGGAACAGCCTCCCTGAGGAGGTCGTGGAATCAAGAACAGAGGAGGAATTCAAGAATGCATGGGACAGACATAAGGCAGTCCTAATGGGGGGTAGGAGGAAGTAAGCTGTTGGTTAACTAGGATCTGCAGCTTATCTGTTAGGTAGGAAAATGGGCAGACTAGGTGGGCCAAGCGGTCCTTATCTGACGTCAAAGTCTATGTTTCTATGTTACCTGGCCCGCGTAACTATGTACCTGGGGACAGGTGCAGGATGCATAGTTTGCATGACCGTGCACACCCAGAGGGCTCCTGTCTGTGGCACTATGCCCTGGTACACAGCTGTACAGGGGTGGATCGAGGGACACATGCAGGAATCCAGTTAGATGCTCAACCTGGGTCCCAAAGTGGATCCTCTGCTTCATACAAGCAGGGGATGCTGGGACAGTGCAGGACTAGTTGTTTTTTTATGTATTGATGAGTGCCTGGAGGACTGCCCTGCCTTCCCTGTGAGCCCGCTGGAAGGATGTCCTGTACCACCACAGCTGGTAGGTGTCATGGGGGGGCACATAAAGGATACAGCAGGATCCCTGCTGCTGTATGCTGTGCCCCCCTTGTCTGGCATTCCATGTGTTTGTGAATGGCTAGGAGTGTGGGCACACCCCCAGACATGCCCCCAGACCAGCTGTGCACATTGCTGCATGACTGGCTGGTGGATCAAGTATGGAAGGGATGTGAGTCTCTTCCATGCATGCCATGGGGGATACATGGGATCACCAATGTGCTACTGTGGATTCATGGCGCGTAGGTGACCCACACCGGCATGCATAGGCCCCATTGTTGGCAAAAAGAATCGGAAACACAACAGTGCTCTCTACTGGCAAGCATCTCAACAGAGGGACTGCTTTAACAGAAAACAAGAAAAGTGACTTAAAATACCTTTTTACTAGTTTTTTTATTTTTTAAATATATCACCTATAACCCATTTTCTAAGTTCAGTAATACCCTTGAGGGTGGGTGGTATGCTCTGTATTGAACCTTCCAGGGGCTATAAGGCCCTCCACCTGTAGCACTGGGCCTCATTATGCCCCCCCTGGTGGTCCAGTATAGCCCAATACCACCCACCCTATCAGGTATTATTGTTTGCATAGCAGTTTTTTAAATTTATTTATTTATTTTTTACAATTTTGGCCAGGAAAGACAGGTATGTACTGTAAGCGAAATGAGGAAGACCAGGGGAGAGATCATATGGTTAAGAAGGCCAAATCTGTCCCCTCACAATCGAACCCCCCCCCACCAGAAGTTGCTTTCTCCTCCTCTGGGGTCCTCCACCACCCTCCTTGGGGCCTCCACTGCAAAGGACCCCACATCCTCCCGGGTCAATATCATGGGTGCCTTCTCCCAGCAGTCCTGCCTCACCAGAACAGTGTAGGAATTATGTAGTGGTACCGACTGAGGAATGTGCCCCAGACCCACTACCCCTCCCACTCTCACCCTTCTAGAGCCCACCATAGTCCAGCTGTTCCTCCTTCTCCCTGGCATCCTCTGAGTAATGGTGGCAGACTTGGTGGCTCCTATGTGGGGGAAGAGATCCTCCAAATCCTAGCCAACTTGGCCTGCAGTCTGGTGACCTCCTGCATCAGGCTAGAAAGGTACGTGTAGATGGGGCATCACTGCAATCTCCAGAACATCTCTCTGAAATTGCCTCCCCACAACTAATGCACTGCACCACTCCCAGCATTCCCAATTCCTGCTCTCCTTGTCTCACCTGGGAAAAAATTTGTATCCTTATCTAGTACCCCCCTTTTTTTGCTTGCTTTGCTCCTTGGTACCCTTATCCTAGATAGAATTTGCCCTTCTACCTTACTCAGTTGTTCCCTCTTATATGAAGTATTTACTTCCTTCTTTACCCACTTACCTTTCTCTGCTTTTTTTCCTACTGAGGCAGGAGCACTCTCACCTTCACCTAACCCATTGCTACCTGACCCTAGATAGGTTACTATTAATGTTTTTCTATACCCTTCTTAAAACTCTATTCTTCTACTCTAGATAAGGTATTGCACCTGTTCCTTGTTTTGGCCTATCTTTAACCCTCCACCTTTCCCTGCGGTGAGTGCTACAACAGGAGTGAATAGGAACCTTACCATAGTCACCTAGCAGCATTCCTTGCTTTCCTGCTGCTGACACTTGCCTATGCCTAAGATACCAGTTACCATTTCCACTCCTTGGCTGTTCCTCTCACTCGCTGGGACACAAGCTTATCTTGTCTTGCACTGTTACATTTCTCCCTTCCCCCAGGATGCTTCTGGAAGCAATCTTCTCCAAGCTCAGTATACTTTTCATGGGGAAACATTTTTAAATAAATAAATAAATAATCAATCAATCAATTCATATTGGCAGCAAATTCTCTTTGAACCAAGTGTTTATACAGCAAAGGAAAAAAGGGGTTTTCACATTTTGTGCACAAATTATGGAAACATTTTCCTGTTAGTCTTTGTGAAGCTCCTTCACGTTTTATTTTCAAAAGGGTTTTAAGGTCTTGTTTGATTTGCAGTTCTGTTTGTGTATATTGTAAAGGTTGATCTTGATGGTATAATTGTATTTAATATTATTCCTTTTAAACCACTCTTACATTTTTTGCCTTTTTCTGTCTCTAGGTTGCTCCTGAAAATGGGCCTTTAACTCAGCGTGTCTCACCCGGTAATTAAATAGAAATAAGTAACTATAATTAAATAAAAACCTATGACTTGTAACCTAATCCAAAAACTACATGGGTGTTACATTTAATCTTTGTGTGTACTGTACTTAAATGTCTGTATACATTACTGAATCCTTTGAAAATAGGCACTTGCCTAAATTATTTTATGTGAAATGAAAACTCAACTACATTAAAACTAAATAAATAAATCTACTGTCGGTATTTATCTTTCCCTTTTCATGTTAACTATGCACACTACCTTGAAACCAGGGCAGTCACCACTTAGACTTCATCTTCTCTGGCTGTTTGTCTGCACCTCACATCACAATCCACTGTTTCCGACAACACAGCCTGTTGTTGTGGAAATCATTATGATATCACAAGCAGAATATACTGATGTCAGGCATAGGTGAGCAACCATAGCAAATGAAGTTATTTATTTATTTATTGATTATTTATATATTTATTTTAAAAGTTTTACTAGGAAAGTTATACTGAGCTGGTATCAGCTCATTTCCAGATGCGTCCTGGTGGAGGGGGAAGAGAGGACAGGAGAACATATACAATGCATGAAAGATGTAATAAAATGGAAATAATAAAGGGGGCGGAGCTAGCAGCCCAGCATGAAATTTGATCTTTGGTGAGCTCTTCTGCAACGAAGGATATCATTTAAAAAAAAAAAGCAGACTAGAGCTAGGAAAGCCTATTTAAACTAATATTACAATGTAGCTGAGACTATACAGTATTGAAAAACAAACTTTTGACAGTGATGGGTAAAACACGGAACACGCAAAATCAAGATCATCTGGGAGCAGGTCCATCCCATGCGGTGGAGCCTGTGCAGCAGCCGAACATCCCGGGAGATATGCCAGCATCTTTAGAATCATTGCAGATGGTGGTAATGCCTTAACCAGCTCAATACGCCTGCTAGATAAAAAGTTTGATTCCTACACAGAGCGCTTGATTAAAGTTGAGCCCACCGTAAAAGCGATGGGTCCAGTGATAGAAGAATCCAACTGCACCTCAGGCAAAGCCCTATCAGCCATTTCAAATTCACTGAGGGAGCAAAATTTCTTAAAAGCCCGAATACAGCAGCTGGAAAATGCAGCTAGGGCGTCCAACATCCTTGCGCTAGGCATCCCAGAGGGTGCAGAAGGTGATGACCCAGTAAGCTTCCTGGAAAGGTGGTTGCCAGAAACTTTGGGACTGGGGTTTGCCTTGGTGATCATTAAGGTGTACTCCCACTCATTCTCAGACGAGCCTACAATATGGAGGAGGGCCCTCGCACCATGCAAGCCTTCGATGGTGTGACCCAGAAACTACGTGAAATGGACATTCCTTATTGTCTGGGTTTCCCTGCAAGACTACAGTTCACCCTCAAGGAGGAGATGTTTGTGTTCACTGACCCCAAAGCAGCTGGGGCCTGCATTGCTAAAACTCAACCCAGGGCAGAAGATCACAGTCGGGACTGCTCTGACTGGGATGATGAAGCAGTAGGTAGTGGAGTCTGAACCGTAAGTAAAAAGAGGTAATACCGCTGAATTTGAGTCGGAGGCCTTCAGATGAGGAACTCTAACATCACACACTTTTATATAGGGTGAAAGTTCCTCTTTTGCCTGTACAGAAGTTGATCATTCTGTAAAGTTGAAGCTGGTTTGCGATGAACTTTGATTTTACCAGTTGCCTTGTGCATACAGGACTATCAGTTCTAATCCGATTAATGTTAAATGTTGGTGTCACTTATTGGTTTACAGTCCATAATACTGCTAATCCGCTAGCATACAAAAATAAAAGAAGGGTTCATTAATAAGGGGTTTTATAGATACCTCTAAGGTGGACTTAATTCTGTTTGTTTTTTCCTTCCTTCTTAAAGGGTGTAGTTGATGGATAGTATAAAAATATTTATGGCATGCAACACAAGATGGCATCTGTTAGTAGAATGTGGTGATAATTGCTTACTGTCTGGAAAGTCTGGATGGTTGGAGAAGTAGATGTGAAGCCATAAATTGGTATGTCGGCCTTGTCACTGTATCGGCTCCTGTTTAGGGAATACCTCACTAGTGACTACCCCTACGATGCTCTTTTTCAGGCTAGAGAGTTGCAGAGAGACTACTTTTCTGGTATATAGTAGTTTATACAGCAGTTTATACAGTTTAGGCTTGGCAATTTATACTGTTTGTCGTCGCAGAGTAGCATTTTCATTAAAGGTTAAAATGTTAATTTCATATTAATTGTATAGTTTAAGGATAGGCTTAGATTATCCTGGTAAATGAAACCTTAATAGTGTTTTAAGTTAACATAAAATAGCATTGGCTGCATTATGCTCCATTAGGGCGAAGGTCTGTGGTACATTTATTTATTTATTTAGCTTTTGTTAACCAGATAAGTACACTAGACAAGACATTTGCCTATTTTCAGGTACGACCCAGGAGAGTACAAGGAAATACGACATAGGACAACATGATACACTTTAGGCAGTTACACAGAGTCAGGTAAAACAGAAGAATCACATAGGGGCCAGTCCTATTCAACATCTTCATTAGTGACCTCGCAGATGGACTAGAGGGTAAGGCTTGTCTGTTTGCAGATGACACCAAGATCTGCAACAGAGTAGATAATCCAGATGGGGTGGGCAGAATGAGAAGAGATCTGGATAAACTAGCAGAATGGTCAGAAGAGTGGCAACTGGGATTTAATGCAAAGAAGTGCAAAATCATGCACATAGGGAAGAGAAACCCTGAAGCCACTTATAGGCTGGGAGGGAGTTGCTAGCAGTCACAAAGGAAGAAAGAGACTTGGGCATCATCATCACTGATGACCTGAAATCATCCAAGCAGACCTCTAAAGCAGTAGGTAAGGCTAGGGGTGTTAGGGTGTATTAGTAGGGGTATCACAAGTCGAAAGAGGGAGGTAATAATCCCTCTTTACAAGACATTGGTTAGGCCCCATCTGGAGTACTGCGTGCAGTATTGGAGGCCACACCTTCACAAGGACATTAACCAAATTGAGGCAGTCCAGAGAAGGGCAACCAAAATGGTGCAGGACTGCATCAGAAGACATATGAGGACAGATTAACGGAGCTCAATATGTATACCCTTGAGCAAAGGAGGGAGAGAGGTGATATGATCGAGACATTTAAACACCTTAAGGGCATAAACAAGGTGAAAGAGTCTAACATGTTTAAATATAAGAAAAATAGCAGGACAAGAGGACACAGCATGAGATTAGAGGAGGCCGATTAAGGGGAATGTGAGAATTCTTTTTCACAGAAAGGGTGGTAGATGCATGGAATGGCTTACCACAAGAAGTGGTGGCTATGAATACAGTGCAGGGCTTCAAACAGGCATGGGATAGGCATAAGGGAGCAATACAAATGACTGAATAGATAGGTCACTGACAGGGCAAAGGCCGATGGCACATTTATAAGGTAGAAAAAGAAATGGGCAGACTGGATGGGCCTTGCGGTCCTTATCTGCCGTCAACTTCTATGTTTCTATGTTTCTATGTTTCTAGTCAGTAGGTACACACAAATGGTTAAGATGCGCATACCCCCCATACAGATGTTAAATGAAGAATAGTGTAACATTTCTCCTGCAATTACAAAATGTGATATGTATTATTATCTGGTGATTCTGCCTATTCTTGGTAGAATTTTGTTTGTACAATTGATGAAATTTCAATAAAAAAAGTTAAAAAAAAATGGAAATAATCGATAAAAAATATACAATTTAAGAATATTTAAAGAATAAATTGCCAAACAGTAAATAACAATACAGTAAACCATGGAATAGACAACAACAACAAAAAACAAACATTAAAACAGCAGCAACAAAATAAGAACAGGGACAAAATGAACTGAAACTAGGGAAGGGCAGTGCTGGTGTCAGTACTGGTGGAAGGCAGGTAAAAAGGAGTCCACCCCAGTATCAGAAGTGACTGCAGGAATAAATAGAGAACTCATGGAGGATAGATTTCAGAGCAGGAAAGGAAGGGGAAGGGAGTTCCATAGTTTAGGGAAACTGAGCGAAAAGGCACAGGAGGAAAAAGTCAAAGTAAAGGAAGTAAAGTTAAGGGACAGTAACCATGCCTTCACATTAATTTTCACAGGAATAAACAAAAAGGGGAAACTAAACGCAAACATATATCAAATATATTGACAACGTTCTACATAGGAGACTAGTAAGCATGGGCAGCTTAGGAGTGGGTCCAAAGGTGGTAAACTGGGTATGAAATTGGTTAAGGGATAAATGGCAGAGGGTGATGGTAAATGGAGTTCACTCAGAGGAAGGCAGGGTGACCAGTGGGATGCCTCAGGGGTCAGCCTTGGGACCTGTCCTCTTTAATGTCTTTATAACTGACATTGCAGAGTAGTTGGATGAGAAGGTCTACCTTTTGCGGATGACACCAAACTCTGCAATAGGATGGACACTCTGTGGGGGGGGGTGGAAAGGGTGAGCACAGACCCGAGAAAACTAGAAGAGTGGTCAAGGGTATGGCAGCTAGATTTCAATGTGAAAAAGTGAAAAATAATGCACTCAGGGGCACAGAAACCTGGGGGCAGAGTATAAAAGGGGGGATGATACTGATGATCACCAAGCAGGAAAGAGACCTGGGGTGATCATATTGGATGACCTAAAGGTGGCCAGGCAGTGCAACAAGGCAGTTGGGAGGGTGAGTGGGATTCTGGGGTGCATAGGGAGGGATATCATTAGAAGAAAGAAGGAGGTGTATAAATCACTGGTAAGACCCCCACCTAGATTACTGTGTCCAGTTCTCAAGACCGCATCTCAGAAAGGACATAGACAAAGTGGAAGCAGTCCAGAGGAGGGCAACTAAAATAGTGCAGGGTCTGCATCAGAAACCCTATGAGGAGAGATTAAAGGACCTAAACATGTACACCCTGGAAGAAAGAGAGCAAGAATATGATAGAGACCTTTAAATACCTCACAGGGGTAACCAAGGTACAAGAGGGAAGTATTTTTTTTGAGAAAAAAAGGTGCTCAAGGACAAGGGGGCACAATTAAAAGCTGGAGGGAGTAGATTCAGGGAAGATGTGAGGAAGTACTTCTTCACAGAAAGGGTGGTAGATTCCTGGAACAGCCTTCCAACAGAGGTGGTGGGGGCGAAAACAGTGGTGGGGTAGACATATATACTGTAGAACAGTGTATAGTAGCCCATACACAACAATGCTATTCTTACACTGAGTGGTTACCGAGATGACAAAGACCTCGAGAGCAAAACTCAAGAGGTCCCTTTGTCATCATGGTAACCATGAGGTTAAGAAGAGCATCACTGTGTATTTGGGCTATCATACACTATTTTATATAGTGTATGGTAGAAAAAAAGTAGAAATCACGTATTTTTTGTGTATGTTAGCGTGAGTGTTTACACTCCGCCACCTGCATTTCACTGCCAGCCAGGTCAGGCATGCAATGCTTTAACCACTCACTGTCCAATGAGCAGCACTGATGGGGTCACTTCCATTGTGACGTCTCTACTAACGCAACACAAAAAGTCATTCTGAGTTAGTAGAGACATCTCTACTGCAGCAGCAGCAGAACACCTTTTTGAAGTGTATGGAGCTCCATACACAAGAGTGTTCCACCATACACTATAAGTGAATCTTAGGGAAAGGGAAGGGGGATGAATGGGCTAGAGATCAAGTGGGATCTGCGATGATACTACAGGCAAAGAAAAATGAGCAGACTAGGTGGGACACTTGGTCCTCATCTGCCAGCAAATTCTATGTTTCTGTGTAACTCAGGCTTGTTTGAAATAGCACGGTACTATTTGGACAACTTTAGAACTGGGGATTGGAATGCCTCAGCTTGGGGCACTTTTTGTTCTCATTTCTAAATTGTATTTCAGATATACAGTATGCATACCACACACTCCTTGTAAGTTGTTAATTTCATTCTGATCTGTGTGGTTTCAGTATGTATATTGAGAAAATATGAGTGGATTTAGGATCTCCAGGTTTCTAGTTGTTAAGCTGTTCTGGTAGCACAGCTGGTAGTGCAGTAGAATAATATTCTGAGTAGGCCTGTGTTCAAATCCCAGCTAGGGCATTTTTTTTTCTTTTCACTTCCAAACTGTATTTCAAATGTATGCAAATCGCACTCGTAGTAAATAAAAAATTAATTGTAATTTATGTGGCCCTGGGTGTGCATTGAGAAAAGAAAAGTGCCTTTGCCATCCCCAGATTTCCAGTTGTCCTGGTAGCACAACTGATAGTGCAGTAGAGTGGTATTCCTAGCAGGCTTGGTTTCAAATGCCAGCTAGGGAATTTACTTCCTTCTCACTTCTGAGTTGTACATCTAATCTAAAATGAACTGTGTCTTGTTTTTCTCAACATTTCCTGAGATGTTGGGGCCTTTTTTCCTGATAAAGTACTAAGCACATATTCTTTAGGTACTAATACAGAGACACGAGCTTGAGTTCTAAAGAAAAAATCAACTGTTCTCTTAGTTTCTTATACAGATTATCACTGTGTGACTCGATATTCAGATGATGGCTAACCATAGTCTTAAGTTATTAGTAGGACAGTACCCATTTTAGAGAACATCTATAGAAAATCATGGAACATCTTAGCTGAAGATAGGTTTAGTGGGTAGGTGAAAAACTAGCTAATCAAAATAATCTTTTTCATCTTTTGCACTTCGCCATAATTTCCTGTTACCTGAAATGTTAGTCATGAGAAACATAAAACTGAAACTGTAGCAGGCCCGGCGCAGTGGTTGGATTAAGCTATGATGCGAGATGACCGGTTCGGAATGGATCTGGGTGCCGAGGGCCGGCGGGAGATGGATTGAGCATCCCATGACTACTGTCCTTCTCCAGGGGGGAGGGTGGTAGAGTGTTCGGTGCAAGAGTGACACCCAGCAGAGGCTGAGTAACGCCACAAGCATCGACGCCTGGCAATCTCAAGGGTGGGGTGGAAGCAGGCTGTCATTTGCACGTCCCTGCCCCGGCTAAAGGGGGGAAAAAAACACTCAGCCTGCCACCATGATGATGCCTGCCCCTCCACTCTAATGAGCTCCCAGGCTGACTCCCAGACCTATCCCATCGGCAGCAGCACTTGGAGGGTGCCACTACCCTGTCCTGGGGGGGCAATCCAGGGGGTATCTGAGGAGTCACAGCTCATGTGGGAGTGGGAGTGGAGGGGGCTGTGACCTGGATGGGTGGACCGGTGGCAGACTGTGCCAAAAAGAGATAAAAAAAAACAAAAAAAAACTGAAACAGTGCTTTGGCAAAGAGCAAGGGAATTATTGCAATATACAGTATGTGCTCATTGACATTGATTGACAGCTCAGAGTGAGCTGTCAGTCAATGAGCACTAGCTGCTGGGGTGGGGGGATGGGGTGTCCACTAGACACCAGGAAAAAGCTTTGTCACTTTACAGGGGATCAGAGATAGGTAGGGGGGGTCTGCTAGACCACCAGGGACTGTTGTTTATGTACTATAATGGGCCTTGGGATGAGGAGGTTTACACTGGACACCAGGAAATACTATTGTAACCCCTCTGCAAGCGGGGGTTCCCAAAAGACTTCCAGGAGCTTGCTTGAATGCTCCAAGCCTGAATGGTGTTTGGCGTTTAAGCCATTTATCAGTGAGTGTTTTTAGAGCCTCTGGTACTGTCTCTTTAAGAGCTGTCTGCTTGCAGACATAATTAGTTTGTACGGGGGGACTGTGTGCTTCTCTGCTTGAGTACCACTTGAGCTGCTGCCAATTCACTCCATTTTTGCAGTCACTAGGAGTGCAAAGGAACCTATCTGAAAGATGTAACTGTTTGCCAGAAATCATTTAGAGTAATAATGAAAATACAGTTTGTCTAACCTGCTTTGCAGTCAGAACTGTGTTTGCCTAGTTCCCCATTCTAGTTTTGAACTGCTGAACTGGACCAATCAGTGTGGGTTAAGGTAGCTCTAAAATGGTGCCTTGGACGAATCAGAACTTGGACTCGTAATCTGAGCCAGCCACAAGAGGATTGTATGGGCAGTGACTCTGGGAGATGTAGTTTGGACTTGGCGCCTTTTGGACCAACAGGAGCAGTCTATTGTGAGTGACAGCCAATCCAGCCAAGAACTGGGAGGAACTCAAAGGAAGTGCCAGTTTTGTCTGCTGGAGTTTCAGTTGAGCTCTGGCAGTGAAGAGGGAAGGAGCCCTGTGCTTTTTCGGTGTGCAGTTTTAGTCGGGAAATGCGTGTAAGGCCCCGAGTTCCGGTCTGCAGCTTGTGTAACTGCTTGTTAGGACTGAATCTGTCCTGTGAAGAGAATCAAAGGATATCTGAAGAGTAGAAACCAGGCTCACCCTGTAGAAGACCAGAGAAATTGCTGAATTGCACTCAGTCTGTCAGGAACTGAATCTGCTGTGTGTTCTCCCGGGTATTGTGCAGTAATTGCGATCGGGATAGAGAAGCAGCCTGCATGGTATAGTACTTTCTTTTTACCATATAAATGTGTGAGGAGGCTTGTGTAGCTCAAGTGAATCCTGCTGCCATTAAAGGACTTTTGCCTGTTACTGTTTACCATATAAATGTGTGAGGAGGCTTGTGTAGCTCAAGTGAATCCTGCTGCCATTAAAGGACTTTTGCCTGTTACTGTTTACCATATAAATGTGTGAGGAGTCTCGTGGAGCTCAAGAGTAGCCCTGCTGATGTTGAAGGACCCTGTCTTGTTTGGAGGTCATGAGTACTAATTCAGGGTCGCTCCCTGTTGAATTGCCACATTAAATCCAAATGGAATTACTGTACTGCTGACTGTTTAACTAATTTTCTTTTCTCTGTGTGAAAGGCACCTACCAGCTGCCACGGTTTGGACTAGCCACTAGGGCTTGGTACCCAGGGACAGTAACTGGTAGGGATAGGCCTATGCACAGAGCCGTAAATAGATGAGTAAAGTGATAAGCTAATTAACCTGATTTCCCGTCCTTGTTATAGCCCCTAAATAAATCAGAGCTGCTTGTTTCAGCAAAGTTATACTGCCTGAGGTATTTGTCTATGTTAAAGTATTGTACTGTGATTGTTGCACTGTATCTTATTACTTTACAGGGGGTCCCAGTGCCTGAACCAGTCCTGGGGGTAAGTGTATACTGTGAAGGTAATTCTGATATACTGTGTGGGCCACTAGTGGGAAGAAAGGGGGGTTGCAGTGTCCCAGAGGGCTGTGACCAAGTTAGTTTAACTATTGCAAACCCTGACCTCTGGGTGGAGGCACCCGCCATCGGATCTAGGCCCCTCAACCTGTTAGTGGAAAATCAGGCAGGGGTAGTAGCCCCTGGGATAGCACCATCTAGGGGTTACACTATGACTTCTATTGAGTGGGTGATTGGGTATGGGGAGGGAGCACTGGACACCAGGGAATATTATGAATTATATCAGGCATGTGGCCAGGTGGAAGGGGCATTGGACACCAGGGATATCTTACATTTGTAATATTGGGTGGTGATGGGTGGGGGGGACCACTGGATGCCAGAGATACATCTTCAGTTACAGTGACTGGGATTGGAGGGAAGGGGCACCACTTGCCACCAGGGAGCACTGTGTTGGGGTGGACAGGGCACCAACACACTGCCTCTGGCAAATGCTAGGGTTACGCCAGATTAAGACTAGGATTAAGTTGGCAGTATTTTATCCATGCAAGGGGACCACACAAAGCACCCTTGCACTGAGAAATTACACTGAATATCAGACTGCACTAATACTCTGGTCCCCGGCCCCTGATTTGCATAGTTTTGCCTTGCTATCCCCTCCACTGTTTGTGGGAAACACAGTATGCCTCAGCTAACCAGGCTTTTGAATATGGGATTTCCGCCGAAAACCCAGTTTGCGAGGGCAAACTGGGTTTTGTGCTGGGGCAAGATTTTGAATATTGGGCCCCTGCTGTGATGAAGGGATGGGATTTTCAATTTCTATGCATGTATGAAGTAATAAAATGACAGCCACTCGAGGTGTGCTGTTTGCTCACAGTACCAGCACATGCTGGATATGTTGCTATGATTACAAAACAACTTGTTCTATTATTTGCTGCCACTCAGAGTACCGGGGTCAGTAAAGTAGTTTGTCTACCCTTTTGTCCATCCATACAATTTTGAGCATACATTTTGTAAGAGAGGCTGGCTATACTCAGATCAAACAATGTGAAAGGAAATGATAAGAAAAAAAAAGGACAAAAAGAACCAGAAATGTGAAAAATAAAATCTGAATGAACACAATTAAGCATTAAGACTATGTATAAGAGTATTTTAGTACAGTTAGACTGTCCCCTTGAACAGTAAGGTAACTTTCATATAAAGTGTCCTTGAACAGATGTTTCAAAAGTAAAATGAGGAGCCAGTACCATTCTTCTTCAGTTTGTTTGTTTTGCTGTTTTTAAGTACTAATTCTGAATGTGCCATGTGTACATGATTCATCAATTTTCTTCTACTGTACTAGGCAAGCTGCCCTTGAAAAAGATAATGGCCCTTGCTCTAATTAGATGCAAATGAATGTTCCTGAGAAGCTTTATATTAATTTGTGATTCATTGACATTTACAGGGGTGAACCTTGCTCATGTTTAGCTGTGCAAACACTCTAAGATTGATCTAAACCGGTTGTAAATTGCTCTGGCAAACTTTTAAAGGTTATTACAGCACCAGACACTCTGGTGCATGTTTGGCCATATATATAAAATAACATGAGAGACAGGGGATTACAGCATAGTAACATCCTGCCTAGAGGCTTATAGTCTAAGACCACTGGCTGAGGGATCTTAACACCAGGAGGGATGCTACTATCAGCAATAGTCCCCAGTCTCAAATGTGTTATTCTCTTTTAAAATGGTTTTAAATAATACAGAATGTATATGTTTATTTTGAAGGATTACATAAGGCTTGCATGGTGCTGTGACGTTATAAACTAGATTACATAAGGGAGGAAAGCGGTTAACCCTCCTATTGAACAAAAAGTACAATAATAATTATGCTCATCAGCTATAAGGATCTTCATTGATTTGAAAAGGAAACCTTTACCCCAAGATCCACCAAACATCTCTTGAGATCTACCAGTGGATCTAGATCCACGTATTGCCACCACTGGTCTAAACTATGAAAATCTTTGGTTTTAGCATCTATCTCATGATTAAATGGGCACTGTTACTAAATGTAAAATGCAAACACAGAGCAAGTGTATCATATTAAAGTGTATTAGTGATATGAGTGTGTCACCCTAGGCCCTTCCCCTATTGATTTTCCAAGAGGGCGTCATATCAATTTTCCAGGTGGGCCCCCATACCCCAGTCTGACCCTGCATTGTAACAGAAGTTATTACTAGGATACAGCAGCCCCATGTACTAGGTCTTGACCACTGATGAGGCTGAAATGGCTAGACACCATTTTATAAAGGAAAATAATAAAAAGGCAAGAAAGAAAATGACTTTCAAAAGATAAGGAGGAACGCTGCAGTTTTACAAAAGTACCATTTACATAGCTGGTGTGTTTCTGGCTTGGAAACTGGATTCTGTTTCTTTTTTTACTATTATAATTTAATGAGTTGTTGATGTTTTGAATAGATCAATTGTTTGGTGCTAACAGTGCATGTATCAGAATTATAAGCCAAAGAAAGGTCACAGGCAACCCAGATCTAAAATGACAGCTCTGTAAGTGAATAAGCAGTAATTCTGCAGAGTAAGAAAGTATCCTTTTGGACTATACAATTAGCCTTTTTGCTGCATAAGAATAATGCTGGTTTTAACATGCTCTGATGTTAATATTAAAAGTAATTTTATATTAACTGGTTTGCCCCTACAAAAGAATAGACTAATACTGAATCTGCCCAACTCTTCTTGCAGCTACACCTTATACAGTATCTCATTGATGTGCTTAAGTTATTGGTTTCAATTTAAAAGGAAGAAAAAACATACTTCCTATTAAAAACAAATTCTGGTCAGATCCACCATGGCTGCATAATGAAGTTATGTGGAATTGTTAAGGAGGTATGGAGAAACAACACAATGATTTGTAAGTAGTAAGATTTGTTTTAGTTTCTGTTCTAAGGAAGACATACACATTATTAGGGAAATATATGGAGGTGTACATTTTAATGAAAGGAATATGAAGCAATATAGGTTTACAAAAGGACCCCAGAGCAAATGCCTCTGACGTATGTGTTATCCTGGATGATATTGGCCGGACAGCCACATTTTAAAGAAAACACAATTGCACATACCCCAATGATGCAAAGCAACATGGGAAACATATGCAAATCCCATGATGGTATAGAAAGTGGCAGTACATGAAAAAGTAATAGCAGACATATGTTCAGCCTTGGGATTATTTACACAGTTGTTGTTTTTTAGAGAAACAGGGTTTTTGTCCACGAGGTGATGTAAGTTATATTTAAGCAATGTGTTGATGTCAGGAAGTCAAGTGTAATGATGGACTGTTAGCAAAGGAAATGTGATAGTAACTTTCAGAGGGGGTCGCTTTTGATAATGGCAAGATAGTTATGCTTGTGATAATGGGAATATTAGGAAAGTATGAGGTCTATGCAGAAGTGGAGTATAAATATGCACAGTTTCATAAGTATGTGCTCAGAGTGCAGGCAAATGTGTTATGCATGTTTGTTTTAGAAATAGGTAAAAATAGTGATACATGCAATTGATAGAAAGATAGATAATTGCAAAGACATATAGCTAGAGAGAGACACACACACAAAGACAGACAGAATAGGAATGGCAGTGAAGTACTTAAGTGATGCCAACCCAACCCCCACCCCACAGACATGGACAGGCTTTGAGGTGTTCCTTTGGGTCATTGCCCATAACGCTCATGCCATTTCACTCACCCTACCCCGCAGACACAGACAAGTGTTGAGGTGTGCTTTGGGTGTTCAAGCTTTATACTCACCCTATTCCATAAGGAAATATGCTGAAATGGGTACAGTATAAGAGAATGGAGTGAACTTTGGGGCTGAAGAGTCAAAGGCATACCTCGATACCTGTCATTGACTGCAGGGTGGGGATGGGGGAGGAATGGCATGAGCATTACTATTGGCAATCCCAAGTCACACCCCTGATGACTGTCAGTTCCTACAGGGCAGGGTGTTATGGTCAGAAACCCTAATGCCCTGGGTGTTTCTTGGTATTTTCACTCCAAGTTTTCAGGATGGGATTTTTGCGACCCCACCGCATGAACAGTGACACTATCAGTTCATTAGCTGAAAGATGATTTTGCACAGTGACTGTGCCATTTAGCCCCACAGGTGCAAAAACACATTTTGAACAGGATTTAATAAATGACAACTATACTGTTTATGAGGAGGTGTAAAAAAATGGTAATGTTGAAAATCTAGAGTGAAACTATAAAGAGATTGGTGAAGTCATGACACTGCTCCTGCTAATGTATACTTTTTTTTCAAATTCCTGTGCATCCCATTGTTTTCATCTCTGTTGCTGTTATGTGACTTCTTAACCTAGCAACAGTATTTAATGCATTACATTATGAGGACAAGTAAATGTTTTTAATACATTTACAGACAGTTGCGTAAACTTAATATCCTTCATAGAATAATTTAAATTTAGTAACAGTGGCAGTACAAAGCAATTACTCAGACAACTTGAAAACTATAACTTCTTTATATTGTACATTGACACCCCATAAGGACCTCCTTGAAATTGAGATGCAAATGTCACACATTTATCAGTTTTCTAACAAGAATATTTTACTATCCTAAATACATTTCTTGTTTCAGTAACTGCTCAGCACATCTGTTGGATGACCTACTTATTGACATTTTACATCTGCTATGCAATGTATTGCTGCTTGCTACACCAACATCATGAACCATAAAACAGATGACTGCCATAACTAGGGAGGCAGTATAGCACAATGGTTTAAGGCTGTGAGCTGCAAATCTGGAGATCTGGGTTTGAATCCCACAGCCCCCACTTGCATACTAGGTGACCCTCAGCAAGTCACTTAACTTCCATGTGCTCCCAGGTTGCTCCTGTAAACAAGCTTTCAGCTTAGTGTGCCATTCCTGGTTAAACAATTGAAAGAAACAAAAAACATTATTTCTTTTGCTTTATTTTGCTACTACAAGCTTTGACTAATACATCCATCCTTAAATGTACTATTTTATAGCTCATGTGTCTATGACCTAGGCAGAACTACACTTAAAATCTCACACATAAATAAATCATCAGAATAGCATTTATTTTAGTAGTATCTCCTTCCTTTTCGGTGCCCATGGCATATATATATATATATATATATATATATATATATATTTTAACTTCAAAGCACTAAACCTATTCAAATGCACAAAACATAAGACTTTATTCTCTTCACACAATAGTGTTAAACTTTAGATCCCAGAATGGCCAAGAAACAATTTAGACTTCACTCTTGCATGCCACTGTCACACCCACTTCTCATGCAAACAACAATCAATTACAGAATCCCTTTCATTCCTGTGCTATGCACTCTTACATCAGAGAGACATAGATCTTATAGAACTGGTAAAAAAAAAAATTATCAAGACTGGATTTCTGAATTAAAACCTGTCATTTGCAGTACCTATGTAAATAATAGTTTACTGGCTACAAATGATGCTACACACATGACATTAACAAAATTTCTGTTTTACATGGGCAACATCCATATAATGAACTTGTCATACAGGATTTGTGACCATCTGTCTGCATGTATCAGCATCTGCTTGATCTTTTTTTTCTATTTTATGTTTATACCCAACTTGCTCATACTGTTAGAGCCAAATATTGACATGCTTAGAATTAAAAAACAAAAATCATGATGTCTATATGTGTATGTGTGTGTGTGTGTAGGTGTGGGTGGGGGGGGTATGCCTAGATGCAGTTTCAGGCACTTCTTAATTACTTCCCCAGGCAGCTCTGATAGTCAGTTGTTCCAACATGATAGATCCACCTCATGCCCCTCCCACATGAACCAAAAAAAAAGGAGGGGGTAGATCTTTAGGAGCTTCTCGGGTGGAGGTGGGGGTGGAATGCTGCCTCCCACTACTCAGGGTCTAGTTCTTATACCTCCCATTTAAGAAAGACAATAGTGCCCTGCAACCATTGACTAACATGAAGTGTATTTATTTGAGGGCAGAAAACATTTCTTGGAGGAGGATAAGGCGGAGGAGACTATTTACACCTTCAGTCAGTTCCACGGACAGAAAACATGACATCATCCCTTTTGTACATGCAAAACATCTGTAGGCTCTGCCCACTGCAGCTGTAAATATCAACAAACACAGAAGCCAAGCACTAAAGTAATTGAACATACTAAGGAAACTAACCCCTATGGACAGAATACCAAAGATCTCAGATTCTGGATGAGAAAACCAGTATCTTCATGGGAGTCACCACTGGCCACAGTATCCCAGATGAAATGGTCAGCAAAGAATTGACACAACCACTGGGTCCAGGATCCCCTCTGTAAACAGCTATGAGACCATAATGAAATAGAGCACTGTCCTGATGCATTTACAATTGGCCTGCTGCTCCCTTCCCCAGCTTCAGTAGGTAGTTATTTAATCCTTTATTTGATCAGCAGAATATCTTTACAAAATTGGAAAGATAATAAAATGATATAAAATATGGGGGGGGGAGGCCCAGCAGCCATTGACTTCAGACCTGTTTGTCTGGAGCTGCTTCAAAATCTCAAACAAAACCACAATTTAAAAGAGCTAAAAGACTTTAATCATACCCCATGGCAGGGAGGCTCATAACTCCACTCACGGACCACAACCAAGTGGAGACTTGATGGCAATGCAGCAGGAGCAAAAAGAAGGGAGGATGCTGCTGGTTTGATGCAGTGCATGTGTGCCTGCACACAGCACATGTAGATGTCTACACCATGCAGGGTAGGAACAGAAAATGGAAAACGTGGAGCTGTGGCAGGATGGATCCTCAGACACTGCAGCACTGGCACCACCTGTAAGGCTCTGGGGCACATCTGGACTGTGCTTCAGGGTGAAAGGACAGCCCTCCCTCCCTCCCTGGTCCTACCATTGGGGAAGATATGTGGGGAATTCAGCCCCAAGTTAAGAACCCGGGACAGTCAATGATGGGGATGGGTGTCCAAGAGAGATGGGGGTAGACTTCACAGGAGAGAGAACCTATATGTAAAAAAATAAAAATTCAAAATGAGTACACAATATTGTGCATATTATACAGTCATAGTAAAATGGAAATTCAGACAGCATACTACACAGCAATGATTAAGCACAGGATAATTATGGAATTTACAAAGATGTAAATACATGAGTGATATAATGTAAGCTCCAAACAATCAATAGCAAATACAAGCACAAGCAAATGAGATTACTACATAAACCCAGAGAAATACTTTACAAAAGAAAGAAGCCAGGACAGTGATCAAAAGGATGCATACTCACATGAGACAAGACATAGGGAAATAACGTCATATACAGTATTATCTCTTTCTATACTGCCTATGATAAATTGACTATAAGAATTTTATCACTTTCAAAATTACCTATTTAGATTAGGGCTGTCTTGGCTACAGAGTCTGGGGGGCATGTGTCCTCCCCAATTCCCATACGAATATTGCCTTTTGAATGGAGGAAGGGTTGTAAAAGAATAACCTAGTTCTCTTCTTTAATTAAATTTTAATTGTGTGCCCCCTCAAGAAATTTTCTTGGCATGACATCCATTCATTAATCTAGACAGAAGATGTTCATGTGATCATGAGAATTGCTCAGAAACTGAGCCTGGAAAATATTCTTCTGGGTGTTATATGAAGAGCATATTATTAGAACAGGAAGTAAATTACCAATTGCATTGTAAGACCATAGACAAAAGGACAAACATCTAATAATTTAGCATTATCTGGCACATAAAAAGGGGCTATTATATGTAGGATAATATATATTATATATTATCACAAACCTATAAACTGTAGAAAGTCATCTTTCTGATGAAGCAAGAGGAAGAGACTACTATGATTCAAAACAACAAGTTTTCTCAACAACTATTAGCCATTCACTCAATCTCTGAGTCCTAACTAAGGATACTGTACCTCAAATTGATTAGAGTGAGCAAGAAACCTGCATGTTATTTTATGAAGCCTACTGTATATTTGTAAGTTTCTAAATGTAGAACAATGAGGAGGTGATCTATACCTACAGTACAGTAATTCCTTAAACAGTCTAACAACTTTAACTGTCCAGGGTAGATGAAGATTTATATTGGGATAGTTGCTCTTCTCTTAAAGACAATATTGAATGCTTAAACTATTTGACAATGAATGCTGCCTGACCCAAAATTTCAATATTCTTGATTGTATTATTTTTTTAATAGAAATCTGATAATTCAGTTCTTGCCAGAGCAGGAGTAGATTTTGCGAGTTGAAGTAAACTTCTATCCTGTACATACCCTGTATTATTCTCACCAGTGGAACAAGATTACCATGCCCACAGCTCTCAGATCCATGCAGTAATTTAGCCTTCAGTTTAACATTACTAACTTGATTTGAACCCTTCACACTTTTACCACTGCAAAATAATCAAATTTGGCCAGAGGTCCTATAACATGCCTAAGTTTATTCTGTATCCAATAAATCTTAAGTTTCCTGGAGTGGTTATGTGAAAAATATATACCCAATTAATCATATAACCCTGCTACCAAAATTCAGAATAATAAGTCAACCATCTCCATTTTCAAATTGTTCAGAAACCAAGACTAGGAATTTTTATTTTGAACCTTTCCAGCAATCATAAGTTCTGATTTTTTTATACTGATTTCTAAATTCTGATCCATCCAGCAGTTAGCAAATACATCCAATTTCCTTTGTAAGCCTGTCTTGGAAGTTAAAAGAAGACTCAAGCTGTCAGTGTGAACCAAACAACTGCAGCTCATATCCATGATTTTAGGGTTATGAAATTCAGGATCATCATTTTGTTTAGAATGGAATATATATAAATATTTAATAATATAGGAACCTGTAGGCAGCCCTGCTTCAGTCCTTAATTTGTGAAAAATGTTTCAGATAAATGTCTTGAAAGCAAAAAGTTAACATATGCTCATGTATCTATGAAGAAGAATGAAAATAAACAGCAACTGCTTGCAAACTTCTATATTCATCACTTCTTACCAAAAAAGATGCATATTGACTCTAATACTCTTGGAGAAATTTATGAAAGCTGTATGTAAATTTCCTTTCTTAATTAACATATATTTCTCCAAAAGATAATTGAGAGTCTGCTATCCACGGTGAATGTACTGGATCGAAAGTCAAATTGTGCTTCTGAAATAATAAGAGCCTTAGCTAACATGAAGTCTATCTGTAATTATTTTTGTAAAGATTTTCTGTAAGTTATCCAACAAACTAATTGGGTGATACATTACAGGGTCCAGATGATTACTTTTATAGTTATATATGGGAGCTATAATAATTCCAAGCACAGAACTTGGAAGAATGTTAGTTCTAATGATTATATTAAATATATGACAAATAATAGGGGTCCACTAAGTCCTATCAGTTTTGGTCAGGTCCCAGAGCTTCACTTGTAGACTGTGAGTTGATGGAAAGGAGAACTTTATTTTAGGAAATAACCCAATCATTAGTTGTAAGAATCTGGAGTATATAGCCTTGTCTAGAGGATTCACGTTCTCTGAAGAAAAGTGTTAGGTTGAATTTGAGTGGTGATATTGTTTGTTCAGTTTAAAGTTTCTCAAACAACCAGTCCAAAAAAGTTGCTAATTGTTTGAAATGATGGCAGCACATAGCTCATCCCAAAGGGATTGTTGGTATTTATTTTTCATTTTCCAAGAGTTTATTATATTTTTCTTTTCCCAACTCAGAAATCTAATATTTTCACAGGAGCTATTATTCATTGCAGCCTTAATCAATTTGTTTAGGATTTTTTTACGTTTCTTACACCAAGTTCTAGAAGCAGGATTATTTGAGAATACTTAGGTGTAGATATGGTTTATAATAGAAAAAAATATGTAAGAAACCACTTCAAAAATATTATTTGGATTTTCCAGCAAAATTGCCCTAAATGCCTGCTCAGCTAAATAATGCCTTATTATGATTATGAAATGTGTAAAAAATGTGATAAGATATATTTATATAAAAATTATTTGTTTTATGTTTAAATTAATAGTACAGACACAATACATAAAATAAATGTTATAAAAAATTATCCCCATTGGTTGTTTTGCACTGTCTACTTGGCCAGTAGATGACACCCATGCTACATATAAGTAGCTCTGTTTGTAGTGAGGACAACCTTGGAAGCATCGGTTTCAACTGTCCAGAGCTTAAAGCATTGGGTTCAACTGTTTGTTTTACTTCCACTGTTTGTGTGCAGGCCTTTAAAAAAATATGGCTAGGACTATACTTAGAAAGATGACACACACTGGTAACCTTACTGGAGCTGAAACATGTGACAAGCCATGGCTGGCTGTATAGGGAAAACAACAAGCAACGCCACAGTCAGCAGCATGAGGATTTGTGGTTGGCAGCATCAGGGGAAAAGAGTGTGAGAAGTGATGTCATTAGCGTCGTCATGAGGAGCTGTGGTCAGCAGCACCTGGGGGAGAAGATTGTGATTAGTGATGGCATTTGTTGCTATGTTAGTTGTTCTATGAACTGTAAGGAACCGGAAATAACAAGGCAGTTTGAAGAGTCCTGGAGTTCCTGAGCAGGAGCAAATGGGTACATGGTGGCAGTAGGGACATTTTTAAGAGTTGTGATGATGATTGAGGCTAACAGAATCTTGGTCAGCATATTTAATAAAAAAAATGTTATGGCAACAGCGTGGTTGGCATAGAAGGAAAATGATGCCTGGGCAGCCATGTCTAAAGTGGGTATTTGTGCCAGTGTAGTGATTTGATTGGTAAGGAGGTTTGCATAGGTGACCGGACCCTCTTCCTTTGCTGTTTTGTTGGGATATCGTCACGGGGTTGGAAACTCCTCAGACAATCAGATTCCTAGATTTTTCTACCCATTTCATAATTTTCTATAATACACTTGCAATCCAGAGCTGCTCCAGGTATGGCCAGGTATACAGCAAAAATTAGAATACAACACCACTCAGCTTAGCTTAAGACTCACCAACATATAAGAAAAACTAACAGTGCTAGAAAATTGTGACAATATATAGAATACTGTTTGGGCAACTATGTACAAGCAGTGTGTTCTGCCACAGAGGGTTTCAGATTCCCTCTGAGCTCGAAAGTAAAGCTCAAGAGGTCCATAAGACAGAATGCTGAGGTGGCAGAACATACTGCTTGAGCATAAAGTTGCTCATCTAGTGTTTTTTATAGTGTATAGTAAAAAAAAAAAAAATTCAGATGTTTTTGGCTATTTGGCAAAAAAAAAAAACTTTTATTTTTGGTCCCACCTACTTTCTCTCCAAAGTTGTAAATTGTAAATTTATTTATTTTTTACCTTAGCTATGTTTAAAAAGTGTTTCTTTTTCTCCCTGCTGTTGTTTACTTCCCCAATTGCAGCTTCCCTTTTTGTCAGTGTGAACTGCCATGCCATCAAGCCAAATGTGCGCACAGCAGTTCTTTCCCTTTCCAATCAAAACTGACTGGTGCAGTCTCTAGTGGTTTCAGAATGCAGTTGTACCACAGAAGGGTACAGTCACACTCAATGACCTTTGAATTGTGGAACAGCAACATTTTGGAATGGATGGAATTCTATACAGAACAACGCTCTACTATATACTATAATTTATTAGTGCAGCAGTTAGTATCCAGATAAAATTAACTTCCAGGGGTAAGGTAGCAGTAGTTAAAACCCCTGTGCAGACTAACATTTCAGACTGGCTTGTGCTTTTTCAAAGAGTACTGGTGCCTCTTAGTGGTTCTCCTTATATAGTGCAATAAAAGTGAAAGCGCCCCATCAAATTTAAAGTACTAAAAGAACCATGAGGAACCCCCCATGAAGCAACACAAGTGTGCAAATTATTATTATACTATACAAATTATCAAAATTAAAAAATTGCTATATGCTTTATTTAAATCAGATTTCTGGTGCAATTAAGAAGTCCATCTTGGTAATTACTCGTAATCTTATATCCAGAGTTATATTGCCTCTTGAACATTTCATCTAGAGCCTTCTAGTTCCATTTAGAATTTCTCTTTCATTTTGGTCCAGGGTGTCTCTGGTTGCTGAACTACCGTTACACAACACAGTTTGGTGTACATCTAGTAGGAGATCTGCACCAGTATTCCATCCTCCTATAGACACTAATAGGAAATATATAAAACAGAGAACTCAGTGCACACCCTAAGCCTTATAGCCTAGATGGGTTACACCCAAAAGTGTTTAGGGAAACAAGATTTTCCCTGGTGACTCCCCAAGCAGACCTGTTCAATATGTCCCTAGAAATGGGTGAAAAACAGGAACATAGAATTTAACTTTAGATAAGGACCACTTGGCCAATACAGTCTGCCCATTTCTCCCTACATCGAATGGGAAGAACACCCATCCCCCTTCAGCTAGTGATCAAACAGGAGTTCAGCATGTTTGTAGTTCATTTGCATCACCAGGTAAGGAAGAAGGTCCGGCTCCCCATATGACGCACTGGGAAAATGCCAGACCTCACCCAACAACTAGCACACCGAAATCTGGCCAATTGAAAATCATGTACACAAATGCTCGCATTCTGGGAAACAAGATCCCAGACCTGCAGGCAACAATGACAGAGGCTAAACTGGCCATAGTAGCCATTAGTGAGACATGGTTCACAAGTAACCACACTTGGGAAACTTCAGTATCCGGCTATGTACTGTTCAGAAGAGACCAAGGTGCATAGGGGGGAGGGGGGGATGCCGTGGCCCTTTATGTCAATGAAAATATCAAAGCTACTGAAATTCAGAATACACGTATGGAGCCAGAAGAACTGTGGGTCACCCTGGAAACAGGAAATGGGACAGCCATACAAACTGGGGTTGTCTACAGGCCTCCAGACCAGGGGAGGACATAGACACATTACTGTTAGAAGATATATAAAACAAGACAGCTAAAGGGGAGGTTCTGATAATGGGAGACTTCAACATGCCAGATACAGATTGGGCAATACCAGCAGGAACATCCATCAGAACTAGACACATAGTGGATTCCCTGCAGGGGGAGGGCCTCAAACAACTTGTAGAACAACCCACAAGAGGCAAGGCTATCCTAGATCTAGTACTGACTAACGAGGAAAGAATCACAGATCTCCAGGTAGAAGCTTACCTGGGCCCAGTGACCATCACATGGTATGGTTCAATTTGGCCACTAGAACTAAATCATCCCATTCCAAGGCAGACATATGGGACTTCAGAGGAGCTGACTTTGATAAGATGGCCAACAGAGTTAGGCTAGCCCTGGCAAAAAGAAATAGAAGTGAAGGGGGTACAGGCAAAGTGGGCAAGCATTAAGGATGCAATACTTGAAGCAACATCCCATTGTGTTAGAGAGAAAAGCAAGAGCAAAAGAAGAAGGAAACCACTTTGGTTCTCAAAAACAGTAGCAGAAAAGGTCAGAGCCCAAAGTCTGGCCTTCAGGAAATATAAGGGAATGCAGCGGGACAAAGATGATAGGGAGGCATACCAAACTTCCCTAAGGGAAGCAGGGAAGGCAGTAAGGCAGGCAAAGGCCCAAACCAAGGAAACACTAGCACAAACAGTAAAAGAAGGGGACAAGACTTTCTATAGATACATTAGTGAAAGGAGAAAATCCAGAGGGGATATTGCTAAGATCAAAGAGGATAAGAGGAAGTGTGAGGAGGAAGACCAAGGAAAAGCATCTATTCTAAATAGATACTTCTGCTCAGTATTTACTGAGGAGAAGGTGGGGCAGAGCCCACAGCTCAGCACCATGGACACGGGGGTGGGTGGAAGGTGTGCACTAGTCCCTTCACAAAAGAAAGGGTCCTACAAGAGCTCACTAAGCTCAGGGTGGACAAGGCAATGGGACCTGATGGCATACATTCCTGGATGCTAAAAGACCTAAGGGTGGAACTAGCAGAGCCATTATCAGAACTGTTTTGTAAGTCTCTGAGCACAGGAGAGGTCCCAGAAAACTGGAGAAGTGCTCATGTTATCCCGCTCCACAAGAGTAGTAGCAGGGAGGAGGCAGGGAACTACAGACCAGTCAATCTTACCTCAGTAGTGGGCAAGATTATGGAGGCACTCCTTAAGGAAAGGATAGTGCAACACCTGGAATCCATAGGAGCACAGGATCCAAGACAGCATGGGTATACAACAGGAAGGTCCTGTCAAACTAATCTCATAGATTTCTTTGACTCGGTAACCCGAGTGGTGGACCAAGGGGGAGCAGTTGATGTCACCTACCTTGACTTCAGCAAAGCTTTCGACACTGTTCCATATAGAAGATTGATTAATAAGCTGGGTAGGCTCAGGGTGAGTCAGAAGTTGGTCAACTGGGTGGCAAACTGGTTGGTGGGCAGAAAACAGAGAGTGGTGGTAAACAGTATACAATCAGAAGAGATGCAAGTCACAAGTGGAGTACCTCAGTGATCAGTCCTGGGGCCAGTCCTCTTCAGTATCTTCACCAGTGTCATCGCAGATGAACTGGAGGGTAAGGTTTGTCTGTTTGCTGATGACACCAAGATCTGCAACAGAGTAGATGATCCAGATGGGGTGGGCAGAATGAGAACAGATCTGGATAAACTGGCAAAATGGTTGGAAGAGTGGCAAATGGGGTTTAATGCAAAGAAGTGCAAGATCATGCACATATAGAAGAGAAACCCTGAAGCCACCTATAGGTTGGGAGGGGAGTTGCTGGCAATCACAAGGGAAGAAAGCGACTTGGGCATCATCATCATCACAGATGACCTGAAATCATCCAAGCAGACCACTAAAGCAGTAGGTAAGGTTAGAAGGATGTTGGGTGTATTAGTAGGGGTATCACAAGTCGTAAGAGGGAGGTAATAATCCCTTTTTACAAGACACTGGATAGGCCCCATCTGGAGTATTGTGTGCAGTACTGGATGCCGCACCTGCACAAGAACATTAACAAAATGGAGGCAATCCAGAGAAGGGCAACCAAAATGGTGCAGGGACGGCATCAGAAAACATATGAGGACAGATTAATGGAGTTCAATATATATACTCTAGAGCAAAGGAGGGAGAGAGGTGATATGATCGAAACATTCAAACATCTTAAGGGCATTAACAAGGTGAAAGAGTCTAACATGTTTCAATATAAGAAAAATAGCTGGACAAGAGGACGCAGCATGAGATTAGAGGGAGGCTGATTAAGGGGTTATGTGAGGAAGTTCTTTTTCACAGAAAGGGTGGTTGATGCATGGAACGGCCTACCTCAGGAAGTGGTGGCTATGAATACAGTGCAGGGCTTCAAACAGGCATGGGATAGGCATAAGGGAGCAATACAGATGAGTATGAATAGATAGGCCATTGACAGAGTACAGGCCTATGTCACATTCATAAGATAGAAAAAATGGGCAGACTGGATGGGCCTTGCGGTCCTTATCTGCCGTCAACTTCTATGTTTCTATGTTTCTACCTACACTGTTACCACAGACTGTGCCTGATCTGCAGCTCTTTCTCCCTACCCCTTCCTTTCCACTATGATTACATTGTGCTTGTCCCATGCATTCTTGAACCCCCCCACTGTATTTGCCCATACACTTCTGCTGGCAGGTTATTCCAGGAATCTGCCACTCTTTCTGTGAAAAAGTACTTCCTCTCATCTCTCCTGAATCTAGCCCCCCTGCAGCTTCATTGCATGTCGCCTTTTTCTTGAGCACCTTTTCTTCTGAAAAATACTTCCTTCCCATATCTTTTTTACCCCAAGAGGTATTTAACTATCACTATCATGGCTTCCCCCCCATGTCTGTTCCAGGGTGTACATTTTGAGGTCCTTTAGTCTCTCCTCACAGGGTTGTTGATGTAGACTCTGCACCATTTGAGTTGCCCTCCTCTGGACCTCTTCCACTCTGTCTATGTCCTTCCAAAGATGTGGACTCTAGAACTGGATACTGTACTCTAGGTGGAGTCTTATGAGTGATCTATACAGAGGCAACACTACTTCCCTCTTTCTGGTAGTGATTCCCCTCCCTACTGTACGCACCCCAGCATCCTACAAGGCCTTGCTACTGTTGGGTTGTGGACATTGTGCTTCTACCCAGGGGAAAGGCCAGTGAATCTGGCTTCTGTTGAAAGTAATATGCTACTGTAGAAGCACAGTCAAGGAACATATAGCGGAACTCCTTAGAGCACAGTGGCTGTAAGATAGAAGAGAGCAATGGTTTATGAGAATAGGTTATGTTAGACAAATTTAATAGATTTCTTTGATTCAGTGACAAGGGAACTGGGCAGTGACCAAGCAGTGGACATCTTCTGAAACAAAAACTGGGTGCACCACCAGCAAATTCAGGTGCTCTGTAAAAAAAGAAGCTAGCAGTAAAGAAGTTAGAAGCACTACAAACAGGATTATACAAACAAAAAATGTATTTTCATTGTAAACTTGGTATTTCACTATGTAACAGTTGGAATCCATGCAAATCTCTTGTGTTTTGAGGCTTTCTACCTCTGCTTTAAGTGGACATCCAGTATCTGGACTTCAGCAAAACTTTTGATTCTGTTGCACAGCTGACTGATAAAAAGTGGGAGACCTGGGGCTAGGGGAAGGACTGACTGGATGGATAGGAAGCTGGTTGGATGGTAGGCCCCAGGAATGAAAATAGTGACCAGTGTGGTTTCACAGGGATTGGTACTATAGGCCCAACCCTCTTCAATATGCACATCAGCAAAATAGGTGAAGGGCTACAAGAGAAGATGAGTCTTTGTGTGGATGGCACCAAAGTCAGCTGGAGGGTGGACAGTATGGAGTGGGGTTTAAAGTAATGAATAAGGATACAGAGGAGCTAAAACAATAGTTTAGCATCTGGCAGCAGACGTTCAATGCTAAGAAATGCAAGGTCATACACACTGGCACTAAAACCCATAAACTGAGTATACAGTCGCATTGATGGGGCAAACTTGAACATTCTAAGGCAGAAAGGAATTTAGGACTGCTAATTAGTTATCACATTAAGTCAGCTACCCAATGTAGTATGGCTTATGGGAAGGCAAATAAAGTGTGGGGGTATATTACATGAGGATTTTGTGCTTCACTCACACTTGTAGTCTGGTGGGTAAGCTGAAAAAAAAATGATGCATTTGGTTAGGTGGCGCCATTGAAACTTAAACACAAGGGGATTAAGATCTTTGTCAGGCCTACACATTTGTGCTGCTGCTTTGGAGCCGCAAGTACTTGTTTTCTTGGGACATCCTCCACTCCCATTGGTTGGTGTTGCGATTTCAGCCCCTGCTTGCTCATTCCACTGCAGCCTGCCTTGTCAGTTTGGTCTAACCCCATCTACCAGTCTTGCAGACTTGAGTTGGGAGTAGGGAACAAATGACACGACATCCATCAATCAGAACTTGGTGCCAAGCCACCAGTTTTGCAGTTTGTACTTTCAACAAGCAGGCACAAGTAATGTTTTTTTTTTTTACTTTTATTTTTCTGTGTTCATCAGTCGGTGAATGTCTGCTGGTTCTGCCTGCCCTGACTTGCTTAGTCCTTAGTTAAACTCGCCTTTATCGACTGAGAAATTATGCAAGGCAAGAGTAGTATCAAAGTAGAGGGTTGGGGCCGTCGGCACCAGGTGGGAGGGTGGGGTCATCAATTTACTGTAGAAATTAGTTAGATTAATTCTGATTTCAAGTCAAGAAAAAAATGTGTTAGAAGAAGAAGAGCAACACAACTCGGTACTTGACCAAGCCAGGCAACAACTACAAGAGAAAGTCAAGGTAGTGTTTGTGTACCTATGTGATGCTGGTGAGGGAAAGGTCAATGAGTGTGTGATGATGTGACTTAAGAAAAAAAAGAAACTTGGCAGAAATTAGAATTGAGCTGGCTGAATGAAAAGGGCTGGTGTAGAAATTTTCAGAAATAAAAACCTACAAAGAGTTGCAAGGTGTGTGTGTGTGTGTGTGTGTGTGTGTGTGCATGTGCATGTGCGTATGCGTGTGTGTGCGCATGCTTGTGTGTGTGGCAACTGTCACGCTGCGAGGACATGAGTAAGTGGCGCACTTATCAATATTTTGGAAAATAACTATGTAGATCCCTGGTAAGACCCCATCTATGGCATTATGTTCAGTTCTGGAGACCACATGGAGGACATAGACAGAGTGGAGGCAGTCCAGAGGAGGGCAAATAAAATGATGCAGGGTCTGCATCAAAAGCACTATGAGGAGAGAATAAAAGACCTCAATATGTACACCCTGGAACAGAGGAGGGAGAGGGGAGATATGATAAAGAGACCTTTAAATACCTTACAGGGGATAAGGTACAGGAGGGTAGCATTTTTCAGAAGATCAGAAGTAAAGGTGCTCAAGACAAAAGGGGCATGTTATGAAGCTGGAGGGGGGTAGATTCAGGAAAGATGTGAGGAAGTACTTCACAGAGAGAGAGAGAGAGAGAGAGGTGGATTTCTGCAACAGCCTTCCAGCAGAGGTGGTGGGGGCAAAAACAGTGCTGTGGTTCAAGAGAGCAGAGGATAAGCACAAAGGAATCATAGTGGAAAGGAAGGGGGAGGGAGAAGGAGCTGTAGATTGGGCATGGTCTGATGTAATAGTGTAGGTAGAGAGAAATGGTCAGACTGGATGGGCCAAGTGGTCCGTACCTGCTGTCAAATTCTGTTTCTATGTTTCTATGATTGCTTAACTATCCACCATCTTTCCCTTTCCCAACTCAGCCTGTTTAGAAATTACCTTGTTTGTTTTTCATATCCTCTTACTCCTGTGCTCTCTTTCCTGTATCTCTCCAAACACTGCCAACTGTAGTATATAGAACTGCTGCCCAGCAGGACTATTCTTCAAAGGCCCTGACAAAACATGGAAACATGGAAATTGTTCGCAGATAAGGACCATTAGGCCCATCCAGTCTGTCCGTAAGCCCTACACTTGTTTGCGGCCTCTGACCCTACCTGGTCATTGGCTTATCACCACTCCTTCTCACCTCTAAGGTTTCCTTATGCCTGTCCCAGGCATGTTTAAATCCCTCCACTGTGTTCGCGCCCACCACCTCCTGTGGCAGACTGTTCCATGTGTCCTCCACCTTCTGTGTGAAGAAAAACTTCCTCACAATTCCTTTCAACCTGCCACCTTCCAATTTCATATTTTGCTCCCTCATTCTTGTACTCCTTCTATATTGGAAAATACCTCCCCTTCACCTTGTTTATGCCCATAAGGTACTTGAATGTTTCTATCATGTCACCCTGATCCCTCCTTTCCTCCAGCGAGTACATATCGTGGTCCTTTAATCTCTTCTCATATGTTTTGTGGTACAAGCCCTGTACCATCTTAATCACCCTTCTCTGAACTGCCTCCACTCTATCAATGTCTGTATGAATGTGTAGCCTCCAGAACTGCACACAGTACTCTAGATGAGGCCTCACTAGTGTTTTGTACAATGGCATCACTACCTCCCACCTTCTGCTAGAGATACCTTTGTCTATGCACCCCAGCATGCCACTGGCCCTTCCTGTAGCCTTTTTATTTCACTTAGACACCTTTAGGTTGTCAGAAATGATAACCCACAGATCCCTTTCTTCATTGGTGACTGTCAGTAGCTCCACTCCCATCCTGTAGCTCTCTCCTGGATTCTTGTGTCCCAGGTGCATTATTTTGCACTTCTTAGAATTGAACCTCATGTGCCACACCTCGGACCATTTTTACAGCTCCCTTAGGTCCCTCCTCATTTTCTCCACCCCAGCTGGATTATTCACCCTGTCATGGACCTTGGTGTCATCTGCAAACAGGTAGAACTTTCCTCCAGAACTACCGCTATGTTACTAAAGTAGACATTAAACAGGACTGGCCCAAGGACTGATCCCTGAGGTACCCCACTGGTTAACCCCCTCTCCCCAGATTGGATCCCATTAATCACCACCCTCTATCTCCTGTCCATTAACCAGTTTCTAACCCAGTTTACCACCTTGTGGCCCATGCCCAGACTGCCCATGTTGTTAACCAGCCTTCTATGTGGGACCGTGTTGAAGGCCTTGCTGAAATCAAGGTAGATGACGTTAGCCACCCCACCATGATTCACCTCCTTTGTAACCCAGTCAAAAAGCTATCAGATTTGTTTGACATGACCTATCTGCTGTGAATCCATGCTGCCTCGGGTCTTGGGTACCATTGGATACCAAGTGCCCCACTATTCTTTCTTTAAGCAGTGCCTCCATGAGTTTACCCACTACTGAGGTGAAGGTGACTGGCCTATAGTTTCCTGCCTCCTCCATGCTACCATTTTTGTGAAGAGAGACTACATGCACCCTCCTCCAGTCCTCTGGAACCACTCCTGTGTTGAGTGGCTCTGTGGACATGGTTGCCAGAGGTGCTGCCAGCTCCCTTCAGAGTTCCTTTAGTAATCTTGGGTGTATGCCATCTGACCCCATTGCCTTGTCCACCTTCAGTTTTGCGAGCTCCTCCAGGACTCTTTCCTCTGTAAATGGACTGGTGTTGACCCCCCCCTTTTGTATCTGTTGTACAGCTGTGGTCCCTGACCTTCCCCTTCTTTAGTGAATACTGAGCAGAAGTATTTATTCATGTAACCACCCCATCCCTTCTATCTGCGCACCCACTCATAAATGGGTCTGCCTAAGAAATATAGGTTGGCACCTGGGTTCATGGTTAGAATCAGCTTGGCAAGTGGCGCGGTGCCTCCACCTTTGAGGTTCCTTATAGCAGCGTCCTGCCAGGGTGCTTCCCAACGGGAAATGAAATACAGGCCCCTCCCTTGGTGACAGGTAGAACAGTATACACTCCCTTCCCCATTTATCACGCTAAGCATGCAAATGTTACGCTACACAATAATGCAATTACTTTAGCAATTTGCAGAAAAATAACCAAAGGGATTTATTATGGGTCTGAATAATGAGGTAAGGAACAAGGGATTCAAAGGGTAATTAAACATTCAACAACAAGCTTATAATAAATACTGTAATCAGGCAGAGTAATTGGGTACACCAGTACATTACAGCCCAGTATTCCCTATCCCAATCCCTCTCCTCCACTGGTGCACCAGTTAACCCCACAGTCCCTGTGGGAGCCCCAGTATTCCTTGTGTGCACACTGAGGAGCTGCAGGCCTGTGACTAGTAGACACTGAGTGCAGCACTGTTGCAATGGTTGGATGCTGCAGATGCAAAGTACAAACTACACCAGAGGGTGCAGGAATACAGTTTATCCTGGCTGTAACAGTTGCTGTGGGCATAGCTAAGGTTGTGCAGGAAGCCCAGATGGAAAGTTAACTGGCTAGCTAGCTGAACAGTTAGAAAAGTATTTGTTTGGGTAAAACCCAGTAGTCGCAACCTTTTGGTGACCAGGAGATGCAGGAGTTGGGGGATGTCTCCCTTTGCAGGCAGTTTGGAAGAACAGGTAGAACTGGTGTGGATGCAGGCGATGATCCTCTTCAACCCACAGAGGGGCTTGTCTTCACCCACCTCCACAGGTAGGCAGTCCGTCGTCTTCACCCCACAGAGGGACTTGTCTTACCCCACCATGACAGTTGGCAGGCTGTCTTCTTCACCCCACAGAGGGACTTGTCCTCACCCACCTTGGCACTAGGCAGGCAGTCATCTTCACCCCACAGAGAGACTTGTCTTCACCCATCTTGACAGGAAGGCAGGACCTCCGAGCTTAGGTCCCCTGACAGGAATCACAGTCTCTTGTGTCAGGACCATGAGGCAGTGGATTTTGTCACCTCACCCAAGCTCAGATGAACTACTTCTTTCAGCAGTCACTGGTATCCGGATTGCCAAATATCACCAGTTCAGGCAGGCTGAGGTAAATCCTATTGTCTCTGGGATTTACCAGACCATTGGCAATACATTCTGAAGTCCTCAGTTTGATTTGGCACAAATTAAATGTCTCTTGGCTATGACAGCAGCAGGAGCTGTCAAAATCAGTCTTTCCCTCTTCAAAATTCTCACAGAAAAGACCCAGGGTCAAACTGTCAACCCCAGAATGTTTAGTTTGAATCTCGACACCTCAGCGGTCCACCTTAGTCTCTAACTCCACATCCTGATTGGATGTACTGCATCTACCAGTAGGATTCAATGCTGTCTTTAAGCAGACCTCATCAAAGATGGCCATCCCTAGACATTGCAGTTCATCTCAGTCCATTATAATAAATTGGGTACAGTGTTGGCAGCATCTGGCTGCATGGCTAGGACCCTCCTGGTCCCTTCCCATGGTCGCTAGTGCCAGGGGGAGCTTTTGTGGGACAGGAGCCCCATCAGAACCTCCATTGTTTGAGCTCCCCAGCAAGAGCAATCTCTGGAAATGGCAGTTTCACCACAGTGCATCATGGGACTTGTAGTCCCTGGGTGCCATGTTGTTCCCAGTACACCCCGACCCACTGGAGGCATGGATTGGGTCCGGGAGCCTCTTTAAAGTTTTATTTTTGTTTCCCCTCCAGCCCCTACTGGTCTCTGATGGGTCTGGGGAGAAGATCAGAAAAGCGGCACTTCTGCTGTGGTTCCCTGTCAGGCATTTGAGGTGCCAAAGAACATTTGCAGCCTTTCTTTTGTGCTTCCTGCCCTGCTCTGTGGTAGTTCAAGGGGGCAGGGAAGCAATCTCACAAGTGGCTCACTGGCTGCTCCTCTTCAGGTGCATTGAGGTGCCAAGAACAGTCTGGTGTGCTCCCCCACCCTGGTAACAATCCGGCATCGAGCCAGGGAGCGAGGACGCTAAGCGACTCGCCGGCCACAAGGATCAGGCACTTGGGGACTGCATCAAGTTATTCTGCTCCCCGGCCCTGGTTGCAGTCTAGGAGTGGGCCGGGGAGCAAAGAGTAAGTGCTGGCAGCAGGAGCTTCGGGATGCAGGACAACTCAAAGGCCCTCAGATAAGCTCCCAACTTGGGAGGGTGGTTACATTCTCTCCACTGAAAGCCTTGGCGTCCTCATCAAGGCCTGAAATGTCAAACATTGCACTACAATACATTACATGCTATCTAATACACCTAATACCTGACTAACCAACATTAGCATTGCATTTCTTAAAACACAGGGCATGCACTGAAATAATTACTTTCCCATCGTGATTCACAAGTACATCTCCCTGTTTATTTATTTATTTAAGAGTTTTTTACCACTCGATTCCAGATGCATACTGGGGAATAGGGACATGTGGAACATACATAATAAGAAGAGTGTACAAGCAATGCAATTACATTTACATACAGTAGGGGAAGATTGTACATTTTGAACAGAACACTATGCAGGAAGTTGTTGTGAGAACACAGAGGGGAGGACAGGTACATATAAGTAAATAGCCATGAAGTGGAAGCACATGTGTGCAGCTTACATATAGCAAACAGTAGGTGAAATTGTGCATGTGACAATTAACAAATAGGTATAATTAGCTGTGAGACAAGTACGAAGCAAAAGAGTTTATAGACAGTTCTAAGAAAGGACTGCTCCTTCGACCCCTAACAATTTGCATAACAAACATGTAAACTACTCAGGGATGGTGTACTATGAGCATGTCAAGAAGGCTTAAATAAGAATAGAGGACTTGAGGTACCAGCCCTTTGGATGGCCCTATGTGCAGGCGCATGTGGGGGAGAAGTGGGCCTTGAGGAGGTTGTTTAGGTGAGCCAGGTTAGTGAAGTTATGAACATCTTCTGGGAGAGCATTCCAAAGTTTAGGCATGAGATAATTGAATGCTGCTTGGCCACTTGATGTGGCCATGCACGGAACATATAGGAGCTGGGAGTTACCACTCCTAAGGGAGTAGGTGGGCCATGATGGGACTGCGAGGGCAGATGCCAGGTGGGGGGGGAAGGGACTGTGCCCAGAATTTCGCAGTGGTCCTGATACAGTGGATATGTCTGCGAGTGTAGAGTGATATTAGATTGAGGGAGCTGTAGAGGTCGCAGTGATGAGTCAAAGTGGGGCAATCGAGGACAAAGCGACAGAAGGAGTGGAAAAGAGGGTCAAGGCTGGCTAGGGCAGACTTGGGAGCAGCACAGTATACTGTGTTCCAGTAGTCCAGAATCGGAAGGATCATTTTTAGGACTATTTCCCTGCTGGCGGACAAGGGTAAGCTACCCTTGTTCCGTTATAAGGCTCCAAGTTTTGGGTGCAGCTTTTTGTGAATCGATTCGATGTGGGTGGAAAAGTCCAGGTGCTGATCAAGCCAGACCCCGAGATAATTGAAAGAGGTGCAGGTCTCAAGAGGGGTCCCCTTGGTGGTGAAAAAAGTGGGAATAGAAGGGAGTCTGGAGAGCCTTTGCCTTGTCTCAAAAGTTAGGGAGACTGTTTTTTGGGGGTTTAGAAAAAGTTGGTTTGAACGAAACCAGTGCTGTACCGCATTAACATCTTGTTGGAGAGTAGAGGCCACTATATCGGAGGAGGGGCCTGTGGCGAATAGTACGGCATCATCAGCATATAGGTGTATAGATGTATGAATGCAGATTGAGGGAAGTTCATTTAGGAAGATTGAGAAGAGTAGTGGGCCGAGGACCGAGCCCTGTGGGACCCCAGTAGTAACAGGGAGGGGGGAGGAGTTGCAATTTCCAATTCTTACTGATTGAGTTCTACCTACCAAGTAGGAGTGAAACCAACTTCGCCAGAGAGTCCAGCACATGATAGTTTGGATAGCAGTAGAGAGTGGGCGACAGTATCGAAAGCTTTAGCAAGGTCGATGAAAATGGCAGAGGTGGTGTGCCCTTTATCCATGCCTGAGAGGATGGCATCAGTGAGCCTTAGCAGGGAGGTTATGGTGGAGTGCGATTACCTGAAGTCTGATTGGTAGGGTGTAAAGAAAGAGGATTGGTCGAGGAAGGAGGACAGTTGGGCTAGGACAAGGCGCTCCTGTAGTTTGGCAAGGATAGAGAGTAAGGAGGTTGGGCGGTAGTTACCCGGTGACAAGGGGTCACCCCCTTTTGAGAGGGGGATGACAGTGGCATGCTTTCAGTTGGATAGTACATTGGCCAGAGAAAAAGAGAGGTTGAACAGTGTGGCCAGCGGGGTGGCAATGGCAGGGGCAGATAGATGTAACATTTTGGAATCAAGCCCTGATGGGTACTTGCCTTTTGAGGGTTTGAGAGACTGCAGGGCTTTAAACACAATGAGTGGAGTAACCCGACAGAAAAAGAAGCCAGTAGTCTGATTTGCTGTAGGCATCGGAGAAGGAGCATTCTTGGGGGGGAGTGGAAGAGAGTCTAGAAGAGAGGATGCACAGCTGGTAAAGAATTTGTTGAAGGCCGAAGCCACTTTAGCTGGTTCAGAGAGCATGGAGCCTTCTACATTTAGGGTTGGGGTGGGGGGCAGGGGAGTGAGGAGTGACTTGATTGTTTTCCAGAAATTAGTTGGGTGAGTTAGATTTGTTTTGAAGGATGCCTTGAAATAACTGGCTTTGTCCTGTCTGATTTGCCTAGTGCAAGAGTTACGAAGTGAGCGGTAAAGTTGGAGTGCCGCCTGGGTGCCTGTTGTCTTATACTTTTTCCAGCCGTGGTCCCTAGCCTGGAATTGGCCAATGAGTTTGGCCGAGACCCAGGACAGATGAGCACTCGTTACCCTCTTTCACCGTAGGGGCGCGTGGAAGTTCCATACAGCTAGGAAGGTATCCTTAAAGAATTTAAGGGCTGAATCTAGGGAGGAAGCCTTGGAGATGAAGGTCCAATCAGCCTGTGCCAGGTCACTTAGAAGCGCCTCTAGATTGAGAGCTTTGTACGATCTAGCTAGCAAAGTGCTTGGTGGCGGGGCATTGGGTCTGAAGATTTTTCTTACAGTGTAGATTATGTGGTGATCACTTATGGAGTCAGGGAGGAGTCTGGCTTTGATGATACAGTGGGGGTGAGAAGTAAGGGCCATGTCCAAGAGGGAGTGGTTCTGAGATTTGTGATTTAGACGAGTGGGTTCAGAAATCTGTTGGGTGAGGTTTGGGGCAGTGATTTGGCTCATACATTTGGAGTTATTGTTTGCAAGCCAGTTGAAATTGAAATCCCCTAGAATGTGTAACTCGCCCCCAAAGAAATTAGCTTTTGGGGTGCTCAGATAGTCCAGCACATCTGGCTGGGATGTGTCCGAGGTGCAGTAGGACCTAGCAATATATAGTTGGGTGGATTGTGGAAGGGAGAGTTTGAGTAGGAGGGAATTGATGGACTAAGTGGACATGGAGAGGTGTACCGGGGTGAACTGGAGCACTGAGGAGATGAACACCTCCCCCTTTTTTCTTGCCTAGGTGGTTTTGGCGAATGAGCGAGTAGCCGAGTATAGATATTTCAGAGTCCAAGTTGTGGGGTTTTAGCCAGGTCTCAGTGAGTATCATTACATCTGGTCGGAGTGACAATACCATTGGTTGAAGGGCTGTGATTTTGTTCAGGATGCTACAGATGTTGAGGTGAACTAGTTTAAGACCTTTTGGTAATGTGAGGGTCTGGTAGGTGCTTGGGGAGAATGGGCCGGGGTTTAGTTCTATGTCTCCAGATAGGAGAAGCAGCAACACTACCAAGCATTTAAAAGTGTGAATGCTACATTTAGGCTCGTGGGGGTAATCACCTGAAGTGATGTTTGTGGAGGGGTACTTAGTATGGTGGTGATTAGAGCTGTGAGGCCAGCATGAAAGGATGGAGGCAGGATACTAGCACCAGGGATCCAGATGTTCTGGGAGTAACGATGTAGTGGCAGAATTGGGGAGACAGTTTCAAGACGGGGAGTACGGACATTACCTAATGAGAGAGGGTCTGGAGGTAGGCGAGGATGGGAAGCAGGAGGGAGGGAAGTATGGGGAGTGAGCTGGCAGATTGTGGTGAGAAGTAAAAACAGCATGACATTTGCAGGGTTTGACAGAGGGATAGGAGAGTTTAGCAGCCTCTAGAGGGAGGGGTGGTCAAACAGGGTGCCAAGATGGGAGGGAGGAATATAGGTAGGCACTGTGTAGGGAGAGGAAAATGCACTAAACTGGATAGTGCAACAAATGTGGTGAGAAGAGAAATACAGAGGATGCAGGGGCGCCCTCTAGTGGGGATTAATGATAGCCTGCTAATGGGGAAGTCGGCTGATTGATTTCAGCCGTCACCTGACTCTGGCTATAATACACTGAGCTGACCAAGGGTGGTGGTGGGGGCGGTAGGGAGCCGATGCAGTACATCGGCGGGGCTTGCCTAAGTCGGGAGCCAAGAAGCACGGTGGTGCTGCTGAGATGGCGTATCTGTGGGAGCTGTGTGCAGAGCTGCTGTGGGGGAGGGCATCCAACTGCCCTCTCAGACCCTCAGGGGAGCTGCAGAGTTCTTGTCTGAGGAGGTGAGAGTGAGAACAGGGATATTAGTACTGCAAACTACAATTGAATTTGAATTTGGGGAGGGGCTGGGGGGAAGTAATTTGGATCTGGGCTCAGGTAGTACACAATTCGGCAGTAAAGCATTGCAAATGAAGGAGAAGAATTAAAGCTAAAGCTGGCAAGTTCATACAAAACTAATAAAATGACTAGAAAATTAAGCTGGCAAGTTCATATAAAAACTATCTCCATGCGTGTGCCGAAAATTAATAGTGCAGCCTTTAAGGGTGAAGTCGGTTAGAAAATGGCGCCTGAGTCGGGAGCCTAGAAGCACGGTGGTACTGCTGAGATGGCGTACCTGTGGGAGCTGTGTGCAGAGCTGCTTTGGGGGAGGGCATCCAACTTCCCTCTCGGACCCTCGGGGGAGCCGCCGAGTTCTTGTCTGTGGGAGCTGTGTGTAGAGCTGCTGTGGGGGAGGGTGCCCAACTGCCCTCTCGGACCCTCGGGGGAGACGCAGAGTTCTTGTCTTGTAGGAGCTGTGTGCAGAGCTGCTGTGGGGGAGGGCGTCCAACTGCCCTCTCGGACCCTCAGGGGAGCCGCGGAGTTCTTGTCTTGTGGACAGCACAAGGGAGGGCAGCAATAGCGGGCTTGGCAGCAGATTAACCCTTTTATATATCACATTGATAGGGAGATCAGAAGGGACACCAGAGACATCAGAAGTGAGTTTTACTGGGTGCTTGATTTCTCTTCCAGAGCGGCGGGGTACTACAGGTTCCTCGGAAATTATTTGATCAGGACCATTAATGGGTTCTGCACACTCAGCCACAGGGAGATTAAATCTTTCAATGTCCTGGATTGGTTCTATTACTGGAGTCTCAGCATTCCCTGCATTTGGAACATAATTCATGACTGTGGGCCCAGTGTCAGTTGGAACAAAGGGTACTGCAGGTGGATTCAGTGGCTTGGAATGACTCGCATTACTCCCTCCAGGTGCTGAAAGTGGACAGTCTATAGGATATGGTGCAGGCTGATAGTGACATGGTATCAGACAAATGTACGGTTCTTCATCCTCAGAACTACTGTTGAACACATCAGACTGCATTGCTGGGTGGGCAACAGGTACTGGTGGTTGAACTTGACTGTGTCTTTTATGCCTTGTCTCATTTCTAGTGACTGGTTTCTGTGAAGGTGTGAGAGGTACTGAATTAACAACTTCTAGCAACAGCTGACCAATTAGCAAGAGGTGGTTTCGATGCAGTGTTTTAACCACCATGTTTCCTCTTTCCATTCTTAATCTGTATACTGGCAAATTTGGAAGCTGTTTCTCAATTACATCAGGATTAGGTTTCCATCGATCCTCTATCTTGTGTTTGCCTGGGAGCTCCAAGTTTTGAATCAGTACTCTGTCTTTGGGCTGAAGAGCATGTCCTCGGACTCTCTTGTCATATCTGTTTTTGTTTGCTAGGCTGGACTTTGCAGCTGATTCTTGGGCCACCCAGTAGGATTCTGTTAGTTGTGCTTGCAACTTCCTGGTATACTCCAAGTGGGTCTCTTGTAGGGCGCCATTTGCAGAAACCCAAAAACATAAGTCCATTGGAAGCCTGGCTTCTCTCCTGAACATTAGAAAATAGAGTGAGAACCCCGTTGAGTCATTTTTAGTACAGTACTTGCTGACTCCAGTATGGCTTTCTGTTAGGATCCAATGTTCCCAGCATGTTAAGCAGTGTTCTATCGAATCCCTCTGGATGAGGGTCACCTTTTGGGTGGTAAGCAGTTGTAAGAGACTCATTGATGCCCGTAATGCTTGTAAGTTCTTTGATAAGGTGACTCTCAAAGTCTCTCCCTTAATCAGAGTGCAGGTGTTTGGGGAGTCCATAGTGCACAAAATACTTTTCACACAATACTTTAGTCACAGTGGTTGCTTTTTGGTCTTTTGTGAGGAAAGCCTGGGCATAGCAGGTGTTGTGGTCAGTTATTACTAGAATGTTACTGATCCCCTTCTGATTAGGTTCAAGGGAAAGGAAGTCCATACAGATCAAGTCCATCGGCCCACTACTGGTGATGTTTACAAGAGGCGTTGCTCATTTCGGTAAAGTCTTATGGGTGCTGTACCTATTACAGCTTTTGCAATGTCTTTCCACCTCCATAGCCATACAAGGCCAGTAGAAGTGGTCTTATACCAGGCCCAGCACTTTATCAATTCCTAAATGCCCCATGTCTTCATGAAGTGGTTGCAAAACCATTCGGCGATACTTTTTGGGCAGCACCAGTTGCTCTTTGGGAAACTGAATTTGTGTTTTGGAGGTATGATACAACAGTCCATACTTTAATGAAAACTTGTCCCATTCTCTCAGGAGAAGTGATACATCTGGCAGGTTTGCTTTGACTCGAGAGGATGACAAACCCTTTTCTTTGGCTAAGATAATGGTGGTAAATCATGCGTACACTTCTAGTATAGCATCAGGATGCACTCCAAGTGGGTCCACAGCTCGGTCTGCGTTGGTGGGTCAGTCAACAGGCACCATCATCTGGCATATTTCTTCCACTCTGTCCTCCAATACATAGGTCCAGGGCCCCTCCATGGGAGGAGTATTATGGCAGTGTCTGGAAAGTGCATCTGTATCTATGTTGTTTCACCCAGGCCGATATTGCAAGCCAAAACTGTAAGCTGATAGTGCAGAGATCCGTCTATGCCCAGTGGCATTCATCTTGGCGGTGGTCAGCACATATGGTAGTGGGTTATTGTCAGTTAGCACAACGAATTTAACTCCATACAGGTACTCATGGAATTAATCAGTCATTGCCTGTTTCAGTGCTAGGAACTCTAAATTATGGACTGGATAGTTATTTTAAGAGGAAGTCAAACTGCGACTGGTATAGGCGACTGGTCTCATAACATTGTTATGTGTTTGGTACAGTACAGCACCCAACCCTTCCATGTTGGCATCAACGTGAAGACAGTATGCTTGGTGTAGTCAACAAAGACTAGAACAGGAACTTCTGTTAGGAGTCAAATAATGTCTTGAAATGCACTCCCACATTCATCAGTCCATTGGTCCCCAAAAGATTCACTGGTCTTGAAATATTTACTGGGGAATGTCTTTGTGGCTCCTAAACATTTGCTTTTCTGAGTCGGAGGATATCCTTGAGTAGGTCTGAGCAAAGGCCTCACCACCGAGGAGTAGTTTTTTACAAATCTCTGGTAGTACCTGCAAAATCCTGAGAAAGACTGAAGCATTTTCAAGTTAGTGGGTCTAGGCCATGTAGTAAGAGCTTTCACTTTTTCTGGATCAGTGCTGATACCTTGATTGGAAACAATATGTCTCACATACTTCACAGAAGTCTGGCAGAACTGACACTTGTCCAGGGAGAGTTTTAGACCATGTTCCTTCAGTCGGTCCAGTACCTTGAGTAGTCGGGTTTCATGTTCTTCCAGTGTTCTCCCAAACACTATCAGGTCATCCAAGTAAAGTAAGATAGCTAAGAGATTAATGTCACTCACCACCTTCTCCAACAGGCTCTGGAATGTTGCTGGGGTGTGAGATATTCTTTGTGGCATTCGCTCAAACTGGTAAAATCCAAGTGGACAAATAAAGGCAGTCTTCTCCTTATCTTTCTCAGCCATCGGTATTTGGTAGTAACCACTGTACAAGTCCAGAATAGAGAACCATCTACTACCTGTAAGGCTGTCTAAGGCGCCTTGCACTCAAGGCATGGTGTATTGATCAGCCACTGTATGCTGATTCAGGGTGTGATAATCAATGCACATTCTTATGGCACCATTCTTTTTCTGGACCACCACTATAGGAGAGGCATAGGGACTGCGAGATTCAGTTATTATCCCTGCCTTCAGAAGTTCTTGCAAATGTCACCTAACAGCTTCAATATCTGTGGGTGCCAATCTTCTCAACCTTTCATAGAATGGACAATCATCATATAGGCAGATGTGATGCTCCTCCCCTTTTGCACACCGTACATCCCATTCGTGGCAGGAAAATACATCTGATCGGTCTACCAATTCCTTCTTTAATCGGTTCTTCCAGCTGGTGGGAATGAGAGATTAACCAAAATTGAATACCCCTTCATCCAGTCTAGTAGTCTTCTCTGGAGAGGATGTGGCCACGACCGCATCAGCTGTGTACAAATTGGCTATTACTGTACCAGAGTGCACCATCAGATTCTTGTGAGTCTCATTCTTTAGCTTTATGTTGATCCTCCTTACCATCATGTTGGTTCCAGGCAGCACTCCTCGCTGGACCATCAGACCATTTGACAGGCCTCTTCCTGGTGACTCCAGAATAATGATTTGGTCTGACAGTGACTCGTTGCAATCCACAGTTCCTTCTGCCATGCACTCGGTGCCAGGGGGCACTATCAGAGAATTTTTTCCTTCTTTTTTGATGACTCTGACAATCTCCTCTGGGTGGCTGCAGACCTCGATATCTCTCTCCCCAGGTGGGCAGTACTTACAGTGGCATGAACTGGTAAAGTCTGGTAGATTCTTTCCCCTGCCTTCTGCAGGCACACGTGAGCCAGGTGTCCAAACATATTGGCATTTGTTCCAATCAACAACGGTGTCTTGTCCAATATCTGGGCATCAGAAAAATGAGAGCTAAGGTGTCGATTCTTTGAGGGACTCCAGCAGGTGTCTCAGGAAATTTATTTATTTATTTATTTAGGAAATCGGAATTACAACCTTTTGAGTCATAGACTCATTTCCAAAGGCTCCACGTCAGAATAAAACAGACATTCATACAGTACATACATAGAATAAATGTGGGTGAGCAATCATACAGAATATAAATACAATGAGCACAGGTTAATGCCTATACATTTGGTAGCTAAAACATGGCAGAGCTATCAACATATTTGCCTAATGAGCGGTTAAGACCTATAGAATTGGTAGCTAAAGCAATGCATGATATGAGTTGGTAGTAAGCCGCCTCAGGAGGTCTTGTCTTATATCTGAATACAATGCATTCATGGTCCAGTGCAACTATATGGTAACCAGGGAGGTGAGGAGCCCGTAGGCTAGAAATAGTGGGGCCTCCACTGCCTGCCAAGGGGGGGTCTCGGCATGATGTAGGATCCACAGGTTACCGGTTACACTGGCATTGACATGAGGAGAGGATATGGGCCCTTAAGGCAGCTTTAAAAGGACCTAGATTGGTGATTGATGTGACAGCTGGTGGAAGGGCATTATACCAGGATGGAGCTCTAAGGGGGAAGGATCAGTGGACCAGGGTGGTCCTGACCCTAGGCACCTTACAGATAGTTTGTGGGGCAGCCCATGTGGATGCTGAGATGGTGGCTGCCTGAAGAGAAGCCAAGACACCTATTGGGGTTAAACCCAGGTGGATTTCTTTGATGAAGAGACAGGTCTGGTGTAATAGTCATTCCTCAAGGGGAGGAAATTGGTGAGCACATATAGGGTGCAGTTATGTGTATAAGAGGAGCCAGCAGGCCTTATTGATTACTACTTGTATTAGATGAAGCGCCATAGGGTCATCGGCAGCATAGATTGTGAGGCCATAGTCCACTACCAATAAGACTGAGGAGGTAATGGCTAGGCGAAGTGCTTCAGGTGGCAGGCAGTCTTTCTGTCTGTAGAGGAGACCAATGCGGGTGTTGGTGGTGGAGGTAAGGATTTTTATATGTTTGTGGAATGAGAAGGAAAAGTCAAATGTAATATCTAGATACTTATACTTTTGGACCTGTTCCAGTGGGATGAGAGAGGTGGAGAGTATTTCCAGGGGGACATCCTTTGATCTGTTTTGGTGGTGGGCATAGAGCATCATCTTAGTTTTTTTAATGTTGACCACCAATCTGTGTTCAGCAAACCAGTGTTCAATCTGAGAGAAGGAGTTTTGTAAGGTATGCTGGAGAGAGAGAGGATCAGGATGTGTGCATAAAGAACAGTGTCGTCTATGTAGAGGAGAAGGTTACCAGGGCAGGATTTAGGCAGGGCGTTGAGGTAGATGCTAAATAGCAGGGGACCCAGGATAGATCCCTGGGGAACTCCTGAGCACACAGGCAGCATAGTAGATATGGTATTATTAATTTTAACACATTGGTTTCTGGATGAAAGATAGCTGGAGAACCATGAGAGTGGACAATGAGAGACCTCAATTTGTTGTAATGTGTTAAGAAGGAGGGGATGAGAAACCATGTCGAAGGCCTTTGAGAGGTCTATATATATGTCTCCAAGTAGGTGCCCCTTGTCAAATGTGGGGCAGGGAGTTAGCAAATTCTGTGAGGGCAGTTGTAATGCTATGACCAGCTCTGAAACCATGCTGCTCCCTACATAAGAGGTTGTGTGCGAGGAGGTAGTCAGTGAGCTGATTGGCCATGATCTTTTCAAGAACTTTAGAAAGTGGGGGGAAAATCGAGATGGGCCGGTAGTTGTTTGGGAGGGAGCTGTTACCACATTTCAATACTGGTGTTATCACTGCCATTTTCCATGAGGTTGGGAACTGGCCCAGGCGCAGGGACAGATTTAGAAGGCCCGTGAGTGCGGAGATAACCGAGTCTAGTGTGGGGTATAGGATATGCATATCGAAGGTGTCTTTGCAGTAACTGGAGCTCTGGAGGGCTTTGGAAAGGTAGGCTTTCCCTTCTGTAGGGGTAATGACTCTGAGTTTGAATGGGGGGGTGGAGGAGCCCAGGCGGTGGGGTAGGCTGAATTGGATCAAAAAAGTTGCTAGGGAGGACTGAGCTGAGGTCTGAGAAGATGGAGTTGAGGCAGTTAGCTATGTCAAGTGTGTGGTGGTAGTACCATTAACATTAAGTTGTGAGGGGGGAGCGGGATTTACCATTAAGCTCCTTGATGTTATCCCAGAATTCAATTTGCACAGTGTTGTAGCCATCATAGGGGTAGCTAGCATTGCTCACCCCCACACCAAAAGTCCCTCTAGAGGCTGCAAAGGCAAATGTTTTAGGTATGTCTGGTAAAAAGATCAAAAAATGATAGTGACCTTTGTCACACGAGTATCCCTCAATAGAAATCTTCATGGTAGGAGTAGGAGTAGGACCAGTCAGTCCATACGGTAACTGTTTTCTGACAGATGCAGTAGGGCTGGTCCATCTTAAAGAGCTGTTCACCCTCAGAGTCCCAGGCCACTCCCTCACCGGGGACTGTTGTCATTTCCCTGTGGCTGTTGCTGTCTTTCCCATTTCTGGTTCACTAGCTGCTGATTCTCAGGCCTAACACAACCTCATGCAAGATGTCCATCTTCTCCACAATGAAAACAGAACAGTTCATCTCTGGGTACAGTTGAGGATCGAGGACTGACCCTTGGATCAGAGGAAGGATTCATCGGGCGTCCATGCCCAGGTGGCAAGGAGCTGGCTCATGGGCGAGGCATCTGTGTCATCTGCATGGCTTTGACACACTCAGTGAGTTCTTTTACCTGTGTTTTCAGGTCTCAGATATAATTTTGTTCTTGGCTACTGTCAACTTGAGGCTGCAAGGGGAAGGTTTTCCCAGTAGGCACTCGCAATGAATTGGCAATGGCTTCCTGTGACTTCCTTCCTCCCTCACCTCATCAAGGAGCTGTCTGAAATCAGGAGGATTGGCTTGGCATTCTTTTAGTCTGAAAGTTATCAGAGTCCAACGGGAATACACAGCACCTCGTAAGATTTGATAAGTCTCATTTGGGCAACTTGTACAGGGGTTACTCCTCCAATCTCAACAATTTTACAAATCATTGTCTCTACTCGGGTCATGTAATGGGACAGTTTCTCTCCTGCTTTCTGGGTGGTGGCTCCCAGTTGAAAAATGAGGTCTTCCTTATGCTCAAATGCTCCAAAGGAACTTCTCAGTATGGCGAGATGATCACTAGCAGTGCAATCTGGTTGGCTGGCTCACAGTGATTGGATGACTTGCAGTGCCATACCTCTCAAATTCTGTACTATGCATTTGCATTTCTTGTCATCCAAACATCTCCACACTTTCTTCATCTAGGTGGCTTGACTAATCCACCTGTCATAGTCATCCTGTCCAGAAGGAGTGGGGGGTAATGCCAGAGAAAGTACGCAGTCTTCTATACTGTTGACAAGGCAGAATCAAGTAAGGGAACCACTCAGGTCCTCCAACCCAGGGTTCCCCAGTGGGTTTCATCTTTGTTGGGTCACCTTCTTCGAACTTAGCTCTAATATCTTAAACCATCTTTCACTCAGTGGCTAACAGTGAGTGTAACTTCTTTTCAAAATCACCTGGTTCTTTAGGGTCCTCGGCAGGAGGATCCGGGCTGGCATGGGTAATTAAGATCCACAGGGTTTGGTCTCCATTAGCAGGGAGCTGATCAGGCACTCTGGAAGGATCAACATCCTCTCGGCACTCCATCAAAACTCGGAAAGCTTGCTGAGCAGAACTATAAATCCTCCCACATTCAATAACATTTCCCAAACATTTTATGCTGCTTATGACACTTTCAACACGGTCCCGTGGAGTTGTGTCAGGGATCCCTTGTACCAAAATTGCTTTTTTCAGATCAACGTCCACACCCTTGTACCAGTCTCACAATAAGATGTGATCCATCATAACTTTGAAAATGTTTTTTTTTTGGGGGGGGGGTACCAAACTGTTCCCAATAGAAAGAGAGGTGCTGCAGAAAATCCCCAAAATCCCAGCAGTAGCCTCCAATTTTGTAACTATTCCTACCCTTTTATGTGCACACCCACTCGTAAGTGACGTTGCCTAAGGGATATAGGTTGGCACCTGGGTTCATGGTTAGAACTGGCTTGGCAAGTGGCGCTGTGCCTCCGCCTATGGGGTTCCTTATAGCAGTATACTGCCAGAGTGCTTTCCCACAGGAAATGAAATACAGACCCCCTCTCTTGGTGACAGGCAGAACAGTATACACTCCCTTCCCCACTTATCACTCTAAACTTGCAAATATTACACTACACAATAATACAATTACTTCAGCAATTTGCAGGAAAGTAACCAAAGGGGTTTATTTTGGGTCTAGATAAAGAGACAAGAAACAAGGGATGCAAAGGGTATTAAAACATTCAACAACAAGCTTATAATAAATACTGTAATCAGGCAGAATAATCAGATACCACAGTACGTTACAACCCAGTATACCCTGTCTCAGTCCCTTTCCCCCCACTGGTGCACCAGTTAACCCTACGGTCCCTGTGGGAGCTCACAAATACCTTGTGTGCACACTTAGGAATTGCAGGCCTGTGACTAGTAGACACTGAGTGCTTCACCGTTGCAATGATTGGATGCTGCAGATGCAAAGTACAAACTACACCAGGGGGGTCTAGGAATACAGTTTATCCTAGCTGTAACAGTTGCTGCGGGCATAGCTAAGGTTGCTCAGGAAGACCAGATGGAAAGTTAACTAGCTAGCTAGCCGAACAATTAGAAAAGTATTTGTCTGGGTAAAACCCAGTAGTCATGACCTTTTGGTGAATAGGAGATGCAGGAGTTGGGTTGTCTCCCCTTGCAGGCAGTTTGGAAGAACAGTTAGAACTGGCATGGATTCAGGTGATGATCTTCTTCACCCCACAGAGGGACTTGTCTTCACCTGCCTTGGTAGTAGGCAGGCAGTTGTCTTCACCCCACAGAGGGACTTGTCTTCACTCATCTTGACAGGAAGGCAGAACCACAGAGCTGAGGTCCCCTGGCAGGAATCAAAGTCTCTTGTGTCAGGACAGTGAGGCAGTGGATTTTGTTACCTCACCCAAGCACAGATAAACTACTTCTTTCAGCAGTCGCTGATATCTGGATTGCCAAATATCACCAGTTCAGGCAGGCTGAGGTAAATCCTATTGCCTCTGGGATTTACCAGACTATTGGCAATAAATTCTGAAGTCCTCAGTTTGATTTGCCACAAACTAAATGTCTCTTGGCTATGACAGCAGCAGGAGCTGTCAAAATCAGTCATTCCTCATCAAAACTCTCACAGAAGAGACCAAGGGTCAAACTGTCAACCCCAGAATGTTTAGTTTGAATCTCGACACCTCATTGGTCCCCCTTAGTCTCTAGATCCACATCCTGATTGGACGTACTGCAGCTACCAATAGGATTCCACGCTGTTTTCAAGCAGACCTTGGCAAAGATGGCCGCCCCAGAATGTACTATTCATCTCAGTCCATTATAATAAATTGGGTACAGTCTTGGCAGCATCTGGCTGCATGGATAGGACCCTCCTGGTCCCTTCTGGGGGTCGCTATGGCTAGAGGGCACTTTTGTGGGACAGGAGCCCTGTCAGAAGCTCCGATTTATGAGCTTTCCAGCAGAAGCAGTCTTTGGAAATGGCAGTTTCACTGCAGTGCATTATGGGACTTGTAGTTCCTGGGTGCCATGTTGTGTCTAGTACTCTTCGACCCACTGGAGGCATGGATTGGGTTGGAGAGCCTCTTCAAAGTTTTCTTTTTGTTTTATTTTGTTTCCCTTCAGCCCCCACTGGTGTCCAATGGGGCTGGGTAGAGGATCGGAAAAGCAGTGCTTCTGCTACGGTTCTCTGTCAGGCACTTGAGGTGCCATGAACATTTGCGACCTTTCTTTTGTGTTCCCCATCCCGCTGTGCAGCAGTTTGAGGGGCCCGGGAAGCAATCACATAAGCGGCTCATTGGCTGCTCCTCTTAGGGCGCATTGAGGTGCCAAGAACAGTCCAGTGTGCTCCCCAGCCCTGGCAGCATTCCAGGATCAAGCTGGGGAGCAAGGATGCTAAGCAACTTGCTGGCCACAAGGATCAGGTGCTCGGTGTGCCGCATCAAGTTATTCTGCTCCCCAGCCCTGGTTGCAGTCCAAGAGCGGGCTGGGGGAGCGAAGAGTGACCGCTGGCAGCAGGAGCTTCGGTATGCAGGAGGACTCAGAGGCCCTCAGGTAAGCTTCCGACCTGGGAGGGGGGTTACATTTAGTATTTCTTCCTTTTCCAGGTCACCCTGCTTATGCTCCCCTTCATCCACTCTGAGTCTTACAATCCCCCCCAGCTTTCCTTCTTTCGCTGATGTACCTGTAAAGTATCGTGTCCCCTTTTTCACTGTCTGCACTAATCTTTCCTCAGTCTATGCTTTTGCTCTACTGACAGCCTTCCCCCGCTTCCCTTAGACACTTTAGGCACACTTCCCTGTCCTCTTCCTTTTGAGTCTCCTTGTATTTCTTTAAGCCAACCCTCTTGGCCATTACTTTCTCTGCCACATCTTTCGAGAACCATAGAGGTTTCCTCCATTTCTTGCCTTTGTTAATCAACCTAATGCATTGATTTGTCACCTCTCCCATGGCTCCTTTTATGTGTTCCCACTGGGCCTCAACCCCCCCTCCTTCCTTCCTTCCTCCCTTCTAGTGCTTTTTTTGATACACTTCCCCATCTTTTCAAAGTCTGCCCTCCTGAAATCTAAGACCCTTGCCTTCATGTGACTTCATTGTGTCCCTATCCCTATGCTAAGCCACACTATGTCATGGCCACTGGACCCCAGTCAACCTTCTACCCAGACATCTGTGATTCTGTCACCATTTGTCAGTAGTAGGTCCAGAAGTGCCCCATCCCTGGTGGGATCAGGCACCAGCTGCCTGAGGCCTTCCCCCATATGGAATCCAAGCTGTCTCGGCTCCTGGCTGATGCAACTGCCGGGATTGTCCAATCCACGTCTGGCATACTGAAATCACCCAGCAGCAGTACTTCCCCTTTTGATGCCATTTCGTGTATTTCATCTACTAGCTCCCTATCCACCTCCTCCCCCCCCATGCTGGAGGCCTGTAAATCACCCCATATGGATTGCTGTGCCATTGCCTGTGTCAAGGGTAACCCACAGTACCTCAGCCTCTCCCTGTCTACCCAGTACCTCCATTGCCTTTATATCCTCCCTGATGTATATGGTGACTCCTCCCCTTTTTTACTTCCAGTCCCTCCTGAATAGAGCATACCCCAGTACATTAATGTCCCAGCCATGATTTTTGGTGTACCAAGTCTCTGTTATTGCTGCTATGTCCAGGTCTGCATCTAGGTCTTGGATCTTATTCCCAAGGCTGCGAGCATTTATTACCATGGCCTTCCATGTTTTGTAGCCTATCTGCACTCTACTTATTCCTTTGCTCCACTTCATCTTTCTCTCCCCCCCCCAATTTCCTTTTTATGCTGCTTTCCCTCTTCTGCCTTTCCCTCTATGTCTGATATAGGTGTTACTGTCAGCATCTCACCTTCCTGCTTCTCATTTCTGACTTGTCTGTCTTGTGGGGGTTGGCTGCTAGAGTCTCCCTGCTCCTGTTGGGCTCCCCCTTGGCTAGTTTAAATGCTTGGCAAGGAAGCAATTAAACTGTTCATGTAGGACTGCTTTCCCCTTCCTGGACACATGCAGCCCATCACTCGAATACAGGGCCACATTGTTCTCGGTGGGTCCCCAGTTCCCAATGAAGTCATACACCTTCTTGCTGCACCAACCCTTCAAACATTTGTTAAAGCTTCTGATACAGAGATTGCCCTCTTCCCCCCTGCTATGGACTGGCAGCACCTCCGAAAATGTCATGGAGCTTCCTACCTTCCCCAGGTGGCCTCCCAACTCTCTGAAATCCTCCTGCATCTGCTCTGCACTTGCCCTGTCCTTGGACAGGCTGTACAAACAGCGGTGACTCTGGTGTGTTAAACTGATATCAGTTGCAGTGTTTATTGAAAGACACCAATGGGTCTTGCAAACGATGCCATCTGCAGTGTCTGAAACTGCCACCGAACATGGCCCTTTTATGGTGAATCTACCTCCCTCCAGCTTCATAGCATGTCCTCTTGTTCTTGAGCACCTTTAATTCTGATCTTCTGAAAAATACTCCCCTTCTGCACCTTATTAACCCAGCAAGATTTTGAAAGAAAAGTGTCCATTTCCCAGATGCAAATGCAGGGTTCCGCTCGAATAGTTGGACCACAAACAGTTGGTCTAACGTTTGGGATGGAATCCTGCAGCTGCATCTGACAAATGGACACGAGATTCGCAGTTGAGACAGAAATTGCAGTAAGGTGTGGTTAATGTCACAAGTGCATCCAGATGTCTGTGACTAGGATGCAGATATCTGAACGTTTCTGTATGGATGCAGTATGCGTCCAAAATATGGATGCGAAGGCTGCTTTCACCTGTTTAAAAATCCCACCAACTATCTCTGTCTCTCTGCGGTTTCAACAGCTGTGTCATGTGCCAGGTGGTATCATCCCTTTGAACTTCCCTTGCCTTGATCTGCACATATTTGCTACAAACATCTTACAACTGGGACTGAAAGATTCACCAAGTCATTTCAGCATCTACTGTAGAATTCATCCAGTCCCACTTAACCTTCTCTCATAAACTGAATGTAATCAAAGTGCCTGAATGAGTGATATTTTAGAACAGAGTGTAAAACCTTTAACATAATTTTTGTTCTGACACAATAAGTAAATTGGTGATTCTAAATGAAGTCAACTTAAATACTTACAAGATCAAAGTGACCGGACACAGCATTATGGTAATGTTTTGTCTGATTAAGTTGGATTTTGCTGAGTTTGGCTGAAGCTGGTTTTATAAAATGAGTACATTCAACAATTCTTATAAAAATACAGCCAATTTGTAAATTTGCAGTTACACTGATGCTTAAAAATACTAAAAAAAAGAATAAATATCACTTAAAAGTTGGAAAATTAGAAGAACAGATTGTATATCAGTTGTCTCAGTCCATTTAGAATCAAGTGTATAACCACAAAACTATAGTACTTGCGTAAGACCATTTGAGTTTGCAGCCCACAAATGGTCAGTGATTCACTGCAGACTGACAATAAATTTCAAATGGTTCCATGCCATTATAGCGACTGTGGAACAGCGACTGGTCACAGCAGTGCCGAATCCACATCGCGATGACTTTTGGAACAGTCTTATCTTCCGGGGGGCTTTGCCCCCTAATTATTTATTCCAACTCCAGAGGGAGCATACCTCAGGGATGGGGGGGAGCTGTCGGTCACTAAAAAATGTTGGCGCTATAATTCAGTCACCCTTCTGACCATTTGTCGTTCCATAATCAGTGTCTTCACACTCACATTTCGAACACTTGTTAACATTAAAATGTCTGGAAAACAATTATCTTCAGATAAGGTGTCTTTTCTCCCCTTTGTCCCTCAAAAACTGAAAACCAAAAGCTTAATGAAACTGTGGAAGCACTGACAAGAAAGCAGGATGTGGTGAACACTAGCAAGAAGTAAATGGCAAACCGGCTAGGTTGCTAGTGACCAAATTAGATTATTAGGCTAAAACAACCAGTGCAAGTATTCACTTCAACAAACAAACCATGACATCACAGTGCCCTGGTGCTTCAAAATGTAAGGCTTCCTTGGGGGGTGGGGTACTGAGCTGACAAAGTTGAATTAATACGCCCAAGGCTCTGATGTCAACCCATCATGTGTTGGTGACATTTACAGGTTGTAGCTAAATGTAGCCATGAGGACCAGGCTCTGTATTCCCCTGCACCTCAAAAAAAAATTAAAAAACATGTACTAATCCATTAAATTCTTAAACAGGTGAAAGTGCAGTGCAGAGTTAAAACAGAACAGATACATTTAAAAACAGCATGATAACTTACACACAAACCTACACACACGAGGTAATCAGAATTATTAGAATGCAACTCTGTGTGTTTACATATTCTTATGTATTTCAATCTAGATATGAAGGCTTATTCTTCCCCATGAGGAAGCCTTACATTTTGAAGCACCAGGGCACCTTGGTATCTTGGATTGTTTGTTGAAGTGCGCTGGCTGTTTTAGCCCACTAATCTAATTTGGTTACTAAGGCCTCCATTTTCCAAGGAGATGCACGGTGCATCCTGGCAGAAGATGGAGATGAGCCACGCAACCCACACAATGCGCAGAAGTGCGATATTGAAAGGGAGGAGATGGGCTGCCCCAAGTCAGATGGGCTATGGCCCAAAGATAATGTATGTGGCCCATGTAGTAGTGGCATTCCCACGAATATGCCACGCATCGACGTATTCATTGGGAATGAACCACGCAAGGGCCAGAACTGTATCGTGCAAAGACAGGCTGACAATTCAGTCTTTAAATCAGCTAGCCACCCACAGGCAGGCTGCTGAAGTGCAGACAGGTGCACAGCAGCTTGCCAGCCCCAGTGGCGTAGTGGTGCCCCCCACCACTGCCCCGATCCCCGATCAATGTAGGCTTGCGCCCCATACATGTTCCAGATCCAGTCCTTACTTGTACAAGAATCCCCTCCCAATCCCTGATCATACAAGAATCCCCTCCCCAACCCATTTCCACAATGTAAGAGCCCCACCTCCCAGACCCGATCCCCTATGACCAGACTAATATACATATCCCACAAGTTTTCCATAGTGTAGGGGCCCCCCACCCCTTTCATGATGCCCCCCCACCCAGAGTTGGCAACTGGCCCAACCCTCTGCACACCACCACAGCCAGCCAATGACTGAACTGTGAATGACAGGGTACTGTGCATGGCACGTGCCCATTGGTTAGCGCATGCTATGTAAAGTACACTGTTATTCACAGTACAGTCAGCATCTGGATGTGGTGGTGTGTGGAGGGCTGAGCCAGCAGCTGCTCTGGTTCAGGAGGGGCATCATGACAGGGTGGGGCCACTGCACTATGGAAATACATGGCGGCTATGTATATTAGTCTGGTCATCGGGGATCAGGTCCACTATGGAGACAGGTTGGGGTGGGGGGGCGCTACACTATGGGCATCATGGGAGACTACTGCTGCTTTGCTGGATGTATAGGATAGAGATGGGGGGGCCACTACGCTATGGAAAAGTGTATGGGTGTGATCCAGCATCGATCAGGGATCAGGGCAGGGGTGGGTAGTTTTACCTTATGATGTATGGGGATCAGGGATAGGATATAGGATATGGGCGGGGGAATGCTTACTTTATTTGGTATTTTTGGCTCAGAGATGGGAGGGGGGATGCATACTATATGTTATACAGTGGGGCTCAGTGATGGGAAGGGGGTCCCGCTATTCCAATGGGGCTGCCAGGGTTAATCCGTATTTCACTATGCTCAAGGCTAGGAAGGGGCTGGCCCGGCGCATCGGCCAGGTGCAGCCATGCTAATGGACTCGTAATGAGCATGCACGGGGCCCAGTTGTGTCTTGCATACCCAATGAACTCATTAGCAATTGCAGGCTGAATATTGCCCTTGGGGTTGTGGTCACCAGGTTTGCGCCATGCACGCCCCTATGGTGGTAGCCAGCCCCAATCCTGGATGCACTGCGCCGGACATGGTGGCCAGCCACTCTGGGCAGTGCATCCAGGGTCAGATATTCAAACAGTCAGTCATGCATACTGATTGAATATATCCTCGGAGCCGGCCGGTGCATCTGTTCTGCACGACGCATCTTTGTGTGCTTGCAACCGGATGGCTTTGAATATGTCCCTCTAGCAACCTAACTAGTTTGCCTTTTACTTCTTGCTAGCCTGCACTGCATCCTACTTCCATGTTCAGGTTACCTGGGGTTAGCCAGCCCCAGTGGCAGCACCAGCACATACACACTGTGAGGGTGTGAGCACCAACTTCCTTGACTGTGAAGCACTGCAGTTGCTGAGGTCAAAACAAAAGATGCTGCAGCTTCTCCTCTTGAAAAACTCAGCTGAGGCTTCCTACTTCCAGCTTGAACAACTAGAGAGTGTTTGTATTTTTAGGTATGCTTTAGTGGACATAAAACACATAACTATGAATCAGTCAATCCAGTCACTTAAGATTTTGGGTGTCGGGGCAATTATTTTATATGGAAGATGCCAACATTATCATACAATACTAATAAATTATATCAAAAAACAAAATTACATGTTTGTGTGTATATTATCATCTTGCCTGAATTTATCTTTTTAGCTGTCTGCCTGTCCTCTAGTTGTTCAATCACTTCTGCACACTGCTCCGCAAAACGTGCAAAGATAAAATGGCAGAATTAAGAGTACAGTGGTAAGGGTATTGGGGTGGATGGAATCACGATTGTGGAGAAAAGCTTAGGAAAGCTTAAATGGGCCATTCTTGAGGCAAGAAAGTCCTACTTGAGGATGACCACCAAGAAAAACAGGTAAAAGACATAAGTCTGGTTCTTTAAGAAGCTCAGTTGAGGGGCTGTGTGTTTGGGAACTGTGCCCATTGCTACTTGGTTTTACAGCCTTTTTAATGTGAATTATGTAGTCTTGTCCCCAAAAAACTGTAAAAACCTCAAAAAATTGTATTGTGTTCTCTGTGTTGTCCGGAATCTTGCACTGTGGGCCAGTGGCAGGATTGCAAAATCCTCCACAAACGATTCTTTTACTACATGCATGTTATATTACTGCCAACAGTTGTGAGCAGCCATAGAAGGCTGATAACAGGTTCAAGACACCCTCCTTACAGCAGTCTGACATTTCCTACCTTCTCCATTTTCCACCCTCACTTCTCTGCAGGTCAAGCAGCTTTCTCCTACCACCTCCCTTCCCTCTGAAATCAGCTCCCCTCTTCCCTATGACTCTCCCCCTCACTTCCTGCCTTTAGATGCCAAGTAAGGCATTTTTCTGCTCCTCCCTGTTCCTGACAACCTCCCCTTTACTCTATGCCTTCTCTTCTGCCACCCCCTCTCGCTCAGTCCTCCCCCATGCTGTTGCTACTATGACTCCACCCACTGTCTGACTTTGGAAGCTGCTAGCACTGTCCCCTTCTCTTTCAGGCGCTGAGCACTTTTACTGACTCTCTCATGAGTGTCCATTTATTATTGCGATACATAATACTCCTACCTTTACATGTGGTATCCACGTGCTACTTCATCTGTAGCGGTGCTGTTGCCACTTTTTTTTATTGTATTCTCAGATAGTTTTCGGATATTCCAGATATACTTTTCAGATATTGTTATGTCTCTCTGTATCACCCTTCCCCGCCTCCTCCAAGTTACACCCGGAAACGAGCCTTGGTTCACTGTGCCTTTCCTGTTTACCATGTTTTAAAATAATTACTAAAGACCACCATAGATGGCTTGGGAGTTTTTTTTTATTTTACAATTTAGAGTTATAGCTGGCTTTGCCAGATTGACAGTCCTGCCCTGCAGCACTTCCAGTTTTCTGGCTTTTAAACTGACCTGCTCACAAGCATCACTGAGTCAGGAGCGGGGCTGTGTGTTTGGACACTGTGCCTATTGCTGCTAAATTTTACAACCTTTTTAATGTGTATTGTGTGACTGTCTTCTCCTAAAAAACTGTAACCCCCCCCAAACAATTGCATTGTATCCTCTCCATTTTGTTCTGTATCTTGCTGCCTTTGTGTTGCATTGTGGGCCAGTGGAGGGATTGCAAAGTCCTCCACAAATGATTCTGGTACTACAAGCATGTTATATTACTGACACGGGTTGTGAGCAGCCATAAAACACTGATAATGGGCTCAAGGCATCCATAGGTGGCTTAAAAGCTTTTTATTTTACAATTTAGAGTTACAGCTGGTTTTGCCAGACCAGTAGTCCAACCCTATGGCACTTTTGGTTTTCCAGATTTTAAACTCACCTGCTTATGAGCGTCACTAAGTCAGGAGAGGGGCTGTGTGTTTCGGCACTGTGCCCATGGCTGCTACAGTTTATAACCTTTTAATTTGTATTGCATGGTCATCTTGTCCTAAAAAACAGTAAAAACCTAAAAAAAAATTGTATTGTGTCCTCTCTGTTTTGTTCTGTATCTCGCTACCTTGGTGTTGCATTATGGGTCAGTGGAGGAACTGCAAGGTCCTCCACAAACAATTCTTGTAAAACAACCATGTTACATTACTGACAAGGGTTGCAAGCAACAATCGAAGACTGATAATGGGCTCAAAACCACCATAGGTGGCTTAAAAGCTTTTTATTTTACAATTTAGAGTTAAGGTCGATTTCACCAGACCAGAAGTCCTGCCCCACATCACTTCCGGTTTTCCAGCTTTTAAACTCGCCTGCTCACAAGTGTCTGTGAGCATGCAGTGTAGGCAAACGCATTTGCCAGCATCAGCCGGGGACGTCAGGAAGGAAGTCAGATATATTTGGACCTTCTCAGGTTATAGTTTTTTATATTTAGTACATTTAGCCACACACCTGTAAAATGGAATGCTCTGGTGATATTCTTAGTTCGTTCCACAAAGAACGGTCAGTGCTTGCCCTGTAATATGTATACTGGAAAAAGTCAGAGGGAGGACCCAGACATGTTCCTGTCCAATAAATGCATAAAAAATCAGGATTTAACTAATGAATTAAAAGTCCTCAAATTAGAAGTTGCAAACACTACAGATCTAAACAAAACTGAAAATTTTGTAAACACATTGGTAAGCAAAAACAAAATCCTAGCTGGGACCACAAGTAATACCCATGGGAGTGAAAATAGGAAAAGATCTCGAGAAGAGGCAAGTGACTATGACACTGATACCTCTAAAAAAATTGGAACAAAAGAAGCAGGAATGACTTGGGTGTTTCTGATTAAAATGAATGGTTTCAGATGTCCTATAACAAAAATAAAAAAGGGTAGAAGAGCTGAGTAGGCTAGTGAGAAACTACAATTAAAAAATAGATTCGAAGCACTACCATATGAAATACCAGCACCAAACAATATACCAATAGAAACATAGACCGTGATGGAAGAAAAAGACCACTTGTCCATCCAGTCTGCCAGAAGTTGTCCGGGACCTAGTGTCAATCCAGGGACCCACCCACCCCCCACTTCAGCGCATCCTTCCTCACCCCCGTACTTGGAGCAGAACCCATTTTTTCACCCTTACTCTGTCCTACTCTTGCTTGAAGCCTTCCATGGTCTTGGTACCCACCACCTCAGCATACAGACTGTTTCATGGCTCCACCACCCTCTCAGTAAAGTAATACTTCCTCAAGCTCCTCCTGAGGCTCCCTCCCTTCAGTTTCCATTCATACCCATATGTCGCTGAGCTGGTGCTCCTAAATACCTCTGTGTGGTGTACTTTATTTATCCCCTTCAGGAACTTGAAAGTTTCAATCATATCCCCCTCTCCCTTCTGGCCTTCAGAGAGCACATCTTCAGCAGTCTCAGACATTTCTTGTAGGAATCCACCTACAGACTCTGTATCATCTTCATTGCCCTTCTTTGCACCATTTCCAGCCTGTTCTTAACCTTTCTGAAGTGAGGGCTCCAGAACTGGACACAGTATTCCAGGTGTGGCCTCCCCAAGGATTGATAAAAGGGGAGGAGTACTTCTTTCCTTCTATCTATACCCCTCCCTGTATGCCCCAACATTCTGCTTGCTTTGCTGTAGGCTTTGTTGCACTAGCTGGACTGCTTTAGGGTGTCACTGATAATGACTCCCAGGTCCCGCTCTTCTGAAGTGGTACTGAGTTTAACCCCATTTAGCCAGTACTCTGTCCGGGGATTCATTTTTTCCCAGGTGCATTACCCACTTCTTTGCATTGAACTTCAATTGCCACACATTTGACCATATCTCTAGCCTTTGGAGGTTGTTTTGCAGTTCCGTAACCCCCTTAGCATTATCCACCCTTCCGTAAATGTTAGTGTCATCAGCAAAATGGGCAAGCTTACCCTGGAATGCTTCACCAGTTCACTAATGAACATGCTAAAAAGGAATAGGCCCAGGACTGATCCCTGTAGTACTCCCCTTTTGACTTCCCCCTCCATTGTTGCCTACTCTCGAGCCAGTTTCCCACCCATCTGACTATACCTGTATCTCTTGCTGTTCCAAGGTCCTCCAACTTCTTCAGCAGGTGCCTATGTGGCACAGAGTTGAATGTCTTACTGAAATTGAAGTAAAGAAAATCCACTGCATGGCCTTTATCCAGTTCCCTTGTTAACCAACCAAAGAATGCAATAAGGTTGGTCTGGCAGGACCTCCCTGCTACAAACCCATGCTTCTTATTATCCTGGAGACCATTCTTTTCCAGGTAGTCAATGAGATCCTGTTTGAGTAGAGTCTCCATCAGCTTTTCCACAATAGATGTGAGACTAACCAGCCTGTAGTTTCCTGCCTCTTCCTTATTCCCCCTGTCATGGGCTAGCCATCTGCCAATCATTATTTGCAACATATATTTATGTTATATATGGTACTATGTGATTTCTGTGGATGCCCATGCCAGTGTTAATTCAAGGCATAGAGAAAAGTCTAAATTTTTTTAAAGGGGTGACCTTTTGACTTGAAGACCACTTGCCTGCCAGGAAGGGAGATTCTCATTCCCAGGTTCTTTTGACAGAGATGTGCCAAAAGCCATTTATCTGCCATAAACATGCACTGCAAGCCGAGTTCTTTTTGATCTCAGGAACTATGATAGCATATCACATTTTATGAGGCCCAGGAATGTTTTTGCCTGGAAATACTTTCCTAATAGGCCTGTGTGAGGTAATATAAAAAAGACACACATCCTGCTAGCAGTACAGTGTAAAATTTTCTTCCAGTATGTTACTGTAAGAACTCAAGACTTCAAAGAGGTTAATTCTGAACTGTCATAAACCATGCTGTGGGTCACTGGTGTAAAACTAGACTGGTTTCCTGATGACTGAAGACACTGCAGATCAGAAAGGATAGTTAACCTCTCAGCACAGTCACTCAGAGAGTTATTCTGGTTTGGACATTCTCCTGAGCACAACAGAGCAACTGGCAGGCTGCTGCACAGAGACTGAGATCTTTTGCCAACCAAAGAGTCTCCAAACTTTGAAACTCATCTTTAAGGTAGAGACATAGTTACACCAGTTTTAAGGTGTTTATACTGCATACTTTCCTATTCTATTTATTATCCTGTAACCTAAATTAATATATGGTCTGGTTTACTTGTTACTGCATTTATTTAACTATTTTAGTAAAGACGTTTGTTTTTCTAACGAAATTTTGCTTGAGTGAGAGTTTTTATATTGTATGTGTGACTGTAGAAGGTTTTATTAATAATCTATGACAACTGTTACTTGCTTAGAAGGGTCACTAATTGCAACCAAACAGAAAGGGGTCTATGGGGACATTTGGATGGATTTTTGGAGAATACCAGAGTCTCATATGAGTCTGCTGGGGGTGTGAACTGGGTTATTGCATGCTCTGTAGTGTTAAGACCAAATCAGGTGTTGCGCTGCTACCCGAAGAGGGCATAACAGTTGGGCCTTTCTCCTGTGTGTAATAGCCATGAAAAAGGGTTCATATTTGGCCACAAGGCTCAAGACGGGTATTGTGCCCTGATCTAAAGTATAGAAGGATACTCTGAGACCTGGTGGTGAGTGTTCAGTTGTAAACCCAGTGAGCACTCTGGAAGGACATAAGGAGGGTATGCTGTTTTCACCCTCTCTTTCATGGATTGCACTTTGGGATGGGCACTGTGAGCTCAGTGATCTGACACTCATGAGTGGGTTTGTGACATCCCCCCTTATGGAGTGGAACCACGTCAGTCACTCTCCAGTCTCTAGGTACCACTCCTGAATGCAGTGAGCTGTTGAACAGATATGCTGAAGGATCATTCAGTTCTTCTGCCAGCTCCCTTAGTACTCTTGGATGCATCTCATCTGGACCTGGGGCCTAATCTATCTTGAGGGCTGCCAACTCCTTCCAGACACTGTCTCTGGTGAATCTTGGAGTTTCCATCTCTGGGATCCCCCTAGTAGCTGCATTGATGCCACTTTTAAGTAAAGGACCCACATCCTACCTGCATACCCTCCAACATTTGGCAGATGAAAATCGGTACAGGTGTGTTGCGTTAAGTGAGTGGGGTGGGGGGAGCACACCCACTTTTGCCCATAAGTATTCTAAGGGCCCATTCACTGACAAGTGAAAACTAGACTGGAGAGTAAATTTGGGGAGTAGAATGGGAGCAGGGATTTCAGGAGAGGGTAAGGCTGAAGTTTGGGATTAAGTGTAGGCTGAAGCTTTCAGAAGGGGTGGAACAAACTATAACAGAAAGAAAGCATTGGCTCACAGAGAGATGTGGAGGCAAAAACATCAGCAACTAGGCATATCATGGGCACCTACCTTGGCATGGGACAGATGCACTACAGCCAGAACCATACATTACAAAATAAGAAAGAAATTGTACAGTCATTGCCTTTCATACAAGAACTAGCATCACAAAGCAATTTCAATTCAGGAGAAGAGGGAAAGAACATGCTGCTTCCATGTTCAGCACTAAGTATCCAGAGTGCCAGTTGCTGCTTACCAGTCTGCGCAGTGAACCATTGGACACTGGAGTGGAGAGGGAGGATGAGGAGGGGAGACAGAGATGGGCTTCCTCAGTACTGCCACCGGTTGTCTTGGTTCTGCTTCTGATTAAGTGATCTCAGAGGCTGAGAGATGAATAAAGCTGTCAGATATCCGGACCCAGAGTCCCAGACTGAAGTGCTTAGCATGCACTGCAGTGAGGGGATGCTGATCCTCATCTTCTAATGTCCAGAACAGCAGTCACAGACCCGACCTGATCTGGACAAACTTCAGCCAAGTCTCCAATAACTAAACAGCACTGCAGAATTTAATTAAAGTGGGATCTAGGAAGGAGATGTGGTCCTCCAGAGTCAAATACCATGATGTGCCAGTTATGTAAATAAATTGCTCCTGCTTATCTTTTTATTTCCTCTCCTAGCTCCTTGTCCCCTTCTTTCCTTGTCCTGGAGGTCTGCACAGCACCCCCAGGTGTAGTTTTTTGCCCAATGCCACTGTGAGCTGCACCCACAGCAACTTGACTTCCTCCATTCCACTCTTAATTTTCCAATCTTCCACTACTTCAGTACCCTTGTGGACATGAAGGGCTACACCCCCTTACCTGCCTTTCTGTGTCTCCTGAATAGTGAGTATCCCGGTATTGTGAGGTCCCAGTCATTGTTGTCTGTGGCCAGGTTTCTGTGATGGCAACAAGGTCCATCTTAGTATTTGCTACCATTTCCTGTAATTTGCATATTTTGTTTTTTTTGTTTGTTTTGTTATTTAAAATTTGGTGAGTCCATGGGCCAATGGCCCATTTTCATGGGCGACCAGAGTCACAATCATACATAAATTCGAGCAGCAAGCAATGATAAAAGATAAAACATAACAATCACAATCACATATAATAATAATAGTATTTACAATGGCTCCTAGAGAAGAGATACTTTTTCAACCAATTTCTGAAATTATGAATCGAGATAGCTGTACAATCGAAAACTGATGTAATGGTATTTAAAAACAGAGGAAGGTTATAGAACGCTGTTCTTTACCCTAGAGAATATTTCATTCTAGGAATGCTAAAGCGTTGGTGTGCAGATAGGCATGTTTCTTCTTGGCTATTGTGAGTTCTAAATATGGAATAAAAGGAATCAGGCACCTTTTTTGTAATCAGCATTTTAGCTAATATCCCCAGTTGAAACTGATATCTTAAGTCCAAAGAAAGCCAACTTACTTGGTTGAGTAGGACACAGTTATGTGTTCTATAAGCCATCTGGGTGGAAAAATGTGCTATTTGATTCAATAATGTCCTTACCCTACTCAATAAGCCCTCGCTTGCAGTGTGGTAAAACAGAATGTTGTAATCTATAACTGGAATTAAAAAGCTCTGTGAGAGATTCAACCTTGTTGATGGTAATAACAAAGAATTTAACCTATAAAGAGAGTTCCTAGCCTTTGATGAACCATTTTGATCATTTGAACTATGTGGAATTCATAGATCATACAGTCATCCACTACTAAGCCCAAGTTCAATCTCCCCACCACTAATCGTGTGGAGTGCGAGGACAGGATCCACCACATTTATTTCTTGCAACTACAGAAAAATCATTGATTTTGTCTTTTTCTCATTCAAGATAAGTCTATTTGTGATAAACCAGACTTGTGTTGATTCGAAGTCAACAGCTAAGTTGTTTTGGACAGTGTTGAGACAAGCTCCACTTGTGAGGACTACTGCGTCGTCTGCATAGAGAAACATATGTGAAGTGGAGCTGGTAGAGGGTAAAGTGTTTAGAAAAAGGCTAAATAGTAGAGGGCCCAGAATCGATCCCCAAGAAACACCCAGTGATACATGAGAAAGAGGAGAACAGATACCATTTATTCTTGTGACCTGTGTATGATGACTCAAGTAGTTCTGCCACCAACCACCTACCTCTCTAGACATACCAAGTTTTAGAAGTGATAACAAAAGCAGGCTATGGTTAACTAAATTGAAGGCCTGGTGAGGTCTTTTTGTTTCTGTTGCCCAGCTTCTGGCATGAAGCAGATCCCCTTCCAGGTACCACCTAAACATTTTTTGCTGTGAGTTAGGCGTTCTCCCTCACCCTCTCTCAGTCCTCTCCATCCTGTGCTACCTGCAGCACCCTTTTTCTGTCCCCTTCCTGCTATCCCCTGCCCTGCTTCAGCCTCAGTCTTGACTGTATGTCCCTGTCTAATTATTTGTTGCCAGCCCCTATTTGTAGGGGAGTGCCAGCTATGTACCCCCTCCTTCCATTAGCCATGATGATCCTCCTAGTCTTAGACTCCCCCTCAATCAGTTTAAATGTCCAATATAGACATCAGACATCTGCCGTAGTGCTCTTACCCCCTTCTTTGTCAGGAGGAGTCCATCATCCCGGAATTGCCTCCATTCCCAGAAGTCTTCCCAATCACCCACAAAGTGAAACCCTTTCCTTTGACACCACCTGTTAAACTCATCTATTTCTTTCTGTCTAATTTTTTATCCCCCCTCTACCCCACACAGGGAAGACCTCTGAGAAGGCCAAGGAGGTTGAGTGTGCTGCTAACCATTCCCCCAGTCTCTCAAAGCTCCATTTTGCTGCTTCCACCAACCAGTTTGCTAGATCATTGTTTCCTAGGTGAACCAGCACTCCCAGCTCTCTGGTTGCCCTGTCCACCATCCTCCCTATGCACTCTATCTCCTGGTGGGCTGAGGCACCAGGAAGGTACCTAACTATCCTCTCTTGTTGCATTTCTCCACCCATTGCTGATCCAACAGCTCTGATCATAGAGTCTTCTACCACTAGGATTTGCTTGACTTTTTTGTTTCTGTTACCATTCCTATCATTTGCTGACATTTTAATGTTGTGCCTTGGCTCACCGACTGACATGGAGCCTCCACCAACAGAGGTGGATTGCACCTCTGCAAGGGGTGTAAAATGATTTGGAGTCAGAATGGCATCAGCTTGAACAATCTCCTTGTGCTCAACTCTTACCCCTCCCCCCAATCACTCTTCACCCCCAGCTGGTCACTGTGCGAGCAGGAATGTGGGGGGGAGCTGTAGTTGAGCTGAAGATGCAGCATGTATATTTATACCATTGCTTCTTCCAGCTGAACCCTGAGCTCAGAAAGAGTTTTGCAAATGGGGCAATGTCCCACCCACCAGAACAGCCCCCTGGAGGTGAGCACCCCACACCCATTACAGTTCATAATCCCCATATCAACTTTAAGCAACATGTTTGTTATACTTAGCAATCTATGATTCAGGCTGAGAGAAAAAGAGAAAAAAAAAGAAATTAAACAATGTTTACAAGTCACAACACTTTAAGTAACAAAGCATTTTTAAACAAATCTAGATACTCAGTGGTGTAGCCTTACAGGATCCACACCCAGCTATGACAATTTGATTTGGCCTGAACTCAAAAGTGTTTAGTTACCCTAGCAACAATTCATGTTAAGAAAGTTGATGTGTTACAGTACCTTGCTTGTCCAGCTGAATTGATCCATTCTGCGTGGCTCTGCAGGGGAGCAGAGTGGCTGGCTGCTGACTGCCTCATTGAGCTGACTCTGGTGGGCAGACTCTGATGTCCTTTTCATGTGGGTCCTTTGCACAGGGGGGTGCAATGTTAGAGGGCCACATGGTGGTCTGATTTTTAAGCAGCAGCAGGAACTATAATATCTATAAAATGGAGAGCCTAATGGTAAATTGACACAATAAAACTCCAATTCTTATGAATTGCTGGCCCATTTGGTTTTTATATATATCTCCCCCCATAGACCTGATTTGATAACATGACTATGGGAGCTGCTCAGGTACCCTTGTTGGTCTGGCTGGCCCATTACAACCATACATCCTATACCTGATTATAATTAGGGAGCAGCAACATCTAGAAAATTACTGATATTTTAGAAAACTCTCTTGCTCCCTGAGTTTATTTGGCCTTCCTCAGGTCCTCTTCTTTAAAAATCTCTCAGAGTTCTGCAATAATATATTGTAAATGTATAAAATAAGCCTTTTTTTTTTGCAGTTTCTTATTTTTGCCTCCTAGAGTCCTCTACCCTGCATCTGATGTCCTCTTCCCACTCAAGCACTGGGTATGAGGCCCCTTCCCCTAGACCCAATGACTTACCTTTCATGGCAGGGGGTGGGGAGTGACTTGACCCACCAGACTGGATTCAGTGTTCAGGGAGGTGCCCTCCTGGACTGTTGCGGAGGGGGACCATTGTCATCCACACAGAGGACTCTCCATTTTTCCACTGTTCTTTGTCGCCTGAGGTTGCGATGTGCAATGGCGCCAGTGGCGGCGGCATGCACGCCCTTATGCGCACCCCTGAAAACACCTGCTGCAACTCTCAGCCACAATCTCCAGTGCTGACATGCCACCTCCCAGCCTCTGCTAGGTGGCAGGCAATCACCAAGCCCTGCAGTCCCCCCCCCCACAGAAGGAGAACAGTCCTGGGGATGCTCGCTCCTTTATCCTGCCAACCCCCGGTGCCCCATATCCATTCCTGAACATGGATCGCTGGCATGATGCGAGGTAAGGTGTCCAGCACCTCAGCCCTCAGAGCTACCGGGCCAGCCATAAAATTAGCCTTTAAGTGTATACAAGTTATGATTCCTTGTACTCCCATGATATATTGCTACTTTATCTCATAAACCATCAAAACCAATAAATAATAAGCTTCAAACAAAAAGAAGCAGCAGGAAACTGATGGACACAAAGGACAGAGCCTCTGATTGGTCTGTCAGGGTCTGGGAGGCATGTTCACTAGTTTGATTGGTTCCCAGTAGGAACCTGCAGCTCAATCCAAGCTTCAGTGCCTTCAAAGCTTGTTTCAGTGTGTGGAGAGGGTTTTTTGCTTCAGTTAGGGAACCCCTGGTGCCCAGCCACAATCAGGCAGATAAATAGAAATCCCTGTAACAGATAACAAGAAAACAAAAGTATTTGTGACTGGGGACTCTATAATCAAAGTTGGATAGATAGAAAATCCTGTAACAGATAACAAGAGAGAAAAAGTGTTCATGATTGGGGACGCTATAATCAAAAGGTGCAATACTATAATATGTGGCAAAGATAAATAAAATAGAATCGTTACTTGCCTCCCTGGGGTGAAAACAGGAAATATCATGACACATCTACCTAAACTATTAACAAACTGTGGAGATAAAACCACAGTAGTCATCTATGTTGGCACCAACAACATGGACCGTGAGAATGAAAAAGATATATGTGAGGAAATTTTTGAAATAAGAAAAGCCATTTTAAGTAAGGGAGGGATGGCCATGATATCTAGAATTCTTCCAGTGTTTAGAGGAAATCCTGAAAAAATAAAACAGTACAGTGAATTAACACAAAACTACAAAATTGGTGTTTAAAGTGTGGTTTGACTTTTTAAAACACTTGGGATGCCTTTAATGGAAAAGGTCATCTGTATATTAAAGCTGCCCCGTCTAAACAAGTTGAGAGCAGATACACTCAGGAAACTAATTAACAATAGGCTACCACAGGAACATGTAAACTAATGTGGAAGTGGGAAGGGGACAAACATAGTCCTAACATCAAGCAAAGGAACACTTCAAGAAAAAAAAACCCTAACATCATTAAATGTTACATGTGTAATGCCAGAAGTCTTAACAACAAATGAGAAGAACTTGAAGCAAAACATAGTACTGAATGTGACATCGATATAGCCTTCATAACTAAAACATGGTGATCCTAGGAAAATTCCTGGGGGAAAGAACTTAGTGGATACCAACTGTTTAGGCTGGATTGTAACGATTGGGGTATTGCAATGTATTTATCTGATAAAATTTCAGTCATAAATATCTCAGGCAAAAAAAAAGGAACATGGCAATACAGAAATACTATGGCTTAAACTGATAAAAAATATTAGTAAAAGTAAAATTATAGGACAATGTTACCGACCCCAGAATTAGAAAATTCAGATTAATGAAGTCATAAACTGTGAATTAGAACAAGTTTGTGATTTAGGGGATGTACTGTTTTGGGGGTGATTTCAATTATGAAGACATCTGTTAGATATCAGACAGTGCAACTCATAACCAAAGAAGGGGATTCATTAAGCTGTCTAACCAACTACATTTAACACAACATGTCAGTTCTCCAAGCAGGGGAGAGAATATACTTGACACTGTTCTAAGCTCTGAAAATATTAACATCACCAATTGCTGTGTTGGAATGCCCTTATGAGTACATGATCATAACAGTATCACATTTCATGTTAGAGAAACCTACACTAAACTAATGGGGTACAGAGAAATCTATTTATATAAAACTGCCAACACCGATGCAATCTTTCAAGAACTAGACAACATAAACTAGGATACATACTAAAGAACAAATCAGCTGGGGATATTTGGTCTGAGATAAAAACAAGCACTTTATCATTATGTAAGAAACACATTAAAAAACAATAAAGAAATACAACAGTCAAGGCATCAAACCAAGGAAAAAAAACATACTCAAAAAAGCAAAAAAAAAAAAAATTGTACAATCTGTATATTAAAAACAAAACTGATGATACCTGGGAAAATTATAATTATAACCTGGAATTGAAAATGGCAACTATGGCAATGGATCACCTCCAGAAGGAGGGAAGTGATACTCCCTCTGTATAACTGCTTGGTGAGGCCGCACCTGGAGTACTGCGTGCAGTTTTGGAGGCCACACTTAAAGCGGGACATTAACCTCCTGGAGAGGGTCCAGAGGAGGGCAACCAAAATGATTTGGGGCTTGGGGGACAGGACCTATGAGGAGAGGCTCGAAGAGCTAAATATGCACACATTGGAAGAGAGAAGGACCGGGGGACATGATAGAGGTCTTAGGTACATGAAGAGGGTAAATAGGGAGGAAAAGTCGGGGTGCTTGAAGGAAGGAGGAAGGGGCCACTAGAGGGCATGGCTGGAAGCTGGAGGGGAAGATTCAGGGAGAAAGGAGGAGGTGTTACTTCACTGGAGAGGGTGGTGGAGCCATGGAATGCACTGCCTAGGGGCTGGTGAGGCAGAGACAGTGGAGAGGTTCAAGAGGGGGTGGGACAGGTACAGGGGAAGGGTTCTGGAAACAAAATCCAATGCAGCAAGAATATCTGGAACTGGGAAGGGAGAAGCCAGAGAAGGCAAGGGGGACAGCAAGGTCAGCACCCAGGTTGGGGACTGACCAAACGAGCAGACACGAAAGACCGTTAGGCCTATTCTGCTGGCATTTTAGTATGTTAGTAACTAACTGAACTGTGAACAATATGAAGGATTTCCACAGTTATATTAAACCCCAAAAAAACTGGAATAATAAGATTGCTTCAATTATTGAGAACGACAAACCGATAGCCAACCCCCTGAGATAGTAGAATGTTTTCAATAAATATTTTTGCTCACTTTTTTCAAAACCTGCACCACTGACTGAAAGGTTCCTCATTATAGAATTCACACCACTTGAAATACAAGAAAAAAAAGTAATTATCAGCAAGACACAAAATGTTAAAAAAATCATAGCTCAGCTGGACTGGATAGCATTTCTACCCAGACAGTAAAAATACCATCTCCACATTTTGCATGACCACTCAAATACCTTTTCACCGCATTTACTATAAAAGTAGAGGTCCCAAGGGACTGGAAGACCGCTACTGTATTACCTATCTACAAAAAGTGAAACAAAATTGACCATATAAATTATCGACCAATAAGTTTGACGTCTGTGCTCGGTAAGCTCCTGGAATCCATAATAAAATACAACATAATAAACTACTTAAAAGAAACAGCACAAGTTGATATGGAACAACACACTTTTATGACTGGAAGATCATGGGTCACACATCTGTTATGTTTTTATGAAAAAAATATCTGATGCCCTTGATAATGGTGTATCAGTGCATTGTATCAATCTTGATTTTGTCAGGGCTTTTGATCCTGTCTCACATTGGGCCATTATTCAGGAAATGGCTAAACTAAATATAAACCATTACATAATAAACCGTGTAACTAATTGGCTAGGCAATAGAAATCAGAAAGACTGTGTTAATAGTTACTATTCCAAAATCACATGCTACTAGTGGGGTACCCCAGGGTTCTGTACTGTGGCCCGTTCTATTTCAAATCTTTGTGTTATACATGTGTCTACATGTGAAAAATTGAACAAGTAAATATGCAGACAACTCTAAACTAGTGGACAAAGTGAACAATTCAAGATACAGAATCCATCCAATCAGACCTTGACAACATCTATAAGGGGGCAGAAACATGGGGAATGCAATTCAACATTGACAAATGTAATGTGCTACACCTAGGCAAACAGACCATCAAACACTATTACAAACTCGGGAATAATATTATTAAAGAGGTTGAAAATGAGCGTGACCTAGGTGGTATCATTAATAAAGTTTAACCCAACTGATCAATGTACTGCAGTCCTTGCAGAAACGAACAAAATCCTATGGACCACAAAGCGTAACTTTATGAGTAGAAGGGCCGAAGTCATTATGCCTCAGTATATGGCATATGTAAGACCTATTATAGATTATGGCAGCCAGATATGGTGCCCACTCAGTAGGAAGGCGATTGATAGAGTAGAGTGGTTACAGCACCGCGCCATTAAAATGATCTACAGTATAAGGCTGGACAGCTATATAAATTGCCTTAGACATCTAAACTTAATGTCCTTAGAGACAAGAAGGAAAAAGGGCAACCTGCTAATGTGTTACATCATCATGCAAGATACTTAACTGATCAGTGAGTTAAACTTATAATTCATAAATGATAACCTAGGTACTAGAGGTCACCCTTTACAATTAAAACAGCAAATATTTTTATACAGCCAAATGAAAAGGTTTTTATACACACTGTACCATTAATGTCTGGCACACATTTCCGATTGAAATAATAACCATAAAGGACAAATCAGAATTCAAAACAAAGTTAGACAAACATGTTCTTGATGGTCATGAGTTACAGTATTACGGGTGAATGACAGGAGCTAATATGGGCAAACTGCTTTCTCTACTGCTTTTCTTTTAGTATGACTTTAGTATGACAGAGAGGCGGTGAGGGCTAAGAAAAAGGCCCTCATAAGATACAAGGAGAAGCAGGAGGATGAAGACAAGCGTGAGTACTAGATGAAATTAAGGGGGCCAAGAGGGCATTCAGGAATGCAAAAGCAGACACAGATCTGCATATTGCATTCTTGAGGCAACAAAGTCATGCTTGAGGATGGTCATCAAGAGAAACAGGTAAAAGAGATCAATGTGGTTCTCTGAGATCAGAGAGGCAGTGAGGGCCAAAAAGGCCTTCATCAGCTGGCCATGTTGCGATGAGAGTTGAGGCAGTGGATGCCACACCTCGCGCCACATCGGCAACTCGGGTTTAGGAACAGACCTGGATTGGTGGGGACTGGCCAGGGGGAGAAGGATTGAGGGTCCCAAAAGATGCTCTCCTCCTCTGGGGGGGGCACTTCAGGTAGCGCTAGTGCCCTTTGTCCTACCACAGGTAGAAGCACAGGCAGCAGGGTGAACTTGGCTCTTATGAGTCAGGGGAAGTTGGGCACTGTTGGGTGCTTGACTACGACATGTGTCAGCACATTGTCAGTCTGGACGAATGTCCTTCGCACCAGTGCCCTCTAGGGGTTGGGACCATGCACAGAAAAAAAGGGGAGAAAAAGCAAGAAAAACTACCTGGCATCAAGCAACATGACGCTGGTATTCCGCTACGCTGGGACCCAGTTGAACACCAGGGAAGGTGGAGGTATCTCTGAGGCTGAGGCCAAGGGACAAGTAAAACAAATAAAAAGGCCTTCATCAGATACAAGGAGAAGCAGGGGGATGAAGAACAGAATGGGTATCAGGTGAAATCAAGGGAAGTGAAAATGGCAGTCAGAGATGCAGAGGCAGACACAGAGCTGGGTATTGCAGAGGGTGTAAAGTGTGGGGAAAATGTTTTTTCTTTGTTTTTTTTTTTGGCACTTCCTACCCCCCCAACCAGCCACTCCTTTGGAGTGCCAGGGCCGAACCACCACCCTCCGACCTCCTGCCACCTTCTAACAGCTTCACATTTGCGGCCTACCTGAGTAACCCGGCATATCCCTGTGCTGGGAGGGTCCCTCTCCTCCAGGAGGAATTAGCCTCTATGGCCCAACTGTACATCTCAGGTGCCATGGGGCTGGATCCAGGCTGATTCCAGGGTTTCCGGTGGCAGGGAATAGGGTGCTCATCATCCGGTCATCTGGGGGGCATTTTCCATGTTCTGTGCCCCATCCACTGCAGTTCTTGGCCTTGCGTGAGCATGGGGTGTCCTGGGCCGGGGGCGTACAGGGGCATGTTGAGGCAGCACAGCCCCCCAGCACACCACCACTCTGCCCGCAGGTCCCCAGGCTGAACCCACCCCCCCAGGAGGAAAGCATCCAATGGACGCTTATAGAACCTGTCCCTGCTGGTCTCTGCTCCTTGCACCTGGGCTTGGGAAGCGCAAACCCGGGTCGCCAGTGTGACGAGCAAACCCCTTCACTCAGTGCCACTGAGCCAAAATGTTTTTCAAATATATTAGAGAACAAATAAAGAGGGGAGGAGTTGTTATGGTGACCGAATGGGGCAGGTAAAGAGAGGAAGACAAGCAGAAGGCAACTGTTGGTAATAAGGCCCCATGGCCAGATGAGACACAACCAGAATAGTGAATCTAAAACATGGGGACATGAGTGGAATCTGGCAGGAGGCAAACTCAGGAGGGACTTGAAGAAGTTATTTTTTACTGAGAGAGAGAGAGAGGCTGAGCCATGGAACAACATGCTGGCTGAGGTGGTGGGTACCAAGAACATAAATGGCTTCAGACATAATTGGGACAGTGTTAAGGGCTTAATAGTCACTCAGGAGGGTACTAGCAAGGCAGAGAACATGGGGTGGGTAGTGTGAGCATAAACTCTGTATGAACACTAGGTCTTGGGGTATGATAGGGTATTACGGACAGACTAGATGAGCGAATTGTGTTTTTCTAATGTCAACTTCTGTTTCTATGTAAAGAGCCTGTAATAGAAGAAAGAAGGGGCTCATTGGGAAAGCCCTTAGCATCAAGGATAGCCACAATGAAGCCAGTGGACATCACACCTGCCCTGGTAGCTGACTACCAAGAAACGATTAAGCCAGGTAAGTTCAAAGGGGCAGACAGTATACACCATAGTAGCATAGTGGAGCTAAAGAAACAACTGATGGTGCCACTTTTAATCTTTAAGGAGTCTGTTCAGAATAGACAGGTGTGGTGCCAAAGGACTGAAAAGTTGCCAGTGTGGTCCCCATCATCAAGATGGGGGCATGGTCAGCTCTGGGGAACAACAGGCTGGTCAGCTTGACATCAGTGCTGAACAAGTTCCTGGGAGCCTTTATTATGGACAGAATAATGGAGCACTTGGTTGAAGCCAAGGTTCATGCCTCCTCTCAGCATTGCTTTATGAGGGGAAGATTATGCCAAACCAATCTGGACACCTCTTTCAAGGGGTGACCAAGGAGGTAGACAGGGGCAGAGCCATGGATGTATTCTATCTGTACATTAGTAAGTCTATTAATATGGTGGCACATGACCAGCTTCTGGGCAAAGTAAAACAGTGCAGTATACAAAAGGCATACACAAGGTGGTTTGCTAACTGGCTTGGGGGGTAGGAAGCAGAGGGTGGTTGCGGATAGGCACCATTCTGAATGAAGAGACATACTTAGCAGCACCTCTCAGTGATTGGTACTGAGGCCACTGTTCTTTAACATCTTCATCACCAATCTGAAAATTAGGGTCTCCAGTGGGTTGCTTAAGTTTACTGATGTCACTAGACTGGCCAGGGTGCTGAACTCCCTTGAGAATGGAGACAAACTTGGAGGAGCTCCTAAACAAACTGTGATGCTTTAGATCCAGTGTAGCCAAATGAAGGTTGCTAAACCTGGGGAGAGAATACAGAAGTAGGACCTACACACTGTGTAGGGTTCCTCTTGCTGTAGTCAAGGAGCAAAAGGATCTGAGGGGGGCATACTACATGGGCAGAAGCAGGACAAGCATTGCTTAGTTGCTGTCAAGAGGGCCAGTAGAATGCTAGGGTATATCAAAAGGGGGTGATCAGTGGAGTAACAGCAGTCATCCTCCCAACTTACAAGGCCGTGGTCAAGTCCCAGCAGGAGTACTGCATGGAGTTCTGGTCTCCTCGGTACAAAAAGGACATTGACGCAGCCAAGAGAGTGCAAATCATTGCCACCAAAATGTTTACTGGTATGTGGGACAAAAACTATGAGGAGAGACTGGATGCCCTAAACATACTCAACCTGGTAAAAAGCAGGCTGAGAGGGGAAATTAACTCAGTCTTTCTCTCACTGAAGGGTATCAACAAGACTGAACAATAACAGATGTTTGATCTGGTATCCTGTAGCAGGACACAGGCAAATGGCCTGAAGCTCAGGAGAGCTAACTTTAGGGATGTTGTTAAGAGACTCGTTTTCTCCCAAAGGGTGGGGAACCCATGGAACAGTCTCCAGCAGTGATGGTGAACATGAAGACAGCACTGGTCTTTAAGGTAAACCTTGACAAATTTCTGCTTACTAAGGGAATCACCAGGAAGTTGTTTGGGTAGAGATTCACTATTAGCTTGCACATGTTTGCATAGAATACCTATGGGGATGGGTTGGGCATAATGATTCCATCAATCAATCACTCAATCAGTCAATCAATAAATCGATCTTATTTAACAAGGCATAAGCACCATTGAGAAAAACTAATTTCCAAGGTGGACCTGGGTGGACAGTACAGTAGCAAGACACAATACAGTAATAGGAACTACACAGCAAAATAGAACAAAATATGTACAGATGCATATTTACATAATTAGTAAAAAGAAAAATACAGGTCTTTTTAACAATTACTAAATATAAACAGCTCATATTGGTGTATGGGGAAGGGGACATCAAAAGAGCAGTAGAAAAGAGGTATAAAGTTGGATTAGGACTTGAATAGATTGTTGATCAGCACTTTGAAGGTAGGCAAGTTGATGAAATGTGATAGTTTTAGGGATTTTTGGACTGATCTCCAAATGGAAGAGAGGGTATGGCTTATGGAGGAAGAACCGTGCCGAGTTTTGGTCCTAGGGACATAGAGAGTGATATAGGAGTATCTTCTCAGGGAGTAAGTACCTGTGGAAAAGGCCAGGATCTTGGAAATGTGCTGGGGAAGCTTTACTGTTATAGCTTTGAAGGCCCACAAGGTGGCATTTTTCATTCTCCTAGTGTATAAGGAGTGCCAGCCAAGTGCAGCATAGAGCAAGCAGTGGTGGGTATTGTAGGGAGAGTTAGTGATAAATCTGAGGGCTGTATGGAACAATGTGTCGAGTTTGGAAAAGGAGGTAATGGGACAGTACCTATAGAGAATGTCACCGTAATCCAGGAGAGGAATGAATGTTGACTGGACGATCCTTATTTTGGCCTTGTAGGTTAGAAGATGCTTGATTCTACAAAAACACCTAATCTCTGCCTAAGCTTTTTGGCTAGCTCGTCAATGTGGTGTGAGAAGGGTAGCCTTTTGTCAATTCTGAAGCCAAGATACTTGAGCTTTTCTACTGTCTCTAGAGATTCCCCAAGGACGGTAGTGATTTGGGGCCTGACCCTTTGGGAGGCAATACCACCTGTGGCTGCCTTGGGGGGGGGACATATTTTTATTTTTTTTTTGCATTAAGCAGCAGTTTAAGGTGGAGAAGGTTATGCTGCAGTAGGCGGAATTCTTGAGGAAGTATTGAGCAGGCCATATTGAGGGAGGGGTTAGCAATACAGAGAACGGTGTCATTCACAAATAGATGTATGCTAGCTGTGGAGATGTTGAGGTCAATGCCATTGATATATATGTTGAGAGAGAGAGAGAGAGAGAGAGAGAGAGAGAATAGCAGCGGCCCCAGGATAGAACCCTGTGGGACTCCTCTCATAAGAGACGTGAGTGGGGAGAGGTCACAGTGTGCTTTAACCTGCTGCTGTCTGCCTAGTAAGTAAGAGGTGAACCATCTGACGGATGAATCATCCAGACCAATACTACTAACATGTGCAGGAGGAGGTCGTGATTAACAGTGTCAAACACTTTGCTTAAATCTAAGAATAGGGTGTAGACGTGGCTCTTGGCAATGAGCGTTGTCTGCCAATCGTTAGCTACCTTGGCAAATGCAGTGATGGTACTGTGATTGGGTCTGAAGTCAGACTGAACAGGGTTCAATAGGTTATGTGTCTCAAGGTAATCTCTGATTTGTGTATTCACTAGTCTTTCAAGTAGCTTAGACAGGGTTGATAGTAGTGATATTGGCCTGTATTTGTTCAGGTTGCTTGGGTTGCCAGATTTAAAAAGCAGGACAACGTGAATTATTTTCCAATCTTGGGGGATGACCCCTTTGTTCAGGGATTTGTTAAAGAGGTGAGTGATGGGGCAGTCAGCACGCGGTGTCCAAGCTTTAAGAAGCAGTGGTCACTTTGATCAGCCCTAGAGCTTTTAGTGTCATCAAGGGTGAACAGAAGATCTTCCACCTGTTCAAGGGTGACAGGTGAAGTTGAAATCTTGATTTAGTAGTTGCCGTATTGGTCCTTGCAAGAATAGATCCAGAAGCAAATGATTTGATACCTTTTAATGGACCAACATAGATGTAACAACAAGAACAAAGTGCTCAAGCTTTCGGACCAACCAGTCCTTCTTCAGAAGCTCATGGCAGTTGTTTAGAAAATACAATACTTATAACAGCTAGATAATGCAGAGAAAAACAGAAAAAATTCCCCATTGGTTTAAAATACTCATTTAAAAAAACAAAAAACAAAAAAAAAACAGAAGATGATGTCAGAGAAGTTAAACAGTACAATACTGCCCTCAGTCCGAATGAACCTTGGGTTAAGATGTGCTTGGTGCAACAAACATAAAGAATCCTACTGCACATAAATTTAATTGACATAAGATAACACTGCTGAAGCAGATAACTCCCAAATCAAGCCATGAGTGTCACAGTCAGTATAAGGATGATTACTGAAAGGCAACCCCACCCAGCTTAAAGACAAACTAAGATAGTTATAGGGCTCATGAAATTACAATGTATGCATTAAAGACAAGAATACCAGTAAAGTTACAAAACATCAGTGCACACTGTGTGATGTGTAAAACCTAGCTAGACACATGCCACCCAGCTGTATTCTCAAGCTAAATAAAAGGCCCAAGAAATTACAAAACCTCAGGACTATATAAATGATCATTTAAATATAAATTGATAATATTAGTGTTAAACAAAAACTCTAGTAGGGGAACCTCAAGGAATTCAGACCATGCATCCTGATATGTACTGATGTCAATATATACTGAGAATGTAGCAACTACATGTACCACAAGTGTCTAGGGAATCTGAAAAGAGATAAAAAGTAATTTATCTCCTCCTGCTCATACAAACAGTACAACCTAACCCACCCCACATCACAATAATGTGGGTGGGGAGATATAGCTTAAACGAGATGTTGTCTCTCTCTCCCCTCCTCTCTCTCTCTCTCTCTCTCTCTCTGTCCCCACAGACACACACACACACACACACACAACTCTCTCAATCTCTCCTAGTGAACCCATATTAACTTCAGTCACTGTAATTGTTCGCCAAAGGAATACAACTTGTAATGAAATTCTGAGTAAATTACTACAATATTAGCCTAATGTAAAAGATATGCAGGACCCCAAGCAAATGAGATCACACATCCTAATATGTACAGAGTTACAAAATTATATATAACAGTACAAGATAACACTCCTGTATGTACACTAGCAGGCTGGTAAACTGAATATGGTGCAATGGAATCAATCCCCCACAGGCAAAGATGATGAAAAGTAAGGAGAAATTTGTTGTGTGTGAAATGAAAATAGTAACAATTATAACTCCATATAGCTAAATAGAGACTTACCTCAATGTGACAGCAAGCCCCACATCTATTATATCACATACCTCACAGCACATACCCACACATATACATACACACACGCATCCACATCTCACACATGCTGAAGTCCTATAATATGTCAGCTTGAAGAAGAAAAGGTCTGTGGATGTTAATTTCTGTAGTGTCCCATAAAGCCAATATCCAAGTTCATCCCATCTGCTACCATATTGAGATGTAAAATAAGTTTAATCTCAAAGCTCGTCTCTGTTGTGTGTTTCTGAGATTCTTTAAGACCATTACTGACATATCTGAGACTGAGTGGTCAGGCTGGAGAAGTGATGCCCCACTGGTTTTCAGTCTTCCTTGCTGTAATAGTATGCCTGTGTGAGTGTTCATCCTAGTGGAGCAGTTGTTGGCGTGTCTCTCCTACATAACCTGTTTGTGGACATCTCTTGCACTGAATGAAATAAACAACATATCGTGACATGCATGTATAACTCCATGCACCTGGAATTGTCTGTTTTGTGATGTAACCACACAGTCTGAGGTAGAAATTAGCCCACAAGTCTTGCAGGGGCGTTGATTGCAGGGTCGTGTGCCATTGTGTGACATGGTATTCTGTTCCGTGAAAGTTTGCTCCCTAATAATTAGGCTGGATAAATTTGGCGGTTGTTTAAAAAGATAGTAGTGGGAGTTCCTTAAAAATACAATTAAGGGTGTCATCCTCACTAAATATTGGGTGGAGATCTTTAATAATCTTACATGAGACGTTCAAGGTCTGGATGATATGTGACTACCAAGGGTATTCTTTCTGTAGCTGTCTTTTCTTTATATTGAAGTAGTTGTTGTCTTGGTACTTGTGTTGCCGTTCTGTTATCCTGTCAATTTCCCTGGAAGAGTGTCCCTGCTCATAAAGGTGTTTTTCAACATAGCCAAATGTGTATCTCTGTCATCCTCATTTGAACAAATACGTTGACACGAAGTGCTTGACTGTATATGACAGATTTTTTTGTATGATTAGGGTGGTAACTTTTCCTGTGCAGGTATCTCTGTCTGTCTGTTGGCTTCCTGTAAATACATGTATGTAAGGTTCCATCCTTAATGATGACGGTGAAGTTGAAGGAATTCATGTTGGGGAGTGACGTCATGGAGAGGCTAGACGAATCAGAATTGAGAGTGATGAGTACTAGCAGGGAAAGTATTGAAGGCAAGACCAGCCGTAGCGAAGTGGTAGTTTAACAGGTCAAGGATGTCATTTTTGCAGGATGTTGTGATATCACCATAAGAGATCTTTGTGGGGAGTGTGTGTGTGAGTGGGGGGTTATGGCCTTGAATTTCCCTCAGAATCTTCCAGAATTTGTTGGGATTTTTAGAGGAGGAGTCCAGAGAAGATTGAAAGTATTTTGGTTTTACTGCTCTGGTTAGATTTGTGCAATGGTTCCTGAAGGCACGGAATGCTGACCAGTCAGAAGGAAGCATCCCTTTTATGTAGGGTGGATCTGAGCGAGTCATTGAACCAAGGACAAGATTTGGATCTGGTTCAGATTTTGACTAGCGGGGCATGCTTGTTTATAACCTGCAATAGCAGGGTTTTGAAAATTAAGTAGGCAGATTCCATGGAGGGGGAAAGGTAAAAGTCTTGCCACCTAATGTTTTGTAGGTCCAAAAGGAAGTTGGCAGGTTTGAAATTGTGGTGGTTTCTTTTATAGATGTAGGTAGAGGAGAAGACAGGCTTGGGCAGATTTCTTATACACCCTATTGCACAATGAATGCTTATATCACTGAAGAGGATGCCAGAATGAGTGAAGTTATGAGGTTTGCTTACCAGGATAAGGTCAAGCAGAGAGCTGTTGGTAGGATTTTTGGTGTTGATGCAGGTGGCCTTGGGTATTAGTTGGGAGAGATTGAGGGAGTCGCAGAGGACTTTTAAGAGGAGGAGCAGGGTGAGAACAAGTCTAGATTCAGGTTGCCCATAATGATAAGTTCAGAAGATAATGGACAGAATAGGGACTTGAGATGCTGCAGCAATTTGAGGCTGCCAAAGGGTGGTTGGTAGCAACCAGTGATGGATAAGATTTGGATGGGGATATAGGAACTGAAAGGGAGAGGCATTAAAATTCTTTGAGTACAGAGGTAGCGTCGATGAGAGAGGCATATTTGTCACGCACGTATATAGCAACCCCCTTCCGCCCCTTGTTGGCCTATCAACCCAGTATATGTTGTACAAGGGGATATTTTAGCCAGATCTGGGGTATGGGATTTTAGCCAGGTCTCAGAAATGACAAGGAAGTCTGGGTTAACGTGACAGACCCAGGCCTGAATAGCATCCAGCCTCCTTAGGAGACTACAGGCATTGAAGTGGAGAAAAGATAGTCCTTTAAACTGGGCCAGGTGCGAAGGATCTGATACAGGAGCGTGGGTGGGTTCTAGAGTCCCTTGTGATGTTAAATTATTATGTTACTATGATATAATGGTCCCTGATGGCATTGTCCATGCACACTGAATTTATGATCTTCAAGCCTGAGGAACAAAGAATTTAAGTGCAGGATTAACACAGTCTGCCTAAAGGTGTCTCTTCATAAAATCTGTTGTCAACCAGGATTCTTGAATATAAAACCCTGGCAGGAACCACAGGGAGCATTAAAATCCCCTACTTATGCCATTTAACTGAAATCATAATATGAATCAAGTAGATTAAGCAGTGAATTAAATTTGCATGGGCACAAACTTGGAAGGGGCAATAGGAGGTGCCCACAAGGATACCTTTGTTCAAAACTTTAACAGAACTACAGTAAGGGTACAACAAAATTGATGTAATTATCAAGGAAAGCAGATCTAAGACATGAGCATTTCAAATCATTGTTAACAAAAACAGCTATGCTATCCCATATCTAGCCCTGTCAAATCTGAAGACAGCGTAGCTAAGCTAGCTAAATTAACCTCTTCATCAGTAACAGAGCAATATTTGGATTCTTTAAATTCTTTATCCATGAGGTACACATCCTAATGGGTCATCAGACACACAGTACATCACAATACTGTGCTTTTTCTGGTGGTCACAACAGACACATCAAATTATACTGTTTGTTTCTCTGCCTTTGTCCAGCCTCCCCCACCCCAGCCCCCAAGGTGCTTATTGGTCACTCACATTATGCATGAGAGGTCAGTGATTATCAATGAGCCATGAAGGCATTCATGACAATAAACATATGATGTGCAGTCCTGCTGTCTTGGCCATGGGTAAGAGTCCCATGTCACACTAACCATAATGTGTAGTCCTGCTGTCTTGGCCATGTGTTAGAGTCCCTTGTCATGCCAGCCTGAGCCTGAATGACTCATTCTGTGCCAGTGTGGTCACAGCCCATAGTGTTTCCAGATTTACATGGATTCCTATGTTTTACCAGAAGATGGTTCAGTTTACAGGGGAATTATTACCATAGGCTACCATTCTGCTTATACAAGAAAACAAAACAATTCAAATTCCTTAGGAAATAATGTGATTTACAGCAAACTATATGGACATAAAAAAAAAAACTGTGGTTACAGAAACTATGTCAGTCTGATCTGAGTGCCCTACAAGGCATACACTAATATGTGTCCCTGTGTCACCATGACCATCTGTCCTAACTGGTTTGTACAGCTGATCATGCTCACTACTCTGCCCCACAAGAAAGGGGCATGATTCATGCATTCCAGTCACACACACAGTGCCATCCTCCAGCTACCGTATATACTGTGGTACTGGCTGGGATGGGTGTTCGATGAGTATATCTCTACATATCCTTCTTAGTCATGTGAGGGACATGTCTGCTCATGGTCTAAGTACCTGTACAGTGTCTCCATTATCATACAGCTCCAACCATTTGGGGCCAGTGTGTGGCTTTACTCAGCTGTGACTGGATCATTCTCAAGACTAGCATGCAACAAAGTCGTTGCCATGGCATGACTTCTGTTGAAGTTGATGCAGGTGGTTGAGACAGCATGTCCAAGAGGAAGTCGAAACAGGCAGAACAGACATGGCTGGCTATGGCAATGGTGGTATGTAGCACCAGCCCAAGAAAATTCAGATGAGTGACCAACAGCAGCAGAAGCAAGTGGAGGCCAACTTGCATTGGCCCTGGAATATGAATTCTTATATAAACATGCCAAAAGGTTGGATGTACTGTACTCCCACAGGGTAAGTAGTGTTATATGTGTTAGCAAGCACACTTGTCTGCTGTTCATCATTAGCATGTTTATGGAGCACTGGAATAGGTGAACATATTGGGGTTTATTTATTTGCTTTTGATGACTGGTTAAGTACACTAGCAAAGACCCCTGACTATTTTCAGGAATGACCAGGAAGAGTACAAATACAGACATAAACAGTCAGGTAATGTACAATCAAAGACATTACAGTAATAAAGCAGTTTCCACACATGAAAAGCTTAGGAATAACAAATTAACAGAACATGACTAGATAGCATAAATCTACACAACCGTTTCCTCAGGGATGAGGAGTTGATTGATGGCAGCACATGAAAAAAAACTTGAGAATGAGAGAAAGAAATACAGTAAGGAAGAGCAGGAGAAGTGAATCAGGCAGGTATATTGCAGTCACAAATATCAAGTGCTTGGAGGTGAGAAAAAAAGTGCAGTTTTAAAGGAGGCGTGAGATGAGGAGCACTTAAGGTGAGGAGGCAGGGACTTCCAGAATTTAGGAGCAAAGTGAGAGAAAGCTTGTTCCCCCATTTAGGTGGAACAGAAAGGGACTGAAAGTAGTTGAGTATCAGACGACCTCAGAGAGCGGGGGCAATGCACAGAGGAAAGCATGGATGCAAGAGAGTCAGGCTGGGGATACCTTGACAAGGAGTCAGTGAAGTATCCTAGAGAGTAAGTGCGACAGGCGCTGGGCGACAGCCAGTGCAAGGAGGAATAGAGCAAGCAATGGTGCGTAAGACGAGGGGCCGAGGGGGCAAATCTACACATGTTGTTATAAGTGATGTCCCACTTACAGAGAACACCAACATTAGCCTGGGAGAGAAGAGGGAGAGCACACAGCAGACTCGAGAGCAAGACCCCTCTCACTACAGATATCCTGGCCTCAGGGGTTAAGGAGTGGCGAACACGGTAAGCAGGGCCAATCTTGGTATTTACCACTTTACATACGTCACTTATATGAAGGGAGAATTCAGGAGAGGAGTCTAACCTTACTCCCAGGTATTTAAAGGAGTCGGTAGTAGAGACTGAAGACTCATCAAGGCAGAGCACAGATAACCTGGGGGACCTGGTGGGGACTTTCCTAGAGGACCCAAAAAGCATAGCCTGTGTCTTAGGTAGATTGAGTAAGAGGAAGTTGGAGGCAAACCAGGATCGGAGTTGGATGAAAGCAGATGTCAGATGATCATTAATGACTTCAATTGCGCTTGACGTGGAGTAGAGGACCAGATCATCAGCATACATTATGGACCAGCAGTAGGGGGTAGAGGTGGGAATATCGTTAACAAATATGGAGACTAGTAAGGGCCCAAGAATAGACCATTGGGGTACTCCACAGGAGATGGAAGCAGGAGATGATAGAACCTTACCAAAGGAGACAGATTGTGACCTGTTGTCAAGATAGCTACGGAACCAGGAAAGTGTAGGTCCAGTGGCACCAAGGAACTCCAATTTATGCAGGAGACACGAGTGGTTCACCAGATCAAAAGTTTTAGAGAGCTCGATAAATACAGCCCCATTAAGAAGACCTTTATCCATATAGGATTTTACCTCACTAGTAAAAAGGGCGAGAGGCATGGTGGTGCTGTGCCCAGCCCTGAAACCATGCTGAATGGGGACTGGAGATTAAATTGGAGTAGGTAGGCCAAGATCTGGTGGTGGATTAGTTTCTCCAGGATCTTACTGAGTGTGGGGAGGAGTGAGACAGGCTGATAATTAATTAGGATTATAGGATCTCCTTTCTTGAAGACAGGGATTGTCTTAGCAGATTTCCAAGCTTGAGGCACTGTGGAAGTGCAGATAGACAGGTTGAACAGCCGAGTAATTGGAGTTGCCAGGCTAGGGGCAGCAAGTCTGAGGATCCTGGGTTCAATTCTGTCCATACCAGGACTGTCATGAGCACTGACAACTTTAGGACTTCAGAACGTGGCACTGGGGAAAGAGTAAGAGGAGGGGGAGCTTCACCAGAAGCAAGAGGAGAACTGGAAGGTTGTGATACGCAGGCTGGGGGGGGGGACATTAGCAACAGAGGAGAAGATGGCGTTAAAGGCATTGGCAATGGTGTTGGGATTGTCGCAATGAATATCGTTGATTAGCATGTCACAGGGAATCTGTGGCTTAGGGTTTCCCATACCATTTTAATTTGAGACCAGTAGTTTTTAGGGTTGGTGACAGAGGATTTAAGGAGTTCACGATAGTATTTGCTCTTGGCGATGTGAACCTCCAGCATGCAAGTGTTACTCAGTGAACGATATGTGTCAAAGTCAGTTTGTAGCATGGAAGATTTCCATTTTGACCAGAGTTTATCACGGCATTTAAGTAATGCCAGGAGAGGCCTTTTCAACCACTTGGTCACTTTCCCTTTGACCATACGAGATGAGATTGGGATGTGTCTGCACTGCAGGGCCAGTAAGGTAGAGTTGAAGTAGTTTGTCACAAAGTTAATATCAGTAGTGGAGAAAAGTGGAGACCAGTCTGCACTTCTCAGATCACTGCAGAACAAAGCCGGGCCAAATTTGGAGAAGTCTGCAAAGGATAGAACTTTGGGTGGATTTATTGGAGTAGGGACCCCCCTTTCATGGAAGACAGGACAGTGATTGCTCATGGAGTCAGGAAGAACACCAGCCAGGGAGTAATAGTTCTTGCGATTTGTGAGGATCCAGTCATTCAGAGTGCGCCGTGTGGTGTTCTGCGATATCCTCATGGGGTTTCAATAAGTTGTAGAAGATTGGCCTTACTGATAGCTGAGGTAAGGAGAGAGGAGTCTGGACCTAGCCAATCAAGATTAAAATCACCCAAGCAAATAACCTTGTTGTTTTTTGACACTGAGGGAATCAGGTCTATAATCTCCTGAAGTCCAAGCTTACTGTTTTTAGGTGGATTGTATATGCAGAAGATATGTAACTTCTTGGTTCCACCCAGGAGTAGGAGTGAGTGAAGAACTTCACAGTTATTAAAAGGGGACGGTGAGTATTAGAGAGATATTGAGGTGAAGTTTATAATAAAGTGCCAGCCCACCTCCCCTTTTGGAGGAAGGTCGGTCGATCCTGAGCAGGTTATACCCAGGAAGAGAGCAACTAAGGTCCAAGACAGAGCGTTTCAACCAAGTTTCATATAGGGCAAGGATATCAGGTTTGTTGACATGCACCCATGCCTCAAGCTCCAGAAGATTGTGCAGGAGACTCTGGATGTTAATGTGGGCCAGAGAGATACCCAGAGACTGAGGTAGGAGATGAGCAGAGCAGGATTTGATGTTGAGGGAACTGAGATAGGGCCAGGGTTAAGTTCAATGTCCCTGGAAAGTGAGAGAGACAACAGTATGATCCATAAAGTGGCCATAGTAATGGCGCAGGAGGTGGCCCCAGGTGAGGTAATTTTCCCGCGCAAGGCATGTCTAAGGGCTAACCCACCAAGTTTGAAGCTGAGGAGCACTGGAGAAATGGGCTGCATTGAAACCCTGGCTAGCATGTTGGAGTAGTTAAAATTTGAGGAGTGAGCATTAGATCGGAGTGTGGAAGTCCCGACAAAGAGGGTTAGCGAGTCAATGCCCAGTAGTGCAAGTAGTGCACGTGGGAGAAGGCACATGATCAGTCTACTCATCCTAAACTTATGCTGGATTATGTTGTTATGGGTCAGAGAGTGCAGGAAGTGATTGCAGAGGGGGAACCCCAAGCAGACATGAAATATATAGGCAAGAACAAGAAATTTAACTGAGGCAGGGTATGCAAGAAGGAGGTAAGATGGAGATCACGTGATGCAAGCAAGCTGTTAGCAGCAGAGGCACTGAGCTCTGACCTTCCAATCACTTTGTTTTGCTAAATTTTAGCCCATTACAAATTTTGGCACCACATTTAAGCCCAGAAGAATACCCGATGAGCTACTAAGCCTGTGGTGTGGACCGCAAATCGGAATACGAAGGGAGGATGGAGTCTGAAATGGGGGCTGCTTTTATACGCCATATCCCACCGACCACACTGGAGAAAACCCTAAGAAATCTAAGGCCCAAAGCGTGGCTTCAGATAAAAAGGTCTCACAGATGTCTGCCCTGATTCTTTTAACTGAGGATCGCTTTTTACAGGAGTTACAGCCTTTTAAAGATACGCTGGGAGGGATAGCTTCTGAGCTGAAATCCCTGAGAGGAGATTTTGCAGATTTGTCAAGAAGAGTATCAGATTCCGAGGCCTGTACTTCCTCTATCGAGAGGTGGAAGGATAAGCTAGAGCCAGAGATGGTGGGATTGAAGCAACAGATACAGAAACTGCAATTAAAAACCGAAGATCTAGAAGGTAGAAGTCGCAGGAACAACATTTTAATTATTGGGCTGCCTGAAGCTGAAGAGGGACAGAATGTCCAAGTATTCCTTCAGAAATTCCTATGCAAAGTAGCCGGTCCATCTCCGATGGGAGCCTCATATCAAATCGAGAGGGCTCACCACTCTCTCCGACCTCGGCCTCAACCAGGAGCTCCTCCTAGGCCCCTCATAGTTAAATTCCTAAGCTTTGTTGAGAAACAACATGTGTTAAGCAAAGCGAGAGAATCACAAGCTATACTATGGGAGGGGGCCAAGATTTGCCTGACACAAGATTTGCCATATGAAACAAGGCAAAAACATCCTGCTTTTCATCCCATTGTCTCAAAGCTGATTGCAGCAGGTATTCATTTTAAAATGCTGTACCCTTCTCGTCTGCAAGTCAAGATAGTGGACAGCTGGAACACCTATGACACCCCTTTGAAAGCACTAGAAGACCTGGCTGCTAAAATTCCCGATTTATTTCACAAAAGTTAATATTTTATGGGACCTGACTGGACTGGCTCGTGGAGGGACGTTTTCATAATATTGCAGAGTTTAAAACAATTTTTTGAAAGGGCTCAGTAGCACTAACCTGGAATCCTTGACTGGTGGAGGAGAGGCTGGTTTTTGGTCGGGGGGGGGACTCGGGGAGGCGGCTGGTTCCAGCTGGGGCCTGTAGAGGTGGAGGATCCAGGCCATGGTTGGGGTAGGCGGTTAGCATGGCGGACAGGTTGTCCTCCCTTGTAAGAAGGGGGACCTTTGGGGTGGGGGAAGCGTTCCAGGAGGACCTAATAAAGAGAGGACTTTGTATCCGATTAAGGTTCCCTAAGGAAACAAATAGTAATTTCAGGTACTAACCTAAAATAATATAGTCCTGACCCTGTAAGTAATTGCCTTCTCGTGATACGAGTGGGCTATTGCTCCAAAATGGCACCTTATAGAAGCAAGGAACGACCTTCTCCCTCGTTCTTTGTGGGTATTCTCTAGAAATCAGCTATGCTTATTAAAGTAGGCGCTCCATCAGATAGCAACAGTCTAAACGTGGTAATTAATAATAATAATAATAAACTTTATTTATCTGTGCCTTTCTTAAAACCAAGGCGCATTACAATAAATTACAGACAAAAACATTCTAAAATTATACAATACTTTATATGACTAAAATTAACAACAGGGCAACTAAAATACATCAGCATTAACTGAAAATGCCTTGTTCCACAAAAAGGACTTTAAGCCCTTTTTGAAACCCTCCACCGTCATGCATTCTCGAATCCAACGTGGTAGAGAATTCAAGAGGGTAGGTGCCGCAAACATAAAAGCTCGGGCACCAGAAGATTTTAAACTAACCCTCAGGATCTCTAGCAACCCCTCGTTGGTGGAGTGGAGTGGACACATCGGTCAGTAAGACACCAGGAGCTCTTTCAGGTAGTCAGGGCCCAACCCGTGTAGGGCTTTATAAGTCAGAAGACCTACTTTAAAGGTGATCCGCCACTGAATTGGCAGCCAGTGCAGATCTCGGAGCACCGGTGTGATATGCGAGGAACGAGAAGTCCCCGTTAACAACCGGGCTGCTGAGTTCTGCACTAGCTGCAAGCGACGGATATCTACCCCAGACAGCCCGAAGTAAAGGGAATTGCAGTAGTCCAGGCGAGAGGTCACAAAAGCGTGGATCAGCGTAGGTAGGTCGCCAGATGGAACAAGGTGCTTGATCCTGGCGATGTTCCTAAGATGGTAGAAGGATGTCTTAACGACCGCTGACACTTGCGCACACAGAGTCAGCTGATCGTCCAGAATCACCCCCAGATCTCGCACCCTTTCAGAGGTTGGGAGCTCCACACCTCCCAAGAATAGACCGGAGGCTAAGCATCCACCCAACCCCTTAATCCGGCGACCGGGATCCACGACCAACACCTCAGTCTTCCCAGAGTTCAACTTCAGCCAGCTGGACCTCATCTAATCCTGGATCTCCCTGAGACAGCTGTTAAACACTGAGAGAGCTCTATTCTGGTCAGGTACAAAAGATAGATAGAGCTGGGTGTCATCGGCATAACAATGAAACTCCAGCCCATATCTTCTTACAATGTCTCCGAGGGGAAGCATGTACACCACAAACAACATGGGAGAAAGCACGGAGCCCTGAGGCACCTTACAGGTCAGAGCAGTGGGCTCAGAAGAAAAATCCCGATACAACCCTCTGAGTTCTACCTGTGAGGAAGGAAGTAAACCATCTGAGGACCAAACCCGACAGCCCACAGATGTATCTCAGGCGCTCAAGCAACACCCCATGGTCTATGGTGTCAAAAGCTGCTGACAGGTCCAAAAGGACCAAAATGGACCGTTTTTTCTGGTCTCTCACCATCAAGAGATCATTGAGGACCCGAACCAACGGAGTCTCAGTGCTGTGTCTATTACGAAAACCTGATTCAAGAGGATCGTAGATATTATGGATGGTAAGATGGTTGTCTAACTGGGCAGCCACCACTTTCTCGATAACCTTCCCAACAAAGGGGAGGTTCGAGATGGGCCTGTAGTTTGCCAGGGAGTCAGGGTCCAAAGATGTCTTTTTCAACACTGGTGTCACTACCGCCTCCTTCAGGGAGCAGGGATATTCACCAGTGTCCAGGGAACACCCAACTATCCTGGTAATAACCAGGATGATGACATCCCCATAGCCCACAATCAGGCCTGTGGGACCTGGGTCTAAACTACAGCTAGTGGTGCGTATACCTAGGACAATCCTCATAATATCCTTGATTTCTGGCCTTGAGAAGGAACTCCAGGTGGACAAGGTGCTTGCAACCATAGGCTGGACCACGGCAACTCCCATGGAGGAGGCGGCGCAAATCTCGGCCCTGATGTCGGCCACCTTATCAGCAAAGAATTGAGCAAGCTCCTCACACTGGAACTGTGAAAGAGCTCGATGGATCTGCAGACAGGCTGGGTTGCACAGCCTGTCCACAGTTCGGAAGAGCTGGGCTGGTCGATTCTGAGCAGCAGCAATTTCTCTGGACAGGAACACTGCCTTCTTATGAGTAATTGCTGACTGATAGAGTTTATAGTGCTCTAGAAGTCTAATATGGTCAGCATCAGAGCCGGACTTCCGCCAACCTCTCTCCAACCTGTGACAAAATCTTCGCAACTCCCTCAGATCCTGATCAAACCATGGGGATCGGGGGCGAAGGGAGAGAGGTCGCACACGGGTGGGAGCAATTAAATCCAGAGCAGAGGTAACTGCCTTATTAGAGGCCTGCACCATTTCTTCCAGATTCATGCTCAATCCAGGAAACTCTGATAGGTCAAGAACCGCAGTTAGACCAATGGGCGTAACATCCCGTAAAGGGCGGTACTTGACCATCTCCACTGGGGTAGGTCTACGCGAGGGGGTGCCAAAATTGAATCTCACCGTGTAGTGGTCGGACCAACCGACTGGTTCCACCCCCACCTCGGAGGCCTCCAACCCCTTAGAATCATCCTTTGATATTGGACTTTCTGGACTGGGTAGTGGAGGGGGGGGGAGCTGCCTCAGAGCACTAATAGAGAGCTGTATCACTATCTAGTTAGTGGTGGGGCTGACCTCTTTGGGTTACTATGGGTATTAATATTCGAGATAGCCAGAGGTGGGGGGTATACTGGTAAGTCAGAGTATTATTTGTTAATTAAATGGGTCCATTTCAAAGGGGTCCAGTGGGGGATAGTGTTACGATACTGTAATAAGGGATTCATTACAGTAGGAAGAGCTTTTGTAAATAGTTTTGTAGGCTCAGGTAGGAGGGAGATTAGAATAGTTTTAGACTACATATGCCAGGATCTGGAGTTTGTAAAGGGGAAAGGGGGGTGGGATTAGAGTGATCATAATGATAGAGCACAGAATTTGGTTAGCTCTGGAAACTATTAAACATGACTAGCGTGAATGTTAAAATTATTTCTTAGAATGTAAGGGGAGCTCGTGATCAAGCTAAATGGATTGCAATTCTCAAACATACTTCTTTACTACAAGCCAATATAATTTTCCTGCAAGAGACAAACCTTCTGACACATGAGGCAGTTGGTTTCAAAAGGCAAGGGGTGCGGCAAGTTTTTGCTGCAGGGAATTCCACCAACAGAGGAGGGCTAGGGATTCTCATTATGAGAACGGTCTCCTTTTACCCTGAATACACAATTTCAGATCCACAGGGTAGATTTGTCTTGGTTAGGGGACAGTTAGATAGGAAACCCCTGGTCTTGGGATGTATATTTGGTCCGGTGGGGGGTGACCCAGACTTTTCATGGGTTTAGCAGATAAACTCACACCATTCACTGCAATTCTCATAATATTGGGAGGAGACTGGAATCTTACTCAATCTCAATTATTAGATAAGTCCAATCTGACTCCCAGAGCTCTGTCCGCATCGCGAAGGGCCCTCATTGAAATGATGGACCTCCTCGGGTTATGTGATCCCTGGAGGATATTGAACCTGACTACTAGGGCTTTCTCATTTTATTCACAGGTGCATCGGACAGCATCTAGACTGGATTATTTTCTCATGAGTTCGAACTTATCCGGAATTCTGGGAGGGAGGATAGAACCGCTTGTGATATCCGATCATGCGTTGATATAGCTCAATATCATTCTAACTGTTGAGTCGCAGAAGGACACTTTATGGAAACTAAATACGCAGTTACTAAATGATAAATTTATAGTATCTAGGATTCATACCCTTATTGGGCAATTCTTGACAGAGAACTTAGATTCTATCCCGAGGGTAGATCAAGTCTGGTGTGCATTAAAATGTTACTTAAGAGGGTAATTTATTAGACTAGCATCAAAACGGAAAAAGGTCAAAGAGGCTCAAGCCCAAAAATTATTGGAACAGATCAGGACTCTTGAATTAACTGCCACCTCCACCCCCCTTCAAAGCGTACTCACCGAGCTATTATCACTCAGGAATGCGTATTCAGATCTCCTTAAAGAGAAAGCTGAATTTGCTATTCTCAGGACAAAGACAACTTATATAGACCAGGGGGAAAAAGCCAGTCGTCTTTTGGCTTTGCGTATAAGACAACTGGAAAGTTCAAGAACCATTCAGGTAATTCGGGATTCAGATGGGACCCTTAAAACCCTCCCCAGGGATATAGCTTTCGTGTTTGAAAGATTCTACACAACCCTTTATGGGAAATGTTCTAACTCCCCGTCAAAAACTGAGATAGAAGAATATCTGGCCAGTACTCCACTTCCTAAAATTTTAGATATGGATGCGGAAATACTGTCAGCTCCCATTACACTAATTGAGGTTTCCCAGGCCATAAAAGCCATGGCTTCAAACAAGGCTCCAGGGCCAGATGGCTTCCCCTCAAATTTCTTTAAACTTTTGGAAAAAGAAATAGCCCCAATGCTATTAAAGTTTTGTCACTATATATTGCATAACGACACTATGGACCACTCTATTTTGGAAGCAATTATCTTATTATTGTTAAAACCCGATAAGCCACCAGAGCAGCCCTCTAGTTACCGACCTATATCATTGCTGAATTGCGATCTTAAAATTCTCATGAAAATTCTTGCAAACAGAATGCAAAAGATATGGCTTCCCTTGCTTAGCCCTGAACAGGTGGTATTTGTCCCAGGTAGGTCAGCATCAGATCATTTCCGGAAATTGGGGCATATATTCTGAATAGCTCAATCCACCGCACAACCCATGGCCTTAATTTCGCTAGATGCGGAAAAGGCATTTGATAGGGTAGATTGGGAGTTTCTATGGCTTACTCTTGAATGGATGAATATACCCCCGGTATTCATCCAATGGCTCCAAAAAGTTTATCTAGCTCCTACTGCTAAGATATTTTGCAATAGAGTGCTCTCATCTGGTTTTTCTCTGTACTCGGGTACCCGACAAGGTTGTCCTCTCTCACCATTTCTTTTTAACCTGTACTTAGAACCCTTGATAAGACAAATTAATTCCGCAGTCAAAGTACAGGGGATTACTATAGGCACACATAACCTAAAACTTTCTGTTTACACAGATGATATATTACTTCATCGTACAGATCCCTTAACCTCATTAGATGAAGTAATAACTATTATAAGGAACTTTAGTAGGATCTCAAATTACAAGATGAATAGAAATAAGACTAAAATCATGCCACTCAATCATTATACTTTCCGTCAAAACTTCAGTAAATACGGGATGAACTGGGCCACCCGATCAGTGAAATATCTGGGTCTCCATTTATCTATGGATCCTTTATTATATAAGGAACTCAACTTGGAAGACATGATCCAGACTATACAACTAGATCTTTCTAGATGGAAAGCATTACCGATCTCTCTTTGGGGGAGAATCAATATCATTAAAATTAATTTGTCAGCATCTTCAGAAGGGCTGAAATAACTGCATATTTGATTTTCCTTTGTGGCTAACTGGACTGATTACTAGGATTCTGTGACAATCTGCATCAATATATTTTGCAACTTTTGGTGGATTTGTGTGATTTAAAATAGCAGAGGCTGCAGTTTGTAATTGGATGCCAGACATAGCCTGAGGTGGGGGAAATTGTCTTCACAAGTCAGAGGCCTGCATCACAGCCAATTGTCTAGCTTGACTATTCCAGCTTCGTTCTATTACTATAAACTACTGGGTGATCCTGTTTGAGACAGAAGTCCATCTTCTTCCAAGTTGTGTACTGGGTGTGCTTTGAAACAACTGAGAAGCTGCGTGGGATATACTATATTGGACTACATATCTGTAACTAATCTCTCTCTCTCTCTTGCTTACATCTGAGAGAAGTTTTCCTCACTTTTAAAGTGGTATTGCTTTGTGTTTAATTATTTTAGTTTTAATTCAGGAAGGGGTTTTAAAACTGCTTATCTTGTCAGCATCTTCAGAAGGGCTGAAATAACTGCATATTTGATTTTCCTTTGTGGCTAACAAACCACCAGGCTGTTTTGGGGCTGAGAGGTTTACCTGGGTCTGACTTGGATGTCTGGATTTTTCTGTTTGATTAGCAGGGTACTTTCTCTGTCAAATTGTTGTGTAGGGTATCTTGCTGACAGGAAGGCACTCATCGCAGCGTGGGTGAGAGCTTTAGCTGATTGTTTTGTGAAGGCACAGTTTAGGCCCAACCCTTCCCACCCTCACCCCACCCACCCTTGGAAATAGTTCCTTTATACCTGAGGTTCTGACATAATTTCTCAAGAGTGCAAGGCATTTCACTGTCATATCCTCTAGCACACTGCACTGACAATATAAGCATACACATTGTATAATATATATATTTCTATATAACCAATCACACACGCCACACACACACACACACACAAAACAAACAAAAAAAGTAGATAAGCATGTGGGGAGTGCAATGTAATGCTGTGGGCAGCAGTCTTCCGGAGTCTTTCTGAGGCTGAGATGCTGCCCATTTGCAAACAATGATCTGCCCTGGGGAGGAAGTCTGCCCGCTTCAGGCCGCACTGGATAGTAGTAAGGAAACCTTCCCCAGGCCACACTGGACAGTAGGAAGGGACCTCCCCATCCAGGAGCACTAGTGCCACCACCACTACCTCAGAGGTTGCAAAAGCACAGCAGTTGGACCACAGTTGGCTCAGGGAGGGGTGGATGGTGGAACAGAGGCACACCCAGTTAATTGTTCCACTCCACAATCCATACACCATTCTGTGGAAGCATAGGCCCCATATGGATGCACCCACAGAGAAGACTGATGACAACAGTCACAAGGAGGCCCACAGGAAGGAGGCAGAGGACACCACAGGGAAAGGAAGCAGCTCCTGGTGGGGACTCCAATTAAGGGATAGAACTGGGGGAGCTGGGAAAACTGAAGTAAGGTGCCTGCCTGGTGCCATGGCTTGAGGACAGGAAGCGATCCTTAGGATCACGGAACAGCTGCAGGAGTCTGGAGCTGGACGTAATTGTCCACCTAGAAACAAATGACTTGGCTCATCATGAGATTAGAGCAGTGCAGGAGGATATTGCAGAGTTGGGGAGGGGCTCAAGACAAGTAGCACACATATCCTTCTCAGAGGTGCTGCCTGTCAAAGGCATGGGGAGGCGAGTAATTAGCACCATGCAGTTTAATGAATGGTTGAAAAAATGGTGCGGAGCACAGGGGTTTGGCTTCATTGGGGACTGGGGTTCCACCTGGAGGGACACCAGCCTATACTGGCAGGATGGTCTGCATCTGTCCAGGAAGGGAACAAGTCTTTTGAGCAATCGGTTTAAATGCTTCATTTGCAAGCTTTTAAACTAGTCAAAGGGGGAGGCACTGACAAGCAGCAGGAAAATCCCAGCCTCTCCCTACAAAACAGGGTACTAAATGAGAAAAAGACTGAGGTAGAATGGTCAGTGGGGATGCTGCAACAGAAAGTAAAGCCATCAAAAAATGGAGAGCAATGAGTACCAATGCTCATAGTCTGGGTAACAAGCTTCCTGAATTAGTGGCCTTGATGGAGGAGGAACAACTGGATATCGCGGCAGTCACAAAAACATGGTACACACAAAACCATGACTGGGACATAAACATACCAGGATACACTATCTACAGGAGGGACAGGGATGGTAAAAGAGGAGGAGGAGCAGTTCTTTACATAAGGGAAGGAATAAAAGCAACAGAACAAAAGGGTAAACAGGGAAGAGAAGAAGCACTGTGGGTAAATTTGGAGACAGGCAATGGCACCACAATCCGCACAGGGTTAGATACAGACCCCTCTCAGGGGAAGAAATGGACAAGGAAATAATAGAAAGTATACTTAGAATGGAAAAAAGGGGAGATATTGCTGATGGGTGATCTGAATATGCCAGATGTTAACTGAGTGCAGTTGCAGCTGCTACTCAGAGTGCAGTTATTCTAGATGCCCTACAGGGGTATGCCTTAGACAACTAGTACTGGAGCCCACCTGAGAGGGAGCAATATTAGACTGATTCTCTCAAATGGAGATGGAGAGGATCACAGATGTAGAAGTGGGTAGCCATCTGGGAACTAGAACCATCGAACAGTATGGTTCACAATAAACACAGCAATAGAGTCAAGCTTACACAAAGACAAAGTACTGGACTTTAGGAGGGCTGACTTTGCCAAAATGGGTGAGTGCCTAAGGAATGCACTAGCAAATGGGCAGGAAGGAGGGGTGGAAGAACAATGGGGAATAATAAAAACTGCCATCACAGAGGTAACGAGCCTTTGTGTGAAGCAAATAAACAAAACAAAACGATGTAAGAAACCACTATGGTTCTCAAAGGAAGTGGCAGTGAAGGTTCAAGAGAAAAAGAAAGCATTCAGGAAGTACAAGGAATCGTAGAAGGAGCAGGACAGAGAACTGTATCAGTTAAAGCAAAAGGAGGCTGGGAAGGCAGTCAGAACAGCAAAGGCCCAAACCGAGGAAAAGATAGCCAACTCAGTTAAGAAGGGGGATAAAACCTTTTATAGGTACATCAGGGAGCGAAGGAAGACCAAGGGAGGGATAGTGAGGCTTAAAAAGGGAGGAGGGTGGGCAGAGGAGACTGTGAAAAGGCAGAGATACTAAACAAATATTTTTGCTCAGTATTTACAAATGAAGAGGGGGAGGTACATAAAACAAACAGTAGAAACACTCTAGGCACAGAAGTTGATACCAGCCCATTTACAGAAGAAAGGGTTCTGAAAGAACTCTTAAAACTGAAGGTGGACAAAGCAATGGGGCCTGATGGGATTCATCCCAGAATTCTAAAACAGCTAAGGGTAGAACTAGTGAGACCACTGACTACCCTTTTTAACAAATCAAGGGAGGATGGGGTGGTACTTGAGGACTGGAGGAGGGCAGATGTGATTCCCCTTCACAAAAGTGGGAGCAAGGCAGAAGCAGGAAACTACAGACCTGTTAGTTTAACCTCAGTGATAGGAAAATGATGGAATCACTTCTGAAGGAAAGAATTGCTAGTATCTAGAGGCCAGAGGGGCACAGGACCCAGCAGCATGGATTCACAGCGGGAAGGTCATGCCAGACGAATCTGATAGATTTCTTTGACTGGGTGACCAAAGTAGTAGATCAGGGAGGAGCTGTGGACATGGCCTACCTAGACTTTAGCAAGGCATTTGACACAGTCCCACAAAAGATTAATATACAAGTTAGCCAGCCTGGGAGTGGGTCCCAAGATGACAGCCTGGGTAAAGAATTGGCTGGAGAATAGGACACAGAGAGTAATAGTAAATGGAGTCCACTCAGAAGAAAGGAGGGTTACTAGTGCGGTACCGCAGGGTTCAGTATTAGGACTGGTCCTCTTCAATGTCTTTATAAGCGACATTGCAGAAGGACTGGAAGGAAAAGTATGTCTCTTTGCAGATGACACAAAGATCTGCAACAGAGTTGATGCACAGGGTGGGGTGGAAAGGATGAGAAGGGACTGCAAGGTTAGAGGAATGGTCAAATGTATGGCAGCTTAGATTCAATGCTAAGAAGTGCAGGTAATGCACCTGGGAAACAGAAACCCAGGGAAGAGTACACAATGGGGGTGAGATACTAACAGAACAAAATGGAAAGGGACCTGGGGTAGTCATATCAGATGACCCAAAGGTGGGCAAGCAATGAGAGAGGGCAAGGAGGGCTGGGGGATACTGGGATGCATAGGAGGGCATCACCAGTAGAAAACAAGAAGTTATTATCCTTCTGTACAGACAGCTGGTGAGACCCCATCTGGAGTACTGTGTGCAGTTCTGGAGACCCAATCTCCGCAAAGACATAGACCTCATGGAAGCTGTGCAGAGGAGGCCAACTAAAATGGTGCAGGGTCTGCACCAGAAGACATATGAAGAGAGACTTAAGGAGCTTAATATGTATAGCCTCGAGGAAAGGGGGGGGGACATGATAGAAACTTTCAAGTACCAAGGGAATCAACAAAGTCCAAGAGGGTAGCATCTTTCAAAAAAAGAGGTGTGCAAGAACAAGAGGGCACAATTTGAAGATAGAGAGGGTGGCTCAGAAGTAATTTAAGGAAGTATTTTTTCACAGAGAGGGTTGTGGATGCATAGGAACGGCCTTCCGGAGGAGGTTGTGGAGTCAAAATCAGTGGTGGAATTCAAGCATGCATGGGACAGTCATAAGGCAATTCTAGGGGGTGGGGGTAGGAAGAAGTAGGCTGCTGGTTTAACTAGGATCTGCAGCTTATCCAGTAGGTAGGGAAATGGGCAGACTGGGTGGGCCAAGCGGTCCTTATCTGCCGTCAAATTCTATGTTTCTATGAATGTGCTCCCTAGGTTATTTTTCCCATTAAATATGAGTGATATCTGGCTGCCTCTCTCCTTTTTCCTTAAAATACATGCTAGCATCTCAAAATTTGTTTGGTTAGACAAGGCCCCCAGAAGGGCATATAATAAACTCACTCTAGCTAAAGATAAGGGCGGTCTCAAGCTGCCTAATTTATTATATTATTGCTGGGTTAGTCAGCTGTACAAAATAGGTAGGTGGCTGTCTATATTCACTGCTGGTCATGAAAGCAACTACGTTCCTATATGGCTTCAGATTGAGTCAGATATTTTCTTCACAACCAAGCTGACCCCAGTTACAGCACTATGCATACCTTTCAGGACATTACCAGAAGTTATTCAACAGTCAGTGATGGGCACTTCTATTAGAATTTTTTACCAGATATGTACCTCACTACACATACGCGCAAGCGAGGACACAGTGCAAAATTTAGTAGAAAATTCTAACCTGAAAATTGGAGGGTCTAGTATTGGTAGGGACTGGATTCCTCATTTAGGAGATATGCGGGTCTATGACTTTTATCGGGTAAATGTTCTTATGTCACGCAGTGAAATGCTTGTCAAACTCCAGGCTCCTACCAATGCTATTTTCAAAATTTACCAACTGTGGCATCTTCTTCTACATAAGTTTGGGGGAGTTAATATACCATCCAGGTTGGATAAGTTGGTGGAAAGGCTTAAAATGCTGGTGGTTCAACAGCAAAGCATTTCACTCATTTACAATGAGCTTCTTTCTACCCTTTCCCTAACACGTTACCAGGCTGTAAAATATGGGATTCCCTAATCTGTAACCACAAGGTTAATTGGTCTGATATTTGGAGAGATTTATATACCTATATTACTCAGGATAGATTGAGAATTACCCAATATCAAATCTTGAATAATATGTATTACACTCCCAGTAAGCTTGCAAAAATGGGAAGGAATCAATCGCCCACATGTATTAGATGTGGCAAAGGGGATGGAACAGTATTACATGTTTTTTGGTCATGCGAGACGGTTTCACCAGTATGGTCTCAAATTAAATTGCAAATGGACCCCTTACTGGGATTGGAATCACTCTTCACCCCGAACATTTGTATATTGGGCGACTTGTCCCCAATTCAGGTCAAAGAAAGGAAATTTTATATCTCTTTAATCGCCATGTCGGTGAAAAAATTGGTTCTCAAACACTGGTTGGATCAGTCTATTATATCTTACACTGAATGGCTCCTTGAGATGTCCTTTTACCTTAGGATCGAAAAAATGATTGCCAGTTTACGAAATAAACCGGCTAATTTTGATAATAGATGGGGCAAGCTGTATGCTCTATATTTGAAGTAGCAGGCTTACACTCACGAGCTCCCTATTTATTTATTTATTTATTTACTCATTTAGTTATTTGTATTTATTTATTACATCTATCAGTTAAATAATTTTGTGAAACTAAAGTCTACTTAGGAGGTTCTGAAGTTTTACTGGGTTTACTGTGCAAACGCTTGTATAGGTACAATATGAAGGGGACAAATAGGTCGCTCCAATGGGGAGGGAAGGAGTAGGGAGGGGGTTTGCAAAGAGGAAGATATAGTAATTCCTAATTAACAGCTCTGATATATTGTACCAAGTGTTGTTGTTGAAAACTGTAAAGCTTTCTAAATAAAAAAAAAAAAAAAGGGAGGTAAGATGTCAGGGACAGCAGGTGTGGACAGTCATAGTTAATGGGTGACTGACCCAAGTTGAAAGAATTAGAAACCACATAGAGAATCAAGCAGTTAAGCTTGCAGAGGTCGAGAGAACATGGCTTAATGAAACAGCACCATCTAGTGGAGGAGAAAAATAAGCTGTAGATGGGATTCAAGGGAGATAATTTTTTCTGAAGTCGCCTATGAAGTGGGCGGGGGGCTAGACTAGATATCCACAGGAACAGCTACAAGGTGACTGGCCCAGTGACTCAGTGGAAGCACAGTGCATTGCCAACTGGGAGACCAGGGTTTGTGTGCAAGCGTCAAAATGCCAGACTGCAGCTGGGCTGGGGCCCGAGAGTGTCAAGGTGATAATGCATTAAGGTCCTGGAGAAGAAAAGCATGGGACATTTCTAACATCTGCCCACCAATCATAAAGAAATACTGGCTGTTAAAGTAAAAAGACAGTCCCAAGGTGTCGCAAATAGAAAACATATTCCTGTTAGAAGGCATAGGTGAGGGAAACAGGTTCAGGAGGATAAAAAGGTGGTGCTGATTTTCCCCATGGACTAACTGACCAAGGGAATATGAGGTGTAGAGGTCCCCAGGTCAGAGGTTAAAACAGTGCATTAGGGAGAGCAGAGTAGTACAGCCAGCTAAAGCTCCTCCTCCCCTTCCACTTTGCACTTGAGACAGGTAAAGGGGAGGGGCCCGTGACCTGGTAAAACAGGGTCTGGTTTTCCCCAGATTAATTCTGATTCTGCTTTCAGAAGCAGTGAATTATGGAGAGCAGAGGGGTAGAGCCAGCTAAAATCGCCATTCATCCCTTCCATTTTTCACTTGAGGCAACTAAATGGGAGGGATCTTTGAACCTGGATAAATATATCTAAGCCACAATTCCAGGCAACCCTAGCAAGTTTGCAACCTACGGGAAGATGGAAGACCACAGGAGTGAGAGGATGGCGATCAGGGATTCTGCAGGTAGTGAACAGTTCTGTAGGGGACTCTGAAGAAGAGGGTGAATATCTAACTGCAGTTGTTAAGCACAAACGGTATCTAATGTGTAATGTTACTGACTGTTGCTAAAACTGTTAAATTCTAGCTTTTATCTATATAGCGTAAGGTTATAAAATAGACAGACAGTTACACTGTGTCACAGGTGGGGTGTTCCTGTTTACAGATAATACTGCTAATCTTAGCTTCTACCTATACAGTATAAGGTTAAAATATGCAGTTTATATCCAAACAATGCTAAGTACTGTAACTCATGCAGTTTAGTAAGCACTCAGTAAGCTAGAAATGAGCATAGAGTGAGTGGGGATATATTCAGCTGTGGGACTGCAGGGGCACTCATCTCCAGAGCTGTGCTTTGGCAGATGAGACATTGCTCAATATATAAGACCTTCTGGGAGCCCCATGCTTAGTTGGTAGCATCAAAAGAGGAAATATCCCAGCTGTGACTTCAACTAAACTGGTCTCTACCCCCCTCCCACTACCCAAGTGGCCCACTGGCAAGGGGGGTGGAGGGTGGTGGGGAAGAACAGGGGAGGAGATCATGGGGCATGGGCAGACACACAGCAGTCAGCCATACCCAAGAGATACCAATGGCAAATCACTTTGCATCCCTGGAAGAGGTAGAGGTACCTGACTCTAATGGGGGGGCGGGGACCTCGAGTCAGTTGGTGTTGAGGGAAAGAAGACAAGCTGACACCCAGGGCAAGAGCATACAGAAGTTACTAAGGAGGATTTTGGTGATAGTGGACTCTATGGTCAGAGTTCTTGAGAGGGTGGTAGGCAATGCAGGAAAGGGGAGGGGTTGGTCAATTACCTGCCTAGAGCATTAGCCATGCAGAAATGGGAGAGAATAGGGAGGATAGTGGAGGACGGGAGGGATTAGGGAGTGCTGGTACACCTAGGTACCAATTATCTGGTGAACTGGCCTGTGGATACAATGTAGAATGACTTCCAGAGCCTGGAGGGACAAACTGAAGAAGCACTTGGCTTTCTTTAACTTTTCTGAGATCCTCCCTGTCTGAGGTAGTGAGAAGGGGGAGGCTAGACTGAGGAAGGAGGAGATCAGCAAGTTCAATGGGTTGTTAAAAGGGTGGTATCAGGAACAGGATACCATTTTGTGGGGGACTGGGAGGGCTTCTGGGACAGGAGGTCCTTGGTCAGGCCCAACCTAGACTACTGTGTGCAGTACAGGTGCCCATTCCTGAAGAAGGAAATCAGATTGTTGGAGAGGGTGCAGAGAAGAGCCACAAAGATGATCCAAGGATTGGAGGGCAGACCCTACGAGGATAGGCTGGGAGAGGTGAATATGTATTCGCTGGAGGAGAGGAGTGATAGGGGGGATATGATTGAGATCTTTAAGTATCTGAAGAGGATAAACAAGACCAACACTGAAGGGGTTTTTCAGATGAGAAGGGGGAGGGACATGAGAGGGCATGGACTGAGATTGGAAGGGGGGAAGATTCAAGATGGAGGTGAGGAGACATTTTTTCACGGAAAGAGTGGAAGACAAATCAAACACCTTACCAGACGAGATAGTGTCCTGTAACATGGTGTGCAGTTTCAAGAGGGGTTGGGACAGAGTAAGGGTAAGGGATACTGGGAAGGGGGGGCAGGAAGGGCAGCTGCGTGATGAGGGGCTAGCTGCACACTCAAGTAAACTTGACAGACCATGAGGCCTGTTTCTGCTGGCAATTTCGTATGTTTGTATGTTTGTAGGAGACTCTTTAAAGATGATGGCCTTCTCCCGACAAGAGAGGGGACTAGTGTATTAAAAGGCTGGTATCAGGAATGTGGTACCACTTTGTGGGGTACTGGGGGGGCTTCTGGGACAGAAGACTCTTCAAGATGATGGCCTTCTCCTGACAAGAGAGGGGATGAGTGCATTAGGACAGAGGTTTGACATCTTCATTGGCAGACAGTTAAACTTATTGCAGGGGAGGCAGTGGCTAGGGATTCAACAGTTGGGGTAGGTGAAGAGGGGAACCTAGACAGGACTCCCCCAGGGATGGGGGCAAGGTGTACAAGAAGTAGTAGCAGAGTGGAATGAGTTCAGGGGAGTGGGTGATGTAGATCAACAGACCAGCAAAACAGTAAAAACACAAAGTACCTTGGATATCAAAGAACTGTGATGGAGGGCAGACATTCAAGAACCAAGAGAGGTAGGAGCATATGATGGATGGTGGTGTGCCTCATTACCAGAAGTCTGGATAACAAAATTAGTGAAATCACAGGCACTTATGGCAGACTCTGAGCTGGATCTTGTGGTCATTACAGAAACTTAGGTCAATGAGAACAACAACTGGGACCTGGTGATCCCTAGAGTCACCTAATATAGACACAACAGAGGGATGGATAGAGGCAGAAGGGTGGCCATTTACATCAGGAAAGGAATAGAAGCAGTAGAGAATGCATCCATTGGAAGGAAAGGGAAGGTAGAATCACTATTGGTACAGCTCGCAGAGTCAACAGGTAGAAAAATTTGCTTGGGGTGGTTTACAGACCACCAGGGCAGGGAGCAGAGAGAAATAAGGAACCAGGGACAGAAGTAGAAAAGGAGGCAGCAAAAGGGGAGGTTGCTGTAGTACGAGATCTCAACCTGCCAGATGGTCCTGCTTGATACTTTGCGGGACCGCATGCTGGTGCAGCAGGTCAGGGAACCCACTAGACAATCAACCATTCTTGATGTGGTACTCACCATTTCAGAAAGAGTAGCTGGAGTGCGGGTTTGGGAACCACCTGGATCCAGTGACCACAATACTGTGTGGTTTGAGAGGGCCCTGGGCACCAGAAATCTTTCAAAGGCTGAGTTGCTAAACTTCAGAAGACAAATGAAGGAGCTAGTCATGAGCTGGTTGACTGGAGTAGACAGCATCAGGGGAGTAGAAGAAAGATGGAGGGTCATAAAAGGTGACATTCTCTTGGCAATTAAAACATGCACAAGAACAGTTATCAAGAGAAACAAGTATAAGAGATCAGTTTGGTTCTCTGAAATGGTCAAGGGGGCAGTGAGGGCCAAAAAAGGCTTTTATAAAGTACAAAGAAAAATAGGGAGATAAGGAATGGGATGAGTATCAGGAAAAACTAGAAAGGCCAAGAGGAACAGTCAAGATCACAAAGGCAGACACAGAACTGCATATTGTGGAGGGACTCTAGAGAGCAGAAAAATAGTTTTTTTGGGCTATATATGGGAAAAAAGAAAAATAGGAGGGGGGCTGACAGGCTGAAGGAGGGGCCGGGATACTAGAGGAAGACAGGCAGAAAGCAGCCATACTGAGCGACTACTTCTGCTTGATATTCAGAACAGTGGGCTCTTGCCAGAGAGTGACATAAAGGCAGTTGATAAAGGGAGCCTGTAAATGAGACTAGAAATAGGTTCACCCATATCTGAGCACAGTTGAAACCCACACGGTCAAAACACACGTTATGCAGAGATCCTAAAAGCATGAGGTCAAGAACCACGCTAAAATTAAATAAACTAACTCCAAACACCGTGCCTTGTTTTGACAGTGTGGTTTTCAACCACGTGGGTCTTTCTTCCCAATCTTGATGGGATACCATAGAAGTGTACTAGTGAAGGAGTCAGAAAAGGGTAAGCAACCCTAAAGGTAAACAAGGCTCTGGGGCCAAATGGGATGCATCTGAGAGCACAAAGGGAGCTCGCATTAGTGTTAGATGAACCAATGGTGGGGCTAATCAGTAGTTCTTTGCACCAAGGGGTGGCTCCCAAGAACTGGAGGATAGAAACTGTAGATCAGCTATGCAGGGGAGGGTACAAGCAGCAGCTGCAAAACCCTAGACCAGTTAGCCTTGCTTCTGTGGTAGAGAAACTGATGGAGACACTAGTCAAAGAGGAGCTAGTGGAATACCTGGAGAACAATGGTCTTCAGGATAGTAAGCAGCACGGGTTTGTGGTAGGAAGGTCTTGTCAGACCATCCTGATAATATTCTTTGACTGGGTAACCAGGGTAGTTGACAATGGAAATGAAGTAGACTTACTATACTTCAACTTCAGCAAGGCATTTGACTTGTGGTCCGACACCAAAGGCTGCTGAAGAAGATTGGGCACTGCGTACAGCTAGGGAAATAACAAAGTGGGTAGGGAGTTGGTTGGATGGGAGGCAGCAGAGAGTTGTGGTAAATGTGGTCAGTTCAGTGGAAAGGAAGGTCACCAGCGGAGTACCACAAGGATCTGTATTGAGCCCAGTCCTATTCAATGTGTTCATCAGTGACAATGGCGAGGGAACCCAGGGAACATTGTGTCTATTTGCAGATAACACTATACACTTTTGACAGTGCGGAAGGGATAAGGGAATTGTAAAGGACCTGAAAAGGCTAAAACATTGGTCACAAGTCTGGCAACTGAATTTCAATGCCAAGAAGTGCAAAGTGATGCACTTAGGGAACAAAACCCCCAGAAGAGAGTACTGGATGGTAGGGGTTCAGCTGGACACAGCATTAGAGGAAAAGTGCCTAGGAGTATCATCAGTGACTCCCTTAAACAAACCAGCAAGTGTAAGAAGGCCTTCAGCAAGGCTAACAGAGTACTAGGGGGCATCAGGAGAGGGTTTGACAATTGGAAGCAGGATGTACTGTTATCTCTGTGTGGGTCACTGGTAAAGCCACACCTGGAGTATTGTGCCTGATTCTGGAATCTCCACCTAAAAAGGGACAGCAACAGGCCAGAAATGGTGCAAAGCGGTTGATCAAGATGATTCAGACCCAGGATGGCAGATTCGATGAGAATCAGCTAAAGGTGCAGAACATGGGCCCGATTTTAGGAGGTTAATGCAGGGCTTGTATCAAGCCCTGTGTCACCCGCAGTGTTTGGCGCAGCAGCGCCAAACCTCTTTGATGCAATGCAGCTAAATTTTAAAAGGGTTGGCGCAGTTGTAACATTTTCTACATTTTACGGCAGCTTATGACAAGCTTTGGTGCAAGCCCCGTAATGTGACTCCCTGAATGGCAAAGTTAGATCAGGGCAGAGCTGGTCTAACTTGTGGCATTTGGTGCAAAGGACTTGCGTCACTGTTTGCAACAGGCTTCATAGCAAAATTGCAATTGCCACAATGTTCGACACAAGTCATCCCTTGCATCAAACTGTTAGCTGCAAGTACCGTGCGATGCTCTAAGTCCCTTCTAAAATTAGGCCCCATGTATTCATTCGAAACCATATGAGGTGGGGGAAGGGGGTATGATTTAGACCTTCAATTTTCTGAAAGGAATAAACAGTGTTAACTGTAGAGAATTATGTTTCAGGAACAGAGAATCTAGGATATGAAGTTACAAGTGGAGATTAATGGGGGAAAGATTTAAAAAGGATGCGAGGAAGTAATATTTTATGGAAAGAGTGGTTGAGCCGTGGAATGGTCTGCTGGCAGAGGTGGTGGGTGGCTGAACCATAAACAGCTTCAAACAGAGCTGGGATAAAGCTAAGGGCATAGTAGTTACTCAGCAGGATGAGGGAGATGGAAATGTGGTGAACAAAAGGGGGAAGAGGGTATGTGTAGACTCCACAGAAACAACAGGTCTCGGGGGCATGATAGAGTAATATAGGCAGACTGGACGGACCGTTGGTCTTTTTTTGCCATTATCATCTATGTTTTTATGTTGTAAAGGAACAAAGTGCTATGCACAGCTGACATTGCATCTGCGGATACTCTGAATGGGTCAGAGCTAATGTTGTATGTGTTGCATATGAAGACAACAGAAATACAGCTATTTCCTAACGTGTGCCATATTTGTGTGGCAAAGTGTCATAGACAATGTTGCAAAGAAGACACAGAATTCCTTTGTTTGTAATTCTCATCATACTGGTAGTAGGAAGGCCACACAAGTAAGCATTAATCCCAGACAGAGGAGGGCTCTACTAGGGATTAATGCCTGGTTGGGGGGGCTGCCTGGGGATTGGTGCACAAGGCCACAGGCTGAGTGCTTCCAACCACCAACCAGGCATTAATCCCGCAGTAGAGTCCGACTCTGGAGGGGATTAATGCTCTTGTAATATGTTCAATATGGTAGAGTTTTGCTACATTATTATCTGTGAAATATTACACACACAGACACTTGGATTGTTATGTAGTATATGGTTTTCCATAACAAACATGTACTACTTTTGGTTTTCTTCACAACCATATTTATTCATATAGTGGTGTTTTTTTTGCTTGTAAAAAAAATATCTTTGTTATATATAGCAGTGAGTATGATTACTGTGACTGTTACATTTTTGTTTATATCTAGACGTACAAAACTTTGCTATTTCCATTCGTTTTGTGATTTACTCGGTGTCTGCTACTTCGGCTGACATGGCTACCTTTCATTTGCATACTATTATGCGCTCATCAGTCGACATTTTGTAGTGGTTTAATCTTTGCCGCTCACTAACGTTCCCTCTTTAGATTCAACAGCTGTGCTCTGATATTATTATACACATGTTGTAACATTTCAGGCTGTAGCTTGTCAAATATGTCTGTCTCATTTATGTGGCTTCTGTGCCCACACACATTTTGTGTCTCTGTGTTCTGGCGCTTCAGTGATTGATTTTCAGCTGGAAGTGTGTCTGCAGAAGTTCAGTGCACCATGGATAGTGACATGATGCAGGTGAAACAGCTTGCATTGTTCCTGTTGCGGTACATATTGTGAGTGATCCCTTTGCCAGCAGACATGCACAACGTTCACATCACATTTCAGATTTCAGTGTTATAGTATCCACATAGAACCTCCAGTGGCCATCGGTTGGGTGGGTGGGCAGGAAGATATGTTTCTGTGGGGAACTCTAAAGGGTGTTTGTTACTGGGTTGCACGGTGTCCTACATCAGATGTGGGTGACTTGTGGACATATCGCTGGTTTCAGCTACAGTTAGAAATCTGTGTCTGTGCTTTTGTTTTCTTTAGCCCACTGGATATTACTAGCTCTATGAGCCGAGTGTTGGGGGGTGAAGGTGGTTCCTTCGCTGTTGGGGAATATTGTATGCACCAGTTCTCTTCAGCGGCTATGTCTCAGGGATAGCAGGAGTGAGATTAATGCAGTGAGAGCGGGCATTACTGTAGCATTAATACCTGCTCCACATTGTTCATGTGATGTCTTTGAGCCTATCCCAGTGCTCGTTTGCCTCTGGGGTTAATAACCAAGGGGGTCGCTGCTGTTCACCAGGAGCCCAGCAGACTTGTCTAACATATCAGCTAGTGTTGGGGAGCTGGCCTAGCAGTGGCAGGCATGGGCAGAATTGGCTTGTAGGTCCTCTGCCAATGAAGGGTGACCTGTCACCAGGCACTCTTGGAGAAAGGAAACTCATCTGACACATCCACCAGTGGTGAGGAGGACCATGGGCTTGGTAGACTCAGTTGGCATTTCAGCTAGTGGTGTACCATATCAAAAACACTTGTAAGCATTAATCCCTGACAGAGGAGGGCTCTACTAGGGATTAATGCCTGGTTGGGGGGGGGGTTGGTGCACGAGCCCACAGACCGAGTGCTTCCAATCACCAACCAGGCATTAATTCCATAGTAGAGCCCGACTCTGGAGGGGATTAACGTTCTTGTAACATGAGCACTGTGCTACTAAGTAGTGTTGCATTATTAAGTGCCATATGTTATAGGGAAAGAGATATGTACTGTTGAAGAAATTAATATTTTGAATAAAAATATTGAGCACCTCTGATTTTTTGCCAGCCATATCTATTTTTATGGTGGTGTTTTTTATCATTAATATTTATAGCTTTCTAAACTGAAAGGCAAGACAATCATTTGTCGAATGGTATATTTTATTTTCATAACTATGCGTGTAAAATTTTTTAATTTCATTCGTAATACTGTCTTATCACTGTCCGTTGCTCATAATCATGTGCTATAGTATCTAGTTTGCATATTCTTACAATGTCACCGTTCCCGAGATCACTTTGCTCCAATGTGGTGCTCGCTATACAACGTAGCTTACTAGCTGATTTTTGAGTATGGAAGCAAGGACTGATGCAAATTACTCCCTATAAAGCTTACTTGTACCCAAAACTGTCTATCTCATGTGTTCTCTTCGCGTTCTGTATCCGCATTGATGCAAGATTGTTCAGCGGGTCGCTGGGTGCAACATATTAATGTCTGAGTTCTCAAACCACATTCTGCTTACTCGTTTCTACTTGCTAATGCAGTGATGGACATTATTGTGAGCTGTCTTTACATTTTCATTAATTACGATCTTACAATTCTCATTTGATTTGTCAGGTTTATTTATATTAGTCTCATGGATAACACAGTGTCTAGTGGGTGGGTTGCAACCTTTTCTTTTTGTTCTTTACTACCCCGTTCTGTTGCTCGTTTACATATGGTACTACACTACCGATAACTAGGGATGTAAGTTTGTCATGGATGAGGTTTTAATGACCCATCGGTTGCTCATGAAATCATTAGTAAACATTAGTAAACGTCATGGCACTGTCATCATTGCTACATTTTGATAACAATAATGAAAGTCATGGAAGTCCTGAATAAAGACCAAACATCATGGAATCTATGATGTCTATGACTGCCATGACAAACTTACATCCCTACCGATAACTATTGTGTGCGCTTTCATCCTTGCTGCCTGTCAAATATTTCTTGCACCACTGATCTTCACTGGCTGTGTTATGGATAGCAGGGGTGGGGATTAATTCAGTACGAGCAGGCATTACTGTGGCATTAATACCTGCTCGGAACTGATCACAAGTTGTATTTCCACCTTACCGGTGTGCTCATTTTCACTTGGCATTAATAACCATTTTAGAAGTATCATTTACACAGCTAGCAGCAGTTCATCCCTGAGGGAAGGGGAAGTGAGGTGTCAAGTAGGGCTTTCAGAACATGTGGTGTGGGGTAGTGAGTACCAGTAATACAGGTACCCTTATTCTAAGTGCAAAGACAAGCAAGTAAAGACGCACTGTCTAGCCACTTTATCACTGGGGCCAGGGTTCCTAGGGTTATTGGTCCTCACAAAAAAACTTGTTCAGGGCTGATAATTGCCCGTAGCCTTAAGTAGTAATAGCAGCCTGTTTTTTCACTGGGTCAGTAAAGGTAAGACCTAGCCTCTTTATCTTTGTAGAGGCCTTGAGAAAGAGGTGGCCCCACATTTCCGTAAAGCACCAAGTATTACCCCCACCATTATCTTTCATAAAGTGTTAGGTAGTGCCACAGTTATTCATCAGTTTTTGTTGCTGTTGTTGTTGTTTTAGAAAGTTGTAGAAGTGCCCAGCAGAGATGCAACATTGTTTCCAGTAAGGTCCTTCTACCCATCTTTGCAACTGGGTAAACTGGAGCCCAGGGAGGCTAAGTGACTTTTTTAAGTTCATATAGTGAGTTTTTGGCTCTAGTGGGGTTTGGCTCTGTGACCTCCTGGCTTCCCATCTGGTCCTCTGACCATTAAATGCACTGCCACATCAGGAAATTGTTTACACACTTTTTGTGTATTCTCATTTTCTTTATACTGTTCATGCATTTTCTATGACATACAGTATACACTGAACCATTACAATGTAAATGTATGCAATACATTAACATAATAATGTACAAAATTGATTCTTACTATAATTTTTCAAAGTACTTACAAGAAATTACTTTGCCATACTGTAGATAACACAAAAACATTACAAAAATGGTTCAAAATCCACCAATCTACAATGCATGTTTTTGAAAATTACTGAATACATATTACACATACTGTTAACATATGAAATATCTTCTATGCAATGTCTCCATGCCTGCATATTTTCTTCTAAGCTGTATGGTTACCTTAGCTACCAACATGTATAGTCCTTCATATTTTGTGCCTCTCAATCTGTACATTAATATGTGTGTCTGTTTGCCAAAATGTTCCCCATTGTTTTCCCCCAGGTCGCATCTGGAAACGAGCGGCTAGTCGCTCAGTATGCCTGCCTGGTTAAACTCTTAAATAAATAAATAAATAAACATACTGTACACACATACAGTTAACAACCTGCTGTCCCTCTGGAGCAGCGCCTAGTCCCATTTAAATCCCGTCTCCACTTGGAACATCTCTCCCACTCCTGCTGCGACTGCGATTAGTCCCTATCTGCAATGCAGATGCAAGGCACCCACCACTTTCCCTCACTTCCCCTTTGACCTGGGGTCCGGCCCTTATCGCTTGACCCTGCAGAAATTGTAACCAGACTGTTGTTTATTGAACACTGTTCTTTTGATACTCACTATCTGACTCAGGCTGGACCTCTCTGCCCTTGAACTTGTAACCTGTCCTTCTTTTAGCATTGTAATATTGCTCTGTTCTTGTCTTTTCTTCTACCATGTTATGCAATTTCATTTTTGTTGTGGAGCCTTTGCAAAAGAGTCCTTGACTCAAAGGCTGTAATTCCGATTCTTTCAATGAATAAATAAAAAAATAACATGCAAACAAAGAGCATATTCAAACACATTCTGGGTAGAGCACTTTTATGTCTACGAAACACTGGAAGAAGGAGACAGCAGAAGATGTAACATCCATACCTAGCTGTCCCTACAAGTTTGTGTAATAATTATCTAGTACCTTCTTATCAGTGCACTCATCCAGTTTGTTATGGAATGTCCTTACTGAAGGGCTATTGATTATATCAGATTGGAGGGCATTACAGTTTCTTACTATCCGCTGGGTAAATTTTTTTTTCTTTTGTTAGTTTTAAATTATTTTGCCGTTATGTGTTTTTTATGACTTCTTGTGCTGAAAGCTTGAACTTTAAACTCCACACTGAATTGTTCTGCTACCTAGAATTTCTGCTCATTAAGGGAATCAGTGGCTTGCCCGGTTTAGTAGAGGCGGTAGGGAATTCTTATAAATTAGGACATGTTTGCACCACATAATAAGTGGGGGGAAAGACATGATGGACGTAATGTCCCTTCTGAGTTCTGGTCTTACATTACTGGTACTATGTCTCAGTAAGGCATAAAACCCCTTTACCACCCCCACCAACCCCCTCAAATATGGATGTTTTGCCTGGCTTTCCTACAAACCTGCATACTTGGACTACATTCAGTCATTCTTATCCTGAGTGCTTGTTTGCCAGCACGTTTCATCCATCATGCTGGGTACTTTTGACATTTTGGAAAAGGCCACTTCATTTGCTAGATGCTGTCTGTATAAACAACACTTCATTTGATTGAAGGCTGGTACAGCGGTGAGGGTTTGCAATTTGCTTTTAATCCACAAGAAAGGATCCATGACTTCTTGAAGATTAATGATCTGAAATCAGAAAAAAACTCTAAATGAAGTCACATTTTCACAAGTTGCAAAATACGTGATGCTTCACATAATGGGACTAAAGTAATCAAATGAAAAGCACATTAGGGTTAGAAAGCAAGGAAGTCTTTACCAAACTGCTTGTTCTTTTTCACTGGGCACTTATGTAAAAGGGTCTTCACCCATTAAGGTTTCCCAGTATAATAAATACATAAAAATGAAATGAAACAACAATACACCCCTGTCATTGCAGAAAATTTCTGTACAGCACTTATATTTGCAGATTGTTCATATGTTAATAGGTTTCCATGGGAACACAATATGGTCTAGTTTTTTTTTTTAGGCACCGAATTGTGAAAAGGTTTATTACCAGCATCAGAAGTTCATCAAGAGACTCTCGTCCATAGAGCTACACACATTGAACTGCCAGCCAATGTCATGAGGGCCTTGCTGGGAATATTCCAATAGGTGAGAGGCCACCTGTATTGATGTCCTTATACACAGAGTCACCTGTATACTGTGGGCAGCCCACACACACACACACACACACACACACACACACACACACACACACTTCAGTTTCTGCTGTTGATAAATTAACTCCAACATTTACTGACAGACAAGAACAATCCATACCTGATCAATCATACAGGAAAGGCAGGGAAAGTAGACCACTAGAGCCTTCCTCAGAACAAGATGAGCAGTCAAAGAGGCAGGCCATACCAAGACCTATAGAATGCAGAAATCATCATCACCCTAGAGATGGAGGAAAGGTGTTGTATTGCTCTTTAGAGGAGAACTCTCAGTGATCTACTGTTGCTTGTAAGTACCAAAGCTTATCTTTTTACAGGAAATATCTTCCATAGAGCCCCACACATTGGACAAATATACAGCAGCGCCATGCCTTCTTGTTGGAGGAAAGAAACCAAGGATGATTATGCCCTCCTTAAGACTTCAGGCCCTGCAGCACAGCCAGATCAAAGCTAGCTCTCTATCTGGAGACCAGAGCCAGACTGTAATGCCTGGTATGGATCTTCCTCCACATAGTGGCACAATCTGGGAAGCTGATACAGACTAAAATCAGGCCACAGAGGCTGCCATGTCCCTAGTGGCATGGTCCCTGACTTTACTAGGGATGCCCTGCTAGCCTTCTGGTAACAAAAGAAATACAGGAGGGTATCCACCCAGAGAGGCACTGCTTAGAGACCATTTATCAGTATACCAAGGGAGAAGGAGACAAAGAACTTAGGGGATAGCAAAATGTCTTTATTGTGGTCCAGATAAAAGCAGATTACCCAATGGACATTCAGAAAATGCTGGAGTACCTCCCCTTGGGTTATGGAGGTTGAAAAAAACCCCAGATAGGTTGATAAACTTCTTCAAAGTAAACTCAGACATTACCTTGGGGAGAAACTTCATATGAGTCCAAAGAGCCTCCCCATTTGGGTGGAAAAAAACAGATAAAGAGGATCAATAACCAAAGTCAGATGCTCAGAAATTTTTCATACAAGGTGATAACCACCAGCAACAGGGTCTTTCAGGTCAAGAACCTGAGGCCACAGCAGGCAACAAGTTTGAAAGGAACCTTGGCCAGGAAATTCAGAACTAGGTTATGGTCCCAAGCTGGAACAGGCTTATAGAATGAGGTTTGTTTCACAGAAGACCCGTCAAAAATCTATGTGAAACCTCTAGCTGTGCCACAGACTTTCCACCAATAAGGGCATGACTGACACCAGAAAATACTTTGAATTGGATCTTCAGTTTTGGTGCAGTTCAGAAACCAGCTGGATTGCTTGCTTCTGTAAGAGCTTGTGACCTCCCCAAGGATGAACAGGTGCTCTAGTGAATAACATAGAGGACTGTGCATGAGTAATCATACACAACAAGGCAGTTGTACAATAGAGAGGTTTCCATTGCAACCTGAGACCTTGAGCGCGCAGCTCGAGAGGTTCGTTACCACGGAAACCTTGAGATTGTAAAATTGCCTTGTTTGTGTATGAATACTCATACACAATCTTTTATAGTGTATGAGCAATCATACTTTCACTCCTGTGTCCCATCAAAAGTAAAAAAAATAACTTCCAAGGGCGCAGTTCCTTTAGCTCCTTTCACTTCCTGGCCAGCTCACCGCTGTGGCCCACTTCACTGCGTGACATGTGCGACTGCCTTCTGTGTTGTGCTGCACTAGTGACATACTCAATGCAGCACAACATTGTGACACACTGAGTGCAGCAGAACACTGTTGTTCCAAGCATGGATTTCCATGCAGAACAGTGTTCTATCAGACACTATAAGAAAGTTCACAGAGCATTACTGAGGGCTGAGATATGAACCCTAGGATATAGCCTGACTGCATTATTTTCAGCACACATTTGTCTGAGTAATTGTCCTCCACTGGGGCAGGAATAATGAAATCTTGCCTCCCACTTGAGTCCCTGGTGGAGTGGGGGTGGTGGCAGAGTCAGAAGGAGAGGCTGGCTACTGAGCACCTCTGCCATGACCCTTTGGGTCCCTGTAAGAGGCATCTGTGAACTATTGCTGCTGCTGTTACCCCTGGTCACACCCATCAGGAGAGTCCTTTCAAGTGTAGTCTGTAGCACTATGTCAGGAACAGCTGCATGTTTTTCTATCTGGATGATTGGATCCTGAAGGGAACCTCTCAATTCATACTTTGATCAGGACAAGGCCATTGCTAGACCAGTTAGGAGCCATTGAGACAATGGCTAGGAGCCAGAAGGGACAAACATTTGCAGATATCACTCAGGACTGCTTCCTCACACATTGCAAAACCTGCCTCAGATGCATTAAAAATGACTGCTGAAAAGAGCTGCAGCTTTTGTGAATATTTTATTTATTTATTTAAAAGTTTTAGCAGGAAAGGCATACTGAGCAGACTGCCGCTTGAGTCCAGATGCATCCTGGGGTTGTTGGGGACTGGATGATACATACAAGTGAGGAATACAGAGGTACAAATACAGAATACCAAACTTTCATAGGTTATATACAAAAGATACTAAAGTACTAAAATATAATAGTATATACAGGAATATAAACAGTATGTACACAGCAAGTAGGAGGCATTAATTAGTAGAAAAGGCATTGACAACTAGTTGGGACAGTTAAGCATTTGAGTGAATACCATAGTTGTGCAGCTGGCGAGCTGGCCCATAATAATGGGAATCTAGGTGACATGAGCAGCTTGTGGGGATTTGCCCTTTAAGTAGGGAGATTTGTTGCCAAGAGGAGGGGGGGAGAGCCAGATGTCAGCAGGCAGGGAGTTCCATAGTTTTGGTAGTCGGGCTCTAAAAGCCGACTGGCCAGCAGAGGTAGCCATGTGCAGGATTTGTAATAGCTGGGAGTCGAAATTTCTGAGTGAGTATGTAGAAAGTGTTTGAGCAGTTAGGGTAGAGGTGAGGTAGGAGGGCAGTAACTGGGCCCAGAATTTGGCTGTGAGTCTGTTACAGTGGTACTGGCGCCTATTGAAAAGTGAGGGTAGGTTGAAGTACCTGTAGAGGTCGCAGTGGTGGGTGGAGGGTGGACAGTCCAGTGCGAAACGACAGAAGGAGTTAAAAAGAGAATCCAGTTTAGCCAGGGTGGATTTAGAGGCAGCACTGTAGACTACGTCCCCGTAGTCAAAAATAGGGAGGATCATTTTCTGCAGTATCTCTTTGTGGGCTAGCAGAGGAATGCAACAACGGTTCCGGTATAATGCGTCCAGTCTAGGGTGCAGTTTTTTGTGGGTTGCTTCGATGTGAGTAGAAAAGTCGAGGTGTTGGTCCAGCCAGACCCCTAAGTATCTGAAGGAGGTACAGACTTCTAGAGGGGTCCCATCAAGGGTTTTGAAAATGGGGAAGGCAGGGAGGTGGGAGAGACTCTGTCTCGTGCTGAAAGTCAGGGAGACCGTTTTTTTGGCATTTAGAATAAGTCAATTTTTGCAAAATCAGAGCTGAACTTTGGTGAAGTCTTGCTGGAGTTTGAATGCTACTTCCAGTGGGGAGTGGTCTGAGGTGTACAGGACTGTATTGTCTGCGTACATGTGAATGGCTGTATGCTGGCAGGTTGATGGCAGGTCATTGAGAAAAATGGAGAATAAGATAGTGCCAAGGACAGAGCCTTGGGGACACCAATGGTGACAGGGAGGGGTAGAGTTGGAGGCACCAATTCTTACTGATTGGGACCTGTCTGCCAGGTATGATTTGAACCAATTGGTGGCCCACTGGAGACCTGTGTTGAGAGTTTCGACAGTGAAGGGTATGTGAGACTGTGTCGAAAGCCTTAGCTAGGTCAATAAAAATGGCAGATGTGATGTGACTTTTGTCCATGCCTGTAAGGATGGAATCTGTGAGTCTGAGGAGGGAAGTGACAGTGGAGTGGGATTTTCTAAAACCCGACTGGTATGGGGTAAAGAAGGAGGAGGAGGAGTCAAGGAAGGTGGTGAGTTGCGAGAGGACTAGATGTTCCTGGATTTTGGCTAGAGTGGGTAGGAGGGAGATGGGGCGGTAGTTACTGGGAGAGGATGGGTCACCACCTTTCAGGAGGGGGATAACTGTGACATGCTTCCAGTCTGAAGGTATAGAGGCTATAGTGAAGGAGAGGTTGAAGAGGGACGCTAGAGGCATGGCGATTGCTGGGGCAGAAAGGTAGAGCATTTTGACATCCATACCTGAGGGGCATTTACCCTTGGAGGGATTTAGGGCAAGCAGGGCTTTGAGTACTTCGGATGGGGTAACCTGGGAGAAGGAGAAAGACGGGTAAGGGGTTTGCGTGGGTGGGGATGTGGATGTTGGGTTGTGTGTAGCGGGTGGTGGGTTTAGAGTAGTGGGGGACCCACTGCTAGTGAACAATGTGTTGAAAACCGTGGCAACTGCTTCTGCGGTTCTATATGGTGGAGCCACCTACATCTAGGGCAGGAGTGGGTGGCTGGGTGAGGGGAGAAAAGTGATTTGATCGACCTCCAGAACTTGGCTGGATGATTTATATTTTTTGGAGGGAAGATGTGAAGTAGTGAGCTTTTGCCTGGCGGATAAGCCCTGGGGCATTTCTAAGCATTTTATATAGTGTAGGTGATTGGTGTGCATCCCTGATTACTTATAGGCTTTCCATGCCTGCTCTCTGGCACGGAGGTGATCCATGAGGTCAGCAGTGATCCAAGGCAGATGTGCTCCCCTTACTCGAGACTTTTTGGGTGGGGCATAGTGGTCCCAGACGGCAAGAAATTTCGACTTAAAGAATTCTAGGGCGGAATCATTGGATGTGGCACTGGGGATGTAAGACCAGTCCAAGTTTGCTAAGACTTTTAGGAGACCATCAAGGTTAAGGGATTTATATGACCTAATAAGGAGAGTTTTTGGAGGGGATGACTTAGCTTTGAATATTTTTCGTACTACATACAGTATATCATATAGTGATCACTCAGGGAGTCTGGTAGGAGGCCTAAGGCTATAATCCTGTGTGGGTGAGAAGTGAGGGTCCAGTCCATCAGGGAGTGGTTCTGAGTTTTGTGGTTTAGATGCGTGAGCTCAGTGATGAGTTGTAACGCATTTAATGTTGCAACATGGTTTCGGAGCTTGGTGCTGGTACTAGTGAGCCAATTTATGTTGAAATCACCAAGGATGTGGAGCTCTCCTCCTGAGGTTATGGTTTTTAGGGTGTCCAGGTGTGTTGTGAAAGAGTTTAATTGGGAGTCTGGGGAACAATAGGAGCCTGCTATAAAAATGGGGATTGAGTGGGGTAAGGAGATTTTTATTAGTGAGTTGTCGATGTTTTCTGGGAGGGCGGGTAGCGAGACTGGTGAGAATTTTACCAGGGAAGATATCAAAACCAGTGGGCCACTGGATCTAGTATATATGGCCTTCCTGCTGTTGGAGCGGGATAGAAAAAACTTGGGCAACATTCTGGTAATAACTGACCATTATGCATGATATGCTCAGGCTTATCTTACAAAAGCCCAAAAAGCATTGTTAGTGCTGCAACAGTACTATCATTATGGAATCTCTCAAAGGACCACTCTAATCAAGTGAGGGACTTTGAAAATAGCCTTCTCGAAGAATTTCTGATAACTCATGGTGTCAGAAAGGTGAGAACCGCACCACTTTTACAGAACACTACTTGACATGTTGGACACCTTGGACCCAGCTCAGAAACCCAACTGGAGTCAAAAGGTAAGTTCCCTGCTACATGCCTACAACTGCACATGAAATGACGCCACTCAAAGCTCATTCTTCTACTTGATGTCTGGCAGAGAAGCTCAGCTACTAGTGGATCTGTGTTTCAGAGTTTCAACAGATGGTGCCTCTGAAGCAGCCTATTTAGAGTATACCAGGCAACTGCATCAGCAGCTACAGCAAGTGTAGCAACTCAGCTCTGAGGCAGCAGCCAAGAACAGCCATGCAAACAAAACCAGGTATGACAAATGAGTTCGTCATCAGGTGTTATAAGCTGGAGATTGGGTACTCCTAAACAACTTGGGCCTACAAGGAAAACTCAAGATTCAGGAGTATTGGGCACGGAATCTTGCATCATGGTGGAGCACATGCCTTGTCTAGAAAAGACTGTCCACAGAAACCTAAAAATAGACATTTCTATGTCTATTGCACCTACCGGTTATTAAAACATAAGTAAAAATAAAACCACCTCTTACCCATTGGGGAAATAGTCCCTGAGCCTGCAACTGAAATTGAACAGCCGGTGGCACAGAGACCAAAATCTCGGAGTCAAACACACCCATAGTGAACTGAGGTGCCAAGTAGGATACCAGTGTTCCTAATACAGCTCCGCTACAGGAACCAGTGTACAACACTTGTGACGACAGTGATTATGATGGTATAGTGTGTCACACCAGAGTACCTAATTTACTGCAGTGTTTGCCATTTCAGCAAATGGCTTGGAGAAATTCAAAACCATCCAGTAGTACCACCCCATTGAAGACCTTGGATCCCCTGAACCCAGAAGCTACACTTTGTGTCAGAAGAAATGGCAACTGAGCACCATGAAGAGCTTGTTATAGACTATGCTGTGGAGCTGGATTTTAAGGCACAAATCCCAGAGACTGAAGTAATTCTTTTTTTTTTCTCATGCTCATAACTTACTTCTCTGTTGATGTTTTTTCTACTTTCTTCTGTTGGGATCTTATGTATGCCCCCTCTCACAGACACTTGGGTTGCCATTTTACAACAGCCTGGAAAGGGCTGGTTATGGACTGCATCGACGTAGTCCAGAAACTCCCCTTTCCAGGGTGATGTATAAAATGACAAACCCTGTGTTTGTGTGAGGGGGCATAAATAAGACCCCAACAGAAGAAAGTAGAAAAAATATTAATACAGAAGAAAGTTATGAACTTGAGAAAAAATTCCATTGAAATGAATAGGTCGTTCATTTCAATGGCATTTTCACTTGTGTATAAAGCAATCCCAATATTCTGACTTCATTTACAAAAAAAAGGTATGTTTACTCAATAGGAAACTTCTCTGAGTGTATTCTGACACTTTAACAACTGTGTATGTTAAAAGAAATGAGAGGGCAACATATTAAAAAGTTTCACTTACGTTAGCACAAAGAATCCCCGGTCCTCTACAAGTATTAGCACAAGCATCTGCTGTTTCCCTGAGAACAGAATAAGCACATGAGAAAGTACTCCGAATTTCTTGAAATCCTCAAGAGTCTTTCACTGCCAGCTACTTGTATTAGGTCAAACCAACACAAACTAATCCACCGTTAGAACTCTAGTGGACCTTATCTGGTTTGACCATCAAAATTCACACGTCAAACTTCAGGAGGTCCGCACAACTCTAGTTTTTTGCTTTTTAACACTGCATGTGTAAGAAGTTAACTGACAGCCAGCCTGGCTCATGAGTCCCAGCCCCAAAACAAACATTTTCCCTCTGTCTGTCTGCAAGCATAGCCCCAACTGTCATTGCAGAACTTCCTCAGAAATAGGAAACTGATGCTGTCAACATTTATGACAACCAGGGGACTTGCCACAGAACTTAGACCCAAATAGCCACAGAGAAATTGGGGCCTTGACTTTATCATTCATGATGTGCTTTTAGGATGATAGGATAATCCATTTCTGAATCACGTGACATCTGACCATATACTTGGATGTCAGATTTGGAAATAGATTATCCTAACATCCAACTATCCTATCGCAGATTGGATTTTGGGTTATTTGAGCAATCCTAGTGAACTCCAGTACATAGAGCAGCAGTTTTTTTTCCTGAGTACAAGTCCTTTATCTTCTAAGGTTTTGGCACCTGTATGTACTGTATGCATAACGTTTTCTTCTTTGAAAAGTTTACTAAGAAATCTGTTAAATTGTGTACTACATTGCCAATTCATTGTGAGATTTCTTTTTTGGAAAATTTTAGATGCACGCATTTGAGTTCACACTTGCCTTCACAGCCTTTTCGTGGGAGTTTTATAAATGGATTTTAGCTGAACTTTCAGTCCTGTTTGAGTTGCGATTACTGCCTGTATTTACTTTCATAGAATTTGATACAGAAAACATAGAATTTGACGGCAGATAAGGACTGTTGGCCCACTCCAGTCTGCCCATTTCCCTACCTAATGGATAAGCTGCAGATCCTAGTTATGAAAGACAAACAGGAACCAGCACCTGCTTTAAAACATACAAAGCTCTGTTGTAGCTCTCCTTTTAAGAATTACCAGCCGAGAATGCTAATGTGACACACATAATTTTAATGGTGAATACAAAAGCAAAACTCACTTAAAAATTATGACTGAGAGATTCTGAAGGAGTCCATGAATGGCTAAAGTCCATAGAATTCCTTAAATCTAAAAACGCCATACTGTCCAAAGCAGTTCACACAATTCAAACGGCTGTAAATCCAAAACAAATGAGAACAAGAGCTGAGGGTCGCCCTCCAACTGACGTCACCTGACGCATTTCGCACGTAGCTTTCTCAAAGGCTGACATCCAAAAGTATGCACTTATATTTAAACAGTAACCTTAAAGTGATATCACCCATTTTTTCTCCAATGCAAATAGCAAAATACAGAACATCAAATGATAAAATATATAAAACAAACAAAAAGAGAGAAAGTCAAAACTGTGCTAAATATTCATTATACAGCACCAGTATGCAGCTGCACAACTTACTGCTGGAAATATTCTGCATAACAACATATGATACCTTTATCCACTAGGTCATAGTGTAATCTGTGAACTGCTGAAAGATAGAAGGGAGAAAGAAGATTTAGATAGAAAAACACCCAAATTTAAAAACGTTTTTCTTATTTTTTATACTTTAAAAAAGGCTTAATCGCAATCCTATCATTTAAACTTGGTGTATACATCGCTCTCATAGCAAATATCCAGTACTGCTCCCTACACAAAAGAAGATTGTCAAGATCCCCCCTCTTTTTGTTAGTACAGGTTTTTCAACAGCTGTAAACACAAATCTATGTACACCCTTATCACTTGCTTTTAATATATGAAGAGCTAGGGCATTAGTTTTGTCACCATTTAAAATGGACCTAGCATGTTCACCTATACGCACTTTAAAGGAACGTTTTTTGTTTGCCAATGTAGAAACTGTTACAGGAACATTCTGCAAATGTATACAACTCCGAAGTACTACATGTGACAAAGCCCTTTATCTTAATGTCAATTCCTGTGGCATGATTTTTAAAAGTTTTAGTAGTTTTTACCCATGAACAATACTTACAGTGACCACATCAATTGCACCCCTCCACTGATTTAACTAACCAATTTCTCAGTTTTTCCAGGATTGGTTGTACAGAGTGCACTACAAAATCCTTGATGTTTTTTCCCCTCCAAAACACTACATGTGGATCCCCAACATTAGTATGGAATAAATTAGGGTCCAAATGGACCATATACCAATGTTTTCTAATAATCTTGGCTATTTCTCCTGATTGGAGACTATAAGTGGTGACTAAAGTAGTCTGAGGGTCACCATCATTAATCCGATGTTTATCAATCAACAAGTCTTCCCTTGCTATTCCATCAACTGCACATTTAGCTTTTTCAAGTGTATTACTGCTATACCCTCTACTTTGTAATTTAGCAGTCAGTTCATTCGCCCTCTTATCATATTCCTGTACATCACTACAGTTTCTTTTTGTGCGAATGTACTGACCTTTAGGTATAGCATTAATAACATACCTAGGATGATAACTATTTGCAAGTAAAACAGTATTGCGATCTGAATGACAGAGTGTTTAATTGGACTGTACAAACCACTGTTGGAAATATAAACACACATAATTTGATACAAGTTGATGAACAACCAGCTTACATAACCGCAACTGAAGAAACTGAACAAGATCAGGACCGCTTTTTAGAGAAGAAGAGGAACCATGTGCTATTCCAGGGATTCAGCCACCTTCATCCCGTGGAGACGCCAACAAATAAGGAGACAAAATGTGGAGCCAAATGAACCAGGAGATGCGGAGAAAGAGGAAGTCAAGAGGAACACTGTGGAGAGGTTGCAGAGGGAGACGAAGACGGAGATTTCTGTAATCAATATTTCAAGTTATTAACTGAGTGAAATTGAGATTGGAGTTTTAAACGGGGTCTTTCCTTTACTCCAACACAGAGATTTAATTATTTAAAACGGTGCTGGACCTCAATAGACTGGTATGTAATTTGGGACTGAAAGCCTTTCTTTCGGGGCAAGATCCTAAAATAATGGAATTGAAAATTTGAGACACGTGTTTTCTGATAATGTGAAGGTGTTTAAACCAGTCTCTGATTTCTGTCCCCATTGTCCTCTGCACTTCAAATGTTTTTGAAATGCTGTGAGGAAGATTTGAGGCTTTTAAATATAGATATTAATTTACATTACTATCATAACTTAAGCAGGGCTGAACAGGAAGCCTTGGTAGGTTTGGGGAGAAATGCAGAGATTACAATAAAAGCAGCAGATAAAGGGGGTGCTGTTGTGGTTATGGACATGATTAAATATGACTCTGAAGTTTTAAGACAGCTTTCAGATATAACTTATTATGAAAAACTCAAGTCTGATAATACATTGCTTTTTAAAAAGAGCATTGATGCTTATTTAAAGAAAATAAAAGATGCAGTATTGATTTCTGATAAGGTTCACAAATTTCTAACTGTTGAGTGTCCTATTAGGTCTACATTTTATGTACTTCCTAAAATTCATAAGGACATGATGAATCCACCTGGGAGGCCGATTGTATCAGGTAACAATAGTTTGACTGAACCACTAGCAAAATTTGTGGATTCTTTTTTAGTCAATATTGTTAAGGAACAGGTACCAGCCTATATAAGAGACACCAGTGACATTTTGTCAGTATTAGAGGATTTGGCAATAGAGGAAAAGAGTATTCTGGTAACACTTGATGTCACATCCTTATATTCGAACATTCCACATAATGAAGGCTTGGACGCTTTAGAATTTTATTTGGATGTGAGGTCTATGAAAGAACCACCTACGGAAGTGTTAATTCAATTAACTAAGTTTATACTAGAATACAATACATTTTTCTATAAAATTGATTTCTATCTACAGAAAATGGGTACAGCTATGGGTGCAGGTATGGCACCGAATTATGCAAATCTATACATGGCAAAATGGGAACTTGACACAATTAGGAAGCCTAATAATCCCTTTCTACACAAAATTGATTTGTGGAGGTGCTTTATTGACGATGTTATTATGGTGTGGAAAGGGAGTCAGGAAGAACTGTTTATATTTGTGAAATATTTAGAAAATAGTAATGAGCATCTGTGGTTTACTATTAGTTTCAGTTATACTGAAATTCATTTTTTGGATTTAAGAATTTATAAAGATGGAACAGGTGGTGTGAAGACAGATCTTTACTGTAAGCAATCAGATTGCAATACTATTTTACTTGCAAATAGTTATCATCCTAGGCATGTTATTACCAAGGTATGGTTTGAGTTTTCATTGCTATGCCGATGATACTCAGCTATACCTATCCTTTGCCCCAGGAACACCAAATGCAGTGGATGTGCTGAATACCTGTCTGGCTGAGATAAATGACTGGATGTCTTCCAGCTGGCTGCAACTGAACCCCAATAAGACTGAGGTATTGGTAGTGGAGTCAAACAGAGCTCGTGATGGGATGGCCTCTGATTCTGCGACTGGCATTGTGCTAGGAGCTGTGTCATTGATGGCCTCCCATGGGTGCGAATTCTTGGTGTGATCTTTGACAGAACCTGTCCACGGAGGTCCAAATATCCTCCGTGGTTCGCCTCCTGTTTTTCCATCTTAGAAATATCACTAGGATTAAGCCCTTGTTCCGGCTCTGACCTCCTTACCTTGGTACATGCCTTAGTTACCTCTAGGCTTGACTACTGTAATGCACTCTATCTCGGGTCTCTGAAACTTTCTTCACAGACTGCAGCTAGTGCAATGCTGCTGCCCGCTTTTGACCGGCAGAGTAAGTTTTGTCATATCAGTCCAGTATTGCGTGAATTGCACTGGCTGCCTGTCAGGTGGAGAGTTTTGTTCAAGGTGGGTTTTCTCACTTGTAAGACCCTACATGGACAGGGCCCTGGTTACCTTTCTGATCTCCTGGTACCATACACCTCTATCCGAGATCTCCGCTCCTCTAGTGGGGCCTCCTCAAAGTTCGAGAGCAAGGTTAAGATCTGCAGGGATCGCTTGTTGGAGTTGCTGCTTCGCTTTCTGGAACTTATTGCCAGTTGTAGTGAGAGAGGCTCCCACTATAGAGGCTCTTTTAAGAGTCGTCTGAAGACTTTTTTATTCATGCAGGCATTCGGTGACTGAGTTTTTATATATTTTGTATTTGTATGATATTGTAATTGAAATGTATACAGTATGACACACTGTACCGTTTTTGTGTGGCACCCAGAGCCTTCGGGATTGGGCATCTTTTTAAATAAATTTGATTTGATTTGATTAATGCTATACCTAAAGGTCAGTACATTCACACAAAAAGAAACTGTAGTGATATACAGGAATATGATAAGAGGGCGAATGAACTGACTGCTAAATTACAAAGTAGAGGGTATAGCAGTAATACACTTGAAAAAGCTAAATGTGCAGTTGATGGAATAGCAAGGGAAGACTTGTTGATTGATAAACATCAGATTAATGATGGTGACCCTCAGATTACTTTAGTCACCACTTATAGTCCCCAATCAGGAGAAATAGCCAAGATTATTAGAAAACATTGCATATGGTCCGTTTGGACCCTAATTTATTCCATACTAATGTTGGGGATCCACATGTAGTGTTTTGAGGGTAAAACATCAAGGATTTTGTAGTGCACTCTGTACAACTAATCCTGGAAAAACCGAGAATCGTTAGTTAAACCAGTGGAGGGGTGCAATAGATGTGGTCACTGTAAGTATTGTTCATGGTTAAAAACTACTAAAACTTTTAAAACATGCCACAGGAATTGACATTAAGATAAAGGGCTTTGTCACATGTAGTACTTCAGGAGTTGTATACATTGCAGAATGTTCCTGTAACAGTTTCTACATTGGCAAAACAAAACGTCCCTTTAAAGTGCGTATAGGTGAACATGCTAGGTCCATTTTAAATGGTGACGAAACTAATGCCCTAGCTCTTCATATATTAAAAGCAAGTGATAAGGGTGTACATAGATTTGTGTTTACAGCTGTTGAAAAACCTGTACTAACAAAAAGAGGGGGGATCTTGACAATCTTCTTTTGTGTAGGGAGCAGTACTGGATATTTGCTATGAAAGCGATGTATACACCAAGTTTAAATGATAGGATTGAGATTAAGCCTTTTTTAAAGTATAAAAAATAAGAAAAAAGTTTTTAAATTTGGGTGTTTTTCTATCTAAATCTTCTTTCTCCCTTCTATCTTTCAGCAGTTCACAGACTACACTGTGACTTACTGGATAAAGGTATCATATGTTGTTATGCAGAATATTTCCAGCAGTAAGTTGTGCAGCTGTATACTGGTGCTGTATAATGAATATTTAGCACAGTTTTGACTCTCTCTCTTTTTGTTTTTTTTATATATTTTATCATTTGATGTTCTATTTTGCTATTTGCATTGGAGAAAAAATGGGTGATATCACTTTAAGGTTACTGTATAAATATGAGTGCATACTTTTGGACGTCAGCCTTTGAGAAAGCTACGTGAGAAACGCGTCAGGTGACATCAGTTGGAGGCGACCCTCAGCTCTTGTTCTCATTTGTTTTGGATTTACACAGCCGTTTGAATTGTGTGAATTGCTTGACAGTATGGCTTTTTAGATTTAAGGAATTCTATGGACTTTAGCCATTCATGGACTACTTCAGAATCTCTCAGTCATAATTTTTAAGTGAGTTTTTGCTTTTGTATTCACCATTAAAATTATGTGTGTCACATTAGCATTCTCGGCTGGTAATTCTTAAAAGGAGAGCTACAACCGAGCTTTGTATGTTTTAAAGCAGGTGCTGGTTCCCTGTTTGTCTTTCCTTGATTTTTTGAACGGAGCACTGCTTGTTCCTTTGTGCAGTCTGTTCCACTTGCTTAATACTAGATCTTAGTTAACCAGCAGCCTACTTCTTCTACCCCCACCCCTAGAATTGCCTTATGACTGTCCCATGCATGTTTGAATTCAACCACTGTTTTGACTCCACAACCTTCTCCGAAGGCTGCCCATGCATCCACAACTTTCTCTGTGAAAAATACTTTCTTACATTACCTCTGAGCCACCCCTCTATCTTCAAATTGTGCCCCTTGCTCTTGCACACCTCATTTTTGAAAGATGCTACCTCTTGGACTTTGTTGATTCCCTTGAGGTACTTGAAAGTTTCTATCATGTCCCTGTTTCTCCTTTCCTCAAGGCTATACATATTAAGCCTTTAGTCTCTCTTCATATGTCTTCTGGTGCAGATCCTGCACCATTTTAGTTGCCCTCTGGACAGCTTCCATCTTGTCTATGTCCTTGCAGAGACTGGGTCTCCAGAACTGCACACAGTACCAGATGGGGTCTCACCAGCTGTCTGTACAGAGGATAACAACTTCCTGTTTTCTACTGGTGATGCCTCTCCCTATGCATCCCAGTATCCCCCAGCCCTCCTACTGCCCTCTCACACTTAGCTTGCCCACCTTTAAATCATCTGATATGACTACCCCAGGTCCTTTCCATTTTGTTGTTGTTAGTATCTCACCCCCATTGTGTACTCTTCCCCTGGGTTTTGTTTCCCAGGTGCATTGCCTTGCACTTCTTAGCATTGAATCTAAGCTGCCATACATTTGACCATTCCTCTAACCTTGCCAAGTCCCTTCTCATCCCTTTCCATCCCACCTTGTGCATCAACTCTGTTGCAGATCTTTGTGTCATCTGCAAAGAGACATACTTTTCCTTCCAGTCCCTCTGCAATATCGCTATAAAGACATTAAGAGGACCAGTCCTAATACTGAACCCTCAGTACCCCACTAGTAACCCCTTTCTTCAGCGTGGACTCCATTTACTATTACCTCTGTGTCCTGTTCTCCAGCCAATTCTTTATCCAGGCTGTCATCTTGGGACCCACCCCAGGCTGGCTAACTTGTATATTAATCTTTGTGTGGGACTGAGTCAAATGCCTTGCTAAAGTCTAGGTAGGCCATGTCCACAGCCCTCCCTGATCTACTACTTTGGTCACCCAGTCAAAGAAATCTATTAGATTTGTCTGGCATGACCTTCCGCTATGAATCCATGCTGCCTTTGGTCCTGTGCCCCCTGGCCTCTAGCTACTTGACAATTCTTTCCTTCAGAAGTGATTCCATCATTTTCCCTGTCACTGAGGTTAAACTAACAGGTCTGCAGTTTTCTGCTTCTGCCGTGCTCCCACTTTTGTGAAGGGGAATCACATCCACCCTCCTCCAGTCCTCAGGTACCACCCCATCCTCCCATGATTTGTTAAAGAGGGTAGTCAGTGGTGTCACTAGTTCTACCCTTAGTTCTTTTAGAATTCTCGGATGAATCCCATCAGGCCGCATTGCTTTGTCCACCTTCAGTTTTAAGAGTTCTTTCAGAACCCTTTCTTCTGTAAATGGGCTGGTATCAACTTCTGTATCCAGAGTGTTTCTATTGTTTGTTTTAGGTACCTCCCCCTCTTCATTTGTAAATACTGAGCAAAAATATTTGTTTAGTATCTCTGCCTTTTCACAGTCACCCTCTGCCCACCCCTCCCTTTTATTCAGCCTCACTATCCCTCCCTTAGTCTTCCTTCGCTCCCTGATGTACCTAAAAAAGGTTTTATCCCCCTTCTTAACTGAGTTGGCTATCTTTTCCTCGGTTCGGGCCTTTGCTGTTCTGACTGCCTTCCCAGCTTCCTTTTGCTTTAACTGATACAATTCTCTGTCCTGCTCCTTCTGTGATTCCTTATACTTTCTGAATGCTTTCTTTTTCTCTTGAACCTTCACTGCCACCTCCTTTGAGAACCATAGTGGTTTCTTACATCATTTTGTTTTGTTTATTTGCTTCACACAAAGGCTTGTTACCTCTGTGATGGCAGTTTTTATTATTCCCCATTGTTCTTCCACCCCTCCTTCCTGCCTATTTGCTAGTACATTCCTTAGGCACTCACCCATTCTAGCAAAGTCAGACCTCCTGAAGTCCAGTACTTTTGCCTTTGTATGGCTTGACTCTATTGCTGTGTTTATTGTGAACCATACTGTTCGATGGTTGCTAGTTTCCAGATGGCTACCCACTTCTACATCTGTGATCTTCTCTCCATCTCCATTTGAGAGGACCAGGTCTAAGATTGCTCCCTCTCGAGTGGGTTCCAATACTAGTTGTCTAAGGCATGCCTCCTGTAGGGCATCTAGAATAACCCCACTCTTGGAAGTGGCTGCTGCAACTGCATTCCAGTTAACATCTGGCATATTCAGATCGCCCATCAGCAATACCTCCCCTTTATCTGCCATTCTAAGTATACTTTCTATCATTTCCTTGTCCATTTTCTCCCCCTGAGAGGGGGGGTCTGTATACAACCCCTGTGCGGATTGTGGTGCCATTGCCTGCCTCCAAATTTACCCACAATGCTTCTTCTCCTCCCTGTTTACCCTTTTGTTCTGTTGCCTTGATTCCTCCCCTTATGTAGAGAGCTATTCCTCCTCCTCTTTTACCCTCCCTGTCCCTCCTATAGATACTGTATCCTGGTATGTTTACATCCCAGTCATGGTTCTGAGTGTACCATGTTTCTGTGACTACCACGATACCCACATGTTCCTCCTCCATCAAGGCCACTAATTCAGGAAGCTTGTTACCCAGACTACAGGCATTGGTACTCATTGCTCTCTATTTTTTGATGGCTTTGCCTTCTGTAGCAGCATCCCCACTGACCTTTCTACCTTGGTCTTTTTCTCATTTAGTACCTGTTTTGTAGGGGGAGTCTGGGATTTTCCTGCTGCTTTTCAGTGCCTCCCCCCTTGACTAGTTTAAAAGCTTGCCAATGAAGCATTTAAACCGATTGCCCAAAAGACTTGTTCCCTTCCTGGACAGATGCAGACCATCCTACCAGTATAGGCTGGTGTCCCTCCAGGTGGAACCCCAGTCCCCAATGAAGCCAAACCCCTGTGCTCCACACCATTTTTTCAACCATTCGTTAAACTGCATGGTGCGAAGTACTCTCGCCTCACCCATGCCACTGATAAGCAGCACCTCTGAGAAGGATACTGTGTGTGCTACTTGTCTTGGGCCCTTCCCCAATTCTACAAAGTCCTTCTGCACTGCTCTAATCTCATGATGAGCCAAGTCATTTGTTCCTAGGTGGACAATGATGTCCAGTTCAGACTCCCGTGCAACTGTTCTCGTGATCCTAAGGATGCGCTTCCTGTCCCTCAAGCCATGGCACCAGGCAGGCACCTTACTTCAGTTTTCCCTTCTCCCCCCAGTTCTATCCCCCTAATAACTGAGTCCCCCACCAGGAGCTGCTTCCTTTCCCTGTGGTGCCCTCTGCCTCCTTCCTGAGGGCCTCCCTTGTGACAGTTGTCTGCATCCTCCTTAGTCTCCTCTGTTGGTGCATCCATAGGGGAACTATGCTCCCCCAGAATGGTGTATGGATTGTGGAGTGGAACAACTGACTGGGTGTGCCTCTGTTCCACCACTCTAACCCTCCCTGAGCCCACTGTGGTCCAACTGCTGTGCTTTCTTCGCAACCTCTGAGGTAGTGGTGGTGGCTCTGGTGCTCCCTGGATGGGGGGAGGTTCCCTTACTACTGTCCAGTGCGGCCTGAAGACGGGCAACTTCCTCCCTCAGGGCAGATAGTTGTCTAAACTGTGCCCCCATGAAACAATCAGCTAAAAGCTCTGACCTACCGCTGCGATGAGTGCCTTCCTGTCAGCAAGATGCCCTACATGACAATTTGACAAAGAAAATGCCCTGCTAATCAAACAGGGAAAAATCCAAACATCCAAGTCAGACACAGGTAAACCTCCCCAGCCCCAAAACAGCCTGGTGACTTGTGCTCTGAAAGCAGTCAGCCCCCAAACACGTCAGCTGTGCAGAAGGGCAAACACAGAAAACAGTATTCAGCCCCTGTGGGTTTAAACTCTTCCTGCACTGAAAATCTTAACAACTGTAACAAAAGTAAAGCAAGATCCACCTCCCTCTGTTGATTGAAAGACTGCCTTTTCTGATAATTCTAAGTTCCTTATTTCACCCCTCAGTTAGAAGTATCCTCCACCTGAAGAATATTAACTTTCCTAAGGAATCTGCTTCAAACCAAAGACAATTGTAAATTATAAGGTTCACTTCCCTCTGTTGTGAGCACAACTCGCTTTCTTGCAAATCTTAAGTCCAGTGTTGCAGCTTTCAGCCAAAGGTAGCTTCACCTGAAGAATATTAAGTTATTCAGAGATTCTTTTTATATTCTTTGCTATGGTGACTGTTCTCCCTTGCACAGTCTTCCCCCTTCCTCCTTCAGCCATCCACTTCATCACCCACTGTCTCATGGACTTACCTGAGTTAGAGATCCCCCACAAGTATCCCCCCCAGATGGGCCAGGGGGAGGGACATACTCTCCTGAAGCACAGTCCAGACATCTCCGGGGCCCTATAGGTGGTGAAATGGCTGCAGTGACTAAGTAATCATCCTGCTGTGACATTTTCTGTGTCCTATCCGCCCTCCAATGCAGTGCATAGCCCCATAACCAGCCTTGACACATGTGGAGCACCTTGAGATGGAAAGTTACTCGGCCCCCACGAGGTGCCTCCTATGTGGTAGAATGCTGCACTACCCCTTCCTGAGCTAGCTGCACTGTTAAGCATCAGCACAGTCTTCCAGCCTTGGTCTGCCCAACCAACTTCCCCTATTTTTTCCCGAACTCGGATTGCCTGCATGGGAGCCCAACACACTGCCTGTTGGGCCGTTGGGTAGCCAGTGCTTTTTCTATTACAGAATATGGAACTACATATCCTTGTGCAAGTCTACAGAAATCTTTGACTGCTGGCTTGTGCTGGTTCTGGCAGTGGGGTGTGTCCTCATTAGTTTTTCTGAATTGCTAGTCTCTGGCAGTGGGGTGTGTCCCATTAGTTTTTCTGAACTGCTTGTCTCCTCTTGGAATGGATTCATGCCATGTCTTTCAGATGAGATGTTAAACCAAGGTCCCATCTGCCTGTTCTGGTGGTAGTTTAGGTGGATGTCAAAGATCGCATAGCACTTCTCGAAAGGAGTAGGGGGAAGTTTTATTAGACATCAAATCGGTTTACATCCAAAATTTCATATCAGTATAAAAGAAACATAACAATAAAGAGCAAGTCCATTGCAAACCAAAAGTAAGATCTAGATTAGTTACCCATTCTACACACCAAGTAAATATCACCATTATACTATAAGAAAAAGGGAAATGGGGAAAAAAAGGGAAAAATAAAGAAAGGGGGTGATCCCCTCCAACCCCATTTTTTCAAGTAACTGCATCTGTGTCCATAATCCAGGGTAAATACTTCCATAATTCAGAAATGTCCATAATGGAAAGTTGTGACTTTCCAAACAAATACAGATCACACATCTTTAACTATTTTCCTGCAGTTCAATATAAGTGCAATCTTTTGTTGTAGAGTGAATAAACAACGAGACATCCATATATTCCATTTGATAATAGAAAATAATACATGCAATGTACTTAGATTCCATTTCCCCCAGACATTAGTAACATGACCATATATAATGTTTTCATCGGTGATTTTTGAAAATAATGGTTCATTCCATTGATCAGCTAGATAGGTCCAAAACTCCTTAATAAAGGAGCACTGAAAAAATAGATGTTCAATTGTTTCAACAGTGTTAATGCACCATAGCCTACTGCATATTCTCTCCGAAATCTGTTGTTGTTTGTGGTTGCTTTTAACATTAATTTTCTCATGGTATGAGAGCCAATGGAAGTCCCATATGTACACTGGGATTCTTGTATTTTTTAATAGGGTTTTAAGGGAATCTCTGTACTGAAGAGCACATTTATCAAAAGGTTCTGGGTAGGCACATATAGAAGCTCTTGTTTTTATTTAAGATGTTATGTGGAAGCACTAAGATCTGATGAGAAGTATTCTTCCATTGTTTTAGCCTAAGAAATGTTTATTTTAGATACTGAAGGGCTTCTGACCCTTTTACACTTTAATGGAGTTCTGTTCCCATAAATGGAACCATAATTTGCAAGTTATATAGCCAGCATTCCGACCCTCTTTGTGTGTTAATTAAAAGAGGGCTTAAATTAGTCACCAAGAACACACTATTGAAGAATAGAATTGGATTTACCATGTCCAACCCCTCCATCCTTAACAGGCAGATATAGAATATCCCTTTTAATGGGGTTAAGATGGCTACCCTATACTGCCTGAAAAAATAAGCTGAAGATGGGGGTTTCTAGCTTTTTGGGAACGGGGAATACATAACTTAGATATAAAAAAACAGGGATTAGGAAAGTTTTTATCAAAAATACTCTTTTCTTTTTGCCAATCTTACTTTTGTTCCACTGAGAAACTTTGAACCTCCCAATGGCTAACTTCTCTTCCCATTTCTTAATATCTATCTCACGAGGGCCAAACTTAAACCCAAGGGCTGTTACTGAGTGTGGGGAAATTTGAGTTGGACCAATAGAAGTATCGTGCTGAGGGGAAGGTCCTAATTCTAAAGCGTTGCACTTCTCTAAATTTAATGCAGCCCCCGAAACTATGCCGAAGGATGAGCATTCGGAAATGGCTTCCTGAACTGAGGGTTTATCAGCAGTTAACAAGCATAGGTCATCTGCATATGCTAAAGATTTAGACGGTGCCTGAATGTTTAAGCTAATGATAGGATTAATAGATTGTGAATTATTTATTTTCTGTAGTAAAGGATCTATTAAAAAATGTATAAAAGGGGACTCAGTGGATACCCCTGACTAACACCTCTCTTAAGGGGAACCATGGGGCCGAGCCTCCTGTTTACTATTGGCACCACCATAGCTGTTCTGTACAGAGATTTTATCCAGTTCACCATTTTGTATGGAATTTGATAATGTAACAGGGTTTCCCATAAAAACTTATAACAAATAGAATTGAAGGCTTTCCTTTGCTCTAAGGAAACATGTACCCAGGACAGTTTCTAGAATACCCAGATATAATAATTTCTCTCACTTGTATGAGGTGGTCTTGAATTTTCTGCTGAGGGATTGCACAAACCTGCTCTTGGGAAATGGCAGTATCTGACACCTGTAATAACCTGTTGATTAATGTTTTGGATAATATGTTACAATCGGCATTAAGCATACATATAGGCCTCCAATTATTTAAGTCTGACCTGTCCCCTTTTTTATGTAGAAAGATTAAGGCTTCTTTATTAAAGTTTAATGGAATTTCACCAAGCTCTAGCATAGCATTGAACACTATCATTAATTCTGACCCAAGGGCTTCACCCATAATTTTGTACAGTTCATTTGGGAGTCCGTCTGGACCAGGGCATTTATTGTTTTTTAAGTGGTGTATAACATTCATTACTTCTCCCAAAGACATAGGTTGGCAAATGCTAGTTAGAACCTGAGGGGCTATTTCAGGAGCAGAGATGCCACTTAAATACTTCTTGATTTTCCCCAAATCTGCAGGGATTTCTGCAAATAATTTACTCAAAAAATCAACCAATATTTGCAGAATTTTGTCCGGGGAGTTCTGAAAACCATTTATTTCCTTCTTGCCCACTTGTGTCCTCTTATAATTAAAGGGACATGTCTCTTGGGCCTTTCTCTGAGTGCCAAATTTATGTTGCCAATAGAGGTGAGCAGCCTTCTGTTTAGAATAGGCCAGAATTTCCTTTTGAACTAACTGAATCTGCGTGCTCAGATCCTGCCCTGTGGTGTGAGCAATGGTAAACAGATTTTGCAGTTGCCGACGTTTTTGCAAGCATGATAGGCATTCTACATTGCTTTGGGTATTACTGTACCACTGTAGGAGATTTGAAAGGTCCAATTTTGAGTCCTCCCACCACTGTATAGGGTCCTCATAACATAATAGCACAGATTTCCTAACCGGTAAGAAATGACGCAAGGGATTTAAAAACGTGTCGTCTTTTAACAAGAATGTGTTACATTTCCAAGTTCCCAGCCCTTTTGAAAGGAGGGGGTTACTACCAAGTGTAATTGAGACTATCCTGTGGTCTGAGAATTCCAAGGGTTCAACCTTGGCCTCAGAAATGTTGAGATTTTGGGACAAAAAAATGTAATCTATCCTTGTCGCCAAGGTGCCCTTTTGAAATGTTGGGGAATGTTTTTTTGGGAATTCTAAAACTGCATCACTCAGGTTTGCAGTGTGTGTGATGGTATTCAGTAAGTGAAAGTCACAGAATATCTGTTTTTGTATTTGCTTGTGAGCTTTTGTCATGAAGACTAAGCCCGCAGTTAAAGTCACCCTCAAAGACCACCTGTTTAGATGTGTGCAGGTATGGTTGAATCTGAGACAGTATTTCAATTCTTGTGGTTTTGGTTTGGGGGGCATAAACACTGATAAGATGATATGGGACATTGTGTATTAAGGCAGTGAGAATTAAAGCACATCCAGGGACTACATCATAAAGTTTTAAATCAAGAGAATAAACCAGAATCCTTACACCTGAACAACGTTCTTGAACTATCGACCAATATGAAGGGCCAAGGAGCCAGTGCTTTTAAGCTTACTTTAATTCCTGCAAAGTATGAAGCCTAACATCCTGCAAAAATATTTCACCAATTTTCAGAGAAACTGAAAAGGCAAAGACAGTGTTACATTTATCCATTCTCTTAATGCTATTGACATTCATAGAGTGACATGTAAAAGCATCAAGAGACATGTTTGTTTGAGAGTGAGAACAAGACAGGTTACCAGATCAACTGTTATTTTTTCCTATCCTTCCCACCAACCACTTTTGATTTTGATCTTGCTTTTCTGCTTCTGGCCCCTCTACCCTTCGAACAAACCTCTGTATCTGTGGTCCTCTCAGGGTGAGAAGAGAGGACAGAGGAGGAATCAGTATCCTCACCAGAGTCCGCAGAGGTCTCCTGTAAAATGTCATACGTGTTGGATAAGCATATTGGGGAAGTCCTGACTGTTTTTGAGGGATGGGGGTAGCTTTAAGCTTAGATCTTGAAGAACGTCTGAAAACTATTTGCATAGGCTCCTGGGGGGGGGGCGTATTACTTCTGTAGGATTACAGACTTGTACTGGATCCCTGGTGTCCTCAACCACTGGGTCCTGTGGCACAGGTTGGGGGGCAACCACCAAGGGTTCACCGAGTGCTGGGTTTTGCACTGGAACCGTTGGTAAAGTACCAGAGGTGAAGGGTCTTTCTAGGTCTGGAGTAGGCCCAGAAGTATTCGGTCTACTTCTTAGTTTGGCTTTTTGTGCCTGCGAAATTATGAAGTGTTGGTCTGCCCCACCATCATGGTGCTCTTGATTATGAGCTGCCCAGGTACAGTTCTGGAAGATGTGACCAAGCTCATCACATAAATTACACCAGCATTCGTTTAGACATGCCATGCTTAAATGGCCCAGTTCTCCACATAGATTGCATTTTACAGTGTCACAAACGCTACTTAGATGAGAGGGATCCCTGTACCTATAGCAGGCCTTAGGTTGACCCAGATAGAACAAAACTCCCCTATCCCGCCTAGAAAGAAGGCGCTTGGGAGGCGAATTACACCAGAGTCATTAGACTTCAATAATACTTTCATCTTCCAGCCACCAGTCCAAATATTTTCTGTGTCCAGGATGGCCTCCGGATCCCCAGTAACTGTGCATCTGAGTTTTAGCCAATACAAAACAACTGCCAAGTCTACTCCTTCATTTATAAAAGAACAGAAATAGTTTTATAAGCAGACTTAGTCAAGGGGCTGGCTAGAAATGGAGGCCATAACTAACTGCTTTAAGGTGTGGTATTTCACCAGAATCTTTCCAGGCCTTTTGAAGTTTTAAACTAACATCAAAGGTAGTCTCTCTGGAAATGTGGATAAGGAGTATAAATTTCATGGGCAAAGTATTTCATAGAGTCTTTAATAAGTCCTGGTGACAAAAAATTTGGTCTGGAGGTTCTTGCATACCCCCACATAAGAAAGTCTCACGGCATTATGCCATTTAGCAGGTAAAACCAGTAATCGAAACAAGGAGGAAAATGTCTTTTTCTGCTTGTCTGGTAATTTATTCAGAGGAGCATTCACTTGGCTAGGGCCTGAAACGTGGGCCTCTGTGGCTTTATTCTGGTGACTAAATGTTAGTACCGGGTTTTGAGTCAGTAACAAACCATCAGGTATAGCTAGTGGGTCTGCTGGGTGTGCTGCAATTTAAAGTTTTTATATAATTATGTATATAATTGTTTTTATATTATTCTGTGGATGTATTTTGACATTTGTTAACTTATTATACGGCACTCAGGGCCTCAGGGAATGGGCATCTTTAAATAAAATTTTACCTTACCTTACCGTCTGCTTGCATATTGGGCCCTTCCTGGTCATGACTTGCAATGTCATTGTTTGGAACCTTCGAAGGTTCCACAAAATCTTCTGGTACAGGCAGTTTTATTGGGAAGGTTCCAGAAGACCACTGACCAGAAGTGGGGTGTTTTTCCCAACCTGCCCCACGCAGTGCTTCCTCGACTGACCAGGGCTCAGAGCTAGGGACCGTAACCCCAGGAACTACATTTACAGAAGACTGTGAAAAGGAAATGATAGGCGCACTTACAGCTTCTGCTTTCTCCCCAGCATACGACGGTTCTTTAGGTGAAATATTTTCTTTCCTCAGCTGATGCGACTTGACAGTGTCAGATGCACAGTCAAATTTCAGCCGCCAAATTCTTTGCAGCAGGGCTGCCTTTTTCGAATGGAACCTCTGTTCTTTTGTTTCGAGGAAACACTGCAATTCAAGTGCCTCTTCTGAATTTTCTTGGACCAACTCCAGGTTCTCACCTGTATCGGACACATCTGATGCAGACTCACAGTCCATATTCTCTTCTGTCTCTTGTTCTTGGTTGCCGACAACATTTTTTCCACTTCCATTTTGTTTATTTCCATGTTCTGACGAGTTCATCTTCTTAGAAACATCCACCACTGTTTTTTCCATACCAGTCTCAGGTAAAGGTGAGGTGTGAGCAGAGACTGATTCTGCCACCTCTACAGCAACCTCCTGCACACCAGGACTGTTGTCCGCTATTTTGGACAGCCAGAATGTACCCCACAGGTGAGTAGGTGAATTTCCCTAGTGCCCTAGCCAAATTTCCCCCTGTTCACTAAAAATACCACCAACAGCTTAATCTGGCTCAAGGTCAATTGGCATTCATCTGTATCCCCCTCCACCGGGTCATGCCTGAAAATAGGCAGAATTTGTCTAGTGCGTTTACCCGGTCAACAAAACTAAAATAAAAAAAAAAATGTTTGGTGAAGTCATCTGCCTTTTGTGTTAAATTGAGTATCACCCTCCATTTAAGCTTCAGTGCCATAGACTGAAGGGTCCTGAGGGCTTAATTGGTGCCTTCAGTGTGACAGGCAGAATGGCAGGAGTCCAGTTGCAACCTGCTGTGATCTGTGAGATGATTTAATGCATTGCCTGCTTAAGAGCCCCAAAAAGCTGTTTTCCAAGGATGCGTACTAAAGAGGTTTCCACTGTATATACTGTATAAATAACAAATTCCTGTTCTGCCCTATCTTCTATGATACTGATGTGTGCTTTGGTGACTCTGAGTATCCTGTTAGTGGAGTCTATGACTCCACTTGTTTCTCCCCTTCTACAGGCACTGCAGTGATTCCTTCTCCACATAGGGCACTGTCTCAGCAGCTCACCACCCCTCCAGTCTCCAATTTTGCCATGTGGCAGTGTGGCCCAACTGTAAGAGTGCAGTTTGCATAACATACTTATTCATACCTGCTTATGAAGCAGTGGGTAGATATGTTGGACCTAGAGCCCTTCTGAAACTTAAATTATTATGTTACTATGTTAAAATTACTTTCCCAGAGTTAAACATCCATCACTCATTTCTTGCTTCTGTCCATGATGAGGGACTACCTTCTTCCTTGAGGATGAATAAATCAGAAGCTTTCCATGGGTAGGGGTGGAGTAAGGGCATTGAATGACTTTAGACCTCTTGCAAACAGGCCCAGTGACATAGAGGAAGAGGCTGTCATCCTGCTATGGGAATAAGTGGTTTCCCTGTTTTCTTCCCACCCACCTTAGGAACACCGTAACTGTGACAGCAATATGCTCCTCTGACTGCCAGCAGTACATAGTGCCCTCATCTCTGGCACCACCTATTACTAAGATGCAGCCATGTAGGGTAGAGAAATATATGATGACAGCGTCCAAGGTGATGCTCACTCCTCTTCTGCTGGCTTCAGCTCCTGGCATCCCAGGCTTGGGGTATGAATTCAGTTTGCCAGCATGCTGAGCAGTCCTGTACTGCATGGTGCCATGGAGCAGGTGTAACACTTGGCCAGCTGGTTATGATTATTGTACGATATTGGTAGTATAAATAAATGGTCAGTGTATGAAATGTCAGTCTGTGGATGGCCCTTTTAATTACAAGGTGTCAGCAGCTGAAATCACAGGATGTATTACACTGACCAGGAGATCTCTGAACTGTAATTAACTTCCTTGAGAAATTGCATTTTATGGCCTTTTTATGACCTCATGTTTTTGAAGTGGAAATCAAAGGTGACTTTATGATTTCAGAAACAGGTCATCATTAGGCTGATTCCTGTTGGGTTTTTTTAACACATTGGTGCGTGCCAGTATGGAATTAGTAAGTTCAAAAGATACATGTGTAATTAAGGAGTTATATATAGGAAATGTCTTTTTTTTCTTCTGATGGCACCTCATTTAACATACCTCCTGATAGGAAATCATATTTTGTAATTTTACATTCTAAAAAGAGGAGCTAGATAATTCACAGAAGGGGTGTGGAGACACAGAGTTTAAACTGATACTTGTGTCTGAAATGTAGGTCATATCATCTTGGGACTCTAGAGAGAGACAGCTCTCTGATCTAACTTTGAAATGCACTTCCAGAGGTAATACCTTAGATAGCAAAGATCTAAATGCATTGTGGTAGGAGTTTTGCTTTGTAATTTTCCTTTGTTCTTTTATGTGATTGTGAGCTCTTTGATATAGTGTTCTTTGTTTATATTTTTCATATTTTACCATCTTTTAGTAAAGTAAATTTTCTTTGAAAGACTGCCTGGCTGTCTGCCAGTTCTTTTTTCGTGTGACATATAGGTGGTTAAGTCTGATAAAACTGTTCAAGGGCTTGATGGTGTTACTAAGCCTGGAAAAAGGTAAGAATATACCTAAGGTCTCTTATAGAGTTAAAAGGGTTCATTTTGGATGCCTGGTTAAGTGCCCTTAGGTGAAAGATATATTGCATCCCCCCGAAGGGAATATTATCTGAGCCTGTACATTTGGGTACGCTGGCATAAGGTTCACAGTTTGAATCCCCCCAGAACTTGAGACTAAAGGTGATTCAGACCCAAAAGCAGACAGGAGGGTTACCCTGTCTGTTACCTGTTCTCACGATTGCGCTCTGAGGTTGGTACTGTGGGGGCAGAGGGCCTGACCTGCTGAGTGCATTTGTGACAGCAGGTACCAGTGTTTTTTCTAAAATTTGCAGCACTTTTAACCCTCAGGGAGAGTGTGGTGTAAACCACTGGAAAGACAGCATTCCAACAGTCTGAGGCAGCTTCAGCTAAAAAGGTCTGGTACAGCAGCTTCTCCCTAGTGATTACAAAGTGCAAAAGGGAATAGGAATAGTGGAGGTCATGGATATAAGGGGGGCGGGTCCAGTCTGGTAAGAGCTTGATACCATCACAATAACATCTTTCAGTTGATCAGATTCATTCATCTTTCTGAAGTCAATGCAGTACACAGGCGTGCCGCTTTCTATAAGTCTTGTGAGTTAGAACTTTGACCTCCATATTTTGTACTAGCAGCAGGTAACAATCTTGATTTCTGGTTAAGCATATATAGAGTATATGAGATGACAAATGCAAGAGTAAGTGTGATCAGGTTATCATGGTTTAAGAAGAGCCACATAGTGACAACATTGTGAAGATGGGCCATAACTATGGGTTAGATACTGAGAGTGGACAGACAATATGCAGATGGCTGGGTCCTTTTCAGAGGCCTTTGTCCGTGGATTCAAAATGAAACCAATGGTAAGGCTTAGCTACATCTGTAGGAATCTCTCAGAGTTGGATCCGAGTTAAAAATGAATCCAGTGGTTAGTGATGTTAGAAAACAACACTTCATATAGCAAAATAAACACAATAAAGGTGCTCTACATATACAAGCAGCCATAGATAGGTACAGAACGTTTCTTATTGAAAAAGACAATGTTGGACAGGGCACCAGGGATATTCCCTACTGTTTTTGAAAGAATGCTGCAATGTGATTGATCAGTCCTGTGGGATGCTGACTGCACATTTCACTGCCACCTGGAAGACCGTGGTTCACATATGAGCCCTGCATTCCATGCTGGAGCCGAATGAGAGTTGAGTACACGATAGAGATGAGATATTCTGCTTCTAAGGAGGGAGATTGCCAGCTGCCCAGTGTTCACACAACTCCTGCCAGTCAGTAATGGATTAGCACTGGTGTCAACTGGAAAGGCAACAGTTTTCCCTCCCTCTTTCTAGAGGAAATGTGTTGCTATTACAACTCAAATCATACGGGTTGGGGACGGGGATACCAGTGAAACACTTGGTGGGGGGAACTGCAACGGATCATTAACTTTCACCTGTTTGACTACAAAAGATGAGCAAAATGGGGCTTTGATTTAACATTTGAACTGAAGAATGGCCTCTGCAACCATGCAAGCCCCACACCACCAGTACTGCACTGCTGATGCCTAGTTCAGTTTACTCAGACCTTGAATAGTTCTCTAAACCAGTCTCAGGCACCAAAGCAATGTGATAAATATAGATCCATCAGTATCAGAAGAAGCAGTGTAGTCTGCTGGTTATAACACCCGCTTGGAGACTGCAAAATCATACTGTAGGTTCAAACCCCACCAGAGCCAAATACTCACTTTGTGACCTTTGGCAAGTCACATAACCTCTCAGTGCTCCCTTCCCCCCAGCTGTGGAAATGGGTACTTAAAAAACATCCATCCCTTAAAGGCAGTATTTAAGATTCAGGTGTGATCGCACTGTTATATCTATTTTACTGATTACTTCTTTTATTTGAATTTCATTCATTCTTTGGTAGTTGTTGCTTCAATTTTTGATTGCTCTTCACTTTTTGTGTTTTGCACCTCCTAGTCACTATATATATACATATATATATATATACATACATAAGACAAAGAACCTCTGCGCAAACACTGAGGCAAGGGTTACCCTAAAGGGCATTTGGCAGGTTGCTCATAGGTAACAGCAATGTTATGTTAGTTTTTGCATTTGTGGTGTACATAAGCTAGTAGTGTGTTAGGAAGCATATAGACATGTTTCTGTTAGTACTCTTGCAAATGTGTGTGAGAGGGTTTTTCGGTACTATGCACTTCTGCTTAAAGTTGACTAGCATAACATTCTGTGGTGATTTGCATATGCAGCCCATGATGCTTTGCATTGTGGGGGCATGTGTGATTTTGTATTTTATATACATACATACATACATACATACACAGTGCAGCCCTCTTAAATGCATACCCTTGGGGCCAACAAAAAGTATGCATTTAAGAGGGCTATACGTTTATCAGCTCTTGTATTCTAATAGTGAGCGCAACTTGCAGTATGTGCCAGGGGACTGGGTAGGAAAAAGAAATGTCAGTAGCACTTAAGTGCTTCTTTGGTTGGGATAAAGTGACTAATGACATGCTGTGGCATTCTTTTGTCTGATTCCTGTGTGAGGAAAGGTGCTTCTGGGATTCATAAAGTGCTTCTGTGACATTCTTGTGGGTTCTTTGCTTTGAATTAAGTATTTTGGGAAGGTGCTTCTGTGACTTGGGTTTGATGGTTAGAAGGCTGAAGTAGGTGCTTAACACCTCATTTTTATTAGAGCAGGCTTACAGACAAGTAATTGTAATTGCTAATTGGTAAAGGCAGCTACAAGCAGTGTCAGTAAATTGGGCTAGTCAGTCCACATTTGAACAATAAAACTGAGGGAAAAATATTCATTTAAAAGGATCCTTATATGTGTTTAACAGGTTTATTTAACATAGGAAATATAGGGAAAAAAATCAGGACTTGGAAATTCTATGCCTTTATGCGGGCTATCTCTCTATGTGCTTTTTGGAAAGGGGATATAATGGCAACATCCATAAGCAAGTATTTGTCAATGCCGAATGTTGTCTTGCTGGTGTTGGCATTGGTAGTGTGGGAGTTAAGAGGGACGCATAAAAGGAATAGCAGTGAAGCATAGAACCGATGTCAACCCCACCCCACCCTGCAGTGAGTGACAGGCATCGGGGTGTGCGTTTGTGTCGCTGGTCATAACATACTAACATACTAACATACTATTTGCCAGCAGATTAGGCCTTATGGTCTATCAAGTCTGCTCGAACCTAGATCCTTAGTTGGGTGCGAGACCCTCCCACCCTTGTGCTCCAGAAACCCCTATCATCCATCCCCACCCCTCGGGATAGGCTATCATCTGATACATCCACTTTCTGTGTCTGTCCCACCCTTCTTAAAGCTCTCCACTGTGGATCTCTGAACCAGCTCACCAGGCAGAGCATTCCAAGGGTCCACCACCCTCTCAGTGAAAACCTCCTCCTCTTTTCCCCCTCACCCTTCCACCTTCCAACTTCAAACCATGCCCTCTGGTGATGCCTCCTGCTTTAGTCTAAAGATCCTCCATGTTTACCCTATTTATTCCCTTGAGGTACTTGAAGACCTCAATCATGTCCCCCTGTCTCTCCTCTCCTCCAATGAAAACAGGCAGAGCTCCTCAAGTCTGTCCTCGTAAGTCAAATCCCTAGCCCTCGTGATCATCTTTGTTGCCCTCCTCTGTACCCTCTCCAGGAGCTGTATGTCCCTCTTCAAGTGTGGTCTCCAGTACTGTACACAGTACTCAAGGTGTGGTCTAACCAGTCCATTGTACAGTGGCAGAATCACTTCCTTGCTCCTAGAGGTGATCCCCTTGCGATGCATCCCAACATCCTGTTTGCCTTGCTAGCTGCTCTCCTGCACTGCTCAGTGTTATTCTATACATGTATCCACCATGACCCCTAGGTCTTTTTCCCCTGTTGAGGCTTCCAGCACCTCCTCCCAGGGTGTACCTGTGTTTAGGTTTCCCGACCAAGATGCAACACCTTGCACTTGGTGATATTGAAATTTAATTTCCATGTGTGAGCCCAGCTTTCCAGGGTGTCCAGGTCCCTTGCAGGGCCAACCTCCCTCTTCTCCCTCAACTACTGCTCCCATCTTGGAGTCATCCATGAAGAGACTCATTTCACACCTATACCATCCCTGATGTCTGATATGTATGCATTAAACAGGATTGGACCCAGGACCGAGCCCTGTGGTACCCCACTACCAACCTCTGTAGGGTTCGAGGCTCCCACAGACCACTACTCTCTGAGTGCGTCCAGCTATCCAGTTTTCAATCCATCTGACCATCAAAGGGCCTACTCCTAACCCCATCAGTTTCTCCACCAGACCATTGTGAGACAGAGTCAAACACCTTGCTGAAGTCCAAGAATAATACATCCACAGGCTTACCCCTATCCAGTTCTGATGTTACCCATTCATAGAACTCCACAAGGTTGGTTTGACATGATCTACCTGGCACAAACCCATGCTGCCGACTATCCAGACCTCCCACCTCCTCCAAGTAAACCCCCAATCGTTCCTTTAGTATACTCCATTAATTTTCCCACCACCGAGGTTAAACTGATGGGTCTATAGTTTCCTGGTACTTCCTTACCCCCCTTTATGGATTGGTACACATGTGCCTCGCAATCCCTAGGTACCCTCCTGTCTCAAGTGACCTGTTGAAAGCTCCGCCAGGGTGCAGCCAGTATGTCCGCCAATTCATAGTACTCTCGGATGAATGCCATCCGCCCAGGAGATTTGTCTTTCTTTAGGGCCTGAGGGCAAACCACACCCTTTTGGTGGGGATGGCATCATCTGTCCCCTCCACCTTACTGGTCTTTTATCCTTAACCAGATGTGACACCCTGGGGTACCTTTCCCTCCCTTTTGCTCCATTTCTGCTGCTCCCTGATCCCACCCTGCCGCTTCTATCCTTTGTGCCTTGCTTTGTAGATATCCCATCCCCTCCCTAGTGAACACAGAGGCAAAGTACTGTTAAATACCTCTGCCTGGTCCCTCGCCTCTTCCACCCACCCTCCTTCTGATCTCAATCTGCTGAGATGGCCCTTAGTTTTCTCCGGCTCCCCAATGTACGAAGAACCCTTTTTCCCTCCATATATCCCTGTGCCAGCCGATGCTCTTTACTGGACTTTGCTCCCTCACCATACGGGTGACTTTTCTAGATGCAAGCTGGTACATTTCTTATCCCTATCCTCTTGTTGTTTTATATTTTTTGAAGCCGCCTTCTTTCTCTGACTGCTACCTGGACCTCACTGGACCACCAGCATGGTTTATGTGACCTTGTCCACGTTTCAACTTAGCGCAGATCCTGACTGCCTCTTGAAGTCCCCTGCTTATGACCTCCCATCTCCTTTCCACACTTGTTGTTGAGGTAATCCCTCAAGTGATCCTTGAGAATATTTCCCATGCCCATAAAGTTCGCCCCTGAAGTCCACTGCCAGTGTCCTAGATCTCACCCCACTCCCCCAATGCTTATTTGAAACCAGACAGTATTGTGGTCACTCCCAGTCAGGGGTCCTGTACAACCATGTCCCTTACCAGATCCCCATCTGCCAGAACCACATCCAGGACATGCCCCTCCCTTATGGGCTCCATCACATGCTGTGTTAAGAACACATCCTGGAAGCCATCCAGCAGCCTCTGCTCCTTGGCCACCTTAGAGGACATGGTTCCCCAGTTAGTACCTGGCATATTAAGGTCCCCCATCAACACCACTCCTTCCCCTTTTGGACCACACTGGGCAATGATGTTGTCCAGCAAACCATCCTCTAGAACATCACTCATCCCGGGGGGCCTATATGCTACACCCAGCTTGACCTTATCTCCTGCTGGGGATCGTAAGGTGACCCATAAGGCCTCCACGTTTCCCTCTGCCTCTTCTACCATAGCAATTTCTATGTCATCTCTAATGAACATAGCCACTCCACCCCCTCTGCCCTCCTTTCTATCCTTCCTAAGCATAGTGTACCCCCGTACATTTAGGTCCCAGTCATGGTTTTTGTTGTCCCACGTTTCCGTGACTGCGCGCCATCCACCCCCTCGAACAGCATGGCCTGGAACTCTGGCAACTTGTTTCAAACTCCTGGCATTTACTAACACTAACCCCACCCTTATCCCTGATCCTTTTGTCGAACCCCACCCAGATTCCTTATACTTCCATCCTCCCCTGCTCCTCCTGAAACCTCCACCTCCAGTCTGTTTCCCCCTCCCTTGGGCTTGAAGGCTACTCCTCATCTGGAGGAGGGCTTCTGGTCAGCCCCTCCCTATCCCTTCCCCTTACAAGTTTAAACCCCACCTTTCTTGTATGTAGTCAGCCATCCCTGTTTAAGGACTTCCTTCCCTAATGGGGCAAGATGAAACCTGTCCTTGGCATATAGTCCCTTATCCTCCCAAACTCCATTCCAGTTCCCTAACACCCCAACCCATTCTCTTCACCCACTTCCTGAGCCATTTATTAACCTCTGTGAGCTTCATTTTTTCTCCACTGAGGCCTTTGGTACTGGCAATATCTCCAAAAGGAAATGTTGCATCCATTATCCGACAGACTCTGGCAAGTTCTTGGAACCTTGCTTGATTTCATAATGCTATTTCCTCTAGATCATTAGTTCCCAAATGCACCAGGAAATCCGGTTTCCTCCACAATCCCTAACCATTTCATACACCATGAACTTTGCTCTGTGCACTGTCAGCCCAGAGATACTCACTACCTTCACCTGGCTATGGCATCCACCCCTGTCCCTCCCAATGGATACCCTTAATCATCGAGTCTCCCAGTAACAGAACCTTAACACCGCCATCATCCTTATGGTTACCTCACGCTCATGTATTTCACCTCACCCTACCCTGCAGAGTCCTGACAAGTGTTGCGTTGTGCCTTAGGGTCATCTGGCCTTATGCTCACCCCATTTCATAAGGATGTACATTGAGATGGGTGCAGCTTAGGAGAATGAGTTGAACTTTGGGGCTGAAGAGTCCAAGGCACACCTTGATGCCTGTCAGCGGCTGCAGGGTGGGGGTGGAGGATCAATGGCATAAGCAGTACAGCAGACAATCCAAAGACACACCCCTGATGCCTGTTAGTCTGTACAGGGTGGGACGTAATGGTTAGAAACCATAATCCCATGGCATGTGTTGGTATTTGCACTCCAAATTTTAAAACATGGGCTTTTTTGTGACCCCACCTCATGAAAGCATTTGGGACCTCTGCACATGAACAGTGTCCCTATAAGTTTGTTAATCTGTCTCGAACATTGATTTCCCACAGTAACTGTGCCATTCTGCACCACATTAAAATGTCAGCTGCACCACTGATAAGGAGGTGTGAAGAGATGGCAATGTTGAAAATCTGGGTGAAAATATTAAACATTCTCGAGTTATGAGCATGTGTGAAAACTGTACATCGTACGCTCGTAACACTGTAATTTAGTGGAATTATTTAATCAGATTTTAGCCATTTGGGACCTCTGCTCATGAACAGTGGCACCATGATTATCTTAATCTGCCTCGAACATTAATTTCCCACAGTGACAGCGCGATTGTGCGCCAGATGTGCGAAACTACATTTTGGGCAGGTTGTGACAAATGACAGCTGTACTGTTCGTAAAAAGGTGTGCAAAAATTACAATGTAGAAAATCTGGAGTGAAAATATTACAAATTCTCGAAGTTACGACTGTGCGTGAACACTGCTCAACGCCGCTTGTAACAGTCATTTTATGGAATTTTTTCACCAGATTTTCAACATAGGCATTTTGGGAGCTCTGCTCATGAACAGTGTTACTGTGATTTTCTTACTGTGTTCTGAACATTGTTTTCCTACAGCAACTGTGCCACTCTGGCGGATGTGTGAAAACACACAGTTTGGGTAGGATGTGGAAAATAAAGCTGTACTGTTCATAAGGAGGAGTGAAAAAAATGGCAATGGTGAAAATCTAGATAAAAATATTACAAATTATCGAAGTTACAGCGTGTAGGAAACTGCACAACACTGCATATGTACCGTCATTATGGATGTTTGTCACTAATTTTTAACATAGGCATTTTAGGACCTCTGCTCGTGAACAGAGTCACTCTCATTTTCTTAATCTGTCCAAACAGTGATTTCCACAGTGACCATGCTATTCATGCGGAAGTGCGAAACACAGTTCGCCAGGATGTGAAAATGACAGCTGTACTGTTCGTAAGAATATATGAAAAATGGCAATGTTGAAAATCTGGAGTGAAAATATTTCAGATTTGCAAAGTTACCAGGGTGCGTGGAAACTGCACACGCCACACTCATAGCACAGTCTTTTAATGGACTGTTGTCACCAAATTTTCAACATAGGCATTTTAGGACCTCTGCTCATGAACAGTGTCACTATGATTTTCTTAATCTGTCCCGAACACTGATTTCCCACAGCAACCGCACTATTCTGCGCTGGAAATGCGAAAACACATTTTGGACAAAATGTGAAAAATGACAGCTGTATTCTTCATAAGGAGGTGTGGAAAAATGCCAATATTGAAAATCTGGAGTGAAAATATTACAGATTCGCGAGGTTACAAACTTGCGTGGAAACTGCGCAATGTACACTCATAAAAGTTATTTTTTTTAATTATTTCACCAAATTTGCAACATAGGCTTTTTGAGAGCCCACCTCATGAACAGTGGCACTGTCATTCCATTAATTGGCCCTGAAAGGTGATTCACACAGTGATCATGGAATCACCTTTCGGGACCGACTATCGCCATGATAGTGCCTGATTTCATGAGGAGGGGTCCCAATAACTCCATATTAAAAGTTTGGTGCCAAAATTCTCAAAAATGCCTGAGATATGCACCAAAGTTAAAAAAAAAACAATTTATGCCATTATACAGCTTACCGGCATTTCTTCAGTTCGCGGTCGGCTTTGAAGAGTGCAGACGTGTTCCCGGTCCACTGAAGATCATCGTGCCGGGCTCAGGAGGTAATTATGGGGTGAGGGGTGTGTGTGTGGGGAGGTGGGGTATGCAGTGGGTAGGCACGAGTTGGGGGAGGGGGCCGCAGACAGCCAGCAAGGGACCATTTTCTACTTTACAGGGTTACAGAAAAAATAAACATTGCGGAAAGGTTTTTCCTTTTAACAGGTACTTTTGGCATGCTGGGGTGGGCTCCCAGTGTGCCACATGTGTGTTTTGGGGTGGGGGACTGGAGCTGATGGGGATTAGGCACCCCCTTGGCAAACAACTGGCATGGACAAGAGATACGGCGGGGATTGGGCCCCTCCGGCAAATAAACTCAGGAGGGGGGCATGATGATACTGACAGGGGATTGGGCACCCCAATGTTGGCTTCTGGGGACTATGCGAGGCAGATGGCACAGCCGCCATGTCTAAGTGAAATGTTACACCAGGAAAGGCATGCCCTGCAATGAGGTGGAGCTCCCTCATTGCAGCCGGCTAAAACGTTTTATTTGGTAGCATGCTTTTGCACTGCTGTCATAGACAGCATGCAATCTAATTTGTGCCATGGAGCCCAGCCCCAAAAGCAGCGGTGCCACTGGTCACAACACGACTGCCTCCAAAACCTGCTATTCTAAAGTTACCACAACATGTTTCTTATGCACGCAGAAGACAACATAAAAAGCTAAAGATAGAGCCCTAGGGATATGTAGACCCAACCTGATTTTTGTAAACTGAGGCACTATAAAAGATAAAAAGGTAGGCCTAAAACTAGAGTCTTGTTTGTGACCCAATACAACCATTTATCTGATGTGAATGGCAAACATGTGACCAAACATTGGGATATTCCTAGCACAGGTTCTAGCCTGTCATTTATTTCTAAGCACTTATTTCTTTTCATAGGCTGCCAATCTGAAAGACTGAATGCACCTCACTATAGAATTTGAAACAGGCACCACACCTAAACAGGCTGCTACTACTACTACTACTCAAAGGCTGTTTTAGATGTAGTCAGTGCTCTATTTGTAAGCAACTGTTACAAGGGAATCATTTTTCAACCCAGGTACAGACAGTAAGTATTCAAATATAACATTGTGCTTCTTATCTGATTTTATAATTGTTTTAAATGTTTTAATTGTTTAAATAGAATTGTATGTACAGCACTCAATTGCAAGACAAGTTTTGTAATATACTATGCTGTTAGTGCCTGCAATTGTGCCTATATACAGTAGGTAGCACAATTCGATAACTCAGAATGAGATTGCAGGAACATGTAATGACAACAGTAAATGGAAACCAGAACAATGCTCAGTGAGAAACATTTTTTTTTTAAATATCATGATATCATAACAGCAACCCCTTTTTAGTTCATTTTCTGGGGGTTGATTGTATCAACTCTAGGGAAAAGTAGGTGCTAGGATGAGAGCCATCTTGCAGAAAGATGCCAGATTGATTTTCAGTGCAATAGTGTGCATTCATCAGGGCTGACTGAAATGCTGGGTTTTAAGAATGTTCAAATACTCACGTATGTTTTTGGACATGGGAGTGCAAATTCCACCTGGACTCTAACCTCTGAATGCAATGACTGTGACTTTGCTCTGAAAATGATGCAAGCATCAACGTTTTAAAGCATGTATACTTTTGGGCCATAAACAGCATCACGTGTCATGAATGCATCAGGATTTTGAAAATATGATGCAAAATCCTGCACATTTCCCAGGATGCAACACGCATCGGAAATCTAGACACAAGTGCTGAACCTGGAGCTTTGAAAAGCCTTGTCTAAATATTTTCATTTTGGTTACAAGAGTTCGCTGTCTAAGGAATACAGCATGCACCTGAGTAAGTCAGAAATCTAAGACAACGTTTACCTCGGGGAGCTTTTTTAAAGGTAACACAATGTTGTTTAAAGATCAAAGGCAATGCCTGTTTTTCTTCCCCGTAATTCTGCTAATCCATGTGTTTATTTAATAAACAGGCATGTGTCTCAACATTTGATTAGTGTGTCCTGACTGATTTCGTACTCTAAGGGTAATATTTCAACTTTTGAAACATCCAGGGATGGAGCTGCAGCCTGCAGCTGATCATTTGTTCTCACATGCTGTCCTAGAGCCGACAGCCATTGATGTCATTCAAGGACTGACATCAACTGCTTGTGTGTGTGGAGTACAGAGAAGCTGCATGTGAGGTCTGCCTTGAGGTCTAGTTTCTCCTGGGAAAAAAAATGAAGAACGTCAATTAGCAATGCGCTATAATGCTCACTTTAAAATGATTAATAAATGTTAAAAAAAATCGTGAGTCATTCATTGAATTCAGTTAAGTGGCGCGTGGTGTTACTGAATTTAAAATCCGGTACTCTTTTTTTGGTTTAGTTTGCCAAATTGTCAGGGCTCATACCTACAAGCTGCCCACTAGTGTGTAATGTACTGTTGTCATTTGCACATTTAATTTCAGTACATGTAGAAAAACAATTCTGTTCTTAAAACCAGCAGAGGAACTGAATAAAACACTGCCGCAGTTCAATGTGAGTGTAACAGAGTGCTGGACGATTGCTCTTTTAGAAACTGATTTGTGACACATGCTTGTCTTAGTAGATCTAGTAATTTGGGCAGGTTTGATTTCTTTTTCATTAATGGGAATGCTTGCAAATATTAATCAATGAGTGTAAGAGAGAGGGATGTTTTCCGATACAGTAAAGCACTCTGGCAGCTCACATTATGTTAAATTGTGTTACTGTGAAGTGGCAAGCTGCAAAGTTCTGATTCTGTGTTTCACTGCAAATTTATTTATTTATTTATTTAAATGTTTCACCAGGAAGGCACATGATGATTGTTGCTTGTTTTCTGGTGCGACCTGTGGGGAAGGGGTACAATAGGAATGAGACATTAAACGTTCAAGTTATAAGTTCAACATTAACATACAGTTGTAATGCAAGTGTTACAAACAGTGTTACAACAGTGCTGCGCATGATAGGCAGAAAGAGTGGACAATAATAAGTGCCAGGTTAATAAGTAAATAAGTGTTTACATGAAAGAAAAGGGGGAAAAGAAAGGCAGGGGTGAGGTGGGGGGATGGGGAAGAGTCGTGTCTCTGGAGACCACTTCAGGATGTGAGGAACCCTGCAAGGGGACTAGTGAGACCAGAGTGAAGGGGATAAGGAAGTGTCCCAGAGAGACCGCTTCAGGATGGTGGGGGAAAGGAGTAGGTGAGTGATACAAGCCCTTTGGGGGGTAGGAGAGGGACCCATGGAGAGCATTTGGGGTCCCTTACATTCTGTGAGAGATCAGGGGAGGCCAGTAAGGGGAAACAATTTGGGGGAAGGGGAGAAGAGCTAGGAGTTTGGGGGGTGGGTGTGCACAGGGTAAAATTAAAGTGATGGTAGAGGTGTAGGGTTTGTCCAGGGCTTAGAGGAAGGAGTTAGGGAGGGACATGGCAGGAGCAGCTAGGAGCAAGGTAATTATTGAGGGCAGTGCTGATGGAGTAGGCAGAGGATGTGTGTCGGAGTTGAAGGGGGAGGGAATTCCAAATTTTTGGGCGGTGGTGACAGTAACCTGATTGGCTGATTTGGGTGGATCTGTGGGGGACTACGAGGGTGTGAGTCGGTTGATCTAAGGAAATGGGAGGGTGGGGGGTGTTATAAAGGAGGAGGTGAGGTAGGAAGGGAGCTCACCCAACCAGTGTTTGAGGTGAATTTAACACAGTGGAAGTCCCATTTGTAAGAGAGGGAAGGATAGGGCACAATACAGATCACAGTGATGGGTGCGAGTGGGGGGGCATCCAGGGCAAAGCGGCAGAAGGAACTGAAGAGGATGTCCTGTCTGGCCAGGGGGGACTTAGGGGCAGCACCATAGACTATGTCACAGTAGTCAAAAATGGTCAGTATCATCATCTGAACAAGTTCACACCTATCCGTAGGAGGGATACAACTGCGGTTCCAGAACAGGGCACCAAGCTTGGGGCGCAGCTTTTTCTGGATGGTGTCCAGAGAAGTTTAGATGCTGGTCCAACCAAACACCTAAGTACCTGAAGGAGGATGTGTCCTCAAGTAAAGTCCCATCAAGGGTGTGGAAAGTGGGTAAGGAGGGAAGACTAGAGAATCTCTGTCTTGTGCCAAAGGTCATGGAGATAGTCTTCTTGGTGCTGAGGAAAAGTTGATGGTTAGCTAACCAGAGCTGAACCTTGTCAAAGTCTTGCTGTAAGCTGGTTGTAACCTCATCAGGACAGGAGCCAGATGCATACAGGACTGTATCAATGGCATACATATGTGTAGCAGAGGATGGGGAGCAAACAGAGGGAAGGTCATTTAAGAAGATGGAGAATAGGAGGGGCCCTAATACAGAGCCCTGGGGGACTCAAGTGCTAATTGGGAGGGGAGGGGAAGTGACGTCCAAGATCTTAACTGATTGGGTTCTGCCAATAAGGTAGGCTTTGAACCAGTTTGTGGTGGAGGGAGATAGGCCAGCTGCTGGGAGTCAGTTGAGGAGAAGGGAGTGAGAGACGGTATCAAAGGCCTTGGTGAGGTCGACATAAATGGCAGAGGTAATTTGGCCATTGTCCATCCTGGTTAGGATGTAGTCTGTGAGCCGTAGGAGAGAGGCAGTGGTTGAGTGAAACCAGACTGGAAAGGGGTGAAAAAGAAGGTGTGAGATAGAAAAGAGGTAAGTTGGGAGAGGGCAATGTGTTCTTGAAGTTTGGCAAGAGTAGGGAAGAGAGAAATGGGGTGACAGTTGCCAGGGGATGAGTGGTCACCCCTTTGGGTAGAAGGAGGACCACAGCATGTTTCTATGAAGAGGGGACCGAGGCAGTAGAGAATGAGAGATTTAGGATTATTGAGAGGGGGTAGGCAATGTCGAGGTGGAGAGGGAGAGGAGTTTTGGGTCAAGACCTTCAGGGGAGGCACCTTTAGAGGGATTGATGGTGAGGAGGGCACTTAGGGCATCATTTGGGTTTACAGTAGCAAAAGAAGGGAGGTGGGAGGTGATGAAGGGGTACACTGGTAGAGGTGGGGAGGGGGAGGGTAGGAGGAGGATTTCAGTAGCTCAGTGGCGGAGGAGGTATAGTAGGAGTTAAATGCCATATCTATGGATGGTGGGACAGACATTAGTGAGCTACTTACTTTAAGTACTGGGGGGTGGGTGAGATGAGGGAGTAAATAGGGCGTGAACCACCTTCCAGAACTTTGAAGAGGAATTTATGTTGGCGATGAAGGCAGATTTGAAATATTCGGACTTGGCTAACCTTGTAGCTCTTGTGCAAGCATTTCAGAGCATGCGGTAGTTCGCAAGGTCACTAGGATACTGGATAGCTTTATGATGCTTCCAGGCTCAATCTCTAGCCCTGAGACAGGACAGAAGTTCAGGGTTATCCAAGGTAAGTGGTTGTCTCTGACTCTGGTTTGTTTGAGTAGAGCAAAGGCATTCCACTTTGTCAGAAAGATTTCTTTGAAGCAGGCAAGGGCCTTATCAACCAAGGGGAAGGAGGTTGGGGGGACCAGTCAGAAGTGACAAGGTTACTCAGGAGAGGTTCAAGGTCAAGAGACTTGAAAGAGCGTAGTTGCATGGTTTTGTGTGGCGATTTAGTTCTGTGGACTAACTATGAATATTGGGTTATGGTCACTGAGAGCATCGGGGTGGATGCCAGAGGTGATGATGCGATGGGGTGGGATGAAAGGCAGATAAGTGTGAGTGTAACAGCACTGGACATTGGTTCTTACAGAAGGGGATTTGTGACACATTGGCTTACTACTTTCTAGTAGTTTTGCCAGGCATGATTTATTTTTTTATAAAAATAATGTTTCTAGAACATTAACTGAAGACATGCAGTTGATAAATTCTGCAACATGCTGCCGCCAAATACATAAGAGCATGAGAGAGAGAGGTTTATGTTTTCTGATACAGTAGCTCATACAGGTCGCACTGCTCTATGAAAACATTTGTCAGCTTGCATATGCGTAGTGTCCTTATTGTAAAATGGCAAGCTGCAAAGTTCTAATGTAGGATTTTATTACTTTTTTCCTCCAATTAACAGTCGCAATAGAGCATATCTTGCAAGAAGCTAAAAAGACACACACACACACACACACACACACACAATGTGGGCAGAGTAACTACATCTATCACTGTTACAGTGGCATTTAAAAACTATTTTAAATCCTGTTTAACGCAACTGCAAAAAACAGACATCCACTCCACTCTTCACACAGGAAGTGGTCTGTGAGGATACAGTAGCCAATAAATATTCCTTCAGACATTTGAGTACCTGAAGGAATATACTCTGACAGCCTTCACAACTCAAGCTACTGTCCCTGAGGAAAAGACAACCTCAGCACTTGCAGCTGAGCAGAGATTCACTGAGAAAACATAAACCAGCTTCACCATCACAGTCAGTTTATTTATGTAAACCAACAGAACTATTTCACTTTGACATGTCTACTCAGAATTAAAAAGAAAAAAATAAAACCATGCCAGTGCTGTGTATGGAGTCAGCAGTCCAGGTACTCAAATAAAACATCTGAAGGGATATTTATTATTGTATCCTCACATACGACTAGCTATGTGAAGAGTGGAGTGGGCGTCTGTTTATTCAGTTGCATCAATCAGGATTTAAAGTATTTTTAAATGCCACTGTATCTGTAACAGTAACAGTAGCAGATGTAGTTACTCTGTCCATATATAGTGCGTGTATGTGTGTGTGTGTTTCTTTTTACCTTCTTGCAAGATATGTTGTACTGAGATTGTTCAGTTGGAGAAAAAGTAATAAATCCTACGTTTGAACTTTGCAGCTTGCCATTTTACAATAAAGAAACGATGCATATGCAAGCTGACAAATGTTCTAGAGAAACGCTGCCTTTGTGAGTGACTGTATCAGAAAACATGAATCTCTCTCTCTCTCCCACTCGCTCTCGCACACTCTTATGTATTTTAGGGTTGCCACCTTTTAAGAAGCCTAAAGTGGGACATTTTTTACTAAAGCATGCTTTTCACAGGATACTGTGTATCCTCGACCAATTCAATACCTGTTTACTCTAAATAATCAGAATTAAGATCAAGTGTTGTAGTTTTTTAGTTGTTTCTATTGTTTATCATTTTAAGGTACTTTAGTTAAGGTATTATAGTTCTCTGCAGCATTTAGAGGAAAGTTAGAACATATTTTGTCTATTACAAGGTCAGGACATGTAGCATTTTACATATTTTTTTTTCCAGGACACAACTGCCCACATCAGGACTGTTCTGCAAAAATCAGGACGGGTGGTAACCCTATATGTATTGGGCTGCAGCTTATTGCAAAAGTTATCAATTGCATGTCATCAATTAATGCTCTAAAACATTCATTTTACAAAAATACAGCACGCCTGCCAAAACTGCTAGAAAGTAAGAAGCCAATGTGTCACAAATCACCTTCTACAAGAACGAGCACCCGCGCTGTTACACTCACACTTACCTGACTTATTTTTTTTTGGGGGGGGGAATCAACATTCTTTATTGAAGCTTTTGAGTACAAAAAATCAATTAACAAATACCTGACTTATCTTAAGCTGGAGGGTGGGAGGTTTAGGAGGGAGGTCAGGAAGCACGTCTTCACAGAGAGGGTGGTAGACACTTGGAATGCGCTGCCGGAAGAGGTGATCTCATTGAAGACAGTGGAAAGCTTTAAGAGAGGCTGGGATAGGTATGGGGGAAGGTAAGGCTCATGGATAGGGAGGAAGGGAGGAGTGGGGAGGGAGAGCAGGGACAGTAGCTCAAGCTGTGGACCCTGCAATACGAGCAGACTAGATAGACCAAATGGCCTTCTTCTGCTGGCTTCTCTGCATGTTCATATATTCATATGAATCACAGACTCTAAACTTTACAACTTGCCATTTCACAGTAACAAAATCCCCCCACTTGCTCTCGCTCTGTGTGAGCTGCCAGTGTGCCTTACTGTATCAGAAAACATCCCTCTCTCTTACACACTTATTGGTTAATGTTCACAAGCATTCCCATTAATGAAAATAAATCATGCCTGCCCAAACTACTAGATCATACAAAGATAAGCATGTGTCTCAAATCAAGGCAAGGCAAGGCAAATTGTATTTTAAAGAAGCCCAATCCCTGGGGCTCTTGGTGCTGCATACAAAAATACACCAAAGAATAAATAAAACACACACCAATAAATAAAGCAGTATTAAATAGAAAACTATAATAAAATAAAATTAGAAGATAAATAAATAATTGGTAACCTGGGACAAAAGCTGTTTTGCAGTGTGTCACTACCAGGGTAATAATTAAAAGACAGGGTCCGGGAAAGCCTGATTAAACAAGGAGACCTTGAGGTAAGCCTTGCATACCTCTACTGAAGGATGCCCCTGATGGCCAGAGGTAGCGAATTCCACAGTATGGAGCCGGCAACACTAAAAGCTCTGTTGCCAGCTGTTTTTAGCCACATCCTGGGAAGTGCAAGGAGGCCGCTAGAGGAGGAACTGAGGGAGCGGACTGAGGCAGCAAGTGTAAGAAGGTCCACCAGGTAACCAGGGCCCAGGCCATGTAGGGCCTTAAAGGTGAGCAAGCCCACCTTAAAGAGGACCCTCCACCTGACTGGCAGCCAGTGCAGTTCATGCAGCACTGGGGTGATGTGGCAGTACTTAGGCTGCCCTGTCCACAACCTGGCAGCTGCATTCTGCACCAGCTGTAACCGGTAGAGAGTACCTCCCAAGACCCCGAGGTAGAGTGTATTATAGTAGTCAAGCCTCAATGTCATGAAGGCATGCACCAAGGTAGGGAGGTCCAGGGGTGGAACTAGAGACTTGAGCCTGGTGATATTCTTAGATGACAGAAACTAGTACAGACAATGGACAACACCTGAGATTCAAATGTCAATCCACTATCCAGGATAACGCCAAGGTCGCGCACCCTTGAGGGGGCCTTCAATGTTATAGAACCCAGAAAAAGTCCTGTCTCTGTGCCAGAGGCCATCCTATCACACCCTCTGTTCAACTCCACTACCAGTACCTCTGTTTTATCAAGGTTCAGTCGCAACCAGCTGGAGGCCATCCAGTCATTGATCTCAGCAAAGCAATTATTTAGCACGTCCTCTGTGTCAGATGTCTCAAGGGCAAAGGAAAGATACAGCTGGGTATCATCAGCATAGCAATGAAAACCCAGACTGTACATCTTAATGAGCGCTCCCAAGGGCAGCAGGTACACGGTAAATAACATCGATGACAAGACCGAACCCTGAGGTACTCCACAGGACAGGAGGCTATGGGAGGACGAGAAATTCCCCATCACTACCCTTTGCCTCCTGTTTGTGAGATAAGACTCATAACAGCAGATGACAGTGCCTGTGAGTCCACAAAATTCCCTCAGGTGGTCAAGTAACACACATTGGTCCACCGCGTCAAAGGCTGAGGAGAGGTCGAGGAGAACGAGAATTGTCCCTTCCCCTCTGTCTCTTGCCCTGAGGAGGTCATTGTGCACCTGAACTAATGCAGTTTCTAAGCTATGCCTTGCACGAAACCCAGACTGGAGAGGCTCGTATAGATCATGGGCCATGAGGTGCCCCTCAAGCTGAAACACCACAACCTTCTCAACAACCTTACCTAAAAACGAGACGTTGGAGATTGGATGGTAATTTGCCTTGACGTCATGGTCTAAAGATGTTTTCAGGGTCTCACCAGTGTCTCCTTCAAGGCATCTGGGAAGACCCCCTCTGACAAAGAGCACTGGACAATCATGGCAAACACCAGGCAGACAGAGTTGACACATCCTATCAAAAACTGTGTTGGCACCGGGTCCAGTTCACAATATGTGTGCCTCAGCTTGACAACAACCTCGATGACCTCAGCCACCTCCACCAGTCTAAACTTGCCCCAGCTAGGCAGAGTGTTCTCCATGTGCCCAAGCTGACCACTGACGACCACAGTATGGCTCACTGGCATAATTCCCTGCTGGATGGGGACACTGTCTGAGAAGAACTGAGCAAATTCTTCAGCATTAAGCATCAGAAAAGTATTTTTTGGCTGCAGGCAGGCAGGATGTAAAAGCCTGTCTATAGTCTGAAAAAGCACAGCTGGTTGATTCTTCCAAGCAGCAATCTTCTTGGACAGGAACTCTGTCTTTTTATGGTTGATTGCCCCCTGGAACTCACTGTAATGAGTACACAGGGCTAGTTTGTCCACCTCCAGCCCGGTCTTCTGCCAGCAGCACTCTAACCTCCGGCCCATAATCTTCATTGCCTTAAGCTCCCCATCAAATCATGGTGATCTGAAGTGAGAAGACTTGGGCCACACACAGACTGGTGTGAAAGAGTCAAGTGCATCAGACATTGCCTTGTTGTAGGCAGCAACTGCCATGCACGTACCCCCTATGCATGCATTTTCTACACTAGATAGATCGTCGTAGAAAATACATGCATAGGAGGTACGTGCATGGCAGTTGCCACCTACAATATGACAATGTCTGATGCACTTGACTCCCTCGCACCGGCCCATGTATGGTTTTTAAATACTAATTGAACTACCCATAAAGGATAAAGACATACTGTACAATATTCACAGGAAGATCTGGCTGGCATCTGCAACAAGAAATAGAGCATGTGACAAGAATGTGAAGTGTGTCCCTTTTTTTTTTTTTTTTGTTTTACACACATGCACACCCAGACAGACACACACACACTCGCGCACACACACACACACAGACACACAGACACACACACACACACACACACACACACAGACACACACACACACTAGGGAGCTTAAAATGGTTTAACTGCCTTAAGCCATTTTAAGCTCCCAGAACACGTTTTGCATTCACACTGTAACACGATTAAAACCTTGTTACAATCGTGTTCTAAAACCATGCTAAAACCCTGCTAGAGAGGTGGTCTTTAGCATGGTTTTAGCTAAACACAGTTGCCTTAATCCATGTTAACAGTAGTGTGTACGCAAACCGTGCTGTAACATGGGTTTATGAAACCCTGTCCTGTGAGTGAATCTGTTTTGTCAGCTGCAGAATAAAAAAGAAGATACCTTACAGTTACCACCAAGCAGAGGAAGACTCTCTGATTCTGGCCATGTATTTTTTGTGCCGATTGGTTGTGGTGTCCATTCACTGGTTTTTGTCATGCACTGCGGCACAAAGTAGCACCCGTAATGCTTTGAGTTGGTGCTGCAGTCATGCCTGGAACCCTGTTCCAGCTAGCACGATTGATGGAATGCAATGTGAAGCGCCCGACAACTGTGCTAGGGACCGATTTATAAAACATTTTTCATAATGTTTCATAATCGGTCCCTAGTGTGGACAGGGACACACACACATGTACATGTTTAAAAACTGTCTGTGCAGAACTGGAAGCAAATGGGTGGGCTGGTGGCTGGCTGGACAGGCGGGATGAAGCTGCACTGCAGCTCAAAATTTTTTCACCCATTAAAATATGAAACAAGATGATGACGGCTTAAAAATCAGTTCCTAATAACATACAGGGCATATTTGTAATGAGAAAATATCTCGGTGCCTCCATTTTGTAACCACTACCTGGGCTAGCCTAAGTTCGGGGAGAAAATCTGTTTGCTCAGCTTTTTGGCTAGGTTTGTACTTCTGATCAGGGGCACCCAAGTAATTCCAGACACAGGAAGCAATAACTGAAATGTCCAAACAAGGAATGGGATTCTAGAGTGTGGCTTTTATTCACATCAACACAGGAATAACAAAGCAAAGATGGACCCCCACTGGGATGCAATCACTGGCAATGCAGATCTACAGAGGACAGAGCACATCTTCATTACACGTAAACCCTCAGGTTCTGAACACATCTGGGCTCACTAGCCTGAACTGGACTCTTACTCTTGGATTCCCTGGCATGGCACCCCGGCCAGCACTAGGACACTTTTCCATATGGCATGGAATTTGGTGGTGGCTCCTAAACCACCCATAGAGCATTTTCTAGCTCTAAAGGGAAAACATCCTTAATCCCATGTCTGGGTACTTTCTGCAGACACTGGCCAAGTGCCTGTGAGAAAGCGACAGGTGCCCAAAGTGAACCTGGATAGGTAAACCTGGTTACTCCAGATGGGGGTCTCCTACCTCTTGCTCCCAAATCTATACTCGGCCATTCATTTGGACCAACATCTTTCTTTGAACTCTCTGGTTGTAGATGCTATCTTGAAATGTATATCACATTTAACATTCTACTCTGTATTTAGCTGGTGTCCTGACTTAAAAAGTTCTGTAAGTGGCTATGTCCATCTTCCTAGACCCCTACTGTTTTAGATGCTTCCAAGCCATACACAAAGTTAAAAGTAATGTACTTGGCTAGTCTTCTCCTGACCCAGTAGTAGGCAGTTATGTTTACACAACTCTTTCTTGGTGAAACATGGGCTCTATTTCACAGCAGACTCACCGTGGTATGCAAGTGCCCAAGGGCTTCTTCCCACAAAACACAGATTTTCTGGCACCTCAGTACAAACTCTTCTTTCAGGCAGCGTTTTCCCTTTTCCAAGCAGGACCAGGGGATTGCCCCTGAAATGCTGGATTTTCGCCCCACCTTCCAGGGATGGGGCACTAGAACAACACTGGGAACAGTCTCTACCACTTTCTGCTGGTCTCTTCTGTATTCTTCTCTAGGGTGAGAACACACTACCCACTTTCTGGTGTAGCTCTATAACAGAGCTAGGCTCTGAGGGGCTGCCAACTGCAGCACACCTCCTCCTTCTCTGGAGTCTGTCTGAAGACTGACTTGAATTCCCCGATGTTCTACATCTAACCCCTTGTTGCAGTATTCCAGTGTGGCTTGTGCTGCTGTGAGAATTCTATGGTGATGTCATCCCTCCAGCTCAGCTGAGACTGAGGACAGAGTGAGACAGTGTGAAACCCATTTAACTGGTGTCTCACAGGCTGCCTTTCTCTGCCTGCCACTAGATCTAAGTGGGATTCTAGTAATCCTGGGTGACAAGGGGGTTACATCCACCCTCGGCCAGGAAAATGACTGCCCTCAATCATTACTTACCCAGCCCAGGTCATCCTACCCTATGTGCTTCCTACAGAGAGGGGTGATCAGACCCTATCGTACCATGTGCCAGGCACAGGAAGGTAACACTAAGGGCCCAGAGGCCATCAGCTGATGCATCAGCTTCTACTCTATGATCTTTCTATGGTTACCTAGTGGCCCTGGGAGAATTGTCCAGAGCATAGCCCTAATAGACCAGTACTGTGGCCCCTACTGCAGGTCAAGACCACAGCCTGTCTATCCCCCTAGCCCTCTAGGGAAAACCTATCTGATCGGAACCCAAAGTACCCAAAAAACACAAGGGAACCTCCCTCCATCCCTGGACACCTGCAAGCAAAATACAGGGAGCTAACACTACACCCTATGCATTACTCCCACACTCCCCCACAACCATACCTGTGGAAGGAAAGGTTAACACAGTTAACAACAACACAGCACTTTAAACACAACTACTTTAGAGCACATGAGGGACTCCGATGAGTCTCTCCTCCTCCTCCTCCTGTCTTCTCTTCTTGTCTTCATCAGGATCACCTACAAGAGAAAAGACAAAGCAACCTCTAATCTGCAAACACAGTAACTCTCTAACCTCTTCCATCAAAACACTAGAGAATCCCCAAAATATATTTTTTAGAAAAGTAGAAAACCAGTAGAAACAGTAAAAACAGTAGAAAAACATAACATTATTTACAATACACATTTTGGGATGGAATGCCTAATTGTCCCATCTAGTGACAACAGTGCGGAAGGCAAGTCCAAAAAGAGTCTTTCCTGAGCCGGAGCCCGTGAAGCACAGTTCTAGTAGGACTGTAGTCCCAAGGGGAGAGTCTTTGTGGACAGGTCATACAGTCTGAAGTCTGCTAGGTGTAGGGTGTGTACTGCAATGTGATTAATATAGAAAAGTCTGGACTTACCAGTCCCTTGAAGAACAAAATCGATGGCACCTGGTTTTCCAGCCAAGACTCTCCCTGGCAGCATTCTTCGGATACGCTGGGCGGACATCTTCCAGAAACGGCAGGATGGCACGTCTGAAACTGCTGGGGTGATGTCATCGAGAGATGGAACCTTGGAACAGGAAATGAAACAGCTGGTCTGAAGTCATCCAAATCCCAGGCAATGAATCAGGATACAGCTCTGCTGGTCCTCTCTGGATATGATGTCATCTGGAAGGCCAGGCAATGGAATCTGGAAAGCCAGTACACTGCAAGGCTGATGAATCTGGGGCACCTGGATCTGGTGGAACAACATAGGTATGGCAATGACTGGATGGCAGCACTGGCTACCACTGCTCTGCTTTCCATTTGGTAGGCATGGGCACATTCGCAGGAAGTTAGTTGCACTGAGGAAAGTAACACAATGGGTCAGGTGCAAGAATTATTACCCTGTCTGGGTGCTCATAATTCACATTGTAGAAGGTTTCATGGCCCTCTCCATCCACGATCCGAACAGTGTCTATGAACAGTGTCCTGCTCACTTTCCAATATTTGAATTTCTCTGAAATTACTCGGTCTCTGACAAATCAACTTGCACCAGGATGCACATATTTTGTTGCCTCTTCCACGATCCAGGATTTCTTGTTTCTTCACTCTCCTCCCAGACTCTCCGAGGAAAGGTAGGAAAGGATATCCATAGATCTCATTCGCATTCCTATGAACCAGTCTTTCCTCTTTACTACACTTGGTCAACTTAAGACCTCTGGCCTGGCTTGGGGCATCTAGTCCTGGTTCTGCCAGTGACACATGCTCAAAGCTACGTAAATGAATCTCTGACTCCTCCTGGTGGGGACAGGGCTGTGGAGTCACCAATCTCTCTTCTTGTTTATCCGAGGCAAGAGCCTGAGGCTGTGGGCCAGCACCTTCTTCATAAGACCACATAGGTTCCCCTCATCCTCTTCACGCTGAGAATCTGAGCCCAGGAGTGAGCAGTCCTCATTCCTGAGACTATCCACTCTTCACTGGGTGCGGAGGTCAGCACCTTCCATTCAAGAGTCTCTCTCATCTCATCTTCTCCTTGAGACTAAGGCTTGGCCCCTCTTTCCCACGGATCTGCTGATGCTCCTTCCGCATTGTCTCTCTGTGACCCTGACTCAGATACATCAGCACTACTTTGCTCTGCCTGTAGATCACACCCTCTTCCTTTGTGCCACACTCTGCTGGGTTTCCTCCAACAGGCTTACCTTAGTGCTGTGTGCTGCCACTTGCAGAATCTTGAAGCTTTGTCCACTTGGGAGCCAAACAAATCTTGGGTGCCCTAGTTGAGCCATGTTTCTCTAGACACCCAGCACAGTGAGGAACCATGAAGACATCCCTGCCAGCCTTTAAGCACATTATGAACACTCTAACTGGATATCCAGAAATCACCACATGAGAAGGCAAATGTCCCCCATAATAACATCTCTCAATGTCTTTCAACTTGTTAACTTCTTCTACTGTCATAGCCCAGGCATGATCGGGGTAGTGGGATGCTCCCGATGCCATGACTGCAGAGAAAACAAAAGTTCACTGTTATCTCATAACTCACTTCATTTGGAAAAGTCTTACAAAATGGCTATCCTGCTGCTGTGTTTACTTTGCTACCTCACCCTGTAATGGTGGCGGCAGCACTCCTGGTGTATCACATTTTGTTTCTGACTCAAGCCACTGTGCATCCGATTTACATGCTTTACTGATAAAGTTCACTCAAACTGCTTAACTGCACTGTTTACTTTCTCAGCACATTTATATGATTTTTTTTTTGTAATTATGCTTTATACTCCCCCCTTACTGCCTGCCAGCTCCGACTCCATCGGGACATCCAAGGGGTCATCCTCCTGCCATCTGCCCAGCTGAACCAACCTCCCAGTCCTCCATGGAGCTTCGGTTTTCCCCCCCGAGTGGGGACGAGGTGGGGCTCTGTCCTCCGTAATCCTACATTTTGTCTGGCCCCGGAAGTGGTCGGCGAGCAGGGGCAAATTGGAGGCATGCCCCGGGAAGTCCGTCATCCCAGAGCCAGCAGGTGTATTTCCCATTTTCTCCCCAATGCAGTGAAATCCCCTGATGTCATGACACCAAGTGCTGACATCCACTGTGCTACATTGGACCCCATCCCCTCCAAACAGGGCCTGTGGTTCCCCCAGGCTTCTGTTCGAGGTCATGCACAAGAGGCGTGGGCATAGGCCATCTCCCCACCCCTGGAAATGGCGAGCTGTCATGGGGCGCTCAAGCACATTCCCCAACTGACCAACCAGTGACCCGAGTCCGCTCCCAAACCCGGGTCACCGGCATGGTGCATTTATATGATTTTTACAGGACTTTTCATTCACTTTAAATCACTGTTCTTGCTTAAAGTCCCTAAAGCCACAGTATTTCATTGCACAGGATTGCCTATTTTTCATTGAATCTATTATACAATCCATAGTCTCTCACTTTACTTTGAAAATCGTACTGTTGCTGAACCCACAGTTATGCTCACAGTCTAATGCTCAGAAATTCCTGCTTAGCCTGATTAACTTGACACAGTCCTTCTTTGAAAAATGATCACACTGCTACACACAGATTCAGCTGGCTTTAGTTAAAATCACACAGTTTGAGCTGTTTCTCTGGATGGTACTCACTTAATCAGTAGCTTGCTATTGCGATGGAAAATTCGGCCTACAGCCGGTCTTGGAGGCCTCTAGAATGAAGCAGGCTGGCAGTCCTGCCTATCGTCCCTCCAAACACCTCGCTTTCCTCCCAAATAATCAAAATGCGGGTTAAGCCCGATTTTAAACAGAAAAGTCTGATTTTATTATTTTTACGTTTTCAGTCACCGCAACGCTCCTCCTGGCAAGCCAATTTGCACACCACTCTCTCTCCCTCTCAAACACTGTGCAGTCACTCTAGAGCTGGCTTGGGGGCGGGACTGACTGCAGTCTCACCAATCACTCGAAGCCATGCAAATGAGCCTCTGTCTTCTCATGCTCTTCTCCTCCATGGTGATCATCAAGTAGGCAAAATATAAACTGCAAACCACACCTTTTTTTTTCCAACTGTGACTCCTCAGTGGGAGCACCATTTCAATCATTTCTCATGGCATTTTCCTCAGCGATTCCCCCAGTCCACAAAACAAGCACTTCAAACTTCTAGGGCACAAATCTCTCTTTGTTTCCCACAGTTTTCCATACTTTCTCTTGTCACACATAAACTTTAAAAGCTGGCAAACATTATATTTTTGATGCAGGACAGAGGGCATACTCAATCTGGTTTTACTGCTCCTTGGTAAACTGGTGGCACAATTACAGCAGCACATGAACAGCACACAGTGACACATTCAGGTGGCAATGCTTCTGATTTTTGGGTTACCTACTGCCAGACAGCCAAAACGCTAGCCCTAATCTAAGTAAATCTTTCTTGTTTTCTCCCTAAATTCCAAAGCAAATCCCAGCAGTGCCTCCATTTTATAAGCCTTAGTCTCGGTGCCTCCATTTTGTAACCACTACCTGGGCTAGCCTAGGTTCAGGAGAAAATCTGTTTGCTCAGCATTTTGGCTAGGTTTGTACTTCTGGTCAGGGGCACCCAAGTAATTCCAGACACAGGAAGCAATAGCTGAAATGTCCAAACCAGGAATGGGATTCTAGAGTGTGGCTTTTATTCACATCAACACAGGAATAACAAAGCAAAGATGGACCCCCACAGGGCTACACTCACTGGCAATGCAGATCTACAGAGGGCAGAGCACATCTTCTTCACTACACGTAAACCCTCAGGTTCTGAACACATCTGGGCTCACTAGCCTGAACTGGACTCTTACTCTTGGATTCCCTGGCACGGCACCCCGGCCAGCACTAGGACACTTTTCCATATGGCATGGAATTTGGTGGTGGCTCCCTAAACCACCCATGAGCACTTTCTAGCTCTAAAGGGGAAAACATCCTTAATCCCATGTCTGGGTACTTTCTGCAGACACTGGCCAAGTGCCTGTGAGAAAGCGACAGGTGCCCAAAGTGAACCTGGATAGGTAAACCTGGTTACTCCAGATGGGGGTCTCCCACCTCTTGCTCCCAAATCTATACTCGGCCATTCATTTGGACCAACATCTTTCTTCGAACTCTCTGGTTGTAGATGCTATCTCGAAATGTATATCACATTTAACATTCTACTCTGTATTTAGTTGGTGTGCTGATTTGAAAAGTTCTGTAAGTGGCTATGTCCATCTTCCTAGACCCCCACTGCTTTAGATGCTTCCAAGCCATACACAAAGTTAAAAGTAATGTACTTGGCAAGTCTTCTCCAGATCCCACAGTAGACAGTTATGTTTACACAACTCTGTCTTGGTGAAACATGGGCTCTATTTCAGAGCAGACTCACTGTGATATGCAAGTGCCCCAGGGCTTCTTCCCACAAAACACATATTTTCTGGTACCTCAGTACAAACTCTTTTTTCAGGCAGCATTTTCCCTTTTCCAAGCAGGGCCAGGGGATTGCCCCTGAAATGCTAGATTCCCCCCCCCATCCCTCCAGGATTGGGGTACTGGAACAACACTGGGAACAGTCAGTACCAGTTTCTGCTGGTCTCTTCTGTGTTCTTCTCTAGGGTGAGAACACACTATCCACTTTCTGGTGTAGCTTTATAATAGAGCTAGGCTCTGAGGAGCTGCCAACTGCATCACACCTCCTCCTTCTCTAGAGTCTAGCTGAAGACTGACTTGAATTCCCCAACATTCTACATCTAACCCCCTGTTGCAGCATTCCAGTGTGGCTTATGCTGCTGTGAGAATTCTGTGGTGATGTCATCCCTCCAGCTCAGCTGAGACTGAGGACAGAGTGAGACAGTGTGAAACCCATTTAACTGGTGTCTCACAGGCTGCCTTTCCCTGCCTGCCACTAGATCTAAGTGGGATTCTAGTAACCCCGGGTGACAAGGGGATTGCACATGCAGGGCATATTTGTAATGAGAAAATGTTTACAATGGCAGGTTAGGGTTTGTTTGTATTTCTTTGAATCTTGTGGGAGAAAATGGCAGCTATTTGACTTTTAAAATTCTAATGTTCAGGGATTTCAAGCAGGTACTGTGTCTTGCATGCAGGACTAGTTGTTAGCCATGTGTTAGACACTTCTAACACATGGCTTACACAGAAACATAGAAACACAGAATTTGACAGCAGATAAGGACTACTTGGCTCACCTAGTCTGCCCATTTCCCTACCTATTGGATAAGCTACAGATTCCAGTTACCCAACAACTTACTTCCTCCTACCCCTCACTATAATTGTCTTATGTCTGTCCCATACATTTGTTTAATTCCCCCACTGTTTTTGACCCCATGACCTCCTCAGGAAGGTGGTTCCATGCATCCACCACCCTCTCTGTGAAAAAATACTTCCTCACTTTGCCCCTGAGCCACCCCTCATCTTCAAATTGTGCCCCCTTGTTCTTGTGCATCTCTTTTTCTGAAAGATGCTCCCATTTTGGACTTTGTTGATTCCCTTGAGGTATTTGAAAGTTTCTATCATACCCCCCTCTCCCTCCTTTCCTCAAGGGTATACATATTAAGCACTTTTAGTCTCTCTTCGTATAGCTTCTGTTGCAGACCCTGCACCATTTTAGTTGCCCTCCTCTGGAGTGCCTCCATCCTATCTATGTCCCTGCAGAGATGGGGTCTCCAGAACTGTACGCAGTACTCCAGATGGCGTCTCACCAACTGTCTGTGCAGAGGGATAACAACTTCCTGTTTTCTACTAGTGATGCCTCACTCTATACATCCTAGTATCCCCCCAGCCCTCCTTACTGCCTTCTCACATTGCTTACCTACCTTAAGGTCATCTGATTTGACTACCTCCAGGTCCCTTTCCATTTGTGTTGTTAGTACCTCCTCCCCCCCAATTGTGTACTCTTCCCCTGGGTTTTTGTTTCCCAGGTGCATTACTTTTGCACTTTTTTACACTGAATCTAAGCTGCCATATTTTTGACCATTTCTCCAATCTTGTCAAGTTCCTTCTCATCCTTTGCATCCCCCCTTGTGTATCAACCATGTTGTAGATCTTTGCGTTATCTGCAAAGAGGCATACTTTTCCTTCCAGCCCCTCTGCATCATCTCCTGTAAAGGTATTAAAGAGGACTGGTCCCAATACTGAACCCTGTGGTACCCTACTAGAACCCCCCCCTTTCTTCAGAGTGTACTCTGTTTACTATTACCCTCTGGTTCTGTTGTCCAGCCAACTTGTTGCCAGGCTATCACCCTGGGACCCACTCCCAGGCTGGCTAACTTGTTTATTAATCTTTTGTGTGGGACTGTGTCAAATGCTTTGCTAAAGTGTAGGTAGGCCATATCCATAGCCCCTTCTTGGTCTACTACTTCAGTTACCCAGTCAAGGAACTCTATTAGATTCATCTGGCATGACCTTCCTTTGTGAATCCATGCCTTGGGTCCTGTGCCCGCTGGCCTCTAGGTACTCAACAATTCTTTCTTTCAGACGTGATTCCATCATTTTCCCTACCATTGAGGTCTGTAGTTTCCTGCCTCTGCCTTGCTCCCACATTTGTGAAGAAGAATCACATCTGCCCTCCTCCAGTCCTCAGGTACCACCCCATCCTCCAATGATTTGTTAAAAGGGGTAGTCAGGGATGTCACTAGGTCTCTCCTTAGTTCTTTTAGAATTCTGGGGTGAATCCCATCAGGCCCCATTGCTTTGTCCACCTTGAGTTTTAGAAGTTCTTTCATGACCCTTACATAGAAACATAGAAGTTGATGGCAGATAAGAACCGTGTGGCCCACCCAGTCTGCCCATTTTGTCTACCCATTTTGATCCACAGATCCTAGTTGATCTGCAGCTCACCCTCATTTACCTCTCCCTAGGGTACCCCATGCTTATCCCATGTAGTCTCAAATTCAGCAACTGTTTTTACCACCACCACCTCTTTTGGAAGGCCGTTCCAAGCATCCACCACTCTTTCAGTGAAAAAGTACTTTCTCAAGTTGCCTCTGAACCCCCAACTTCATTTTGTAACCCTTAGTTCTTGCACATCTTCTTTTTGAAAGATGCTGCACTCCTGTACCTTGTTTATACCCCTGAGGTACTTGAATGTTTCTATGATGTCACATCTCCTCTCCCCTCTCCCCCAGGGAATACATACTGAGCTCCTTCAGCCTTTCTTTGTAAGGCTTCTCATGCATGCCCTGCACCATACTTGTAGCCCTCCTCTGCACTGCCTCCAGTCTGTCTATGTCCTTCTGGAGATGTGGTTTCCAGAACTGGACAGGGTACTCCAGCTGAGGTCTCACCAGCGATCTGAGCAGTGGCATAACCTCCTCCTTTTTTCTGCTGGTGAGACCCCTCCCAATGCTCCCCAGCATCCTACTGGCTTTTCCCACCACCTTTTCACACTGCTCGGTTGCCTTTAGATCATCTGAAATTAGTATCCTCAGGTCATGTTCCTGCCAGTTGACTGCCAGTACCTCCCCCCTCCCCATTTTGTATACCTTTCCAGAGTTTCTGCTTCCCAAGTACATGACCTTCCATTTTTTGGCACTGAATCGAAACTGCCACTTTTCTGATCACTCCTCCAACCTGGTCAGGTCCCTCCTCATTGTTTCTATTCCTTCTGGAGTGTCAACCATTGCAGATCTTGGTGTCATCTGCAAAAAGACATGCTTCCTCCTCCAGCCCTTCCGCAATGTCACTTATAAAGACACTGAAGAGGATTAGTCCCAGGACAGATCCCTGTGGCACCCCACTGGTCACCTCATTTTCCTCAGAATGAACACCATTTACTAGCACCCTCGGTGTCCTGCCCTTTAACCAATTCCTGACCCAGTTCACCACCTTAGGGCCCACCCCCATGCTTCCTAGCTTGTTTGCCAACCTTCTACATGGGATGGTGTCAAAGGCCTTGCTGAAGTCTAAGTAGGCTATATCCACTGCCCTTCCCTGATCTACCACCCTGGTCACCCAGTCAAAGAAATCGATTAGATTTGTTTGGCATGACCTTCCTGCTGTGAATACATGCTGCCTTGGATCCTGTGCTCTGCTAGCTATGATGAATGACACAATCCTTTCCTTTAACAGTGTCTCCATAAGCATCCCCACCACTGAGGTCAGGCTGACCAGTCTGTAGTTGTCAGCCTTCTCTTGGCTCCCACTTTTATGGAGTGGGACCACATCTGACCTCCTCCAGTCTTCTGGAACCTCCCCTGTCTACGTGATCTGTTGAATAGGGTGATCAGTGGGGCTGCCAGCACCTCTCTGAGCTCTTTTAATCTTCTGGGGTGGATCCTACCTGGCCCCATTGCCTTATCTGTTTTCAGCTTCCTGATTTCCTCCAGGACTCTCTCTCTGCTACGAATAGAGAGGTGTCAACCTCCCCTCCCTTTCTGCTTTTTTGGCTGAGCTGTGGGCCTTCGCCGTTCCCTTCATTCATGAAAACTGAACAAAAGTATTTGTTCAGTATAGCTGCCTTTTCTAAGACCACCTCTGTACACCCTCCTCCTCCTCCTCCTTCTTTATCCTGACAATCCCACCCCTCTCCTTCTTTCTCTTGCTGATATATCTGAAGAAGGTCTTATCCCCTTCTTTACAGTCTATGCAATATTTTTCTATTTGCCCTTTGCCCTTCTGACGCCTTCCTTGCCTCCCTCTGTTTCTCCAGTTACTGCTTCCTGTCCTCAACCCTCTGTGTTTCTTTGCATCAGTTGAATACTTTTCTTTTATCCCTCACTTTCCTGGCCACTTTCCTTGAGAACAAAAGTGGTCTTTCTTTCACTTACTCTTGTTTTGCTGGTTTCACACAGAGGTTAGTTGCTTCTGTTATGGCCCCCTTTGGGATTGACAACTGCTTTTCCACTTCCACCCCTTTTCCTCTTTTGCCAGGGATCCCCTGAGACATTCCACTATTTTGTTGAAGTTTACCCTCTTGAAGTCCAGGACATTGACTTTAGTGTAGTTTGCCTCCACTACTTTGATAACTTTAAACACACTATCCTGTAGTCACTGGTTCCTATATGGCTACCTACCTTAACCTCCCCATTGGTGAGCATGAGGTCAAGTATAGCACCCTCTTGGGTGGGTTAAGCCATGAGCTGCCTTAGGCCTTCCCCCTGCAGTGCTGTCAGTATGTTCCTGCTATTGGCTGTACCTTCTGACTGCGTGCTTCAATCTACATCTGGCAGATTGAAGTCCCATAGCAGCAGTATTTCCCTGGAAGACTGCGGGAAGAGATGGTGGGAGTGGGAGCTGGAACAGTGGAGGGATTCAAGAAGACATGGGACAGACATAAGGGGCTGCCCAGGGGGCGGAGTGGGATGTCCCCGGACAAAGGAGACGAGTAGGGAGGGGGGATAAGGACAGACTCAATGGGCCAACTGGGTCCTTTTCTGCCATTAGATTTCTATAATTCTATGAGCCAGTACAGCTGCTCAGAGCAGCAAGACTGAGTAAAAGAGTACTCGGAGCTCTTGCCACATCAGAGTCTGCAATGGCCAAAATTGCCACTGTGGCAGAACTGCACATGTGTGATACTTGCGCATGCACAGTTTGATTCAGTGGCCATCTTGAGCACAGTGGCAGTCACTTCCGCAGTTGCAGAAGAAAAAGTAGTGTCCTGCAAAGGAGGGTTGTTTACGCGGCCGGCGGAGGGGAAGGGCCATTAAAACAAAGCACAGTGGAACTGTGCCACAGCACTGTGGAAGCACACCAGAGAGCTGTCTGGTCACATGCTCCCACTGTGCCCTTTTAGAGAATGTTAGCAATACATCTGTGGAGCTCAGCCAACACAGCCATAAAAATGGCTGTCTCAAACAAGGAAGGCTTCTAAGGCTTAATTCACAAAACTTTTCCCTGGCACAAACCAGGTTTTGCACCAAGCTGGTATTCACAAAAGCCCGAGTTTTGCCCACCAACCAGGTTTGCGCAGGGGTAAAGTGTGGAAGGGGCCGAAATGCAAATGATGGCGAGAGGATGTGAATATTGGCACTGCCTGTTTCACAAAAGCATTTGCTCTGCACAAGAACCTCTTGAGTAGTCCCATTGTGTTGGGCAAATACGACCTGTCAAGACCTGGTGGTACCCCACACAACCCCAGTAGTTGGCAGAGGTACTGTGGCCCCCCGCCCCCTGCAACCGCTGATAGCCTGCCCAAGTAAAACCCAAAATGTTTCCCTGGTGGCTAGTGGCCCCTCCCTGTTGATCACCATCCCATTTAGAAAAACAATATCTCCTGGTAGCTAGTTGCCCTTCCTTCCCGATCACCGTCCGTGCTGATATATAAAACGTCTCCTTGGTGGTCCACAGGTCCTCCCCTTCCCTATCACCATCTTGTTGATCATTAAAATATGTCCCTGGTGGTCTACTGGTCCCTCCCCTTCTCTGACTGCCATCCTGGTTAGAAAAAACAAATACCTCCATGGTGACCATTGGTCTCTGCACCCACTGATTGCCACCCCACTCAGAGGAAACCATATCCTGACCCTTTCTTCTGTGAATGGACTGGTATCGACCCCCCCCCATCCAGAGTGCTTTTATTGTTTGGTTTAGGTACCTCCTCTTCTTCTTTTGTGAATACTGAACAAAATTATTTGTTCAGTATCTCTGCCTTTTCACAGTCACCCTCTGCCCACCCCCTCCCCTTTATAAAGCTTCAATATCCCTCCCTTGGTCTTCCTTCACTCCCCGATGTACCTATAAAAGGTTTTATCACCCTTCTTAACTGAGTTGGCTATCTTTTCCTCAGTTTGGGCCTTTGCTATTCTGACTGCCTTCCCCACTTCCTTCTGCTTTAACTGATACAGTTCTCTGTCCTGCTCCTTCTGTGATTCCTTGTACTTCCTAAATGCTATCTTTTTCTCCCTAACCTTTCCTGCCACCTCCTTTGAGAACCATAGCATGTTTTTACTTCATTTTGTATTATTTGCTTCACACAAAGGCTTGTTGCCTCTGTGATGTCAGTTCTGATTTTTCCCCACTGCTCTTTCACCCCTCCTTCCTGCCCATTTGCTAGTGCATTCCTTAAGCACTCACCCATTTTTGCAAAGTCAGCCCTCCTAAAGTCCAGGACCTTTGCCTTTGTATGGCTTGACTCTACTGCTGTGTTTATCGTGAACCATACTGTTTGGTGGGCGCTAGTACCCAGATGGCCAACCAATCAGATTGCTCAGAAACATTTCCCCATTTTATAAAAGGCACTTAGGAATCATATTTCTTCTTTTTCCTAAAATTTAAATATGGTTGTATTGTTAATGTAGCATTATATTCCAACTGTATTTGAGATAATGTATTGATTATTTTTCCTAAATCACTGTGATTGACGATGTTTGCTCCGTGATCCCTTTCTATGTGCTATGTTACAAACACATTTTTGTAATATTCTAAGTTGAGTGAACTTTATAATTATATATATACTTTAAGGGTTTGTATATGTATTTTTGTCACTCATTTTTCAATATGTAGCAATTATGGTTTTTAATTTTTACCTTTTAGTGAATTGTATTTTGAATGGGACAAATCCATTACATCCATAAAACCAAAAATAGCTGCTCAAACCTTTAAATTACTACACACTGGAATTCACATTTCTTATAAGGGGTGCTGCTAGATGGTGACAAATAACAAACAAAGCAAAAAGACTAGCGCACACCCTCCCCCCCCCACATAGCATAACATTTAAACTTTCAAATGCCAAAAATGGCTATATTTACTTTCAAACTCCATGTGAGGAGAGGGTCCTCTTAGTTTCAGACTGGAATTCCAATTTGAGTGAGCTAAATCACCAACGTCAAGGTGGGGCCCTTCGATTCCATCTTTAAAAATCATGAATGAAATAATTACCTTTGTTTCAAATATTCATATTTGTTCATGTGTTATCCGGTTAATAAAGTGGAGGAACGAGTGCAGGGTGATGCGAGTGAATGCACGAGGGAGAATGCAATATGGGAGAGCAGGTGTTTGCAGTAAGTGCAGTGAGCCGCCCTGATGGGTGAAGTGTGTCTGGAGCGAGTGTGAATATGTGGTGCATGTGTCAGCTGTGACTGGGTGCTGTGTGATCCATGTCCACTCCTGCTCCTCTGTGGGTATGTCTCCACTTGCCCACTGTTCCAGGAGGGTAGAATTTTTATACAGTATATATTTTGTTTGGGGTGGGGGAACATATGGAGGTAGGGACCTATTCCTGAGGGGACAGTGGAGGTCCCCTGATGTCTCTCTGCTCTCTCCGACTTGTGGGAGCATGTACTTATGGCCACTGTTTTCAGTCTCTCTTTCTCTCCTCTGGGCCAAATTGCCTGCCATGCTGTTTAATTTTGGTCTATTGTTTATGGCTATTTTCCTCGGTGAAATTGTTTTCACCCTATTGTGGGTAACCCTGTTCAAGTGAGGTGGTGTTTAGGAGGTCACAGCAAGACTGTTTTCAGCTTCCCGACAAGAGGTACACAAAGTGCAGAGACACTCAGTCTTGAGACTTGTTACTTGGACCTAATGTCCTTCTGGGTGTGGTAAAGTAATTAAAAATGTATTTTCTACATTTGCAGCTGGTTTATCTGGCTAAAGTTGTTTTGGATATACTCTTTTTCTGTGTTGATATTCACATTGGTAGAAGTAGGACTCCGCTGAAAATGAAATGCTGCACCTCAGCTGACCTACCCTCGGTAAAGAAGAAGTAAAGTAAATAAAAGATCCCAAATTCATGGGGGGTTTGACTTCTGAAGAACCTGAGGATTAATGGGGTTGTGAGTGGGTATACTCCAGTTGTAACTGTCATGGTTATATTAGAGCATCTACTTTCAAAGTCTGATGGTACCAGACCCTGCTGAATTATTTGTTGGCCTTGACATTTGTGTTTGATTCCATCAAATCTATCTCTGGGTTCCTGAATGCCAAACAAATAAAAAAAAAAAAAAAAACACTGTTGTTTTTTAAAAACCATTCTTCTAGATGATGCTTCTGATAGCTCAGTTAACTGACTTGCTGATTGAACTACACGCACATTTTGAAGGCCTGGCTCATTTCCATATAATGCAAATCTCTTGCCAAATATGGCTTATGCTACAGCACTTTGCATAAGAGAATTCCATGAGGGCTTACTTTATGTCTATAAGCATTGTAATTACAACAGTGCTTTGCTGAAGTTTCTAACATATTTCCACATCTTCAATTGTTTGCATTCCACGAACCACAACTTGTCCTGGCTGGTGTAAGCATAGGCAAATTAGATGTGTTTCTGGCCTAAAGAAATTGATTTGGGAGGTGTGGAAAGAGTTAGGTTTTTGCAGTGCTCCAGTCAACTTAGTCGCAGTACTCACCTGATTTCTACTGTACTATATGCTCCAGAAATTTGGAGTGATTGCTGTACAGAAGAACTAGAAAAAATAGCAATTACATACTACAAGTGATTACTGAGAGCTCCCTGGTTGATGCCAGTGTCTTATGTAAGGTCAGGACTTGGCAGGGATAACATTTTAGTGCCCATGAGAACAAATAAATTGGAATATTTGTTAAAAAGTATGACAACACCAAGAAAAAAAAACCCAAGCATTTCATGCCTCTTTACAGAGAAAAGTGTGTACACAAAGAAAAATGGTTTAATTTGAAATGTCTAGCCACCATTATATAACTACTACACCATATAGGAATGCCTTGTGTTGTGTCAGTGCGTCTCTTAAATGTGAGTGGTACATTTGAGCATGGTTTCTTTCAGCACAAGTGAGAGTGTCTGGCACGGTAGTAAAGTTTTACTTATGGTCATAGAAGTTCATGAATGTGAGAAATTCCGAGTGCAGTACAATTCTATTTACGGTCTGCAGGAAACAATACTTATTATCTCCCCTACTAACCCTTGCATGTGCAATGCTGTAATGCTGTAAGTAGATACTCCATCCCGGAAGATGCACTCTCAGTTAATGAATGTGAAGCATTTGCTCATGAATATTCATGATTCACCATATTTAACAACTGCCTCTTACACGGAAACATGCTTCCCTGATGAAACCCCATAGGCAGAGTGGTACATAGGGTGAAGAAGAAGAAGAAGAAGAAGAATCAGCATTTATATAGCGCTTTTCATACACAGTATCCCAAAGCGCTTTACAAGCAATGCTAGACTGGTAGTGAAGTGACTGAATGTGTGGTGGCGGCCATATCGCACATCATCACCCACACACAGCCTGGATAATTGCATGAACCAGTTTATGGAAGGGAATGTTGGCCAGGACACCGGAATGTTCCCTGCTCTTTCTAAGAGTACCCTGGGTTCTTTTACTTCCACCTGGACACCCACCAGGACAACACCAGGATGGGCAGAAGGGACCTCGGTTTAATGTCTCATCTGAAGGACGGCACACCCCAGCAGTACAGCACCCCCAATACTGCATTCAGATGCCAGCGTATTTTAGGTGCAGGTCCATCCCGGCATGGGACGAAACCCATGACCTTCTGGTCCAGAGGCGGATGTGCTACCAACTGAGCCACGCTGACACCTTGCACCTTCTGCACTGCATTCACTGTAGCACTTTATGTCTCTACAAAAATAACAAAAGTAAATTTTGCTTATTACGTGTGGGTGCTGTGTTTTTGTTTTTTATGCATAGTTGAGTATCCTGTTACAACAAGCAGTAAACACCTTTACAGGTAAGACTGCTCAGAACCCCAGTCCTTTATCAAATCTGTACAGCCTGTGACTGACTGCAAGTGGTTACCAGTGGTGGGTGATGAGCCGATGATGATAAATACTGAGAGGAGGCTTAGACAAACCACTGGGATCCCCAACCAGCAGGTGTCTTCCTGGTGGCTGAGAGCAGGCTCACGCTAAACCAAGTGGGGAAGTGGACACCAGAGAGGTTTGGGAAAAACAGAGGCAGTAGTAGCAGTGTGGACATAGCAGACAGTGATCACAAGAGGAAAACCAGTGAGCATTGCACTGGTCAGGCAACACCGCAATAACAGCACAAAGAAGGAAAGACCAGGTCAGCTCAGTCTGACTTAACCAGGCATGGAGGCAAAGTCAGTAGGCAAATTGAGACTGGATGACCATTGACCAGAATGGGTTAGAGGTGACTCACTCAATCAAGCGTTCTTTTCTCTCCTGAGTTCCAGAGCTGGAATGCAATAACTGGCAGCAGTGCATCAGTTCAGCCAAGAAAGCAGCAGAAAATTGTGCAAGGCAGAGAGAAAGCTCAGGCAGAGACACTATGACACTAAAAGCAGCCCATCATAGCCAGCTGCAGCCCACACCTCAGAAAAGGCAGCAACTGCAAGCAATAAGTGCAATCACGTAGTGCTGCTTAGGCCCCGAGCATTTTTTAAAGAGCTATACTTCACAAGCACTGAACTCTCAGCAAAATTATGAATCGTGCTATTATGGCTCATGGCATTGACAATAAGCCATATACTGTACAGTATGTTGTGGTACTGTAGTCAGCAAAGGATTTTATAAATGAGAAGTATTAAAGAAAATAATCAAATACATAAGATACAAATTTGTCACTTAGGGGTTGCCAGGGGCTGCAGTTGAGACCACTATGATTTCTTTGCAACCCCTATGACATCCACTGCAACCTGAAAAATAAGGTTTTCCTAGCATTTTCTTATATAACATTTAGTGAGTAGAAGAGCTTCACAGTCCCTGTGATTCTACTGAAATGAGCTTTTGCGTCCCCTATGATTCTTGTGAAATAATGCTAAAAGATAATAAAACAGATATTATCAGATGTAAGTAAACAATAAGATAAAGCTGAAATTGGGGATACAGCCAATACACTCTTTGGAAATGTATCTTGCCAAAATGAAGAAAGACAGAAACCAGAAAAAATATTTACCTTGCACAGATATGGTCTATTTCCATCTAAAATATTTGATTATAGATAATGGCAACCCCCCCAAAAAAACAAAAAACAAAAACATAAGGGGTAATAATCTCTGGTGTGAATGCAGACTAAAAGAACTGTAAATGATATAATACACCACTTTTGTAACACTTAAAGGAATATTTACAATTTATGGAAATTAATAAGAATGAGATGGTATCAATTCTGTCATCACCTATGGAAGTTAGTATGATAATTCCTACACCACTCTGTTGGGGTGGGACAGCCGGGAGGAGGCATCCATGATAGTGGTGAGGGAAGATGTAGGGACCCTACATAGTGGAGACACCAAGAATGATGGTAGAGAACTGCAGAAAAGGAGGAGGAAGCAACTTCTGATGGGGATCTCAATTGTAAGGGGGCTAGATGTGGGAATAGAAAAGGGGGGAGGAGGCAAGTTAGGTGCCTACATGACACCACAATGTGGAAGGATGAAAAGCATATCCTGAGGATTGCTAGGGCAGCAGGATGGGAGGGAGAGCTGGATGTCATTGTCTACCTGGGGTCTAATGACCTAGCTAGGGATGGAACTGGGATAGTGCAGAGGAGTTTAGGAATTGGGAGGTTCTAGACAGGTAGTACACTCATGTGTCTTTACTGAGGTGCTGCCTGTCATTGGCAAGGGGTAGGTGAGGGATCTCTGCATCAGGAGCTTTAACTCATGGCTAAAGGAATGGTGCAGAAAGGAGGGTTCAGCTACACTGGGGACTGGGGACCCAACTGGCAGGATAAGGACATATACAGGGATGATGGCCTACATCCATCTTGGATGGGAACTGAAGTCCTCAGTTGACAGTTTAAATGTTACTTTAATGAACATTTAAACTAGCTAAAGAGGGTAGTGGAAGGAATCAGGAGACAGAAACTGCCCCCACCCCACCCACAGGCTATAGTAGAGAATAAGGAGAACCCAAGGGGAGAGGAATCTCCCAGGCTGCAAATTAATAGAGAAAGCAGGGTGGTAGAGACAAATCAATCAGGAAGGGAATGGGGGCATTCAAAAGAGAGGGGGGAGGAGGGAAAAAGGAAAAAAATGGGGTAACAAGCAGAGTGGCAACAAAATCTGGAAGGCCATATGTGCGAATACTAAAAAGTCTAGGAAATAAGATTCCAGACCTAGAGGCCATCACAGCAGAGGCCAACCTGACTATTGTGGCCATTACCTAGTCATGGTGCACTGAAAACCATGACTGGGACATGGCCATACCAAGCTATACTCTGTTTAGTAAGGATCAGTGTGGGGGGAGGGGGTGTGGTGCTTTATGTGAGGGAAAGCACAAGAGTGACAAAGATAAAGGTAATACAGAGGGAGGCAGAAATACTGTAGGTCACCCTGGAGATGGGGAAGGAAGCTACTATTTACACTGGAGTGATCTACAGACCTCCAGCATAGGAAGAGAAATAAGATAAGGCACTGGTGGAAGCCACTGGCAAGATTGCAGGAAAGGGGGAGGTGCTGCTGGTGGGAGACTTCAGCCTGCCAAATGTATATTGGAGTGACTCAGCAGCAGCTTAAGCTAGAAGCAGGACATCCTGGACTGTCTGCTGGGTGCATTCCTCAGGTAATTAGTCAGTGAACCCACTAATGATGGAGCAATACTGGCCCTAGTACTAACTAAGAGGGACAGTGTTGTAGATGTCGAGGTGAAAGGCCACCTGGGTTCCAGTGATCACCATACAACAGCTGCAGAATCAAACTATGCAAAGCAAGGTTACTGGACTTCAGGAGGCAGATTTTATAAAGATGGGTGAATACATCAGGGATGACCTAGCAGAGGAGGATGGAATGACTGGGGTGGAGGAACAGTGAGCAAAACTAAAAGGGAGCATAGTAAAGACAACTAACCTCTGTGTCAAACAAGTGAGCAAAAGTAAGAAGAAGAAAAAGAGACCATTGTGGTTCTCAAAAGAGGTGGCTGAAAAGGTAAAGGATTAAAGGGTAGCATTCAGAAGGTATAAGGAGACACAAAGGGAAGAGGATATGGAGGTTTATCAAGAGAAACAGAGGGGGATCAGGGAAAGCAGTAAGGAACACAAAGGTGCAAAATGAAAAAGGGAACAAGACATTTTTTATGTATGTAAATTAAAAGAGGAAGACCAGGGGAAGGATTGTAAAGTTAAAAAGGGAAGTGGGAAATTGTGCAGAGGGGGCCCAGGAAAGGGCAGACATCATGGGCAAATAGTTTTGTTCAGTGATCACAGAGAAAGGAGAAGGGGAGAGGCTAATAAAAAGTTAACAGAACCTTTGGGTGGAAGGAGATAGACACTAGTCTTTTTTTGGAAGAGACAGTCCTGAAGGGGCTCATTAATCTGAAGGTGGACAAAGTAATTGGGCCAGGTGGGGTGTTTCCAAGGGTATTGACGGAGCTCTGGGAGGTAATGGCTGCACCTCTGACAGTCCTATGTAACAGCTCATTGGAAACAGAAGTAGTTCGGAGGACTAGAGGAGTGCGAATGTAGTCCCACCACACAACAAACTTCAGCCAGAGCCAATATGGCTGCAAAATGATACTACTGATGGTAGTGAAAATATGTAAGACAGACCGATCATAACAAACACATATTATATATGTTTTTGAGCAGCAAGCATTTGGATATTAATCAAAAGCTTACATCCATGAAACTCTAGCTCCTCCATCCACATTGTATCCCCTCTTCACAAACTAGTGGTATTATAAAGGGATGAGATTTTCATCATGTGATTGATTTGCACATTCCAACCTCTGTTTTTTTATATATGTACAGGAAGGAGGGTCATCCTCCCCACCCGGTGCAACAATCCAAATTGGCTTGGGACCTGAGGACACCTGAGGATGGAAGCATGGTAGGAGAATCATGGGGCCTGCTTCTGCTTCCAGTTTTCCATTTTCTGTCCCTATCCCTGCACTGGTGCATGCAAGCCGGACGTGCAAACATGGAGACATATACATGCCCATGTAATCCCACAGTTCCCCTCCTTTCCTTGCCATCCTCAGACCCGCATTACCACCACACCTCCACCTGGTGGCATTCATTCAGTGGGAGAGGCAGTCCTCTCACCATGGGAAAGGTGAGCAGTCCAGTGAACCCCCACTCCTTTTCCTCCCTAGCCAACCTCTAGCACCCCAGGCTCGTTCCTGAACCAGGATTGCTGGTGTGACAAGAGGTAAGGCATCCAGTGCTTCAGCTCTATACTCCACTGGGCCAGCTGCTAACGTTATTTCTTAGCCAAACTGTAATTTAATTACATTAACAATTACAAGCACATAAGCAATTGCAATGGACTAGATTGATTGGGCAGTGAATATAATTATGTTTTACTTTTTTCTTTTTACATGTTTTCTCTGTTCTCTGCCACAACAGTTTTTAAGGCTGTGTGTTAATTTGAGCTGTATTATTCATAACCTCACAGTGGGAGGTCACAGAGGTTAGAGGGGGACTGGTATGCTCATGTGTTTTAGAAAAACAACTTCTCACTCAATAGAATTATCATCCTGGAATTTAAGCAACCCCAGTTACACTATACAATTTATATCTGTACAGATATTAACCACCAAATGAGATATTTGAAGAAGTAGCGCAAAACAACTATGTACACAGTTCCATTCTGTGCCATGTTATACCTCTCCCATGACAGAATGTTCTATAATTCTTTAAAAAAATATTCTAAATCCATTTCAGTGAACATCACTAAGGGCCAAGCTGACTGTAAACTGATAAGAGTGCAAAAGTTCTCCTGTAAGAACTGCACTAACAAGGTTCCCAGAACCCAATAAAAAAGGGGAAAATAATGTAACAGGGACATGGAGTCAAATTATTAATATAGTGGGTACTGCCGTTTTGTAAAATAGTTTAAAAAAGAAGGTACTAACAAGTGTGGATAGTGACCCTGTTAGTGCTGTTCTTAAAAGAAAACTTTTGTGCTTTTTATTCGTTAATTGTTGTCACCTTGACCCTTAGTGTTCACTGAAATGGATTTAGAAATCAGTTTTTAAACAATTCTAGAACATTTTGTCATGGAGCTAGTGTAAATGCATGGCATGGAATGGAAATGTTCGCTATACTGTAGTTGTTTCTTGCTTATGTAAATATCTTACTTTGTGGGTATTACGTTAAAAGAAAAAGTAAAACATGATTAATTATATTCACTGCCCAACTTATCTAGTCCATTACAATTGCTTATGTACTGTTGATTGTTGATGTAATTAAATTACAGTTTTGTAAAGAAATACGATTAGTGACATGAGTGGGGAAACCAATCCCTGAATAAATATATAGACTGAGGTTATGATGCAAGATGAAAAAATATAAAGGAAACACACTTTGTTTTTTTCTTGTTTTTTGGGAAGGGACTTAGTTATCTGGAGTAGGACACTGTGCTGCAAGTCCATCATGTTCTTCAGTGGGAAAGAATGCTTTGAAGGAATGCTGAGTCCCTTTTTGAAGCAAGATCCCTGCAAGGTTCCACCCACTGCAGCCATTAAAAATGACAGTAGGCAAGAGGCTGGCAATTATTGGCCAGGCAGCCTGACAGTGGTGGGAAAGTTAATGAAATGACTGCTGAAGGAAAGGATTGTGGAATAGCTTGAATTGAATGGGTTACAAGACTCACAGCAGCATGGATTTGCAGAGGGGAGGTTATGTGAAACAAATCTGATAGATTTCTTTGGCTGGGTGACAAAGGAATTAGATCAGGAAGGAGCAGCGGATGTGGCCTACCTAGATTTCAGTAAGGCTTTTGACACCGTTTCACATAGGAGACTAGTAAGCAATTGGATAGCTTAGGAGTGGGTCCAAAGGTGGCAAGCTGGATAAGAAATTGGTAAGGTGATAGGTGACAAGAGACTGGCGGGCATTCACTCTGATGAAGGGAGGCTGACCAGCAGGGTGCCTTAAGGATCAGTGATGGGACTGGTCCTCTTTAGTATCTTTGTAAGTGATATTGCAGAGAAGCTGGAAGGGAAGGGAAGGTCTGCCTCTTTCTGAATGATACCAAAATCTGCAATAGGATGGACATTCCAGAGGGATGGAAAGGATGAGCAGAGACCTGGGAAATATTAGAGGAGTGGTCAATGATATGGCAGCTGAGTTTCAATGTGAAAAAATGCAAAATAATGCACCTAGGGCACAGAAACACAGGCACGGAGTACAAAATTGATGGAGTGGTACTGGTGATACCAAGCAGGAAAGAGACCTGGAATAATCATAGCTGATGACCGAAAGGTGGCCAGGCAGCGTGACAAGGCAATCAGGAGGGCTAGTGGGATGCTGTGATGCATAGGGAGGGGTATCACCAGCAGAAAGGGGGAGGTGGTGTGGTGTTGCCTCTGTATAGATCACTGGTAAGACTCCACCTAGAGTAATGTGTCCAGTTCTGGAGCCCACATCTAAATTTGGTTCAATTTCAGTTGGTTACCATTTAGATACCCCTCCAGGTAACCCTGGAAAAGGGACTTCTAGTCCAGTGGGTCTACCTGGTCAACAAAATTCAATAATAAACCTCTCTGGAAAGACATAGGCAGAATGGAGGTGGTCCAGAGGAGGGCAACTGAAATGGTGCAGGGTCTGCATCAAAGAGAGCGAGAGAGACTAAAGGACCTCATTATGTACACTCTGGAAGAGAGCAGCGAGAGGGGGATATGACAGAAACTTTTAAATATCTCATGGGGATAATGAAGGTACAGGACAGAAGCATTTTTCAGAAGAAAAGGTACTCAAGAGCAAGGGGACATGCTGTGAAGCTGGGAGTGGGGCGGGTGGTGGCGTAAATTCAGGAGAGATGTGAGGAAGTACTTCTTTACAGAACGAGTGATGGATTCTTGAAACAGCTTTCCAGTGGAGGTTGTGTGGGTGAAAACAGTGATGGGGTTCAAGAATGCATGGGATAGGCTTAAGGGAATCGTAGTGGAAAGGATGGGGAGCGGGAGAAAGAGTTGTGGATCAAGTAGGGTCTGCAGTGATAATGTAGGTAGGGTAACTGGGCAGACTGGGTGGACCAAGCGGATTTACCTGCTGCCAAATTCTATGTTTCTATAAGAAATATGGCAACTTTTTAAACAACTATTACAATGGATCAAGAAAAATACAAGCAGCTTGAAGGGTAGGAAAACTGTAAACTTCCTAATGCAAAAGCTACTGGCTATAGACATTTAGTAATATGCAGTTCAGGCATGTTCAATATATGGGTGTCAAAGAGGTATTTATATTTATTAGTACTGTCTAACAATTTTTGAGTCTAAAAACATTTTTTAACTGTAAACATGACAGATTCTGTCAATCAATAAATTGAACTGAAGCCCCTCACTATTGACAGTCTAAGGACTGCTAAAATGGTGTTCTTCCCCTATGAATGACTGTACTTGAATTTGCTGAGTCCTGTGTGGCAGTTGCTGCCACTTGATGCCTCTTCCTCTATACCATGTACTGTATATTACTCAAGCTCTGTATGTACTGTCACCTATATGTGACTGAATACAAGTCATACCTTGACATTTTGTATTTAATTTATGGAATTGTTACTACTGTTCTTATGTCACCTGGGTCAGCTGGGGCCCAATGTTCTAAAGTTTGCACGGGAGCTAACAGGTCTTTTCCCATGCAAACCAGGGTTTGTGCTGGAGCCCCATATTCAAAAGGGTCTGTTGCATGGGTAAAGAATGTTAGTGCCCATGCAAAACATAATGTATGTATGCAGGCAAATAGAGGGGCATGGCCATGACTATGTGCACTACCCCATATTCAGTGGCATTGCGCTGCACAAAAGGGTTTAGCATGGTCCTTTTGCGCAGTGGAAATACCACCTAACAAAACCCTGACTTAACTCTGGGCAACCCTTGTAGCTGCCGGAGGTAATGCAGCCACTGAGCCGGTTGGCCGCAAGGTGAGCACAACCACCCTTTTGGTCCCTGGCACCCCCCCTTCCGATTACTGGCCTGTTATGTAGAATATAATGTTCCTGGTGCTAGTGGTGTTGTCCCCCTCCCTGATCACTGGCCCCACCATATATAGTAACATCCCTGGTGGTAGTGGTGTCCACCCCAACTCCAATCCCCAGCCCCATAGTACGTATACAGATCACTGGTGCTAGTGGTCCCCTTCAACCCCAGCCACGTAGTATATATACAGATAGCTGGTGCTAGTTATCCCCACCTCTGATACTCAGTACTGTAATTTAAAATGCATTCCCTGGTGGCAGTGGTGCCTTCTATCCCTCGATCCCCAGTTCCATAATCTGAAATACATTCCTGATTGCAGTGATGCCTCCTGCCCCGATCCCCAGCCCTGTAATCTGAAATACATTCCCTGGTGGTAGTGGTGCCTCCCTCCCTGATCCCCAGCTCCACAATCTGAAATACATTCCCTGGTTGCAGTAATGTCCTCCCTCCTCTGACCCCCAGCCCTGTAATCTGAAATACATTCCCTGGTTGCAGTAATGTCCTCCCTCCTCCGACCCCCAGCCCTGTAATTTGAAATACATTCCCTGGTTGCAGTAATGTCCTCCCTCCTCCACCCCAGCCCTGTAATCTGAAATACATTCCCTGGTTGCAGTAATGTCCTCCCTCCTCCGACCCCCAGCCCTGTAATCTGAAATACATTCCCTGGTTGCAGTAATGTCCTCCCTCCCCCGACCCCCAGCCCTGTAATCTGAAATACATTCCCTGGTGGTAGTGGTTCAGAAACAATCCCTCCCTGGCATCCAGTGGTTTCCCTCCCCACGGCACTGAGCATCCCCTCCACTCACCATATCCTCATTGGTGGTACTGAGGGCGCATACAGTGACTGGCACAGCCCTTCTCACACCTCATAGGCCCCATCAGTGCAGAGGTGTACAGGCAGGGAGCATGCTCTTATTTATAGGACAGGGTGTGTCATCCTGTCCTATAAATGAGGCATGTTCCCTGCCTGTACACATGGTGGCTAGCTGAGGAGTTGTGAGGAGGGCTGTGCCAGTTGCTGTATGCACCCACGGCACCACCGATGAGGATACAGTGAGTGGGGGTGTGCCTGGTGATGGGAGGGGGGGGGAGAATCACCACCACCAGGGAATGTATTTCAGATTACAGGGCTGGGGATTGGGGGGCAGGGAGGGTACCACTACCACCAGGGAATGCATTTCAGATTACGGGGCTGGGAATTGGGGAGGGAGGACGCCACTACTACCAGGTAATGTATTTCAGATTACAGAGCTTGGGATCAGGGGAGGGAGGGCACCACTACCACCAGGAAATGTATTCAGATAACAAGGCTGGGGATCAGGGAAGGGTGGGCACCACTACTACCAGGATATATACATGTCTGGGACTGGCAATTGGGGTGGCCTGCTAACCTGCCTCACTACCCATGCAAAGGAGCCCATAATGGGCATGCAAATGGCCCCTAGCTCCTTGAATGCCCATTGGGTTCATTTATACGTGTCCCTTTGAATATTGCAAATAGTGTGTGGGTGCTATTCATTCTGGTGGCATACTTTGGGAGCCCTGTTGGGGCAGCGATAAGTGGCATAACACTGGGCGATATGGCATTCGTCAAATAGTGCCGATGCACTATTTGACTGAACATAGCATCTTCAAGCACCTCGGCAGCACAAGGCGAGCGCAAATTTTGCGCCTGCTTTGCACGTATTTGAATATCTGGCCCCTGGAATGTTACTACTGTTGTTCTGTATGTACCTGTAAAATTGTTTCTTCACTTTATTTAATGTATCTAAACTCAGGTCGCTCCTGAAAAGGGGTTGGATGTCTCAGTGAGCCTACCAGATTAACAAACTCCAGTAAATAACTAAATAAATAAATAAACAGTATTCACTTTTATGAACCATATAATGGTTCTTTTTTTATCATTGATAGTGTCTTGTAAAGACAAAGCTGCTAATCAGTTAAAAGGTTTAAAATTAAACAACTGTAACCCCTTACTCTTCCCCTTTTACCCAAGGAGAGGGGTGGGCATTGTCCAGGAACCTCACACATCTAGTGGTATTGTATGCTCACCCAAATGTCCCTTAGAATTCAATTGGTTTTCCATGATCCCCGCTACCGGACCTCACAGGCTCAGTGCACTTTTAGCAACAGAGCCTACCTAGCTTAATGACCTACCCTCTGAAGTAATCTCTGAACCCAAAATTGAACTTTCAAATCCAAGCTCCACAGTCACCTTATAACTCTTAGTAAGTGTGACCTGTCCCCATAGTTCCACCTGCTTTGCCCTCCCTCCCTCCCTCCCTCCCTCCCTCCTGGCTGTCCCCATTTAGGCCCAGCTGCTCTGCTCCTCCCTCCCAGAGTCTCTCCCTCTAATCCCTCCTGTTCCCCTCCCACTTTCTCTTGCTACACCCTCTCCCTCCTCGCTACTCCCCTCCCACACCCCGCTTTCTTGCAATCCTCATCTATCCCATCTCCCCTCAGCACACCCTTTTCAACTTCCTAGGAGATGCAGATTTATAGACAAAGTCTGGTATTTTGGACTGAATACTTACTACACTTATGTACAATGTTCTTGGATTATTGTCTCACTGTTCATAATTACAAAATTGTAACTCATGCTATTTGTTGGTACTGATTCTGTACCTGGTTTCTCTGTAAATAGTGTCAAACCTGTCTTTCATCTCTTTTTGCCTATATTCTGTATTGTGTTCATCATTTGACGTGGGACCTTTGTAAAAGAAACCCTGGTTCAAAGGTAAATGTAATCCTAGTAAATAAATAAATAAATAAAATACTAAAAACATTTGCACAGGCCTGATCTTTAGCAGTACATCACAAAACCCAATAGGTACTAACAGAAACTTTGCAGACATCAGAGCCTTTTCTTTCAGCAAACAAGTCCTTTATGGGAAGGCTTTAAGCCTGAGGTTCAATGGGTGGATCAACTATGTCACACCCCTATCAGGCCTTAAAAGGCCACTTCTCTTGGATTGTTTCAGGATTTGTTTCTAATTGCAACCGGAGGTGCCGCTTTTCTTAGCTCCTGCAGAGCTTTCCTGTGTGCCTGCGGTTGCCTCTGGCTGCTGGATTCCTCCATCCTTCCTTGTTTTGCAGTGTTTTTTGCCACTTGTCCCCTTATGCTTGGCCCTCCCATCCCCGGTGTTGCAGCCTTCCTTTTGCTGCCACAGCTACTTTCCTGGCCCCCTCAGCTGCGTCTCACTTTTCCTGCCCCCTTGGGCCTCCATTTTGCCGCCAGCCCTCTTCCTCCACCTCTCTGGCGGGCCGCCATCCGCCGCCCATGACTCCACTTGCCTGTGGCCTCAACCCTCCACTATTCTGTCTCACCTCCCTTGCAGCATTTTCCTCCCATTCTCCTCCATGGAAAGAACATAAGTTCAGCTCTTACATTTTACACTGTACATTCTGCACTTGACTTTCTGTGGGTGCTGGTATGAAATAGAACTGCTACAAGGTCTCTCACTCCCTACAGGTTGTGCACCCATTTTGTTGAGATTCTGTCATATACCTGATCATATTCATTGCCTTTAATATTACACTGGGTTGCAGTCAGTTTATTTGCCTTCCTTTTAACAGTCTTCTGTTATAAGTACTGAACTTAATTGCTGTCTTCCCACACCTCTGGACCATGGTTTCGTACTACCGGCAGCTCAAGACCATGATTCACAAACCAATACTGGTAATATTAACAGAGTAACTGAGACTGGAGCACCGGGTCCAATCCTGAGGCAGTAGCTCTCCACTGAGCCTGCTGCCTTCTGTGTTGGTCCTCATCTGGTCTTGCTCTTCTGCTGTCTTCCCTCCACACTGCTTCAGCTGTTTTTCATCCACGCTCGGTCAAGGTCCACCTCACTCTGCATTTTTCTCTCCCTTCTTGCCCCTCCATTCTTTTGGGGTTTCTTGCTCTCTTGTCCTCACATGCGCTATTCGTACTCTACTTCTCCTGGTCCCACATTCGGGACCTCTTAGGTTCTCTCACCTATATGGGTTGCAGCTTCACCTTTTGGGGCCCCATGTCTGTCCTTTGAGTTGGGCCCCTGTCTCCCAATCCCTTGTCCTCAGCTTCGACTATCCGCAAATTTTTTTCTTTTCTCTGCTCCTGTTGCTTTTTCTGGGTTTGTCTACCATCTCTGGCTACTGGCCTTTCCTCCCTCCCTTCCTCATTCATGGCATTTCTTGATTTCATCCTTCCTGTGCTTCCCCATGGTGAGCACTCACCCTTCTCCTCCTGTTCCTTCTGTTCCTCTCCTTCTCTGACCCTAGCTTTCTTTTGGGGTTTTCCCTATCCTGCCATCACCTTCCCTATTTGTATCCTCCTCATACCCTAGTCTGTCTGGTGTCCCAGTGCCTACGTCTGGTCTCCCATAGTTACCAATAACAGGTAGCTTCCTCATGACATGAGTCTGGTTCTCCTTCACTCAATCAGACCTCAGGGTCTAATTATTTACCTCACTTAATCGAGCAAACCTCTCATTAGGTCTTGTGCTACCTCATCAACTGCACTCTTATGGGGTATGCAGTGAATCGGCATCTACAATGGCCTACAAAATGGTGACTCAGTTACAGCGCCTGTATTCAGGGCTCCCTGGCAGGTTAGTGCCCAGATATGGGGTTCGCGAGGTAGGGTGAGAGGAAGTTACATGTGGGGGGAGAGAGAGTAAGGGAAGGGAATGTATGTGGGAGGGGGTGTGACAGGCAGCTGTCAAGCTGGTCTGCAAGTGTGGTGGGAAGGGTGGTCAGTTGGGAGCTGCAGGGTGCAGGGTTCGGGACAGGCACGGTTTCTTTTTTGCCAACAGCCAGCTTTTTCTTTTTTCAAGTATTTCACCCCCCTCACATGCACCCCCTCTGGAGTTGAGAATTCTTTAGTAGGGGGGTTCTGGGGCAAAGCCCCCCACATTAAAAAATATGCCCATGGATCTCAGGCGCCCTCTTCCCAGTCACCGCTAGCGTGCATCGCTGAAATTCATTTTCGGCGATGTACACTCAACATAATGGTGATCGCTATTCCGTGATCACTGTTATCACATAGAACCTCCTGTGGTTATTATCACCAACAGTCTTCTCATGACCACATCTGGGTATCCCTCGTTCATCTGACCTCTATGTGGGTCTACTCCTTAACTTCGACTACTGGAGCATAACCTTCTCAGGTCCATGCTACCTTGACTCGACCTGCTCTCTACGCGGAAACATGGCTTCGCGTTTATTGCCCCTTTTCTGGGGGCTTGATGGCTTCTCTCCATCATGGTACATTGTTCAATTCATATCTCACCTTCACCATACCAGCTTCCACAGCTTCACTCCATCGTTCATCTTTCAAGTCATTTTTACCTTAACCATACTGGCCTTCTAGGCCTGATTTCTTAATCATACATCATCCATTTTATTCCTCACCTTAAATCGTTCAGGCATTCAAGGCTTCTTTCTATCATCGTACATCCTCTCTTGCTTTGAGCATCTAGTTGCAGAGGCATCACTTGCATCCCTCAATAGCCGTCCATTTAGAAGGTCAGAGAGAGAGATTCCTCTAACTTGGAATGTTTTCCTCCTCCTCCCTCGATCTCGACTCTAAATAACAGTAGCTGAGCCATCACTAATCATAACGTCCTTTAGCCTAGAGGGAAGGTGACCTAGGCCTTGGATCTCCAGAGGTTACCTCCGCAATGGTTTTTTTTCCTGTCCTCCATGCCAATGGTCATAATATTAGTCAGGGTTAGTTCTTTCATAGGTTCCGTAGTAAGGTTCCGCTGTTGGATGGAGTCGGAAGGTGGCTAGCTGTTCCTCTCTCCTTAGGAAGTCCACCCTTCTGCATCTCATCAGATTTCCTTTGTTCCTTGTCCTAACCTTATATTGTTCTTCTTTTCCCTTCCTATCTATGTCAGTCCATTTATTTCCGGTCTAGATATCTTCTGATTTCTTGCCTCTTAAATACTCGACATCCTTTTGGAGTGTTCTTTTGGGCTTCTTCTTAGGCTACCTTTAGCCAAGGAAATAATTTCCACGGCACCTATGAGGGGTGTGACAGGGTTACCCCTCTCTTAGGTTTAACCCTCCCCACCGTAAAGGAAGAGAACTAGGTAAAGTGCTCTTTAAAAATTAGAACTTAGAAATTGTCTGTCCAGGGAGAAGGCAGGGGAGTTTGTTGTTGTGTGAGAGAATATGAAAAAGATAATCACACAAAATGAAAGAAAATAAACAATAGTAGAGTATGTGTTCTGCAATTACTGAGTTATCAGGAGAAGGGAGAAGAGGAGCGCATCTTCATTCTTCCATTCCCCTTGCTATCACAGAAACCGCAGTAGGGCTACACAATGCTGCTTTTTATATATATATATATATATATATATATATATATATAAAAGGTTCCATTACCTGTGGTGCTGTATTGGATGTTATAGAGCTAGCACTTACAGTCTGAAGTATATAATATTAACTGGGGACAAAACTCCAATAGAAACACCCAGCCAAACTAGTACAAGCTACTATATCTTGTCAGCATATTGTCAAATTGTATAAATAGGAACTTACCCTGCTCAATAAGTGGGTCTCTAGTGAATGGAATGAGCCACAATGTAACAACTTTTTCCAAAGGCCTAGTTCACCAACAAGTGTGGACTCTCTGCTGTTTTCAAGGGAAGCCTTCTGAAACTAGGCCTATAGGGGCAGCAGCGGCCCCTAGTGTAGGAATTTTAGTGATCCAAGATGTGAGGTCACTGTCCAAGGAAGGGGCTTATCCCCATTATGAGGACACAGATCCTAATTAAGAAGTTAGCAAGCTTCTGAGTAATATATGTCTAGAGAATGTTTTATGTCATGATGCAGTTTGTTAGTCCATAGCAGGTAGCAGATTGCAAAGGGACTTTAGTAATGTATAAAAGAAGAAATTACAGGGAGAAAGACAATTACATGGTCACCTGATGGTGATGTCACTCTTAGAAATGTATTTAAGCCTGCCACTAGGGGCTAGTTTGTTTTTTTCAGATAGGGCGGTCAGTTGCTGACAGGCAAGGGAAGGTGTAAGACCTTCAGGGTATTCAGCAGGGAGGCTGAAGCTATGCCATGCTAAGCTGAGACATGCTAAACTCATGCTAACCTTTATTTTCTGTATTTTGCCTTATTAATTTTGAGTTCTAATAAAATGACAAATGCTTCCAAGCATTTTTTATGCACCTTATAATTTGTCTGCCTGTTTCAATAATTTGAAATCCCACACCCTTCGACAGGAGGAACCCTCCTCTAGGGTTCCTTGCATCTTACCCCTACAGGTGATACATCCCATGGATAGAGAGGAACAGCCACAATGTATCAAAGTCACTCAAGCATACATCTCATCCAGTTGCATAAGCAAAATTGAACTGATGTTTAAACTACAGAAGCTTTTTAGCAATTAAGAAATCACAATTAATTGGACTAGGCTTTCAAGCATAGTACTCCTTTTCAGAGCTTTATACATATTTCACTCCTCTGTTAGAGCTTTAAACAAACCCCACCTCTGTTACAGCTTTATACATATCCCATTCCTCCTTCAGATCATTATGTATGTTCCACTGCTGCTTCAGAGCTTTATAAAATGTTTACTCTTTCAGTGATTTATGTATGTTCCACAGTTCTTCCAGAGTGTTATGCATTTCCCCAGGGTCCTTTATCTAGTTCCTGACCATGTCTCAGACTGTCTTATTCTGATTGATATTTCCACACACCCTCCAGCTGAGATGCCGCTAGCCCTTTTATTTTCAATGATTCCCATTCAATTATAGTAATACTGGGGTCTATGCACTACGGTGCGGATTGCCTATCGTTGCATATCAGTGGTGTATACACAGCCCCTAAGTGTCAGTGCACACACCAGGGGTCCCACAGACCCCTATGTGCATTCACAGAAGGGATGTGCATCCCTCCCTACAATGACTCCCCTGGCTGGTCATGCAGTTACACGTCGCCCAGACGGGGGCATGTCTGGTCGTGTCTGCACTCTCCACCATCCACAAAGGTGCGAAGTGCCAGGTGAGAAGGGCACAGGATATGCAGGCAAGGACCCTTCCATATCTGCTACATGCCCCCTTCCCTGATTTCAACAACCAGCTGAGACAGACACACCCACCCCCTACCATGCAACCCCAACCCTCTGTACTATGCATCCTGCACTTGTCTATGGGTGCATAGCTATGTGTGCCAGGTCCTCATGAAAATTGCACATGCCAGGCCCCATATTAATGCATAGTCCCTATTGCCATTATGATTGTTTGTATGTTTGTACCCCAGCACTCCCTGTTCCTTTATTTTGTACAGGCATCCAATACACACTGTTGATCCCTTATTCCTGAATTACAAAACTGCTCTCAGCTCTACACGTATCTCCCTCCTCCCTTCCTAATGGGGCTTTGCAGACGAAAAAAGTGTGCATAGTGCTCTCATTTCATTTCCCCTTTCTCTGTCAACGCTGCTTTGCTGTGAAAGTGTAAATCACAGATTCTTGTACTTCCACTTCACACTGCCAGGCAAAGTAATTTAGGACCCAATGCAGTTCCCCAAGGCTGCTCAGCAGCACTTTCTATTGATCTTTGCATTTATGCAACGCACATGGAGACAGCATTCTCCATGCTGCCCAAAGCTACATCCTGCTTTGTTGCTGTTTCTTCTTTTCTCTTTCTAAGTTCCATATTGTGGCATGCAGGAGAGCACTATTTAAGTTGCAAATGTACCTTTGTTACTGGGTGAAGAAGTTAGGGGCCTGAGGCTCCTCAGCACAGCCATCTGCAAAGTTGCTCATGTCCCTAGCATGATCTGACCCAGTTCAGCCAGTCTCCCCCCCCCACAAACACAACGCTGTGTGTATGCCCAGCGTAACCACTCCCATGCCCAACACACAAAATCTCCCTCTCAAGGTATAGTAAGTGCAGCCATCCTGAGAGATTCTGATGGATCTTCTACCTTGGCCCAAGGCCCAGTATCAGGGTCTCTCTTGATGGCTTCTGGGGTTGTTTTCCTTGTGGGGAACCCTCCCTGAGGTTACCTCACCCTCCTGGTGGTCCTACTATATACTGGTTCTCCTAAAGGGCCAAATGAGAGAATAAAATGATCCAAGCCTCCCGTAGATCCCTGCTGGTTGGGTGGATCCCTGATTTGTATGAATTTCTTTTCTCTTTACTACTTTTCTCTCTGCTACATGAAAGTGTTTCTCAGAACTCCACAGACTATTCTAGTATGATGCACTTTTCATTTCTAAACTCATTCCACAAAGCTACACCCTTAGACCTGGCACCAGAGGACCGATCTTTAAGGTGGACACATGTGATAAGTAATCCCTTCCCCTACTGTTAGGATGGAGATGTTATACTCCTGCTTCCATGAAATCATTTTCAGCCCATGAAATATGAAGGCAAGGCCAATGACAATTGCCCAGTGCACCAGCATAACGGGGCTACGCCAAAGACCAAGGATACAGAGGTGCTCATGCCTTCATCCAATGACAAGGGTAGGTGACCGCAAATATTTGTCCTCCCAGGAGAATGTTCACCTGTAATTAACTTAATGGGGAACAGACAAACTCAGACACAGGCCTTGCTTAAGTAGCCATCTTTATTTTCTGGACTAAGCTGACAAAGGCCCCCACTGGGCATGACAGAAGCTAAGGCGGTTGGGAATTGGGGGAAATAGTAGTGTGGGTAAAAAACTGGTTGGAGAGCAGAACCCAGAAGGTAGTGGTAAATGGTACCATATTTAGTGAGAGAAAAGAGATAAGCAGGGTGCCCCAGGGGTCGATCCTGGGGTCTCTGCTCTTCAACATATTCATTAGCGAGACCACAGAGGAGCTGGGGAGGAGGGTGTGCCTATATACAGATAACACTAAACTCTGTAACAAGGTTGACACAGTAGAGGGGGTAAATCAAATGAGGGATGACCTCCACAAACTAGAAAAATGGTTTTCCTCATAGCAACTGAAATTTAATGCCAAGAAGTGGAAGGTCATGCACCTCAGAAAAGCAACACCAAAGCTGAATACTACTTGGGAGGGGAGAAACTGACTGCCTTAAGCCAAGAGTGTGATTTAGGGTTCATCATTTCAGTAGACTTGAAGGTCAGTAGCCAATGTGAGAAGGCAGCACTAAAAGCAAACTGTATGCTAGGATGTATAGGCAGGGGCATCATTAGCAGAAGGATGGAGGTGGTCCTGTCTCTGTACAGGTCATGGGTGAGGCCCCACATTGAGTACAGCATCCAGTTCTGAAGACCGTACCGGAGGAATAATATTGACATGGTGGAAACAGTCCAGAGGCGGGCAACTAAAATGATAAGTTGTCTCCAGGAAATGAGCTACAAGGACAGACTGGGGAGCTCAACATGTACTCTCTGGAGCAGCAGAGGGACAGGGAGATATGATAGAGACTTTCAAGTACCCCAAGGGGTTCAACAGAGTCAAGACAAATGAGCTGTTCTGGCTGAATGCAACCACAAAGACTAGAGGACATGGCCTGAGGTTCGGGAATTACAAGAGCAACAAGCACAAGTTCTTCACGGAGAAAGTGATGGTGCATTGGAATGGGTTGCCTGAGGTGATAGTGGCAGCCAAGACAGTTAGGGAATTCAAAATGCATGTGGTAGATACAAAGAATGTTGACAACAAAGACAGGGAGATATTGAGGGTGGGGGGTAGTCCAAAACATGGGCAGACTAGATGGATCACAGGTCCCATCTGCCAACACATTCTATGTATCTATGACAGGTACTGCAATGGATTACAGTTTCCCTGGCAGGAACTAGAGCCAAGATGGCTCCCTAGTACTTCCTGCTAAGAACATATATTTATGTTTATTGCACTTTCAAATTCCAGTCAGATTGGTAACAAACCAATTGAAGTTCATTATAGCCTAAGAACAGAGACTTACATACATTAGAAAAATATATCTAAGTTACACAATTTGATTCATAAACACTACTATCAAACTACCTAATACATAGCAATTAAAATACCTACTGGACTATGCAAATTATGACCTCCAAATATATAACTAAGCAAATACATTTTTACCCACTTTAAAATTAGGATAAGAAACACAATATCAATTTCACAAATGAGCAGCACATTCACCATTTTTATGTTTTCATTGTCTCAGGCTAAATACACAGAGAACTCACTATCTTGGTTTTGTACAGTCACCCCAAGATACAAAAAGATCCAAACCCAACAGAAATGGGATGGGGTGGGGAGAGCATGATAAAGAAGAAAACCTTTATTGACTTATACCTCTTATTACAAATGATTTCTTATATGTCTCAGTTCTGGCCCTTGGTATCTGCCATTTACCATGCTTCCTCATGCCATATCCCACTTTCATTTTAGGTGATAAAAAGGGGAAAGGGCTATGATTAGGATCACACATTTCCTGGAATTGTTTCCACTCTGCTCTGTCTCTCTGAGAACATTGTTTCTCTAACTTGCAGGCCTTTAATGCCTCATCATACCTAATCTCGCATCCTAAAATTGTCTTTGCAACTCTTTTCAGGATTCTGTCAATGTCTTCTACTTCTTTTATGATCAACTCACCATTCCATACTGGACAACCATATTACAGTACATGCCTGTTGACTGTACAATAAAAGTATACAAGGTCTGCCTGATTCACACCTGCCCTATGTAATGGGGTAAGAAAGTAGAGCCTGCTGCTTGCTTTTTTGAGCATCTGGTCTAATTGCTGCTGTAGTCCAAATCATGTTGGATAGCAATCCCCCCAAAATGTTACACTTTCCACAGTCTCAACATGAGATTCCACAGAGACCGGGGGGGGGGGGGTTAAAATTCCATCTTCCTGGTTTCCCAAACCTGATTTCTTTTGTTCTTTGGGGATTAATTTGCATGTGATTTCTCTTGGACCATTCTTGATTATGGGACAAGTCTTCCTGCATCATACTGTACTACTGTTTACCTCCACAAAGTTATCTATAATGGTAGCATCATCCACGTATTTGATAATGAACTGACTGTCTCCAAATCTTGTATTATGACAAAGAACTAAACTGGAACCAATCTGGTCCCCTGAGGTACTCCACCAAAAATCATGTCCTGTCCAGACTGCAAACCATCCACTTCTACCCACTGTACTGTTCCTTCCAAAAAAGTTGTATACCCACTGCCTCAAACAAATGTGTATCAATTTTTTTATAAGACAGTATTTGGGTCTATAAGGTCAAACACTTTTCTATAATCAGCAAAAACTGCCCTCACAAAATCCCCATTGTCCCATGCTTTCAAACATGAATGACAAAACTTTATTGCCACCATAGCGTTGGAACTAGCCCTTAGGGAACTGAACTGGTTTACATTCAGATGGCCAGATACTATTTCCAGAATCCATCTTGTAATAAAACCCTCACACATTTCAGAGATTACACAAGTGAGAGAAATTTGTTGAAAATCTTTTCCAACATCATTAGAGGAGGGGACCTTAGGCAGTGATACTGTATTACCCTCACCTGTTTCCACTTGGGGGGGGGGGGTTACCAGTTTCAAGTGATTTATTAGAAATGTTGCATACCCAGGGTGAAATTATATCTGCACCATCCTTCCAAACCCAATCTGAGACCAAATCATGATCCATGGCCTTATTGACTTTGAGGGTTTTTCATCTCCTTTGCTACTATTTAAAATGTAAGCAAATATTCATTTGGAACGTCCAGAAATGCAGCAGGCTTTTTCTCTGTTGGCATTAGATTTCTGCTTACTTCACATAAAGATTTGTTTAAAGTATTTACAAACACCTGTGCCTTGTCTTCACCCCCCAAACCACATTTCTCAGTCCATTTTCTCACCATGTCACTGGCATTCTTGTTTTTTTGTTGTTTGTTTACTCACTTAACGGGTTAGCACACTGGAAGGCTGAATTCCTTTTACAGGTGCGACCCACAAAAAACATACATACATATAAACAGGTGAGAAATATACAAAACATAGTAAATCAGACTAAAAATGACCTCGTTACAAAAAACACAAGTACTTATGTAAAACAATCACAATTAGACTGTGATACAAAAAGCATCCTTAGTTCATGTGCAAATGTTTTAACAGAATACAGCTGTCTTATGGCCCAGGGAATTTCATTCCAAATAGATGGAGCAATATAAGCAAAGACCCTCTGTCCACAATTAGATCTCATAAAAGGTGTTTTAAAAGCCAAACCATCTGTCCTGTGTCTAGGAAAATAACCCTCATCATAAGACTTCAATAAATTACAGAGCCTTTGTGGAACTCCAGAACTAATAATGCTATGTGTAAATTTTGCCATACAAAAACGGAAGTTCAGTTGAACAGGGAGCCACCCTATCTCTTTCAAAATAGCCTTGTAGAAACTCTTTTGTCTCTTTCCACCATCTCTGGGGATCTAACGTTTTCAAGTTCTCAGTTTTCCTTTGGTAGTAATTCTTTCTTAACCTTCTCAGCTCCGTTTACCTGGTTATGCAGTTTGTTACACGCTTCCAAATATTCCCTCCTAAAAGCCCTTTGCATCTCACAATCAGTTTTTTTAAATCCTTCAGTGACCCATGATTTATCATTATTTAACTTTTCAATCTCTTTAATCGGTGCAGTCTGATCAATAGTTGATTGGACACCACTGCCCCCCAAGTAGCATCTGCAGATTCCCCCTTCAGCCATTCATCCTTTTGGTCCCCTGCTGTAGTATCAATACTCCTCTTTTTTCCATTTGCTCACTTCCTACAACTAGTTGCGTTTTGACCCTTTGTTTAGAACTTACTTGAAAACAGGGTATTATTACAACAGTTTTGTTTTCAGATGACCCTACGGGGGTAATATTTCAGGTTCCTCATACCATTCAGATAAGTTTGTAAGAATACTGCATCTAGTACCCTGTTTTACAATCTGTTGCAGGTTTCATCCCTGAGCCACATTTTTAAAGGCAGTCTATTTGCATCTCCCCTAATTATGATACCACACACTGGGTGTTTCTCATGACTTTGATCCAAACACCAATTTAAATGTTGTGTTATTAAGTAGTCTTTATCAGCCAGAGGGTGATACAAACCACCAATAAACAAGGGCCTACAATTTCTCAGCAGCTGGGGCAGCATTTTCTCCACCAATATAGTCTCAAAATCTTCACTTTCCCACTCAGGCTTTCTTCTACATTTTATAGCATTATGGCTATAATAAGTCAGACCCCCTCCTTTCCTTTCTTCACTATCTTTCCTCATCAGTCATATCCAGCAATTGAGATAGCATGAGTGGGGCATCTGCCCCACACCAGGTTTTGGGAACTAATGCAGTTTGCACTGCATTAGTGTTCAGCACACCCTCCAATTCATCAATTTTGGCTGCTAAGGATCTAGCATTAGTATTTAAAATACAAGGACTCCATGTTTTGTTTGGCTGAATATCTGTTAAATGAACATCCTGCCTATAGCATTTGGGTTTAGGATTTAAGTCCCCCACCCAATCTTGTGGTTACACGCACTGAAATCGGGTGTGGAACTTACTCAGATTCAGTTTGTACATTTGTTACAATAGTACCATTTACAGGGGTTTCTTTTAAACTTCTCACACAGGCAGTATAATAGACATTTGCCAAATTAACCCCTCTCCCTTCCCTTTTACACTGTCTATGGCTCAATACTCTTACTGGGATATTATACATCTCTTTTGTTTTCCTTGGGAAATACCCACACCAACCAACATGAACCATAAAACCTAATAAAACAGAAGGTAAAAACAAGTAAGGTACCTTTCATTTTGTCTGTGAAAGCATGGACCTCGGTATCACAGTTCGTAATCACACAGTAAGCTATAGAAAAACGTAACTTCAAATGGGTTTTCAGTATATTAAAAAATGAGGGGTTCTGGCCTCTGCATTGTCCTTCAGCGTGAACTCCCACCACTCCTGCAGGAGCCACTCATGTGGAGTGCCACTTGGAGTGGCACTCCTCTTAAGCAGGTGTGACCAGCCTTCTTGATGACATCAGGCCCATGACTGGACTTGGTCCTGGTCACTACCACCAACCAGAGCAATTCTGCAAAGAGGGGGAAGGGCTGGAAACTGGAGGCTGGCTGATGGTGTATTAGTGCTGTCAGGCACAGAAAGTGTCCAGGTAGGGTGCAATTAGACGTACAAGGAGAGCTTGGAGCAGCACTTCTCTAAAGCAGGTGTGCTACACCTCCTCGATGATGTCAGGCCTGTACCCTGACCCAGTCCTGGTCGCTGCCACTAAATGGACCAGTGCTGTATACAGGAAGAAGGGTTGGAAAGTGGAGGTTGACTGGTGGCGTGTTGGTGCCCTCAGGCATAGAAACATTGTCCAGGCAGGGAGCAGTTAGTGGTGCAAGGAGAGCTTGGAGCAGTACTCCTCTTAAGCAGATGTGTCTGCCTCCTTGGTGATGTCAGACCCATGCCCCGAGCCGATTCTGGTCGCTGCCACCAACTGGACTGGTGCTGTAAATGGGAATGGAGGAGTAGGGCTGGAAACTGGAGGTCAGCTGACAAAACAGTGTCCAGGCAGGGCACAGTTAGCTGTGCACTCCTCCCCTTTAGACAAACCATAGTCTTACAGTGCTCAGCATTACCAGTTCCTAACTTCCAGCCGAATTAGACTATTCAGTACCCAGAATCAAGTTCTGGGGATTATTCTGCCCCACAGGAAAAACTTGGTACTAGCTATGTAACACAACATTTAGCAAATCCATTGCACCAGAGTCATGAGAGCAGTTCACATTTTAAAGGTCAAGTCTTTGTGGTGCTCCTCACCATCGCATAGTATCTTGGGGTTAAAGCAACTGCTGCTGTTAAGCATTGACTTCAGAATTATTCACTACAGTTCCCAGTAGACTTCATGGGCAGGAGCAAAGTCCTCAGTACCATTCTCCTCTTCTGAAGTGACAGCATCTGCTGATCGAGCTAGAATGTTAGACGATAACTGGTGCTCCACATGTGTATGAACAATACGATGGCCCACACAGACCCCGCAACTCAAAGGTTCAGATCTTTCAAGCACTACCCCACAAATCTAAACATGCTTGTCATGCCTGAAATCTCAAACTATCTCCCTTTCCCAAGTATGGAAGATACAAACTGGTTTGTGTTCTTGTTATGACACATCTCCTGTTGCAACTGATGTTTAGCCAAGTTATGGAACAAATCCAGCTTCAGCAATGCCAAATGGGTGCAGGGTTGATGTTTTTTGGAACAATTCAGCAGGTATTTGCTCTGTGAGTCTATGAGGAATGTTTCTTTAGGTAAACAAGAAACAAGTCGTTCACTGGATTGCAAGTACTAGTTGAGAATCTTGTTTTGTCCAGACTTTCTTGAATGTGTACAGCCTGCTCAGCTGCACCGTGCGATGCTGGATTGTAGGGTAGATACAAAATGTGTCTGACCCTATTCCACTTTTTAAACAACTTCAACTCTTGTGAAAAAAGTGGGGATTATTGTCTGACACTATCTCCAGTAGCAGATAGTAGCAGACCATATTTTATTTATTTTTTATTTAGTTTTTGTTGACTGGGTAAGTGCACTAGACAAATTCTGCCTATTTTCAGGCACGACCCGGGGGAGGGGGATACAGATGAATGCTAACTGACCTTGAACCAGATTAAGCTGTTGGTGGTATTTTTAGTGAATGAGGGAAATTTGGCCAGGACACCGGGGAAATTTCCCTACTCTTTTCGATAAGTGCCATGGGCTCTTTAACATCCACCTGAACTACCACCAATCCAGGCAGATGGGACCTTGGTTTAACGTCTCATCCAAAAGACGGCACCTCAGAAGTGCAGCACCCCTCTCATGCTGTACTTCAGTATCAGTACTGGGATATTAACCCAAGTGCCAGATGTGGGAACTGAATCCACAGCCCTCTGATCTCCCGTCCTCAGAGGCGCGTGTGCTACCTACTGAGCCTATATGATGTTAAGAGTTGTTTCAGGAGACTCCTGGTTGTCTCTGCAGTTGTCTCTTGCATGTCAGGCACTTCAGTCCAATTCAAGTGAACATCAGTTCCACTAAGAAATGCTGTTTGTCCATGTCTGCATAGTCACCAAGTATGTATTCCTAAGGCATGGTAGTCCAGGACTGGGGTGCAAAAGTGCACTTGCAGGTTGGTTGAGGACAGCTTCACAAGATGCACATTGGCTGACAAGATACTGGATATCTTGTTCAAGTCCTGGCCAGCAGAGGAATCAAAGGGTCAATGCCTTCATCTATGAGATTCCAGTATGATTTTTATGCAAGTTGCAAAGTAACCAGTTTTGGAATTTTGGAGGTGTGTTGACTCAAGCACCCCATAGAACACACCCTTGATTCATCAACAGCTGGTTCCCCTTGTCAAAGAAAGGCTAAAGTGTCAGATCTCTTATGAAGCTGGGCCATCCATTTAGTTTGAAATCCAAGACCTTTAGGAGGACTGGATCCTTCTGGTTTTCTGTGCTACATCCTGGGAAGCTACAGGTAATGCATCAATGTGCAAACGTTGGAACAATGTGTCATACTCTTCCTTTTCTGCCAAATCATTGAATGGCCATTGTGATAGTGCATCTGCATTTGCATGGTCCTAGGAGTGATGGTATTCAGTGTATGTTTTGCACACCACCTTAGCCTCTGGGTGCTATCCACCTGCACCGACTATGACACTGACTACCATCATTCTAAATTGCAAGAAAACAAATGTTTGTGTTGCTCATTCCCCTTTAAAAATAGGCTTTTTAGAGGTTCTGGGGTGCAACTGTGGCAGGGAAATTCAATGTACATTTTGCACACCACCTTAGCCTCTGGGTGCTAGCCATCTGCACTCCCCTTCCAATGAACAACTTCCTTTTATCATATTTTATAGAACTTCACACATTGGGATTTACCAATTTAAAATGTTTTATTTATTACTCTTTTTTAATCATAGACAGGTGCACTTTCGAAACAATAGTTCACTTAATTCCTTTTATCAGAAGTTCATTTTGTTTTTAAATACCATGCAGTTCTGTACTTTACCTACATTTGTTAGGATTCTGTTTCTTTTGCCTTTTCTCCACCATGTTCGCTTTCTCACAACAGCATTTTTACTTGCTGAAACTTCTTGGTGCAATTGCCTATTCCACTCGCTACCCGAAGTCTTTTTTTATTTGGTGCAAATACGTACCATCACTTGTTATCGCCAGAATCAAGAGTACTGTTTCCTTTCTTTTTTGCAGTGCAGGGAAGTGCCTAGAAAGTACTATTACTCTTTAATTTGGCGCTTTGAGCGCTTGCCCATGCCATTGTCTCTTCTCCCTGCTGCTTGCTACTTTGAATTGTCCAGCCTCCTCAGTGCTTCCACGAATCAGCCAGTGATGACGCGTACTAATGTGCTGGCGTTTCGGAAATGAATCTCCATCATCAGAGCTCAGAGCACCAAATTAAAGAGTAATAGCGCTTTCTAGGCAAAAGAAACAGAATCCTAACAAGTGTGGGAAAAGTACAGAACTGTATGGTATTTAAAAACAAAATGAACTTCTGATAAAAGGAATTAAGTGAAAAATAGTTTTGAAAGTGCACCTGTCTATGATTAAAAAAAGAGTAATAAATAAAACATTTTAAATTGGTAAATCCCAATGTGTGAAGTTCAATAAAATAGGATAAAAGGAAGTTGTTCATTGGAAGGGGAGTGCAGGTGGCTAGCACCAAGAGACTAAGGTGGTGTGCAAAATGTACATTGAATTTCCCTGCCACAGTTGCACCCCAGAACCTCTAAAAAGCCTATTTTTAAAGGGGAATGAGCAACACAAACATTTGTTTTCTTGCAGTTTACAATGATGGTAGTCAGTGTCATAGTCATAGGCCAACAGAATCAGGGACCAGTGCTGCATCCTCAGCGCTGTGAGCATTGGTACTGCTACTTTTGGCCATAGAATGGCAAGTAGAGGCTTGTGATCTGATAGCAGGATGAATTTCCATCTGTACAGGTAAATACAGAACGTCTTGACCCCAAAGATTATGCTCAAAGCTTCCTTCTCGATCAGAGCATAGATCCTTTCTCTTGTAAACAGGGTCCTAAAAACAAAAGCAATTCTGTGTTCCTTCCCCGAAGGTAGCACATGATATATTACTGCACTCACCTCACGTGGAGATGCACTGCATGCCAGTGTCAAAGATTTTGCTGGTTTGTGGGGTGCTAGCAACTTGCTATTCAGAAGCAGTTGCTTGCATGATTATTATGCTGCCTTATACTGCAGTGACCAGTTCCACTATGCTTCTTTTTTGCAGCTAATTATGTAGAAGTTGCAACAATGTGGACAAGTTTGCCAGGAAACATCCATAATAGTTCAACAATCTCATAAATAATTATAACTCAGTCACATTCGTTAGTGTCTCTACACTGAGAATTGCTTCCATATACTGTAGCTCTCTGTGGGGTGCAGGCTCTGGATGTCAATCTGATAGCCGAGGCACTTGACAGAACCTTATAGAAACTGTCATTTTGCTAGCTTCACTCTCACTCCTTACTGCAGTCTGGACATGATCTGATCCAGGACTGTCAGATACTTATCCACTGTGGGTCCTGATGCCAAGATATCACCCACAAAGCAGACTACATGGTCCAACCAATGCAGCAGTTTAGCCATTGTGTGTTGAAAAATTACTAGCACTTTGGAAACTCCATAGGGTAGGCAATGATATTGGTAAAGTACCTTGTGGGTATTTATGGTGAGATAAGGCTCTGACTCTGGCTCAGATCCAGCTGCTGGTATGCAAATGTTAAGTCCAATTTGCTGAAGAACTTTCGGCCCACCTCTGTGGCAAACAAGTCCTCGGCATTGGGTAGTGTGTAGGTTTCTGATTCCACACAATGGTTCACTGCGAACTTGCGTGATGTGATATCAGCGCTCTCCAAATGATACAGTTCTTTTTCTATGGCTTCTTTTAAGGCTTGTGGAAGATTGGCATGTCACTTATTTGCACCCAGATCTTTGCCTTGAAATCCCATCTGGTGCTGTAACCATGCTGGAAAATAGGACCATGTTTGTCCAACACTTTGCTCATTTCATCTTGAGATGTTTTGTTACAGTTCAAAGAGTGAAGAGCTATTCCCAGTTCAATTTGATCTTCTCCAGCCAGTTCCTTCCTAGTAATGCAAGTCTGTTTCCCTGCACTGCCTCTAAAGGCAAGACCTTTGCTCCCCCACATAGGTGCTCTCCCCCATCTGACTCTTCCCCAGAACAGGGATTCTGTCTCTGGTACAAGACATGACCTGAGTATGCAGTGGTTGTAGCAGGTACTTGCTGAGGTTCTCCTTGTAGCTGTCCTCTGGAAAAAGACATACTGACACCCTTGTGTCAGGCTGCATGCTAAATGGTTTGCCCACCAACTCGATCAGATCGGCAAAATCTCTTTTCGTTTTCTTGTGTATGGGCCGTGCAACCTCCTTTGATTAGGGGTATATCGTGGCATCTCTCATCTAGGCAGAGCCCATCTTATGCCGTGGAAGCTGTACCTCACTTATCATGTCACCATTGGCCTATGCAGATGGGGACCAGGGGCACCAAATACAAATACACAGGAGCACCAATAGCCAATAGACCACTCACAAACCAATGCAGCACTGAGACCCGGTATCAAGCAGGCTGCATATTTACTGCTGTTGGATGGTTCACAGCTTAGAAGAACATTGCCCTCACTACAATGACTCAATCACTATTTCCATAACTTCATTATTATTATTATTTTTTATGTAGCCTATGCACCTCCAGCTTGGGCCAGCTTGGGTTGCCTTCAGCCCTGCCCTGTTGACCACCATCCATCATCTCTCCAGGAATTGTCCTGGCAGAGAGGGAGATGGAGGATCGGTGGGTAGGGCATTATGAGTGCCTGCCACACCACCATTTTACACCATTTTCTCCCGATTCCCCTCGCTGGGACACTCAAATCAGCATGTGCATGTAGAAGCACATGCACACTGCACGGTCCCACAGCACTGCCCACTTCTGTCATTTCTGACCCGTACTACCACCCAGCCTCCACCTGTTGGCAGTCATTCAGCAGAGCCAGCACTCCTCCCTCCCTGGGAGAGGACAGCAGTCACTCGGACACTCGCTCCTCTCCCCCCGGCTGACCTTGATGACATGTACTCATTTCCTAACATGGGTCGCTGGGGTGGAGAGAGGTGTGGCATCTAGCACCTCAACCCTCATTGCCACTAGGCCAGCCTCATAACTTAATTTTTCAATGTGGCATAGTCTATATCAATACTGTTATTACTGTCACTGCTACCATACAACTACTGCACTGCCCTTCGAATTCATTAGGCATATTACTTTTTAGACTGTTTGAACATCCTATCTTCCCCATAGGTCCCTTGGGCAGAGGTGGCCAAGTCAGGAATTTTTCACCTAGAGCCAAGCCAGAGCTGAGCCAGGGGTCTGGTTTGACTCTGCAAGCCAAAACAAAAGCCAAGGCCTGGCTACTGCAGACTGTTCACTACATAGGAGTTGAACGTTTCAGACACTACACTAACTACTCAGGCTGACAAAAATGCTTACTTTGGCCATAAGTGGCTTGACTTGACCTTGGTTCTCAATTTTTTATAGAGGTTGAGCTGAGCCAAGCCAAGCACTAAACTTGAGCCAGGCTCGAGCCTGCTCTGACTTGCCCATCTCAATCCTTGGGCACTATCATGCACAATACCAGTGTGTTATGGCACCCTCTTGAGGCAGGGCAACACCCTACTCTAGAGGCAGCTATGCCTACATGTGACTCTGTGCCAGCTAGTGGCAGTTCATGGATCAGCAACCAGACTATGGTTTACTCCTAAATTATTCAAACAGTCAGTTCAACCATGTACTGTATGTCTCCCTACTGACATAAACGTGATGGTCCTAGTGACCCAAAGCAAATTACTTCCATATCTGGCTTAACTCTGTGGGACTTAACTAACAGTGATTCTTTCTAGGCTCCTTATCCTGATGAACTGTTACTAACATAATTGCAACACAGTTTACCAAGGAGTTACTCATTACACTTCATGGTATGTTTTCCTCCTCTGGAGTTATTCAGTGAAGGTTTCATTGCATACTGCTCTCTCCCTTGCATGCTTCTTTTGGTGGGAGTGGATATGTAAGGATCCTGTCAACCTCCTTGAAGAGCAGGGTTAGCAGTACTCCTTGGTGCCGTACTGGTCTAGATGGTAATTTCTCTTGAGCATGCCTCCTTTTGGTTCTCCTTCCTCTAGACGGTCTCCAGAGGTTTCCCTCCCTGCCTCAGGAGTGGGCCAGGAGAGACAGTGTTCCCACATATCTGCTGTCCCTGTATTTAAACTCTGTAAACCTGAGTGCCCCAGACCTCTTTGTATCTGGATGTTCTGGAATCCTGTCAAAGACTAGTCTGAGCTCTTAGCTAGTCTTCCCCTCTTGTAGTATAAAGGGGGAAGAGCAGGCCCATTCATTTTCATGACAGCAATTCCCACTTCTGGCTGAGTAAGGGCACACAGAGCACAAGCTCCATGCTCCCTGTCTCCCAGCTGAGGCCCTCTAGGGAGTACCACTCAGGGTCTGTTTTTTTTTTTTAAATAAGTACAGTATACTTTATTAATGTTTTGAAAAATCACATTATAAGTGTACAAACAGACATTTGGACAGCATTACATACATCACCCAACCCCCTCCAACAGGTGCCCCCAAAATATCCTAGAGTGAATATTAAAGCAGGCAGAAACATTATATATACAAGCAGTGTCTTGATGATAATGGAGTACACCTTAGCGTGGTCAACAGTGCTTCCAATGAATTCCACCCCTTATGGTGGACTGGATAGTTATGTGTCACACAGTATGCTCCAATCTGAGGATTTCTAACATTTCCTGCTGTGACTCCAATAAAGAGGGAATTTCTTGATCTAACCAGTGCCTTAAAATCAACTTTTTGACCACCATGGCTATTAGGGTGAAGTCATAACATCTGTTACCCATAAGAGCATGCATGTCCGACCCCAGTAGGCTTCTCTCTTTAGTAAAGAAGCCGTCTAATCCCAGTATGGGGTCTAAAACCCTTTGTACCTCTTGCCAAAGGGGCTGGGCTTTGGGACAATCCCACAATATGTGCAGGAGGGTGCCCTCCTCCTTTCCAGATCTGGTACAAGAGAGATAATCCAGTATCCACCACTTGAAAAGTTTAGCGGGTGTTTGGTACATATTATATATGGTTTTAAGTTGCATTAACCTGTAGTAGTCAAGCTTTTTATATTTATGTGGCCAGGTCCACACTTTATCCTATTGTTTCTGGTCAGGTCTCCAATCTAATGCCACTGGGCAATACGTGGGCATAGTACCATATCTATGTGGCATGGCATGGGTTAGAGCCTGACAGATGTTAGAGATGGCATGTCTCTCTTGGCTAAGCTTGCTAAGCTGACCTAATGTGAGAGGTGGGGTTCCCATTTCTGTTGGCTTTCCCGGTGTTTTTAAGTAACATGTGATGGATCCATAAGAATGAAAAGATGACTTTATTATCCAGGGCATATTTCCACTGCATGACCTGGAACTTGCTCCAGTCATTCCCATCTACCATGTGGTGAACCTATGAAATTCTCTTGTTATGCCACTGAGAATTATAGAAGGTCTTGTTGCCCAACTTAAGGTACAGGTTATGCCATAAGGGCTGCTGTAGTTGGGTGCCTTGGAAAATTTTAAGGACCCGAAGCAGCTGGTTATACACCATGATTGATGTGTCTATGGAAGTATGTAGTAGACTCTTCAGCAAAGTGGATTGCCAGGTGTGGAGCAGTGCTGGAAGACTCACTCCATGCAAGTAGCACAACCAGTGCTCTATTTCTAGCCACTGTGGGATATATGGGGAGGTATGTTCTGTTTTATATGTTTTCCATCTGAAATATTTCGCCACCTGTGCTGCATGAAAATTGACAAAATGAAAAATCAGGTAGGTTCAGACCTCTCTATTGCTTTTTTGCAGCCAATTTTAAGTAAGCTTTTCCAGGTCTCTGCCCCTTCCATAGGAAAGTAGAAATCAAAGCTTGGAGTTTTTGGAACCAAGCAAGGGGAGTGCAATTGTCAACATGTTAAGAGATATAAAATATGGAGCAAGACATTCATTTTGATCATGTCGATGTAACTCCATTATGATAAAGGAAGCCTTGACCAGCAGTCCAGATCCTGCTTTACAACCCTTAACAGGCCTGTTGAGTTCTATGTATCATTTGATTGGAGGATTTAGCCACCTTAATATCCAAGTAAGTAATATCCATGCTAGACCAACTCAGTCCCAGGCTTTCAAGATCCCAGTGTCTGTCATAACTGTTAAGGGGTATGACCCTGGTCTTCCCAATGTTTAGCTTACAAAAGGGAGATGTCCCCAGAATCCTTGATTTCCTTTAGGGCTACCAGCAGGGACAAGCCTGGATTTTTTTTTCCATAGACATTTTATCTACTGATCTCCCCCAGCAGCCCCCTTCTAACTGACCTCACCCCAGCCCCATCTCCAGCTCCTCCAAGACTTACCTTCACCAGCATCCTCTGCCGCAGGACTGTGGTTGTGCCTGGCCACCAGTGCAAGGCCTGCAGAGGGTTGGTCATCATCCTGCTGCCTGGGGTGGTTTTCCTCTGATTTTCTCCCTGGGCCCATGGATATGCAATGGGCGCAATGTCCAAGCTCTGCTTCTGCAGAGAGGGTCCTGGCATCCTGAACATGGGATCCCTTCCCTATGTGGTGGTGTGCATATGCTGGCACCCAGCCACCTCTGGGTGTCAGGCAAGCAGTGTGCCACACTAATCTCCCTCTCTGAGGAAGGAGAGCTGTCTAGGGACACTCAATCCTTCCTCTCTCTGCCAGTCCCCGAGCAACCTGAGTCCATTCCCATCCTCAGGTCACCGGTGTGGCAGGAGCTAAGGCACCCAGTGCCTCAACCCTCCATGCCACCGGGTCAGATCAAGGCTGCATTTTTAACATGCAACAGAATATCATCTAAATAGAGCTACAACTTGTATTGTTCCTCTCCGAACGTCATGCCTTGAATGTCCAGATTAGGCGGAGATTGCATGCTAGAGGCTCCAGATATAAATTGAGCAGAAAATGGGAAAGGGGGCGCCCCTGCCATGTACCATTTTTCAGGGGGAAGCCAGATGAGAGGACCTTGTTACATCACACTCCAGCAGAGGGACAAGAATACAACAATTTCATCCACTGAATAAATTTCTCTGGGCTTTTGTATTTTCCAAAGACCTGAAAAAAATAATACCAGGATACCCTGTCAAATGCTTTTTTTCTGCATCTGGGGAGGCCAGCACCAGTAGGGTTCAGTCCTCCTTGGAGGCAAAAATAATACGAAGGAGTTTCCAGAGGTGGTCCGAGGATAACCAACCCATCATGAACCCGGCTTGTTCTGGCCCTATCAAGGGTGACCAGATCTTATGGAGTCATAAGACTAAGACTTTCGCCAACAATTTCAGATTGATATTCAACAACAAACTCGATCTGTAATTAGGGACTCTATTCTCACCTTTGTCAGGTTTAGGTATTACAGAATGAATGCTTGCTACTTCATATTATCTAGAGTGCCCCTTTCATATGCCTCATTAAATATGCCAAATGATGAAAGACCAATGCCTGAAGAGCCTTACAAAAGTTCGTGACCAGCTCATCCGGGCCTGAGGCCTTATCGAGAGCCATGGTCTTGATGGCAGCCTGCATTTTACTACTGTAATTAGGCATTTAAGGACAGCTTGGTCCTTGTCACTGAGCTGGGATAGGCCCATACAGCTCAGGTATTGATCTGTCTGTTCCTCACTCTCCCTCCCTTCCCCAATCCCATACAAATCACTGTAGTATGTCTGGAACTCCTTATGATAGGGAAGCCCCTATCCAGTGAATTCAGACCAGATTTACCCCCTTGTTTGTTGCAACACCACCTCTCTACAACTTATCTAATCTTATTACTTTATTTTCACTGCTAGGTTGGCCACCTGCATTAAATGCTTATTTGCTTTGCTGTCATTTCTATTTCATTTTCCTCTTTCCCTTCTCCCCCCCCGCCCCCTTTGTGTTTCTTTATGTAGCTGCATTAAAAGGAATATACTAACTCATGGTATGAGACATGCGGTACATTAAGAGAAAAAAAGGGGTACCGTCTGCGCCACCATGTTACTGTAATTATTGGCAGATACATTTGAAAGAAAATGGTTTTGTTGTTTTATTTTGCTGTATAGGTCCTGGGGAGGACATTGCCTGAAATGGGGTTTAGATGCAGAATAAAGTTACCTCGCCCGAAAATGAGCCGTTAGCCCTCTCTTTTACTGTAGTAGAAGTTGTAGGACTACTTTCAGTAAGGGCGCTTCATTATTCCAGGAAGGGACCAGAGTCAAAAGAATGCTGAAGTGATCCGTGGCTTGCTCTGTGCACTTTAAATAACGCTGCATGGTCAAGCAGGTTAGGTCACTGCATTAAATTCAAGCATTCTAAGTTTTAATTATTTAAGTATTTTCTCCTCCCATTTAATACACAGCAGCCCAAGTTTTCACAGTTTCAGTTGCAGGTATGCTGTGTGCCATTCCAGTGGAGAATTGGGAGCCCTGCCGTGGGAACTATTAGACAGCTACGTGGTTTAAAATAATGTTTTTTTTCCCTTCCTTTCTGCACAATGTAAATAAATATCTCCCACCCTCACTACGGACTGCATTATAGTGAGGGACAACTATAGTTCATGTGAGTAAAGGAATGAAAAACTGACTGATAAATGTTGTAAAGCAGAAAATTAAAGAATAAGAAGAAATTAAATAAACTACTGGCGGGCAGACACTCACTCCAAAGTTCAAGTATTTTATATTTGCTGCAGCTGAATTATATATTGTTTAATTTCTAACTCCCCAAAAAAAAAAAATAATGGTGAAGAGATGCAGGGTGAAGTGAATGGAGGAGTGCTCTTGTTTTCTTTTTCCGTCATCTAGTTTCAACATTCACCAAAAATACCACCAACAGCTTAATCTAGTTCAATGTTGGTTGGCATTCATCTGTATCCCCCTCCCACAGGTGCCTGAAAATAGACAGAATTTGTCTAGTGCACCTACCCGGTCAACAAAAATGAAATAAATGAAAATAAATAAACATTATTTAGGTTGTGCATTAAAACAAACAGAACAGTGGATAACACAATATACTCCTTACTATGCCTCTTACAGTGTTCTTTTTTTTTTTTTTTTTTGTATAGAATCAAGGGGTGGGGGGAGAAATCCTGGTGTTGTAGGGTTCTTCTTTAGGGTCAGGTAGCCCAAATAGACAGCTCTTAAATACTTTTAGATCTGTGTGATGTCACTTGGGTAGGAGGGGCATATCCCAATTTATCTTTATATCACCATTTTAAAAGAAAGTAAGGGGCTATGCTGAATGATTTATGTATATTTTGAATGCTGTATCATGGTGTATTAACATAGAAACATAGAATTTGATGGCAGATAAGGACCTATTGGCCCACCTAGTCTGCCCATTTTCCTACCTAACAGATAAGCTGCAGATCCTAGTTAACCAACAGTTTACTTCCTCCTACACCCCACTAGGACTGCCTTATGTCTGTCCCATGCATTCTTGAATTCTCCCACTGTTCTTGACTCCACGACCTCCTCAGGAAGGCTGTTCCATGCATCCACAACCCTCTTTGTGAAAAAATACTTCCTCACATTACCTCTGAGCCGTCCCCCCTCTATCTTCAAATTGTGCCCCCTTGTTCTTGTACATCTCTTTTTCTGAAAGATGCCACCCTCTTGGACTTTGTTGATTCCCTTGAGGTACTTGAAAGTTTCTATCATGTCCCCTCTCTCCCTCCTTTCCTCACAGGTATACATATTAAGCTCCTTTAGTCTTTCTTTGTATGTCTTCTGGTGCAGACCCTGCACCATTTTGGTTGCCCTCCTCTGGACAGCCTCCACTCTGTCTATGTCTTTGCAAAGATGGGGTCTCCAGAACTGCACACAGTACTCCAGATGGGGTCTCACCAACTGTCTGTACAGAGGGATAACAACTTCCTGTTTTCTACTGTTAATGCCTCTCCCTATGCATCCCAGTATCCTCCCAGCCTCCTTACTGCCTTCTCACATTGCTTGCCCACCTTTAGGTCATCTGATATAATTACCCCTAGGTCCCTTTCCATTTTTACTGTTGTCAGTATCTCACCCCCCATTGTGTACTCTTCTCCTGGGTTTTTGTTTCCCAGGTGCATTACCTTTGCACTTCTTTGGTTTGATCCTGAGCTGCCATACATTTGACCATTCCACCAACCTTGCCAAGTCCCTTCTCATCCTTTCCACTTAATCTGCTGTATCAACCATGTTGCAGATCTTTGTGTCGTCTGCAAAGAGACGTACTTTTCCTTCCAGTTCCTCTGCAATGTCACTTATAAAGACATTAAAAAGGACCGGTCCCAGTACTGAACCCTACGGTACCCCACTAGTAACCCTCCTTTCTTCATTGTGGACTCCATTTACTACTACCCTTTGCGCCCTGTTGTCCAGCCAATTTTTTTATCCAGGCTACCACCTTGGGACCCACTCCAAGGCTGGCTAACTTGTGTATTAATCTTTTGTGTGGGACTGTATCAAATGCCTTGCTAAAATCTAGGTAAGCCATGTCCACAGCCCCTCCCTGGTCTACTACTTTGGTCACCCAGTCAAAGAAATCTATTAGATTCATCTGACACGACCTTCCCATTGTGAATCCATGCTGCCTTGGGTCCTGTGCCCCACTGGCCTCTAGGTACTCAACATTTCTTTCCTTCAAAAGTGATTCCATCATTTTCCCCACCACTGAGGTCAAACTAACTGGTCTGTAGTTTCCTGCCTCTGTCCTGCTCCCACTTTTGTGAGGAGGAATCTGAGGAATTTTGTGAAGAGTATTGCAAATACTGTATTATTATTGAAGAAATATCAGCCTATATATAATTATTAATTGCAAAAAAATATGTCAATGCATAAGTTAGGGTTGGTATTAATGCGTAAAATGCTGGGAAATTCGACGTTAGGGTTTCCAACCCTAACTCCCCACCCCCCAAGCAGCAAAAGGACAAGACCACACAAGCAACCACAGACACCCATCATCAGGTAAGACAAACAACATACAACTGTTTCCAAATGACACAAATGCAGTAGCACTGATGTGCTACCTTCATGGATTTATATCTACAGCATGCAAATTGCAAAATATACACACTCACTTGTCGCTGCAGATAAGAATCCACGATACTGGTGGATGCCTGGAACATCCTTCCAGTGTAGGTGGTGCGGCCAAAAATGTTTGCATGAGTCAGTAATACACAGGACCCTGTCCCAGTTGTTTAGAGAAAGTGTTTAAATGCAAGGATCTATTCTTTCCTTTTCTGTCTCTTCTTTGCCTGGTTGCACAACCCAATTTTTCCTGTGTGACCTCAGACTTGAGCAACCTGACAATCTCGCAATTCTTTGCCCCTCACTGTTTCTCAGCCCTCCCTTGCTGTCTGTTTTTCCTCTCTTGCATATCCACTAATACAAAAATATGTGCAAATTCATTGTATGGAAATGTAACTGATACTGGGATCCCTTTTGTTTAGAAAATGTATAGTGCCACTGTTGAATTGTATATATTTATAATTTGAGATGACAGAAAAAAGCTGTTGGAAACTAGAGGTTACCTGAGTTTAATTTCTAAGCTCTTTGCAAATGGGGGTCTCTCAGCTCAAGCATTCTGTGTTCTAGCAGCTCTGCCTGATATTTACAAAAACAGGATGCTTGCTAAGAATGGGGGTTGAAAAGACTTATGAAAGAGCTAAGCTGCAACTGCAAGAGATACTATTATTAGGAGAACAAGGGACACAGAGACTGAAAGAAAACATTATTTTATTTTGCCTTTGTAAATAGTTATTATGAACAAGTTTATTTTTTTATGATACTGCTAGTGTAAATAAATAATTTTTGGTGAATTCTACAATTGTTCCTGGTTTCCCTATGCTTCCTGACCTGTGCCTCGATGACAGGTAGGCATAAGGAAACCTTAGTGGTAAGGAAAGGAGGGGAGTCTGAGATCAAGTAAGGTCTGTGCTTTTACAGTAGGTAGTAAAATGGCAGACTAGGTGGGCAAAGCAGTCCTTATCTACCTTCAAATTATATGTTGCTGTGTTTCTATACTGAACTCTCCACACTTCTTCTGTATGCAGAATCACAGGCCCCTCTAGCCAGATACAAACTCATTATATCCAAATTAAAAGACTTCTTTTCTTTATGCCCCATGAGGCCAGCCTTTCTCTAGCAAAGAGGGTCCTGTGTCTCTTCAGCTAGAGGTGTAAGACATACAACAACATCTGGCTCCAGAAAAGTAGGCCCCTTGAATAAAGAAAACCTCTGAAGAGACACAGGACCCTCAGGGGACTTTGCGTCTGCAGACAGAAGTACTGCTGGACATTTCGTATCATGGATTTTGTGGTAGCTGCACTTCTGCACCCAGAGTTCATTGTGTATGTATTACACTTGCAGAAGTGTAGGCCCATCAATTGTGTGTACGTTTTACAATGTCCATGGCTATGTAAGACTACAGAAAGGCTGAATGGACCACTTTACCCACCTAGTCAGCCAATTTCCTATCTACTGTAACACTGCTGACCCTACTTGATCTCCAGCTCCTCCCTTTCCTTACCACTAAGGTTCCCTTATGCCTACCCAATGCATTCTTGAATCCCGTTACTGTTTCTGCCCCCACCACCTTTGCTCAGAGGATGTTCAAGGCATCCACCAGTATCATAGACTTCTTTTTTAATTTAGTATACTTTTTATTACCAACCACTCTTACAGTCTGAGCCAGTCCCAGAGCACCTGCCTTGCTGCCCAATTGCTGTACCCCTGCAGCTAACCACTGGCTTACCCCCCCAGGGTGGGGCCAAGGCACTGAGCAAGCCTGTCTATGACAGGAGAAGGTGTCAGTGAACCGAGTATCATAGACGTCTATCTGTAGCGAGAACCATTGTATTTTTTTCCTTGCATGATGATGACTGTCTGTGGTTGCTTGTATGGTCTTGTCCTTTTGCTGCTTGGGGGGTGGGGAGTTAGGGTTGGAAATCCTAATGTCAAATTTACCAGCTTTTGACACTTTAATAACAACTCTAACTGATGCATTAACATAGTTTTTTTTTTTGCAATGAATTTCTTTACTTATTTAGAAAGTGTAATCTTACCCTTTTTTGGCTGTGGGAGGGCTGGGCCCTCCAGGCCCTGCACTCCCATTAGTCCATAGTGTGTTGTGGGACCACAGTGCCCTTCAGGCTCTGTGGTCCCATGCATGCCTATTGTAACTGTCTCTGTTTTCATGTGGCTATCCATAACTGTAGAGACACTGAAATTAAACCTCATCTCCCTGGTGGAGCACTTAGTCCATAATGGCAAAGTGTCACAGGTACCTTAGCCTAACTCATAAAAATTTCATCCACAGTTGTAAAGAGGGGTTGGAGCATGCATAACTGCTTAGTACACCTAAAGGTGTAGGTGAACTAAGCTGCATTTCACAAAAAATTCCGTATCTCAAAGCATTTTCAAGATATAAGCTGCTGAAAGCTGCCCACATGGGAAGGAAACAACTCCTGGTGGGGGACTCGATCATTAGGAGGGTAGAAGTGGGGAAGGAGGGGGATAGGGAGGTAAGATGCCTGCCTGGCACCACAGCTCAGAGGGACAGGAAGCGAATCCTCAGGATCACGGGAGCAGCTGCATGAGGGAGGGAGCTGGATGTCATTGTCCACCTAGGGACAAATGACCTGGCTGTGAATGGGATCAGAGCAGTGCAAGAGGATTTTGTGGAGTTGGGGAGGGGCCTTAGACAAGTAACATGTATGGTAACCTTCTCAAAGGTGCTCCCTGTCTATGGCAAGGATGATGCTAGGGTATTCTGCACCATGGTATTCAATGAATGGTTGAAAAACTGGTGTGGAACTCAGGGTTTTGGTTTCACTGGGGACTGGGGAGCCACCTGGAGGGATGCAGGCCTATACTGGTGCGATGGTCTGAATCTGTATGGGGGGGAACCAGGATCCTAGGTGACAGGTTTAAATGCTTCATTGGCAAGCATTTAAACTAGCCGGGGGGGGGCACTGAAAAGGAGAAGGGAAATCCCAGCCTCCCTCCACAAAACACAGTAGTTAGAGAGGTAAACACCAAGGTAGAGAAGTCAGTAGGGAGCAGGACAGGAATAAATGCAGTAAAAGGCAGTAAGGACAGGGATGGAGCTAAAAGGGGTAAGGCCATAAAAAATAAATGGAAGGTGATGAGTGCCAATGCCCACAGTCTGTGCAACAAGCTCCCTGGATTAGTGGCCTTGATGAAAGAGGGATGCCTGGATATTGTGGCAGTCACTGAAACATGGTACACAGAGAACCATGACTGGAATGTCAACATACCAGGGTACACAGTCTACAGGAGGGAGAGGGTGGGTAAAAGATGAGGAGGAGAAGTAGCTCTCTATATAAGGGAAGGGATTAAAGCAACAGAACAAAAGAGTAAATAGGAAGTTGCTGAGTCACTATGGGTCAGCTGGAGACAGGTAATGGCACCACAATCCGCATGGGGATTGTGTACAGACCCCCATCTCAGTGGGAGGAAATGGACAAGGAAATGATAGAAGGCATCCTTAAAATGGTAGAAAAAGGGGAGATAATGTTGATGGGGGACCTGAATATGCCATATGTTAACTGCAGTACTTTTGCTACAAGCACATCCAAGGGCAGGGTCATTCTTGATGCCCTACAGGGGGCATGCCTCAGACAGCTAGTGTTGGAACCCACTCGGGAGGGAGCAATCTTAGACCTGGTACTCTCAAATGGGGAAGGAGACAGGATCTCAGATTTAGAAGTGGGTAGTCATCTGGGAACAAGTGACCACCAAACAGTGTAGTTCACAATAAACACAGCCATAGAGTCAAGCCATACAAAAACAAGAGTATTGGACTTTAGGAAGGGTGACTTTGGGAAAATGAGAGAATGCCTCAGAAAAGCACTAGCAAATGGGCAAGAAGGAGGGGTGGAGGAACAATGGGGAATAATCAAAACAGCCATCGCAGAGGCAACAAGCCTTTGTGTGAAGCAAATCAACAAAACAAAATGAAGGAAAAAAACACTATGGTTCTCAAAGGAGGTGGCAGGGATGGTTAAGGAGAAAAGGATAGCATTATGGAAATATAAGGAAACACAGAAGGAGCAGGACAGAGAACATTATCAGTTAAAGCAGAAGGAGGCTGGGAAGGCAGTCAGAATAGCAAAGGCACAAACTGAGGAACAGATAGCCAACTCTGTTAAGAAGGGGGATACAACCTTTTATAGGTACATTAGGGAGTGAAGAAAGACCAAGGGAGGGATACAGAGACTTAATAAAGGGGAGAAAATATGGGCAGAGGGTGACAGTGAAAAAGCAGGGATACTGAATGAATATTTCTGCTCAGTATTCACAACGGAAGAGGAGAGGGAGGTACCTAAACCAAACAAGAGAGAAACTCTGAATGGGGGGTCGATACCAGTCCATTCACAGAAGAAAGGGTTTTGAAAGAACTCTTGAAACTGAGGGTGGACAAAGCAATGGGGCCTGATGGGATTCATCCAAGAATTCTAAAAGAACTAAGGGTAGAACTAGCAACACCACTGACTACTCTTTTTAACAAATCATGGGAGGATGGGGTGGTACCTGAGGACTGGAGGAGGCTAAATGTAATTCCACTTCACAAAAGTGGGAGCAGGGCAGAGGCAGGAAACTACAGACCAGTTAGTTTGACTTCAGTGGTAGTGAAAATGATGGAATCACTTCTGAAGGAAAGAATTGTTGAGTACCTAGAGGCCAGTGGGGCACAGGACCCAAGGCAGTATGGTTTCACAGCAGGAAGGTCATGTTAGATGAACATAATAGATTTCTTTGACTGGGTGACCAAAGTAGTAGACCAGGGAGGGGCTGTGGATATGGCCTACCTAGATTTTAGCAAGCATTTGACACAGTCTCACACAAACGATTAATATACAAGTTAGCCTGCCTTGGAGTGGGTTCCAAGGTGGTAGCCTGGATAAAAAACTGGCTGGACAACAGGACGCAAAGGGTAATAGTAAACGGAGTCCATAGTGAAGAAAGGAGGGTAGCTAGCGGGGTACCACAGGGTTCAGTACTGGGACCGGTCCTCTTTAATGTCTTTATAAGTGACATTGGAGAGCACCTGGAAGGAAAGGTATGTCTCTTTGCAGATGACACAAAGATCTGCAACAGGGTTGATACACAAGGTGGGGTGAAAAGAATGAAAAGGGACTTGGCAAGTTTGGAGGAATGGTCAAATATGTGGCAGCTCAGATTCAATGCAAAGAAGTGCAAGGTAATGCATGTGGTAAACAAAAACCCAGGGGAAGAGTACACAATGGGGGGTGAGTTAATAACAACAAAAATCAAAAGAGACCTAGGAGTAATTATATCAGATGACCTAAACGTGGGCAAGCAATGTGAGAAGGCAGTAAGGAGGGCTGGGGGGATATTGGGATGCATAGGGAGAGGCATCAACAGTAGAAAACAGGAAGTTGTTATCCCTCTGTACAGACAGTTAGTGAGACCCCATCTGGGGTACTGTGTGCAATTCTGGAGACCCCATCTCCGCAAAGACATGGACAGAGTGGAGGCTGTTCAGAGGAGGGCAACCAAAATGGTGCAGAGTCTGCATCAGAAGACATGCGAGGAGAGGCTAAAGCGGCTTAATATGTATACCCTTGAGGAAAGGAGTGGGGGGCATGATAGAAATGTACAAGTATCTCAAGGGGATTAACAAAGTACAAGAGGGTAGTATCTTTCAGAAGAAGAGATGTGCAAGAACAAGGGGGCACAATTTGAAGATAGAGGGGGGATGGCTCAGAGGTAATGTTAGAAAGCATTTTTTCACAGAGAGGGTTGTGGATGCATAGAACAGCCTTCCTGAGGAGGTTGTGGAGTCAGGAACAGTGGGAGAATTCAAGAATGCATGGGACAGGCATAAGGCAATTCTAGTGGGGGTAGGAGGAAGTAAGCTGTTGATTAACTAGAATCTGCAGCTTATCCATCAGGTAGGGAAATGGGCAGACTAGGTGGGCCAAGCAGTCCTTATCTGCCATCAAATTCTATGTTTCTATTTTTCTAAGGTACCCTGACCATTACAGTGTTATCCTATGGGAAGCTTCAAAGTCTTATAACTCCGTGGTACACTAGTATTTTCCCATCAAACCACCAAAAGGCACATCTGTGGGGCAAGCCCTTTGTACCCTGAACATTTCAGTCCAAAATTCCAAACTTTTCTGTTAAGGAATGACAAATATTTATTTACTGTTTGAACAGAAAATGGTTATTTAAATTCAGATGTTTTTAAAAAAAAACTTCAAATGATTTCTTCCTAAATAATGTCCGAACTATATTTTGAAAATATAGTTTGAACGTTTTTTCTAATAAGCGTTTGAACTGTATTTACAAAATACAGTCTGAATGTTTTTTCTAAGTGAGAGACCCATGGAATAATCCAAACCCCAAATACAAATGTCTACCACTTAAATTAAAATGTAATATTACATTAAACTGAATACACACACTTCCCACAGTTACCACATGTCTACTCTACTATTTACAAGCCTTATTTACAGCAGGAGAACCTTTTAAACTGAAGGGTAATTAAAAATACCATTCAAATTGTATTTTCAAAATACAGTTTGAATAGTTTTTCTAATTACTGTTCAAATTGTATTTACAAAATACAGTTCGCACTGTCTGTCCTGCAGCTATTGCAAAAGTTGTTATAATTTAAAAATTATTATAAATGTTGTCACCAGACCATCCAAAGGCACACCCTTGACACACACCCCATCAACCCTGAAAATTAAAGAGAAAATGTTCATTCTGTGTGGGCTGTAGATGACAGCAAAAAATCCCACATTATCCCATGAAAAAAAACATCCATTTTTCGTTTTTGACCACTTTATATCTTACAAACCATAAGCACTGCTGTCACAAAACTTTCCAGATCTTGAGACAGTGACAAAATAACAGTGCATCCCAAATTTTGGACATCTGCGTAGGAAAATGCCAAAGTTTTAAAGGTACAAAAACTGAGATTTAACATTGAAGGGCTGTACCAACTCTAACTATAGGGGCGTGATAATTTAGAATTTAAGAAATAAGGGTAGGTCACATGATGCTGGTGTCACTCAGAGGCAGGTAGAAAAAGCCTACCTCTTGAGTTGCTAGGCAGATTGGTAGGTCAGTGGAGAACTGACCTGTGTAGAGGAAGCATCTAGAAGTACATACAAGCTTTCATGCTTTTGGAACCTGATTTGGCTGAAGCTAAGCCTGGAATCTTGTGATCCGTCCTATTTGGAAATTGAAAAACGAATTAATTTTTCTTCTGTTAGTTTATTTTTGTACAAATATCACAGTTTTGCATTTTGCACCAAAAATCCTGTGTTGACTGCATTTGTCTCACCCACTAACCTTCATAAATGGTGTCAGCAGTGGGATTGGTATGTCTAGACTGGGAGGGAGATGTTATTGCACGGATATCCAGACAGATGTCACAGGAGCCTCAGAAACAAGAAAAAAATTTTGGATTCCAGATCCCCTATCTTGACTAGGGCAATGTATAGAAGATGGGTGAGCGACCTCTTCCTGGGCTTGACCTGGGGGCCAGAAGGAAAACTAAACCTGAGTTTGATACCGGCATGCAGAAGACTGGGGAGGACATCACAGATACACCACCAGAAGATGTCAGCAAGCTCCCTTAGTGGCTGTGCATCAAACAGCTGGAAATGGAGACACAGAGAGAAGCTGATTGATTGAGACAGGATGAGAAGTGGCAGACACCCTTAGAGCCATACAGGCTATAAGCTCTGGACATTCCGACCGTAATGCCCTGAAAGATATTCAATTAACAAAACTTGCAGAGACTGATGATATAGAAGCATATATAACATTTGAAAGAATTGCAAGGACTTGTGCATGGCCCAGAGACCAATGGGTGAGTAGGTTGCAACCCTATTTGATCAGAAGAGCCCAGCTGGTATATAGTCATCTGAGTAGTCGAGATGTTGAAAACTATGATCGAGTAAAAGAGGGAATCTTACATTGGTATGACATCAATATGGAGATGTACTGGCAAAGGTTTCAATCCTTAAAATTGCAGACTATGGATACCCCAAAGGAGGCTTATGACAGACACAAAGAACTATGCTGCAAGTGGCTACAAACCAGTATCAAGATGGTGGATCAAACTGTGGAACTGGTAATTATTGAACAATTCATCCAAATTCTTCCCCAAGAAGCACAAATCTGGCTCAAAGAACATAAACCAGATTCCACAGAAAGAACTATCACCCTCGCAGAGGATTATATGGTTGCTTAACCCACTAAGCCTAAAGAGTACCAAGGGACAAACCCCAACAGATCAAGCCCGTTAAAAAACCCTAACTTTTCTCGAACTTTATTTTTTTAACTTTCTTTATCCCTCCTCTCTGGTGACTGAGGCATCTCTCAGGTGGACCCATTTGATCTTGCCTCCACTGCCCGCCTGAACCCCTCCCTTGACTGTGTAATCAGGTGCTAGGTTTCCCCTCTCCCATCGGCTGTTACAGAAGGAGGTGTGGACCATGGAGAGTCAAGTCAGGGTCAGGGCCATCACTGAGTGTGTGGACCCGGCCACTGGGGTTCCATCGTCACCTCCCTGATGCCAGGGCTTTGTCCCACCAAAAGACGGGAACTAGTATACCTTGCTTTGGCAAATTTGGAACACACAGCATCTGTAGAGATTGGTACCAAACAAATGATGGGGCTTATAAATTCTGCTACCAGACATTGGTATGAGCTGATCTGGTAAATAGTATCCAACTGAAAGGCCCTGACACTGCCATTATTTGTATACATGGGGATATCCATAGCTATCCAACTACATCCATAAAAATGACTGTGGAGCAAGAAACACATGAAATGATTGTGGGCCTTGTACCCTGACTCCCAGTGTCAATCATTATTGGGAGGGACCATCTGGCATTTGAGAGACTAGTTAAAACTCAGCATGCCAAGGTACCTTTAGTGGTTGTCATTACAAGGGCTCAAGCTCGACGAGAGCAACTCCCCACTATATTTCCTTTTGAGGATGAACTATATGGGGAACCAAGCAAATAGAGGAAGACAAAGAGTGAAAAAAGGAGATTGAAGAAACAGTGGACTGATAACCATGCATATGTATCATCAGACTTTAAAACTATTTTGCAGGGTTGTGATTTACAAAATGAGCAGAAGTTGGACAGCATACTTACCCCTTTGTTTTCACAGGTGGGACAGGGTATTTATTGAAAGAGGACCCCCCCAATATGTGATTAAAAGTGGTTTGTTATACTGAGAATATATTAACCCCAAGACAGGTGATGTTGTAAACCACTTAACAGTGCCACAGAAATATAGGAACCAATTGATCTATATTGCTCATGATATCCCTATGGCAGGTCATGAGGGTAGGGACCGCACACTAAACCACTTGCTAACAAGGTTCTACTGGCCCACTGTATGTGACCAAGTAGCAGAATATTGCTGTATGTGTACTAAAAGTCAAAAGGTGGCACAAGAGGGGAAAAGAGATAGAGTCTTCTTACAACCCATCCCTGTTGTTACTTCTTCCTTTGAAAGGGTGGCAATGGATATTGTGGGCCCACTACAGAAGAGTTCAAAGGGAAACAGATATATTTTGGTACTCTGTGATTATGCTACTAGGTATCCTGAGGCAGTACCCCTCTGCACAACCACTGCACCTAGAATAGCTGAGGATCTAGCAAAAATCTTTAGCAGAATGGGGATACCTCAGGAAATCCTTACAGACCAGGGTAGCAATTTTAATGCCTTAATGCTGAAAGAGTTGTACTGCCTGTTGGGTGTGTCAGCAATATGAACATCCCCCTACCACCCTCAGGCGGACGGCCTTGTGGAAAGTTTAACAAGACTTTGAAAAATCAGTAAAGGAATTTGTCCAGGAAGAAGGCAAGGATTGGGATAAATTTCTACCATAGTTATTGTTTGCCTACAGGGAGGCACCACAGGCATCCACAGGGTTGTCGCTATTTACATTATTATATGGGAGAAATCCCAGGGGGCCATTAGATGTTATCAAGGAACACTGAGAGCAAGGAAAGAGTGGGACACACCAATGTACTTGACTATATGACTCAGTTACATAAACGGCTTGTTAGATTTGTGGAAATTGCCCATCAGAATAGTAGCCAAAGACAGGGAGAATAGAAGGTATGTTATGACCAAGGGCTCCAGAATAAAATATTTCAGTCTGGGGAGAAGGTTTTGCTCTTGTTGCCTTCCTCGGACAACAAGCTACTCATGAGGTGGCAAGGGCCCTACACCAAGGACTGGTAAATTTTGAAATAGAAATGCCCAGGAAGAGACCCAGCAAGAAAATATATCATGCCAACTTGTTATGCAACTGGCATGAAAACCACCACCTTCATTCTTTCTACACCTGAACCAAAAGAAACAGAGCTAGAAGTAGCTTATAGGAAGCTGGAAAAATCGGAGAGTTACATGAGGTACAGATAAACCGGAGTTAAACTGTAAAGAGGTAGATGAGTTTCAAGAGGGACTACAGACATTTAAGGACTCTTTACCAACACACACACTAGGGCATGCAAAAGGGTGTGACTCCATCACTGTGACACATGGGGACCCATTCACCAAAAATCCTACAAAGTACCAGAAAAAGTAAGAAAGGATGTTATTCAGGAAGTGTAGAAAATGGAGCAGCTGGGTATTATCATACCTCCTAACAGTGTTTGGTCTTCCCCTATGGTAGTTGTGGAAAAAAAGGAAGGCTGGATGAGATTGTGTTTGGACTTCCGAAAATGGTTATTCGATGGGTATCCAATGCCTCAAATAGATGACATTCTGTACAAACTAGGGACAGCACAGTACATTACGACATTGGACCTCACTAAAGGGTATTGGCAAATATCACTGGCCCCAGATTTGCAGGACAAAACCACATTTTGTACCTCCATTGGTCTTTATCAATTTAATACCATGCCATTCAGCCTCTATGGAGCCCCTGATACCTTTCAAAGATACATGGACAAAATATTAAGACCTCATACACCTTACTGTGCAGCGTACCTAGATGACATGGTCATCTATAGTCCTGATTGGGAGTCCCATGTAGAACGTCTGTCTGCTGTATTAAGGTCTATTACAGAAGCTAGCTTGACCATTAACTCCACAAAATGTGCAGTTGCCAGAACAGAGACCAAATATCTGGGTTTATCTTGGGGAATGATAAAGTAAAACCAAATGTAGGAAAAGTGGAGGCTAAAGCCAGTAGTCCTATCCCTCTCACAAAAAAAACAAACATGTGAGATCCTTCTTAGGACTAGCCAGCTACTATCGCAGGTTCATACTAAACTTTGCCACCATGGCTAGCCCCCTGACAGATCTGAGAAAGAAAAGATGTGTAGACAAAGTCCAATGGTCCCCAACAAGTGATGAAGCTTTTAGGAAAATAAAGGCTATCCTTTGCTCGACCCCTGTGTTGACCAGCCCTGATTTCCAAATACCCTTTGAAGTCCATACGGATGCTTCTGAAACTGGGATTGGGGCTGTATTATAATAGACAGTAGATGAAGAGGAACATCCTGTGATTTAAATCAGCAGGAAATTGCATGAAAGAGAACAGAAGTACTCCACAATCGAAAAGGAATGCCTGGCCACGCATTGGGACGTGGAGGCTTTAAAGTGCTATCTGTGGGGAACAAGTTTATAGTAGTCACTGACCACAATCCTTTATGTTGGATAAGCCAAATGAAGGATAAGAATGCTAGGTTTATGCACTGGTATCTAGCTCACAACCCTACTGGTTTTCAGTTACCCATAGAGTTGGGTCACAACACAAAAATGCTGATTTTTTTTGTCACTATAGGGCAGAAAAGATACTAGATGGTTATAAGCCTGTTATGTTCTCACCCAGTACTGAGTGAATAAAATTGACTCTCTGGATGTTTCCAGTCAACCTCAGGGAATAAAATGAGTGTCATAATACATGTTCATGTTATCTTTAATGACACCCATATATTAACAAAAGGGTCTCGGGGTGAAGCTTCTGTAGTAGGTGAGTGGAAGCTTTAATCCTTCCAGGTTGATGGGAAGGTGGAAAACAGTTCAGACTGTTTCTCTCTTGTAGGGTGTGTGATAGGGAACCCCTATCTGGTGAATTCAGGATCAAATTTTTATCCCCCTTCTAGTCTGTTGCAACAGCACCGCTCTATAATTTATCTAATCTTATTACTTTATTTTCCTGCTAGGTTGGCCACCTGCAGTAAATGTTCATTTGCTTTGCTGTCATTTCTATTTCATCTTCCTTTTCATGGTTCTGTATGTAGCTGCATTAAAAGAAATATACCGACTCATGGTATGAGACAAGCAGAGCATTAAGAGACAAAAGGGTACTGTCTGCACTACCATGTTACTGTAATTAATGACAGATAAAGCTGTTTATTTGAAAGAAAATGCTTTTGTTGTTTTATTTTGTTCTGTAGGTCCTGGGAGGACATTACCTGAAAGCGAGGTTTAGTTACAGAATAAAGATTTTGCCAAATGAGCCGATCTTTTATTATTGTAGAAGTTGTAAAACTACTTACAATAAGGATGCTTCTTTATTCCAGAAAGGGGCCAGAGTCAAAAGAATGCCAAGTCATCCGTGGCTTGCTCTGCACAATTTAAATACTGCAGCATGGTCGAGCAGGTTAGCGCACTGCAATAAAGCCAAACATTCTAAGTTTTAATGATTTAATTATTTTCTCCTCCCATTTAATACACAGCAGCCAAGTTTTCACAGTTTAAGTTGCAGGTATGCTGTGTGCTGTTCGATGGAGAATTGGAAGCCCTGCCGTGGGAACTATTAGATAGTTATATGGTTTAAAATAAAGGGTTTTTTCTTCCTTTCTGCACAATATAAATAAATATCTCCCACCCTCACTACAGACTGCATTATAGCGAGGGACAACTATAGTTCATGTGAGTAAAGGAATGAAAAACTGACTGATAAATGTTGTAAAGCAGAAAATTAAAGAATAAAAAGAAATGAAATAATAAACTACTGTCGGGCAGCCGCTCGCTTGCTCAAGTATTTCATATTTGCTGCAGCTGAATTATATATTGTTTAATTTCTAACCTCCCCCAGCCAAATAATGGTGAAGATATGTAGGGTGAAGTGAATGGAGGAGTGCACCCTCTTGTTTTCTTTTTCTCTGTCATCTAGTTTCAACATTATTTAGGTTGTGCATTAAAACAAACAGAACAGTGGATAAAACAATATGCTCCTTACTATACCTCTTACAGTGTTTGTTTTGTATAGAATCAAGAGGGAAAAGACATCCTGGTGCTGTAGGTGTCTTCTTTAGGGGCTGGCAGCCCAAATAGACAGCTCTTAAATACTTTTAGATCTGTGTGATGTCACTTGGGTAGGAGGGGCATATCCCAATTTATCTTTATATCTATGTTTTAAAAGAAAGTAAGGGAACATGCTGACTGATTTATGTATATTTTGAATGCTGTATCATGGACTATTGCAAATACTGTTTTATTATGGAATAAATGTTGGCCTATATATTATTATCTAGAATTTAAGAAATAAGGGCATATCACATGATGCTGATGTCACTCAGAGGGAGGTATAAAAGCCTACCTCTTGAGTTGCCAGGTAGATTGGTAGGTCAGTGGAGAACTGACCCATGTAGAGGAAGCATCTAGATGTGTTATGCAAGCTTTTATGCAATTGGAACCTGACTTGACTGTAGCTAAGCCTGGAATTTGTGATCCCGCCTACCTGGAAATCGAAAGACTATTATTTTTATTCTGTTAAGTTTATTATTTTTTTATTGTTTTTATGTCTGAATAAATGTCACAGTTCTGTGTTTTGCACCAAAAATCCTGTGTTGACTGCATCTGTCTCACCCACTAACCTTCACACTCCTCTGTCACATGTCTAGGGCTAGACAGGAGCATCTGTGAACCTATCCATTTTATGTGTTGGATGGACTTACAAGCATCCTGTTTCTTCAGCCATAGGGCCAGTAATTTGCCTGCCTTTTCACCTTTGAAGATGTAGTTACCCTTGGCTTTTAAAAGTGTCAGCTCTGCTTAATCCCTATTGGTCTCATGGTACTGCTCCTTGACTGTGGCTAGTTTCTGCTTCAGTGCCTCCATTGGCCCTTCCCCAGGCTCCTTTCCAGTGTTCTTATCTGTGCAAGAAGCTCTGCAGATTTGGCCTGTTTTATCTTTTTATCTTTGGCGGTAAGCCTAATGATCTCCCCCCAACACTGCACATTTATATTCCCCCCCCAGAGTATATCTGCCTAGTCACTGAGCCCTAGTTTTCTTGGAAAAAGCGTTCCATAAATGATCTCAGGTATTGAACCATTTTAGTGTCTTTAATTAAATTATTGTTCAGATGCCATATTTTGTCCACCTTGACTTGTAAGTTTAACAGTAATGTTAATTTAACTGGGGCATAGTCAGAGATGACCATTAGCAAATTTTCAGTCATTCCTAGGCTCTGCAAGAGCAGTTGGCAGAGCAGAAAATAATCCAGTCTTCAGCAGGCACCATATGTGGATGAGAAAAATGTAAACTCCTCATCCAGATGTAGGATTTTCCATGGTTCTACTAAATTATGGGTATCCATAAGTTCACAAATGGCTTTTTTATTGTGGAAGAGGGAATAGCCAGCCCTCTCTGATTTATCCAGGTCATCATCATCCAGGAGAGAGTTCCAGTCTCCTGCTATAATGACTGGTAAATTCGGCCACCCCACTAGATGGACTGAAAGTCTAGTAAAAAGGTTCATGTCATCCCTATTGGGCCCATTGATATTTGCTAAAATTAGCTCCATCCTATCTGAGGTGCCTCTTCATCAGATATATCTCCCCTCATTATCTGTTACTTCCCGATGCATTTAAATGAAACATGTTTGGCAATCATGTCTGCCACCCCCAATTCATTTTTGTCAGTTCTGATCCCAAAACTGTGGCCACCCAGTTTCTTCATAGAAGACTGATGTCAGAGGTGAGCAGAAGCATCTCCTGTAATAAGACCACTTCTGGGGCATATCTTGTAAGATGTGTTTGCACTCTGGATCTTTTCTGTGGTGAACTGGCCACCTTACTATTCCAGGTTATCATGTTACACCAACTTATGGCCATACTTTGAGAGAGTGCCTAAACACATATATAGCCCAGAGCACCTGGAGCTTGACTGACCCAAAAGATAAAATGGTACTCTTTACTGTCTTGTTCTAGTGCTAGTAAACCTGCTAATTTTTTGAATGGCACCTGGCCTCTGCCTCCCTGCCCAGCTTCACAACCTGTTCTCCCACCAACAGTATCCCCAAGACCATAAACAACTTGTGAAGTCATCATAATGTCTTCTCCTGCACCCACCAGTCTCCTACACTGAACACAACCCCCTCCCCCCGCATTGCCTCCCCCTATAGCTTGCTTGGAATTCCTGAAGAGTACCGTTCAATCCTGCAGGTCTACCAACCTCAAATCTCATCCAAGGGTGGAGCCATCTGAGGCATACTGCAGGTCCACAAGCTGGGAGATCACAGTAGAAAATAAGTAGAAACTACCCTCCTCAAGTGGTATGCTGTTGGCATGGTAACAAAACTTTAGCAGGAACCAGTCAGAACAAAAATCAAGGGAAACTTATGCAAGCCATCTGCTAAACTTCATAAGTTAATAAGACATACAGTTACAAACTATAACACTAAGAGTCTCAGATTGTATATTGGGGAAGGTGATCCATGATGTTCATACCGAGGAGAGAGCCGACAGTCTAGTACTCACAGTTTGTAGCAGTGTAAAGATTTGAGTACCATGGTAGCTGGTTTTCATGAGGGGCTTGCAAGAGGAGCCACTTGACTCAGTCCTAGCTGCCACCACCTGTGATAGACCACCAAAAAGTGGATCTATTCTCTGCAACATAGGAGCCAGTGCAGTGCACCATAGTCCCGTTTGGTCTATTAACTGGTTGGCTGATATAGTTTGTACTGCCTGCATCAGTGAAGGGAAGGTTCTGCACTATCCGTTTCCCTGTCTCTTGTTGTGTCCACAAATCAAGGCCATGCAAGACATCTGCTCCCTTCATTGGTTCCTTCTGTTGGCATCTTTAAGCTTAGGAAATGGTGGGTGGGGTTACTTGGGAAGTTGTACTCCATGGGAAAATAAGCATTCGAGTAGTCCCCTCACGAATACTCTCACAGAGCTGTGCAATAGATGGATTATAGTGGACTTCCACTCCTCATCAAATTAGAAGGGTGGTGAAATGGGAAGATGATTGGTACACAGTCCCTCCCTTCTATTATCACCAGATGCCAGTCACCTTCCAAGTATACTCAAATGTGAGCAGAAACATAACAATAGTCATCAAGGAGCAATTCTATCAGCTGCCATTTTAATGGTCCATTCTGTCCTGCTGGAGCTGATTCTGTGGCCTGTCAAATAGCTTAGGCAAAATGTAGGCAGTTGCTGCTTTGCTGCCTCCACTGAATCATAGCTGTGAGTGCCATATGGTAGAGTGATTACAAGCTTAGCAGGGAATTGCACTCTGAGTTTCATTCTCCTGAGTGCAGTTTTCACTTTATGTCTTTGTACGCCTTCTGCTTTTTTCTAACATTTTGGCTTAAGTCACTGAAAGTGTATTACCTATTATTCTGCCAGTATAGGGATAGACGTGCTCTGGCCACCTGCTGGATCTGTAATTTATCCTAGAAGATTAGCATTTTGCAGATTATGGCCCTAGGATGCTCCCCTTGCAGAGGCATGGGTCAGAGGGCCCTATGAACACTTTTGATCAGGTAGTTCTGCCCTCCTGCCAGTAGCCCTGCTAGCTGAATGAACAGGTCATTAACAAATTTTATAGGATCTCCTCCTTCAGCCTTCTCTGGGATTCCCACCAGGAGCAGGTTATTCCTCCTGCTCTGGTTCTCCTGGTCATCAGTTTTCTCCTCCAGACATGCCACTTTGCATCTGAGCAAGATGCGCTCCCATTCTTTAGCATGAGACTTGTCTTCCAGGGAGCTTCTACATCCCTGATTTGAAAGGGCCAGGGTGTCCACAGAGGACTTAAAGCTTTTGATGTCCTGCACCAGCTCAGGCAGGATGAGTTTAATCGTGGAAACTCAGCCATGTAAGTATCCTGCCCAAATTCCCATCCGCAGATGCTGGCACTAGCTTGGGAGATGAGTCCATTTTATGACACTGTGAGGCCTGTGACCAGTCAGGGATTGGCAATGGCTGTGAGAGGTGCAGTGAAGATTCATAATTTTTTTGTGCCATTGCTCAGTGATCCACCACTAGCTAGCGATACCACAGTTCCAATGGCTATTTATTGCTGGACGACACATTGGAAGAAGCTTTTCTCGCTTTTATTTAGTATTTTAGCGTGATCTGCCCCAGAGCTCACAGATCTGCATCTACCACCACCTGCCATGTCACTGGAAGTCCGAAGATCAGGCTTAACCATACAAGTGCTCACTAACAGCCTGTCTTGAGCTTGGAAGAAGAGAGAGGCTGGTTACACTTGCATTGCATAGACCGCGAACAGCTCCAATGGGCCTTTTCCCACTTCCGTCTCTGGCATGGTGTCTGTGACATACTGCACACAAGCAGTATGTGACAAGCAGTAACACAAGCAGTTGCACACTTTTACTAGATGAACCACTTTTCTACAGTTGTGGCATTTTCCTTGTCAAAATCTGAATGTACTTTTCTGGTGGTTATCCCCACAACAGTAACAAAGTTGCTTTGACTTTGTGGAACGGGTCCATGGTGCTTGCTTCAGTGAAATATGTGAATGTATTGAAGCAGATTGTTCAATCTGTTCATGCCAATCTGCAACTATAGTTCCTTAAGCAGTTGCCTATGTTGAATCTACTGTTCTGTAGTGGTTGCTATGTTTGCTTCCTTATGTGCTGCTGAAATACATAGACAGAGGTTGTTGCTCCAGCCTCTGGTGTGTGCCAATGTTTTTGAGGAAGGATTCATGTTATAACCAGCAATACATTACAGTTGGCGATGAGGATTTCAAGAAACTTACGGTGGGGGGGAGTCTGCTACAACTGTACACACCCTAAACTGCAGAACTGCCTGCAGCTGTGTGCAATGGCAGGCTTTATTGGAAAACTTGAGGCCTTTGACAGCACCGTGGAAGACTGGCCCACATATATAGAGAGGCTAAAACAGTATTTTGAAGTGAATGAGAGTCCCCCAGAGAAACATGTAGCAGCATTACTGAGCATGATGGGAGGAAAAACAGCTTAGTATGCAGTTTGACCACTCCAGAGAAGACAGCAAGCAAAACTTTTAAAGAGATAGTGAAAATTGTTCAAGAGCATTTACTAACATACTAAAATGCCAGCAGAATAGGCCTAACGGTCTTTCGAATCTGCTTGATTGGTCAGCCCCCACCCTGGGTGCTGACCTTGCTGCCCCCCTCGCCTTCTCTGGCTTCTCCCTTCCCAGTTCCGGATATTCTTGCTGCATTGGATTTTGCTTCCAGAACCCTTCCCCTGTACCCGTTCCAGCCCCTCTTGAACCCCTTCACCGTCTCTGCCTCCACCAGCCCCCTAGGCAGTGCATTCCATGGCTCCACCACCCTCTCAGTGAAGTAGCACCTCCTCCTTTCTCCCCTGAATCTTCCCCCCCTCCAGCTTCCACCCATGCCATCTAGTGGCCCCCTCCTCCTTCCTTCGAAGCACCCTGACTGTTCCTCCCCTATTTACCCTCTTCATCTACCTGAAGACCTCTATCATGTCCCCCAGTCCCTTCTCTCTTCCAATGTGTACATATTTAGCTCTTCGAGCCTCTCCTCATAGGTCCTGTCCCCCAAGCCCCAAATCATTTTGGTTGCCGTCCTCTGGACCCTTTCCAGGAGTTTAATGTCCCTCTTTAAGTGTGGCCTCCAAAACTGCACGCAGTACTCAAGGTGTGGCCTCACCAAGCAGTTATACAGAGGGAGTATCACTTCCCTCCTTCTGGAGGTGATCCCCCTAGTGATGCATCCCAGCATCTTGTTGGCCTTGGCTGCTGCCCTCCTACAAGTCTCCGAGTTGTTCTTCTTGACATCCACCACCACCTCCAGGTCCCTCTCAGCCATCGAGACTTGTAGCATTTCCCCCCCCAGGGTGTACACTTGGCCCGGGTTTCTGGCCCCCAGGTGGAGTACCTTGCATTTCCCTGCATTGAACCTCAGCTTCCACTTTCTAGACCATCTTTTCAGAGCCTCCAGGTCCCCCTGTAGGGCCACCCTCCCCTCCTCCCATCCACCACCACCCAGTTTTGAGCCATCCATAAAGAGACTCATCTCACTCCTGATTCCTGTCCTTATGTCAGAGATGTAGGCGTTGAACAGGAGGGACCCAAGGACTGATCCCTGTGGGACCCCACTAATGACCCTCCTTGGGTCCTTTAGCACCCAAGCCTCTGATTATAGCAGAAAGGTTCAGGTTTCATAAGTGGAATCAACTTGAAGGTGAATCTATGCCCTCCTTTGTGGCAGAGATAAAAAGATTATCAGAATACTGTGCTTTTAAGGATAGATTTAATGATGCCCTAAGAGACAGATTTGTATGTGGACTGCTTAACGAAACATACAGAAAAGGCTTTTGACTGAGGAAGATCTCACTTATGGAGATGATGACAAGAGATGCAGTCAAATTGCAAACCAGAGTTAAAATAGATGTAAGAGTGCATAAAATATGTGCACACAAGGTAAGGGGCAGCCCACTCAGCAGACTGACATGTCATCGGTGTGAGAAGGGGTTCCACACTCCTGACTGCCGGTTTAAAGATGCATACTGCAGAAACTGTAATAAACAAGCATTTGTCAATGCTGAATGTTTGCTTGCTGGTATTGGCATTGGTACTGCATGAGTTAGACAGATGCATAATAGGAATGGTAGTGAAGTATTGAACTAACTCCAACCCCCACCCCCACCCTGCAGAGACTGACAGGCATTGGGGTGTGGCTTTGGGTCTTCAGCCATAATGCTCACACCATTCCACCTCACCCCACCTTGTAGACACTGTCAAGTGTCATGGTGTGCCTTGGGGTCTTCGGCCCTGACGCTCACCCCATTCCATAAGGAAATAAGCTGAGATAGGTGCAGTATAGGAGAATGGGGTGAACGTTAGGGCTGAAGACCCCAAGGCACACCTTGATGCCTGTCAGTGGCTGCAGGGTGGGGGTGGAGGTGGAATGGCATGCGCATTACGGCTGATAACCCCAAGCCACCCCCCAACGCCTGTCAGTTTGTACAGGGTGGGGCGTTACGGTTGGAAATCCTAATGCCCCAGGTGTTTGTTGGTATTTTTACTCCAAATTTTCAACATGGACTTTTTGGGACCCCTACTCATGAACAGTGGCACTATCATTTCGTTACTCAATCCCGAAAGGTGATTTTGCACAGCGAATGCACCATTTGGCACACCAGGTGTGAAAAAAGACATTTTGGGCAGGATGTGAAAAATGACATCTATACAGTTCATGAGGAGGTATGAAAAAATGGCAATGTTGAAAATCTGGAGTGAAAATATGGAAAAGTGGCAAAGTTACGAGCATGCATAGAAATTGCGTAACGCACGCTCGTAATGCAGTCAGTTTTTGGAATTATTTCACCAAATTTTCAACTAGGCCTGTTTGGGACCTCCCCTCATGAACAGTAGCACTGTGATTTCATTAATTTGTCCCATAAGTTGATTTTGCGCAGCGACTGTGCCATTCTGCGCCACAGGTGCGAAAACATGTTTTGGGCAGGATGCAAAAAATGAAAGCTGTACTGTTCATAAGGAGGTGTGAAAAAATGGCAATGTTGGAAATGTGGAGTGAAAATATAAAAACTTGGCAAAGTTATGAGTGTGCGTACAAACTGCACAACACATGCTCATAACGCAGTAATTTTTTTGAGTTTATTCACCAAACTTGCAACATGGGCTTTTTGGGACCACACCTCATGAACAGTAGCACTGTCATTTTGTTAATCTGTCCCAAAAGGTGATTCAGTGCAGTGACCTTGAAATCACCTTTTGGGACTGTGAAATGAAATGACAGTGTCAGTGTTCATGACGCGGGGTCCCAAGAACCCCATGTTGAAAATTTGGGACCAAAACTCCAAAAATTGGCTGAGATATCAACCTAAATTGAACCTACCCCCCATTCACTACCATTATAGGGCTTACCATCATTTCTTCAGTTCCTGGTTGGTCTTTGAAGGCAGTATAGGAGGCTGTATAGCGCAGTGGGTTAAGGCTTTAAGCTGCAGATCTGGAGACCTGGGTTTGAATCTCACAGCCGCCTAGGTGCATACTGTGTGAACCTGAGCAAGTCACTTAACTTCCTTGTGTTCCCAGGTTGCATCTGGAAACAAGCTTTGGCTTAGTGTGCTACTCCTGGTTAAACAATGTTCCCTTTCCCTTTGAAGAGTGCAGACATGTTCCCAGTCCAAAGAAGACCACTGCTCCTGACCTCCGGAGGTAAGTGTGGGTGAGGGGGGGAGGTGGGGTGCACAGAGAGAGGTTGTGGGAGAGTGGCAGCGGGAACAATGAGGGACCATTTTCTTTTTTTTCAGGCTTAAAAAAAATATGTTGTGGGACTGTTTTCTTTTTTACAGGTGAAATATTACAAAATGGATTTCAGCACACTGGGGTGGGCTCCCAGTGTGCCAGACTAGTGGAGGGGGGATCAATGCAGACCCAGGATTGGGAACCCCGAGGTTGGCTGAAAAAGGGGGCATGGAAGTAAATCTGACACCAGGGTGGGGCATCCGTGTCAGAAAAAGATAAGAATTACTTTGTCACACTGGGGTGGGCTTCCAGTGTGCCACAATAGTGGGGAGGCATCCAACATGGGGATTGGGCATCCCGTTGTTGGTAAAAGATATGTTTGGGCTTGGGGGCATGCCGACACAGGGATTGGGCACCCGATGTCAGCTTTGGGAATGTGGTGGTGGCAGGGGCATGATTATGCACAAAACCGTGGTGGGGCTCATTTATTTATTTCACTGGGAAAGGCACACTGAGCAAATGCAAATGAGTTGCTTATAAGTCCAACCAAGTGCATTACTGTGCACTGTAATGCACATGGCTGGAATGTGCTTGGTTGCCAGGACGGAGAGAGGAATCTGCCACTGCAATGATGAAACTGTCCGTGATTGGAGCAGCATATTTCTTTCAAGTATGGTGCGCGCTCTGAAACTGCCATCATCAGCAGCTTTCTTGTTGATTGGTGGCCGAGGAACTCACCCCTGAAAGCGTTTGCTGGACTGGACAAACACTGCTACACCTCTGCAATACTCTACTAACCTCAATATGTTTCTTGAGCGCTGTGTGCGGAAGCAAACATAAAAATGTCATATCTAAACAGTTTGCTGTGCTAAGTGGTATACAGAAAAGGCCAAATCAGCACAGAAAGAGGAATACCAATGTACATTCTGTGGACAGAGACACTAGTGGCACAGATTGCGAGAATGGAGATGCCAGCCTGGAAATATATAGTGTCATCAACAATGATAGGTCAGCAATTGACACCCTGGGTGGTAGGAAAACCACTCAAGATGGAACTGGACACAGGGTCCACAGTGTGCGTTATCTCACATTCTTTCTTGAATTCCTTCACTGTTTTTGACCCAAAGCCCCTCAGGAAGGCCGTTCCAGCGTCCACCACCCTCTCCATGAAAGAATACTTCCTTATGTTGCCCCTGAGCCATCCCCCCTTCTATCTTCAGATTGTGCCCCCTTGTTCTTGCACACATCTTTTTTTGAAAGATGCTACCCTCTTGGACTTTGTTGATTCCCTTGAGGTACTTGAAAGTTTCTATCATGTCCACCCTCTCCCTCATTTAATCGAGGGTGTACATATGAATCTCCATTAGTCTTTCTTCATATGGGTTCTGGTGCAGACCCTGCACCATTTTAGTTGCCCTCCTCTGGACTGCCTCCATCCTGTCTATGTCCTTGCGGAGATGGGGTCTCCAGAACTGCACGCAGTACTCCAAATGGGGTCTCACCAACTGTCTATACAGAGGGATAACAACTTCCTGTTTTCTACTGGTGATGCCACTCCCTATGCATCCCAGTATCCCCCAGGCCCTCCTTACTGCCTTCTCACATTGCTTGTCTACCTCTAGGTTGTTTGATATGACTACCCCAGGTCTCTTTCCATTTTTGTTGTTACTACCCCCCCCCATTGTGTACTCTTCCCCTTGGTTTTTGTTTCCCAGATACATTACTTTGCACTTCTTAGCATTGAATCTAAGCTGCCATGCTTTTGACCATTCCTCCAGCCTTGCCAAGCTCCTTCTCATCTTTTCCACCCCACTTGTGCATCAACCCTGTTGCAGATCTTTGTGTTGTCTGCAAAGAGGCATACTTTTTCTTCCAGTCCTTCTGCAATGTCACCTATAAAGACATTAAAGAGGACCGGGCCCAGTACTGAACCCTGTGGTACCCTGCTAGTAACCCCCCTTTTCTTCACAGTGGACTCCATTTACTATTACCCTCTGTGTCCTGTTGTCCAGCCAATTTTGTAGCCAGGCTACCACCCTGGGACCCACTCCCAGGTTGGTTAACTTGTTTATTAATCCTTTGTGTTGGACTGTGTCAAATGCCTTGCTAAAGTCTAGGTTGGCCTTGTCCACAGCCCCTCCCTGGTCTACTACTTTGGTCATACAGTCAAATAAATCTATTAGATTCATCTGACATGACCTTCCCGCTGTGAATCCATGCTGCCTTGGGTCCTGTATCCTGCTGGCCTCTAGGTACTCAACAATTATTTCTTTCAGAAGTGATCCCATCATTTTCCCTAGCACTGAGGTCAAACTAACAGGTCTGTAGTTTCCTGCCTCTGTCTTGCTCCCACTTTTTGGAAGGGGAATCACATCCACCCTCCTCCAGTCCTCAAGTACCACATCATCCTCCCATGATTTGTTAAAAAGGGCAGTCAGTGGTGTCACTAGTTCTCCCCTTAGTTCTTTTAGAATTCTGGGGTGAATCCCATCAGGCCCCATTGCTTTGTTCACCTTCAGTTTTAGGTGTTCTTTCAGGACCATTTCCTCTGTGAATGGACTGGTATCAAACCCCCTATCCAGAGTGTTTCTATTGTTTGGTTTAAGTACACCCCCCTCATCTTCTTTTGTGAATACTGAGCAAAAGTATTTGTTCAGTGTCCCTGCTTTTTAACTGTCACCCTCTACCCACCCCCTCCCCTTTATTAAGCCTCACCATCCCTCCCTTGGTGTTTCTTCACTCCCTAATGTACCTATAAAAGGTTTTATCTCCCTTCTTAACTAAGTTGGCTATCTTTTCCTCAGTTTGGGCCTTTGCTATTCTGACTGCATTCCCAGCTTCCTTTTGCAGGAAGTGTCTTGGTGGTACTGCAATGCCAAGGGCCACAACATGCACTCTTGGACACAGTAGATACACTGCAAAAGGCTGACTATGGTGTGAGTACATATGTGTATGATCTACATACCTGGGCATGGCACCGAGCCATCCCGCACCATTGCCCGGTATCTGTTAAGCCTGTCCCTGTCCCTCCAGCGCATGTCCCCATACCGGTGGTGGCACTGCTCCCCAGACTGCAACACTCCTGTCCTCCTCTGCAGCCTGCTGGCAGTCTCGGACCACACAACAGATCTGGGCCTGTCCAGGTCCTCCACACCGAAAAGCTGGCCCTCCATGGGGACTACAAGGTACCAGGTTGGCCAGTTCAATATCTGACCACCTGTGGTTCCTCCCTCTGGCTGCCATGCAACTTGAAACCCGTGCCATTGCGCCTGAACTCAGCTGTGCAGTGTGTTCAAATCGTGCAACACAGCAGACTGGGACATACCTTTTACACGATTGAGCATTATGTTCTGTGTGCAGAACGTGATTGTGCAATTAGGCTGTGCAAAAGAGTATTGCCAGCAACAAACTGGACATGCGCAATGAGTTTTGGCAGGGTGGCAAACCAGGGTCATGACCCACGCTAACCTGCATGTGTGTCATCCATGCAGTGCCCTGTTGTGGAGGTCATGCAGTACCTCGACCAGCGCCATCCGGACCGTGCTATGCACTGTTCATGCGCGGCATGCATGCACTGCGCATGACCGACACACGTCACTTCTGCGCAATACAGAATGCAAATGCCACTGTATTGCACCTGGCATGTGTTGTGCAGTGAAATGACATATGCCATACATCGCACAGATGCCATTGCATGTGCACTGTGGCAGTCTGCCGCCCAACAGGATATGCATGATGCAATGTGTTATGCGCAGCACGACACACAGCAATATTCAGCCAGAATATACAAATGACCTAATTACACAATTTGTGACCATCCAGGACATTTGGATTTCATTACTGGAATGTATTCAGCTAATTTGCATGTCAATTAGCATAAGAGCAGGGTTGCTCCATCAGGCCACAGTGGTGCAGAGAAGGAACTGCATCCTTTCAGGTAGGACTTGCTTCCATTGTTTTTGTGGGCCACTCTTTCTTTTTTTTTTTTTAACCTTATGTTTATCGTCCTACCTGCACCTTCACTCCACTCTTTCAGACCCCTAAAGTAGTCTTCCACAACGTCCCATGGTGCCCCCAGGAGTCTGCTCCTAGAGTGTCTGTTTGCTCAGAGAGACCTCAGGTAACCCGGTATACCCCCTAGGCAGGGAGGGGGAAGGTCACCCCAAGCTTTTCCCCCACACAATGGTAGAGCGCGCGGTCCACATTGGAGTCTGCCCCAGTGAGCGCTGGTGACATGGTCCGGCTTCAGAGAGTCATCACCTAGGAGTGGCGGGCTCCATTTCCTCCTTTTTCCCTGTGAGATCCCCTAGATATCAGCGTGCAATGGGGCCAATGAGCTAGGAGGCGTGCTAAAACATGCCTCCCACTCCGCCCCCTGCCGACATCCACCCAATACCCTTGCTGCTACTCCGACGTACCACACCTACCACCGGGCTCCCCAGATGGCGGTATTGTGGCGGGAGCCTGCAGAGAAGCCCCCCTGGAGAAGGAGAGCAGCCATTGGGTGCTCCATCCTTCTCCTCCCCGGCTGACCCCTGGTGCCCCAGGCTCATTCCCGAACACGGGTCACCGGTGTGGTGTGAGGTGTGGCATCCAGCACCTCAACCATCAGCGCCACCAGGCTGGCTGCTTTGTGGGCCACTCTGTGTGCTGTGGTGCTTGCTGAACACAGCTCCAGGCCAAGCTAACTGGTCATAAGTCTGTCAGTGTGTTACCTTAACATCAGAGATGTTGACTGCCAAGCATAGAAGACCAAATTTCACAAAGGATTTAAGGCCCTGACTAAAGCCTATATCCTGATGGAGGTTATACTCAGTCATAGGACGGGCACTCAACAGCAATACGAACAGGGCTGGATCGAGGTGACTGAGGCTGTGAATGCACAGAGTGTGTATAACTGCACACCCCAGGAGTGCAGGAAGCATGCCAGAAGCCTCAGGGTGCAGACAAAGGCCATACTGGCACAGGTATGCCAGGACCAGCAGACCACGGTGGGGGAGCACCATTGTGTGCCAGCCAGATGTCCATGAAGGAGGCACTGAGGGTGATAACCTTCCACCAGGTGGCTCTGCAGGGATTCCGGGTGGTGGCCGGGAGGCTGGTCCTCCACAGGCCCAGCGCTGTGAGTATGCATGTGTACAGTCAAGACCACACCTGCAGGATTCCACACAGGACAGTCATGTATGCAGGGCACAGTCTGCTGTAGCTGTCCTTGCACAACCCTCACATCCATTGTACATATTTGCACACTGCATCATGTCTGTCTACAATGCTTGTGTCAATACGGCCAGCCACACCTTTCCTACAAGAGTGTTGTACTGCCTGCACAGCTGGTGTACACATGGGCTCCCAGTCATGTTCTTTTGTTACCATGGTGTTACAGTCCTAACTATGTTTTCTGTTTCCTTTCACAGCACCAGTACGAGCCAGGGCCAGTGCTGGTCCACAGGTGCATGACCCACAACAACATTTGTCGACAACAGTGGCTACTGCTCCTGCTATAGTTGTGTTCTGTGCCTCGGATCACGCCACACAGGGTGTGGATGATGATGAAGAAGAAGAAGATGATGATGATGAGGATGCCACATCCTCCCTGTTTAGGGAGGTAATCTTAGCAGTAGCAGAGCTGGATGACCTAGACCCTGGGGCGGTGCTTGCCCCTGACACTGTCCATGGGGACTCATCCATGGACAGTGTCATCCACGATACAGAACCCACATTTCCCCATGGTGTCCACCTCAATGCAGCACATGCTGATGACAACCATTACGGTCCAGCCCCTGCACAGCCCACTGGCCATCATGTGACTGTGGCCGTGGCCACTGCACAGCTACAGGGTGACACACTGCAGCCTGCTGTGGCAGGGTGTGTTGGACCTGCAACAGGGGAATGGTGCCCTAAAGCAGCCTGTCCTGCAGCAGGTACAGGCAGAACAACCATGCTCAACCTATGCATGTGTGCTATCTCCTCACACCAGGCAGCGGGATGGGAGGTGCAACGCACTCCACCTGTTGTGTGCCAGGCCCCCCCCCCCAGTTTGGCTAGCAGACCCTAACCAGCAATAGCTGCCCCAGGACCAATTGCTTACCAACCATGCTCTGCTAATGAGGGCTGCCGTGGATGCCCAGGTGCAACTCCATGATGATATTGTGGTGTTGCAGACAGTGCTACACCTCCAGGAGGAGTGGGCTGCGGTCCGCCATGCTGAGCTCATGGAAGCTATTGCTGCACATCGTGAGCACAATATAGTGGCTCTGAGGGACATTGCTTCAGTCATGCATGAGCACGCAACCTCAGAGGCTGTGGGCTTTGAGTTTTCAACCCTCTCACTGGCACATCACAGCAACCTCAGCACACCTGTGCGACTACCAAGTGGATCCCACAGTGCCACCCCCTCGCCAAATGCCCAGCCCCCATATCCACCAACCCCTTGTGGTGGTATTTGCTTCAATGTCACACCACACACCCGTGAAGGCTCCCGTTCACATACACCTATGCTAACATGGGCTCAGCCCACCACACGTGGGACACTTAGGTCCCGTGGATGTACAGGAACACATACATTTCAACTGTCATGGTCACAGCCCTAACCCCAGGTGTCACCCCTGACACACCATTATGGGGTACATCCTCGCGCAGGGGCTCTGTACGTGTCGGGGGGGCACATGTACAAGACCTAGAGTGTCCTTTTACTCTGCTGCCAGCCTGTGATATCCCCAGGCTACTGCTGGGCCACACTGTGACCCCTATGACCTGTTGCCATACACTGTGCTCCACCTATACCCCACACCCATGCCACACCCCATGCTGCACTGTCACCAGGCATGGATGTCATGGGGCACATTGTTGCAGTACGTGTTGTGGGCATGGCATGGGAGTGATTAGTGCCCTGTGGTGAACCGCTGTTGGTATGTACCATTGGAATGTCTCTGACCCATGCCAACTACATTACCGTACCTCTGGTCATCCATGCGTTGGTTCATGCTCGCGTGGACATGTGTTCAGCTGACATTCCCATGTTGATGTTCCCACCATCCAATGTTCTACACCACATACCCAACATTACCATGTGTGCTCATGGCCACTCGCATATGCCGTGCATTTGTACAGGGCTACTGTGTCACATCTGCCACCCATACTCACCTTCTGTCACCATGGTGTTCTTGCACGATGGTGTCCCTGTGACGCCATCCCATGATAGCCATCCATGGGTTACCCCTCTCGAACTGCGGCTGCTCATCCTCGATATCCTCCACATCCTCGGCTGTGTCACCATCAAGGTCCTGGAACACAATTCCACAGTCAATGGCCATGCTGTGTAGCATGCAACAGGCCAGGAATATGTCACAGACCTTCTGTGGGCTGTACTGTAGGGCACCCCCAGACCTGTCCAGGCATCTGAATCACATTTTCAGAATACTGAACACATGCTCTGTGATGTTCCTAGTCCCTGTTTGTGCCTCATTATACCTTTCCACCACCTCAGACATGGGCCGCAGTATTGGTGATAGCATCCACGGACAGAGTGTGTATGCGCTGTCACCTGTGCAAGCAAAGGAGAACTGTTGTTACTCCATTACAGTTTTGTACATTCTGCATTGCCCATGGGCCTGCATCACTGTCTCTGGCTGTTCTGCACCTGTACACTCATTACAGCAGCCACCCTTACATTGCTCCCTGCAGGTGTCGATCCACTGTCGCCACAGTCGCCTCCAGTACACTAGCTTGTCTGGTGCACTGACACCACCAGTGGCTGTGGCTGTCTGACATTGGTCATGGCATCCTCTTTTGCATCTGGCCCTGTCATTCCCACCATGTTGCCTATGCGGCAGGCCTGCCATGTTCCCTGCCTTTGGTGTCTCATGGCCAGCTGCGTGCTCCCATGCTGTCATGTTGCTGCTTGCCTGTCCTGTCCCACATGCCCTGTACCCTCTTTCCACCCCCCAGACAACATGTATGCCTGCATTCATTCCATTCAGCACATCACCCTGTAGTGCCTCCTGTATGTCTCCCATGGTTGCACCCTTGGTACCCTGTGTATACCTGTTCTGCTGCTATGGTTGCACTCACCCATGACATGGCCCCCGGTTATGTCCCCTGTCTCAAAATGGCGGCAGAGGTCAAGTCATGTGCACTCCCAGGGTAATTGGCATACACATAGGTGATGTGGCATTGCACACCACCTGGCAGTTGACTTGAGCGGTAACCCTTGCGGTTTCTGTAGAATTCCATGTCAACGCCAGGTGGTGCTCTCAGGGCTACATGGGTGCAAACTATTGCACCAAACACACCCAGCAGGTGTGCCACCCTGTAGAAGCCCTACTTTATTTCTGTCTGCTCTGCTACCATGCTAGGGAATCTGATGTACTAATTAGCGTGGGGCAAAAGGGCATTTAGGAACTGTGTGAGGAGCCTGGCAGTGGCCGACTGGGTGATACCAGTGGTTTCACCCACCGGTATCTGGAAGCTTCCATTGGTGAGCAGGGACATGACCACAGTGACCTTTGTCTCCACTGCCATTGCATGGCTTCTGTGTGTGGGTGCCTGCAGCTCATCATGGAGCAGCTCACACAGCTGTCTCAGAAGCACCTTGTTGAGCCAATACTGCTCCACGATCTCTGAGTCTGTCAGCTGTTCAGATGTGACGCGGGGATGGTACCATCTCTGTTACGCATACCACCTATGGTCCCTCCATCAGCCAGCCTGATGTTCCCTCAGTCTCCTCACCTTAGCCATCAGTGCAGCTATGCCAAACTCAAGGGCTGCCATGCTGTTGTTGTTGTGTATGTGTGTGTCAGTCTGTGAGTGTGTGTGTGTGTCTCTCTCAGTGCAGTTCTGGCACCTGCCTCTGGGTGGCTGCCTGATTTAGGGCTGCCTGTTTTATACCTATCTATGTTGCACCATCGCGCAGTGGCGCATTTCATTTGAACATACACTTGTGCAGCATATGTGTGTATCCGCCCCCTTTATTTGTGCTGTATACATTACCTGTGCACTACTGTGCATCTGTTGGTACATGACACACGCTCTCTGGCTGAATATCGTGTCGTTGCACATCTTGTCACTTGTATGGCACATCTTACCCTTGTGCTGTGCATCTGCTTTGAAAATCGGGGCCTAATAGCATTGCTTAACACAGATTATAAGACTATTGCAAAATTACTAGTTAAAAGAAGGAGTGTGGAATTCCTTGGTTAATCCATTACAGCCTAACAGGCTTCATAAAAGGTTGACTAATTTGATGGTCTGGGAAGCATACAGTTAATGATGGAACTGAATAAAATATCAGAAGAACAGTGCCTTGCACTTGCCTTAGATGCTACCAGGCCTTTGATCTTATGAACTGCCAGTTTATGTTTAATTGCTTAGAGGAATGTGCCCTCCCACAACAGTTACTCAATATAACAAAAACTCTTTACAGCAAAATAAAAGCAATTTTCAAAATTAATAGCTGTACTCTATCCCCATCAGTAATGCACAATGGTGTACATCAAGGCTGTCCATTATTAGCAGATCTTACTTCGAGAGGGTTCTTGCAGTAAGTCTTTACAAGTAGGACTGTGCCCCCTGGCATCAGGACTGCATGGCAAAATTGTAGCTAGCAATCATCAGTGGGAACTGCCCCTGGCGTCAGGTGACGGACGTCAGCGTAACAATAAATAGGGGCGGGCACCCTGTCCACCCTCCGGTTCTTTCCCGCCATCTACCTGAATCATCAGACCTCACGGTGAAACAGCTTCAGTCGCCCACCATTTTTTCTAGTAGTTATTGTTTATATTTTTTCCATCCTCCAGCATTGTATGTTGTCTCGTTGGCCCAAGAAAAAGTGCTCCAAGTGCAGTGCACAGATCCAGCACAAAGACGACCACTCCCGCTGCATCCTCTGCCTGTGGCCTAAACACCAGACCACAGATTGTTCCATCTGCCAGCTCTTTAACCAGGCCACACGCACCTGTTGCCAGAGGACCCTCGATGCCCATTTATTGAAACAATGAATAGCATCGATGGAAAGAGAGCTCCAGGAGCTGAGGGAAGGATTGTTGTCACCTGCCCTGGAAAAGAAAAAGAAGAAGGAGAAGGAGAAAGAGAAATGCCAGGAGCAGAGCCATTCTTCTCAGAGGAAAAGCAGCCATACAGCCAACAGCATCTCGGGTGAGGCCTCCACCTCCATAAGTACCCCACCTCCTGGGCCTTTGTCCACTCTGATGGATCAGATGCCTTCTTCCCCCCGGCTGAGGTCAGTGGGCAGTCAGGGGTCTCCTCTTCTGAGGAAGTAGTCGCGGTTCCTGCTCCCAGCTCGGCCGATAAGCCACCCTCTGGCCCTGCTGCTGGGCACCCAGCCCAGGCTGATCAGCCTGACTCTAGCCTCCCGGCCTCTGTCCGCCAAGCCGTGGTCTGTAAGTCGACTGTCGGCTCCTCCGACATCTGCCAGACCATCGCCTCTAAGTCAGTCGCTGGCTTGCCTGACAACCATGTGGTGACTGCTCTCCCATCAGACTCCCTTTTGGTCCCCGTCGTCTGGCAGAGTGAGCTTGCAGGTTCCCCAACTTCCCACAAGTGCTCTCCCTCTAGGGAATCTCTGCCAGAGAACAAGCAGAACACCAGGAGGAAGGAGCTGCTGGTATAACTAAACTTATCTGCTGGGACTAAGAACTAGAACTCTTGTACTGGGACCTTCAATTTAGAGTAACAAAAAAAAAAGTTAGGTGTTTGTCGGAGTTAGTTGAAGTGAATTGTTATCTGTTATCTGTGTAGTTTAGCCTAGGTGCTTGTCACAGGTGGCTGAAGGGAATTATCTTTGAAATTAACTAAGTGTAGAAAGATTTGCAAAGTAGGGGGAGTGGCTTAGCTAGAAGGAGCCAGGTTAAAACCAGATTTAAACACTGCCCTAGATAGCTTCTGCCAGAGAACAAGCAGAGCACCAGGAGAAAGGACCTGCTGGTATAACTAAACTTCTCTACTGGGACTATATTGCCCTCCTTCATTCCTCTCCACCCCCCACCCAAAGGCAGTTTTACTTTTATAGGCACAAGATTTAACTGACAACAGGAACTTCCTGTTTGGGAGCAGGAAGTGAGCGATCATAGAGCCACCAAAGACTCACCATCCTAAAAGGGCAAGAGTAGCTCTCCACCCCCCCCACACTGCTGGAGGTCTGACTCTGAGCAAGTAAGGAGACTACTGAGAAATATAAGAACTTCTTGTCTCAGAACAGGAAGATCAAGAGCTAAAAGGGCACAGAAGTATAAGTAGGGACAGAAGAAAAAAAAGAAATAAACAAACAGAGAAAAGAGTAAGTATTCCAACAACAATTAGGGAGCCAACATTCTGGCGGACAGTCTCAGCTGATTGGTTGCCAGAGCTCACGAGTGGGAATTAAAGCAGGAGGTAGTGGAAGATCTCTTCCTTCAGTGGGGGTTGGCCAGAAATAGACCTCTTCGCCTCCCCATCCAACACAAAACTACCCAGCTTTTGCTCGCTTTTTCCTGGGCGTGGTGTTTTTTGGTGAGTTGCACTGTCTCTATCTTGGACAGGGAGATTTCTGTACACTTTCCCTCCCTTTCCTATTCTGCAGAAAGTTCTGCTGAAGCTACAGGCAGAGGGAGCACACATGATCCTCATTGCTCTCCTACGGCCTTAGCAGATATAGTTTCCATTGCTACAACAACTAGCACTGGAACCCCCAGTGCATCTTTCTCTGTCTCATGACCTTCCGTCCCAGGAGCAGGGCACCCTGGTACACCCGAGCCTCAAATCACTCCACCTTCATGTGTGACACCTATGGGCATAGCGGTTTCTCACTATGGCGTCTCCTCCAGAGTTGCTCAGGTCTTAGTGGAGGCCAGGAAACCCTCCACTAGATCCATGTATGCTATGAAGTGGAAAGGATTTTCTATCTGGGCCACAGCCAAAGGCCTAGACCCGTTTTCCTGCTTGGCTTCCCAGGTATTATAGTACCTCTTGCATCTATCAGAGTTGGGCCGCAGTTATTCCTCTCTGAAGGTCCATCTCTCTGCAGTTTCTGCCTACCACCTTCTGGATGAGGGCAAAACCCTAGTTCAGCTTTAGGTTTCCAGAATCTTTCTGAAGGGGATCCTTCACCTCAAATCTCCGGTCCGGAATCCTGTTTCCACCTGGGATCTTAATTTTATTTTAGAAAAACTTACTTTGCCCCCTTTTGAGCCAGCAGCAAGTAGTGATATGCATTACCTGGTGTGGAAAATGCTCTTTTTAGTTGCTATCACTTCAGCTCGAACAGTTTCAGAGCTTCAGGCTCTAGTTTGTAGCGAGCCTTACTTAATTTTTCACAGAGACCAGGAGGCTCTGCGGACTAATCCTTCCTTTCTTCCAAAGGTAGTTTCGGAATTCACCCTAAATCAAAATGTTGAACTGCCAGTGTTTTACCCAGAACACTCCAACAGGGGGAGTATCTCCTGCACACCCTTGATGTGCCTAGGAATTTGAGATATTACGTCTCAAGGACTAAGGAGGTTCGCAAGTCGGATCAACTCTTCATAGCCTTTGCTCCCAAGTGCCAGGGCAAGGCTATTTCAAAACAGACTTTGTCTAGGTGGCTGGTAAATTTTATTCACTGTGTTTACCAGAAGTATGAGAAGCACCCTCCAGGGACGATCAAGGGCCACTCATCTAGGAGAGTGGCCACTTCCACTGCCTTTTTCAGAAATGTGTCCACTGCGGACATATGTGCAGTGGCCACTTGGTCCTCCATCCACACTTTCACCAAGCATTACAGTCTGGACATTTCTTCTAGATGCAGGGCTGGCTTTGGTCTGGCAGTCCTGTAAAGACTTCTGTCATGAGCAACCTATAGTTGGTAGACATTTTCCTCCTCCTCCCGAAACCTAGTCTCCGACTTCTCCTTTTCAGTTGACTGCTTGGTATTCAGTTCTACTTGTAAAGACCTACTGCAGGAACCCTCTCAAAGTAAGATATAGCAGTCATGTAAGAACTTACTGTAACCGTAGATCTTTGAGAGAGGTTCCTGCAGTAGGTCTAGATTTCCCACCCACCTTCCCCCAGGTCCTGTGTTTTTTCCTCTTTATTCCCTTCAGGACTTTATTTCATCCAGGGCTCAGGGTCCCAGGAGTTTTTCACTCCCTGTTTTTCATGCTTCCTCTTTAGATGTTTCTGGTGGAAGAAGTAAAGGGCGGGCGGGGGACTGCCCCTATTTATAGTCACACTAACGTCTGTCACCTGATGCCAGGGGCAGTCCCCGCCGATGATTGCTAGCTACAGCTTTGCCATGTGGTCCTGACGCCAGGGGGCGCAGTCCTACTTGTAAAGACCTACTGCAGGAACCTCTCATGAAGATCTACGGTTACAGTAAGTTCTTACGTAACTGCTATTTTTATTTATTCTAGCCCTTGAGCTTCTGCAAATTCATATTGGACAGAACAAAAGTATTATAGGATTAGAACTAAAAACTGAGCAAGTTAAAATTGAGGCATTCACCCATTTTTAAAAATCTGCCATCCTGAAGTCCAGGACACCTGTATTTGTGTGTTCACCTTTGCTGCTATCCTAATGTTAAACCACACCATCCAGTGTTCATTGGTCCCCAGGAGGCATAACACCCTTATGTACACAACATTATCCCTCTTTGTAAGCACCAGGTCCAGTATTGTCCAATCACAAGTGGGTTCCTTGACTAGTTGCCTTAGAAACTCTCCCTGCAGGGAGTCTAGGATGACTCTGCTTCTAGCCAAGGCCATAGCCAGGAGAGTCCAATCAATATCTGGTAGATTAAAGTCCTCCATCAGCAGTACCGCCCTCTTATCTGCCATCTTGCTAATGGCATCCCCCATTTCCTTGTCTAGATCCTCCTCCTGTGCTCGAGGTCTGTAAAATTATTTATTTATTTATTTAAACTTTTAGTAACCGGGAAAGGCACATTGAGCCAGGGCTTGTTTCCAGGTGTGACCCGGGAAACAGGGTATAATAAGAACAATATACAAAAGGAAAGTGACATAAAAATGAGCAAAATGAAGTACAACCAGATGCATAACTCAAAAATGCAGTTATACAAATACATTTGTGTAATAGCAATTAGTATGAGCATCAAAAATGAGAGACAGAGTGCAGAATAAGTCAGAGCTAGTATGGTGAGGGGTTAGGAGCAGACGCACTGAGCAGCTGGAGCGCATCTGAGCAGGCGCTTGAAATGCTGGGAGCGAGGAGGATTGCTGGATGGTAGACGAAAGTTGATTCTAGATGGAGAGTAGATGGAAGGCGAAATCTGACTGTCCTGCCATAGACTGAGTGTGGGGAAGGGAGAAACATCTGGACGCCCTAGAGTGGGGTGGGTAGGGGAGGGATTGGCTGGAGATAGGAGGGAGGAAAGATAGGAGGGAAGAAGTCCAAAACAGAATTTGGCAATAAAAGCTAATGAGTGCATCTGGCAATGGTGGGAGAGAGGAAAGATAGAAAGTGATGAGTAGGAAGAGCAGTGGTGAGTGCAGAATGGTGAGTTTGAGGCAAAGCGGCAAAAGGCATTTAGGAGGGTGTCAAGTCTGCAGAGGAAAGAGGTGGGTGCAGTGCCGTAAATGATGTCAATATAATCAAGCATGGGGAGGATGGTTTTAGTGACAACCTCGCAACGCATAGAAGGGGAGAGGCATTCCTTGTTGTAGTACATTACACCTAGTTTTGGGCAGAGCTTTGAGTACAAGATGTCAATCTGGACTGAGAAATCTAGCTTATTGTCCAGCCGTACCCCAAGGCATTTGAAGGCAGAGACAACTTCTAGGGGGGAGCCATCTGGGGTGGAGAAGATGGTGGGGGGGGAATGAGACTGTTAAGAGTTTTTGTCTTGACCTAAAGGTCATAGAAACTGTTTTCTTTATATTTACCCTCATGTTGTTAGCCTAGAACCAGTTTAGCAAGCTGTTAAAATCACACTGGAGAGGGGTCTAAACATCAAGGGTTGAGGGACCAGTAGTATAGATGATTGTATCATCTGTGTACATGTGGATTTGTGCATGCAAGCAAGCTGAGGGGAAGTCGTTGATGAGGAGGGAGAACAAACAGGGCCTAGGAAGGAGCCTTGGGTGACTCTGCAAGGACTGGGAGGGAAGAAGACAGGGTGGAGACCACCCAGACTTATTCCTATTTGTGAGGAAGGAACAGAAACAGTTCACTACTGGTGTCACTAAACCAACTGAGTGGAGCTTGCTGAGCAGGATTGGGTGGGACACTGAGTCAAATTCTTTTGCCAGGTCGATGAAGATAGTGGCACCATATCCATTCCTGTGAGAATGGTATCTGTGGCCCACAATGAGGAGGACATGGTAGAGAGATTCCTTCTAAAGCCAGCTTGGAGTGGGGAAGAGAGTGTTAGTGTTGGTGAGGAAATCAGCGACCCTAGAGTAGACTAGGAATTCCTGGAGCTTTGGGAGGGAGGAGAGGAGGGAGATGGGGTGGTAGTTCCCTGGACTGGAAGGGTCACCGCCTTTGTAGAGGGGTAGGACCTTGGCCATTTTCCAAGCCAGAGGGATTATACCTGAAGAAAGGGAGAGATTGAACAGGTGTGTAAGGGGGAGGACAATGTCAGCGGTGGAGATACGAAGGATCTTGGGGTCAATGCCATCAGGGCTACTTTTAACATAGAAACATAGACTTTGATGGCAGATAAGGACCGCTTGGCCTACCCAGTCTGCCCATTTCCCTACCTATCGAATAAGCTGCAGATCCTGGTTAACCAAACAGCCTAATTCCTCCTACCCCCCCCACTAGAATTGCCTTATGTCTGTCCCATGCATTCTTGAATTCCCCCACTGTTTTTGACCCCATTACCTCCTCAGAAAAGCCATTCCATACATCCACTGCCCTCTCTGTGAAAAAATACTTCCTCATGTTGCCCCTGAGCCGTCCCCCTGAGCCTTCCCCCTCTGTCTTCAAACTGTGCCCCTTTGTTCTTGCACATCTCTTTTTCTGAAAGATGCTACCCTCTTGGACTTTGTAGATTCCCTTGAGGTACTTGAACATTTCTATTATGTCCACCCTCTCCTTCCTTTCCTCGACGGTATACATTTTAAGTTCCTTTAGTCTCTCGTATGGCTTGAGTAAGACCCAATTGTTTTAGTTACCTCCTCTGACTGCCTCCATCCTGTCCATATCCTTGCAGAGATGAGGTCTCCAGAACTGCACACAGTACTCCAGATGGGGTCTCACCAACAGTCTGTACAGTCTCACCAACTGTCTGTACAGAGGGATGACAACTTCCTGTTTTCTACTGGTGATGCCTCTCCCTATGCATCCCATAGGAATGCATTTGGCTGGGTTTAGTGACAATAGAACGATGAAGACCTTCTGCTGGGAGATGGGGAGGATGGTAACCACTAGGAGAGTGCAGAGTTGGGGGGGAGTCAAGAAATGCACATGAGATAAAGTACTTGTTTAGGGAGTCAGCCACAGAGGCAGGGTCTGAGACAATGGAGCTGTCTAATGAGAGGACAGGGATGGTTGACTGGGGGGGGGGTCAAAGAAAGGATGGATTGTTTTCTAGAAATTAAAGGGAGAGCCTTGGGTAGAGTGGAGAAGTTCCTTGAAATATTCTGCTTTGGCTGTACAGACTGCATGTATGCACTTATTTCTTAGTGACCTATATGCCTGGAGGTTGGCCTGAGTCAGAGTGGATTTATTGGTAGCCCATGCGCGATCTCTGAGTTTGCACTGGTAAATTAGGGTGGTGTTAATCCAGGGGTGGTGGGTGCATTTTACTCGTGCTTTTTTCAGGGGTGCAAAAGTGTTTCAGACTCTGGTGAAAATGCTGATAAATGAGTTGAGGACTGTGTCGATGTTGGTGGCAGAGAACACGTGGGGCCGGTTGGCACTGAGCAGGTCTTGTAGAAGGGCATTTGTGTCAAGCACCTTGAGGGAGCGATGCCATAAGTATTTAGGGCTGAGTAGAGAGATGCACCCAAAAGATTGGAAACCTCCTCCCACCCAGGGACCACCAGGGCCAGCTGCCCCAGAGGTTGCCAAAAAAGAGGAGCGGTTGGTTCATGGTGGGCTCAGGGAGAGTGAGGGTGGTGGAACAGAGGTGCATCCCTCCAGTTGTACCTGTCCACAATTCATACGCCATTCTGGTGGAGCATGATTCCTCTATGGAGGCACCTGCAGTGGAGACCAAGGAGGATGCTTGGAACCTCCACAAAGGAGACCCACAGAAGGGTGGCATGGGACCCCACAGGGGAAAGAAACAGCTCCTGGTGGGGGATGCAATAATTGGGGGGTAGAACTGGGGGGAAGGGGAGAGGGAGGTGAGGTGCCTGCCTGGCGCCATGGCTTGGAGGGACAGGAAGCGAATCCTTAGGATCGCGGGAGCAGTAGCACAGGAGAGGGAGCTGGACATCATTGTCCACCTAGGGACAAATGACCTGGCTGGGAATGAGATCATAACAGTGCAAGAGGAGTTTGTAGAGTTGGGGAGGGGCCTTAGACAAGTAGTAGACACGGTAACCTTCTCGGAGGTGCTGCCTGTCTATGCCATGGGTGAGGCTAGGGTACTCTGCACTATGGAATTTAATGAATGGTTGAAAAACTGGTGCAGAGTTCAGGGTTTTGGCTTCATTGGGGTCTGGGGGTACACCTGGAGGGATACGGGCCTATATTGGTGCGATGGTCTGCTTTTGTCTGGGAGGGGAACCAGAATCCTAGGTGATGGGTTTAAATGCTTCATTGGCAAGCATTTAAACTAACCAAGGGGGAAGGCACTGAAAAGGAGCAGGGAAATGCCAGCCCTCCCACCACAAAACAGGGTAGTTAGCGAGGTAAACACCCAGGTAGAGAAGTCGATAGGGAGCAGGACAGGGGTAAATGGAGAAAAAGGAAGTAAGCACAGGGATGGGGCTAAAAGAGGTAAGGTCATCAAAAAATGGTGGGCAATGAGTACCAATGCTCGTAGTCTGGGTAACAAGCTCCCTGAACTAGTGTCCTTGATGGAAGAGGGACGCCTGGATATCGTGGTAGTTCCCGAAACATGGAACACAAAGAACCAAGACTGGGATGTCGACATACCAGGCTACACAATCTACAGGAGGGACAGGGAGAGTAAAAGAGGAGGAGGAGTATCTCTCTACATAAGGAAAGGGATCAAAGCAATGGAACTAAAGGGTAAACAGGGAGGAGAGGAGGCACTGTAGGTCACCCTGGAGACAGGAAATGGCACCACAATCTGCACAGGGGTTGTATACAGACTCCCATCTCTGGGGGAGGGAATGGACAAGGATATGATAGGGCATACTTAGGATGGCGGATAAAGGGGAGATACTGTTGATGGGGGACCTGAATATGCCAGATGTTAACTGGAGCACCTTTGCTGCAGCCACACCCAAGAACAGGGTAATTCTTGATGACATACAGGGGGCATGCCTCAGACAGCTAGTGTTGGAACCCACTCGGTAGGGAGCAATCTTAGACCTGGTACTGTCAAATGGGGATGAAGAGAGGATCTCAGATTTAGAAGTGGGTAGCCATCTGGGAACAAGCGACCACCAAACAGTGTGATTCACGATAACACAGTCGTAGAGTCAAGCTATACAAAAGTGAGGGTATTCGACTTTAGAAAAGCTGACTTTGGCAAAATGGGAGAGTGCTTCAGAAAGGCACTAGCAAATGGGTAAGAAGGAGGGGTGGAGGAACAATGGGGAAAAATCAAAACTGTCATCACAGAGGCAAAAAGCCTTTGTGTGAAGCAAATAAACAAAACAAAATAAAGGAAAAAACACTATGGTTCTCAAAAGAGGTGTCGGGGAAGGTTAGGGAGAAAAAGACAGCATTCAGGAAGTATTAGGAAACACAGAAGGAGCAGAACAAAGTACTGTACCTTTTGCTGAGAGGGGTTGTGACAGAGTGCAGCCTGCAGTTAAAGGCTGCATCCCCTCTCAGCGCAGAGACAGATTTTGAACTGCTTGGAGTGGTGAGGGAGACCGACTGAATCGGGTCCCCTCCCATCACTCCACCGCAAGGAACAGAACCACAGGGTAGAGGCGTGGACAGCTGAATCTGCCGGGAGGACCTCCCCCATAGCTGCTGAATGACCGCCAAATGCTGGCTTGATCACCGGACCACCCCCTTACCTGAAACGATTGCCGAAGCTTGGAACTGAGCCAGAACTGCATCCTGCTCCCCTTTGTTGCTTTGGCGCCATAAGAATTTCAATAAAGGCATTTGAGCCCATTTGCTGAGAGGGGTTGTGACGGAGTGCAGCCTGCAGTTAAAGGCTGCATCCCCTCTCAGCGCAGAGACAGATTTTGAACCGCTTGGGGCAGCAGGGGAGACCGACTGAATTGGGCCCCCCCCCCATCGCTCCACCGCAAGGAACAGAACCACGGGGTAGAGGCGCCGACAGCTGAATCTGCCGGGCGGACCTCCCCCGTAGCTGCTGAACGACCGCCGAATGCTAGCTTGAAAAATCTCCCGCCCATCTGCCCCTTTCCTCCTCCCATTAAATACGCGTTAGCTCTGCCCACTGTTCCTTTACACCACTAGGGAAGGCTGGGGTCATCACTCTAGGAGGAGCTTCGTCCCTACACTCTTGCCCTATTTCTCTCTCCACATACAGCCAACCTACCCATATCAATTCTCTCATGAAATGGTACTCTTCAGCCTGTGAGTAAATTACACCTAGCTACTGCTCTGAACTGGCCTGACTAGGCGTACCTTTTTCAGGCATCTATTTCTACTAACTCTCAACACACCTGATGCCCTGAACTTGTTTCTTGACTTGCCCAATGGTTGAGAAGTGATGCCTATACCTATGTTTATTTAATGGTTACTAGTTAGTTAGCCCTCTAATTGCTTAAGTAATCCACTCCTGCATATGTTATCATTTCAAGGTGTAATTCGGTCAAAGAGTGGTCCACCTGTTCTGGCTACTAACTATACTGTACAATCATGGACAAAAAAGTTTATTTCAATAATTAAGAAGTGATGCCCCTACCTATGTTTATTTGAATCTTTACTAGTTAGTTAGTCCTACTAATTGCTTGAGTTACTTCTCCTGCATATGGTATCATTTCAAGGTGTAATTACAGTCACAGGGTAGTCCGTCTGATCTTGCTAATAACTGTACTGTACAATTATAGACAAAAAGTATATTCCAAGTGAGACCACTATTATCCGAATGCTGGGCTAGTTCTGAATGGAATATAAAAGGTAGATAGTCAATTTCTCTGCTCAGCGATTATTACCAGGGGGCTGCAATAGTAAGGATCTAGATTGTGCTCCATTCTGTTTCCCACTGCACCTTGCCTGTATTTGAAACTGGGTTAGTCCAAGTCCTGCTACCACTGAGTCCAGGCAGGAATACTCAGAGAATGTACCCAGAGGTTAGGATGCCAAACCGGGAGTCAGCATTGGCTGGCAGGTTGGGCCAATACAGACCGAACAGAGGTCTCCTCCTCGCCACCCTATACATTTCTACAGTGCTCTGGGTTGACTGACTTGCTTGCCGACTAGGCCCCCCTACCCAGTCCCCACATGAACCTGCCGCGCACCTGGCCAGTCACTATTACTGCCCATCCCCAGCGGGTAATATATCCCTTCTCGTTGCCTATAAATTCACTAGAAGTGGGATCTGCTACAGGTCCCTTCTCCTAATCATGAATAAACCCAGGAAAGTGAGGTTCCCATCCCTAACCTTTACTCTCCATCTCCTGCTCACAGCTCTGCTGTTACTTTCGGGTGACATTCAACCTAACCCAGGCCCAGGTATTGATAACATCTCAATTTCCTCCTCACAAGAACTGACCTGGATGTCACCTAGGGGCTTGAGGCTAGCCCATATGAATATCTGTAGTCTTCGGCCTAAGATTCATAAAGTGCAAGCGTGGCTAGCCCTTTATAATCCTGATGTGCTAGCTGTTTCAGAGACCTGGTTAAAACCCCAGGTTCTTGACCATGAAATCGCTGCCTCAGGATATGTCTGCTACCGTAATAACAGAATTCAGAAAAGGGGGGGGCGGGGTACTTATCTATATGAAGGCTGCCCTGATCTCCTCCCTTGTCTGCTTGAAGCACAGCACGCCCCTCGAAATTGAAACTATCTTCATACGGCTCACCCTCGGCGGTGTCAAACATCTTAACATAGGGTGCGTATATAGCCCCCCTACGAATGCTCTTCAATCCCTTGAGACACTCACTAAAAACCTAACTATAGAGTTTGCATCGGAACTTCTCATCCTGGGTGACTTTAATCTTAACTGGGCCCAAGAGGCTAGGTCTTCTATAAATGGCCTGTTATACGAGGCAAATCTTGCCCAGATTATCACCCAACCCACCAGGATGAACTACAAAATGGGTAGTCACTCTACTATTGACTGAGCCTTAGTGTCTAACCCAAAAAATATTCAATCTGCAGGCACCATGGCCGATGCTCTCAGTGACCACTCGCCCATCTTCTGTGTCTGGAAGAACAGGACGGATAGGGTTCCGCCTAGAATACTCACCTCCAGGGACTACTCCAAGTTCTGTCTGGAGCACTGTAATGACTTTCTCAGTAACTTAGACTGGAGTCCACTACGTAGTCTCCCTACCCTGGAAGGGGCAGTTGCCTTCTTTCACAGATCTATCACGAGGGCCGCCGACCTCCTTGCTCCGATGAAGACCTATCGAGTAAAAGGCAGCTGTTATAAGTGGATCACGCCCTCCTTAAAGGCCCTCATGAGTGACCGCGACAAAGCCTGGAAAAAGTTCAAGAGCTCTACGCTCCTAGCAGACCGGGAAATCTATAGAGCTCTTAGAAACCAATGTAAGCAGGCCGCTAAGCAAACAAAAAAGGCTTACCTCAACCATCTCCAGAAAACTAACCTCGGCAAACCAAGGTCCTTCTGGTCCCATATCAATGAATTGATAAAGGGAAATAAAAAGGCAGCCTTAAGCCCTATTATGGCTAATGGGCAGATACTGCAGGACGAGGCACTCGTTGCTGAGGCCCTCAATACATACTTCACAAACCTAGATAATTACAAGGCAGTGCCCTCGGTGCCCAACAATAAGTCCTTCACTCTGGATCCTCCTAACCTAGACCGCCCATCTTTTCATATGCGGCTGGCTAAGGTGAAAGAGGTCCTGGCCATTCTAAAAACCTTGAAAACAAGAGGTACAGGAGGCCCGGACGGCATCCAAACTAGACTTCTTAAAGATGGTGCCTCAGCACTCGCAAGGCTGCTCACCTGGCTCATTAACCAGTCCTTTCTAGAAGGATCTGTCCCGGAACTGTGGAAGCAGGCTCATGTGGTCCCTATTCATAAGGGCGGGCCTATGGAGACAATAGAGAACTACAGGCTGATCTCCTTGCTGTGTACCCTGGCAAAAATCCAGGAGAAATTAGTCTATACCCAACTAAGAGAGTATTTAGAGGCACACAGGCTTCTTTCCCCGGCGCAACATGGCTTTAGAGCCAAACATGGGACTGATACTGCCTTAACCAAATTCTCTACTGATGTGCTTAGAGAAATCGACTCTGGATCCAACACAGGTGCGGTTTTCATAGACCTTTCCAAGGCCTTCGACTTGGTGGATCACAGATTACTACTCCATAAACTCTACCACATAGGGTTTGACACCCGTGCTCTTAAATGGTTTGAAAGTTACCTCTCATGGCGCATACAGAGGGTCAGGTGGAGGGACAAACTCTCCAATCCACTTCCCCTTAAGGAGGGTGTACCCCAAGGGTCTATACTTGGTTCCCTATTGTTCTCACTGTTTGTAAATGAACTGCACAACCACTGTGGGAGCAGCAAAGTCATCCACTATGTGGATGATGCCGTGATTTACAAAGCCTACGATAACCTGGATGACCTAGGAACATCCCTCCAAGTGGACATCCACATTATGGAGGAATGGCTCATCAAGAACAAAATGGTCCTTAATACCAACAAAACTAAAGCCATGTTGTTCAGACCTAGAGCCCTTGGACAAGACAGATCACAACTACTTCAACTCACGTCCCTGGTGGGTAACAAACTTGAAGTAGTCTCCTCCACAAAATACCTCAGCCTTACCCTAGACCAAGGTCTCACCTTCAAACAACATGTAGACCAAGTCACAAAAGTCATCCACGGCAAACTTGGAATACTATACCGGCTTAAGGATCAGCTGATCCCCGAAGCCAGGATTGCTATTGCCTCTAGTGTCCTACTCCCAACACTAACATACGCTGCCCCGGTACTTCAGGGTGTTGCAAAGCTGGAGATCAGTAAGCTACAGACATTATACAATAAGGTGGTCCACTTTGCCTCCTTATCCCACACTAGGAGCCACCATTGCGAGTCATTATCGAGACTCAGCTGGCCATCTTTCGAAGCTCACCTCAGGTACCCAGTACTCTGTCTGGCAAAGAAGCTAATTAGCCCCACGCCTCCCCCGAGTCTCGAAGGACACCTAACTGTAAAGAGAAATCTGCGCAACCTCAGGACCTCAGGCCAAACTCTTCTAGAGGTCCCTAAGGTCAGGACCAAGGCAGGTTATAAGTCCTTTTCTCATGCTGCCCCCTCCCTTTGGAACAACCTCCCACTGGTGGTGCGAGAAACCCCATCTGTAATGTGTTTCCACACTAGACTCAGGACTCACATGCTGGCAACGAGTAAATGCCAATGCTATGGTTCCTGACACTCCAACCATGACCCCTGATCTGTGCACTTACTACATGTAAATCTCCTACACACGAACTGGCAGCACTAACTCCTTAGCGAACTCTCCCCCCCACTGAACTTCAATGAGGGTTCTTAGAGACATAGTCATATGTTACACTGAAATAATGTAATGTAACTGATAGAAAAGATGGTTCTGCTTCACATATATGTATGACTGCCGCATGCCTATAACTTGTATATGTACTATTACTTACCAAGTTTATGTACTGTTATTCCCAGGTTGCCCCAGAAAAAGGGACCTCCGGGGCCCAGTGGGCCTACCCGGTCATCAAAATTCAATAAATAAACAACAAATAATAAAACAGAAGGAAGCGGGTAAGGCAGTCAGAATAGCAAAGGCCCAAACCGAAGAAAAGATAGTCAACTCAGTTAAGAAGGGGGATAAAACCTTTTATATGTACATCAGGAAGCGAAGAAAGATCAAGGGGAGGGTTAGTGAGGCTTCATAAAGGGGAGGGAGGCTGGGTAGAGGGTGACAGAGAAAAAGCAGGGATACTGAACAAATGCTTCTGCTCAGTATTTACAGAACAGGAGGGTGAGGTACCTAAACCAAACAATAGAAGCACTCTGGATAGGGGGGTCGATACTAGTCCATTCACAGAAGAAAGGGTCCTGAAAGAACTCCTAAAACTGAAGGTGGACAAAGCAGTGGATCCTGACGGGATTCACCCCAGAATTCTAAAAGAACTAAGGGTAGAACTAGTGACACCACTGACTACCCTTTTTAACAAATCATGGGAGGATGGTGTTGTACCTGAGGACTGGAGGAGGGCGGATTCTTTCTCAGTTTGTTTTTTCAGGTTTAAATGCCCACTGAAGCTACAGATTATGTCCTCCATTGGTTATAGTTATCACCTCTATGCTGAATAAAATCTCGAAATGAATTATTTATATAGAAATATATTTATATTTAAATATATGATACTTGCTAAAAGACTGTAAATTATCAAATTAATTTTTTTCATACTCTGAGATCTGTATATCAATGTACTTTGGTAAATGTTTGTAAATTGTTCATTTAATTATCACTTTGCACTTTCATGTGGGCCCTGTCTCTTAAGACATGGCCTTAAATGTGACTGGTTTTGCCTTCTTGTTCACCTCCCCCTTTGAAGAATCCACAGGGGTTCGAGGCGCTAGGGGCTTTGTTGCACTTGTTCATGGAGTTTTGGCACATTAAATGACCACTTGAGCTTGATTTGTGAGTACTGGCCTTTTTTTTTGCGCACTTTTTGCTGTCTTGTTCTGGATTCATTTTTGGGTGCAGCATTTTTGCTACACGAGTGCTTGAAATGTTGCTTTTATACTGAACGTATACTTCTGCTCAGTATTCACAGAACAGGAGGGTGAGGCACCTAAACCAAACAATAGAAACACTCTGGATAGGGGGGTCGATACTAGTTCATTCACAGAAGAAAGGGTCCTGACAGAACTCCTAACACTGAAGGTGGACAAAGTAATGGGGCCTGACAGGATTCACTTCAGAATTCTAAAAGAACTAAGGGGAGAACTAGTGACACAACTGACTACCGTTTTTAACAAATCATGGGAGGATGGTGTTGTACCTGAGGACTGGAGGAGGGCGGATGTGATTCCCCTTCACAAAAGTGGGAGCAAGGCAGAGGCAGAAAACTACAGACCTGTTAGTTTGACCACAGTGGTAGGGAAAATGATGGAATAACTTCTGAAAGAAAGAATTGTTGAGTTCCTAGAGGCCAGTGGGGTACAGGACCCAAGGCAGCATGGATTCACAGTGGGAAGGTCACATCAGATGAATCTAATAGATTTCTTTGGCTGGGTGACCAAAGTAGTAGACCAGGGAGAGGCTATGGACATGGCCTACCTAGACTTTAGCAAGGCATTTGACACAGTCCCACACAAAAGATTAATAAACAGGTTAGCCAGCCTGGGAGTGGGTCCCAGGTAGTAGCCTAGGTAAAAGATTGGCTGGATAACTGGATGCAGAGGGTACTAGTAAATGGAGTCCACTCTGAAGAAAGGAGGGGTTACTAGCGGGTTACTGCAGAGTTCAGTTCTGGGACCAGTCCTCTTAAATGTTTTTGTAGGTGACTTTGCGGAGGGACTGGAAGGAAAAGTATGCCTCTTTGCAGACGACACAAAGATCTGCAACAGGGTTGATATACAGAGGGAGGAGGTGGAAAGGATGAGAAGGGACTTGGCAAGGTTGTAGGAATGGTCAAAAGTATGGCAGCTTAGATTCAATGCAAGGAAGTGCAAAGTAATGTACCTGGGAAACAAAAACCCAGGAGAAGAGTACACAGTGGGGAGGAGGTACTAACAACAACAAAAATGGAAAGGGACCTGGGGGTAGTCATATCAGACATCCTAAAGGTAGGCAAGCAATGTGAGAAGGCAGTAAGGAGGGCTGGGGAATACTGGGATGCATAGAGAGAGGCATCACCAGTAGAAAACAGGAAGTTGTTATCCCTCTGTACAGACAGTTGGTGAGACCCCATCTGGAGCACTGCATGCAGTTCTGGAGACCCCATCTCTGCAAGGACATAGACAGGATGGAGGCAGTACAGAAGAGGGCAACTAAAATGGTGCAGGGTCTGCACCAGAAGCCATACAAAGAGAGACTAAAGGAGCTTAATATGTATACCCTCGAGGAAAGGAGGGAGAGGGGAACATGATAGAAACTTTCAAGCACCCTAAGGGAATCAACAAAATCCAAGTGGGTAGCATCTTTCAGAAAAAGAGATGTGCAAGAACTGGGGGCACAATTTGAAGGTAAAGGGGGCAGCTCAGGGGCAACGTGGGGAAGTATTTTTTCATGGGAAGGGTGGTGGACGCATGGAACAGCCTTCATGAGGAGCTCATGAGGTCAAAAACAGTGGGGGAATTTAAGAATGCAAGGGACAGACATAAGGCAATTCTATTGGGGGTGAGGAGGAAGTAGGCTGTTGGTTAACTAGGATCTGCAGATTATCCAATAGATAGGGAAATGGGCAGACTGGGTGGGCCAAGCATTCCTTATCTGTCGTCAAAGTCTATGTTTCTATTTTAGGTCAAGCAATGATCACCCCATTGTGAATGTAGGCTCCCGCTGCTGTCTCCAGGGTGTCCCACAGAACCTCCAGTGCATTTACGTGTGGGAATAGTTTACAGACCCCCCCATTACAAGAAATAAAAAGGGATACAGAGCTTCTTGTAACAATTCTTACGATGCCTGACAAAGGTGAGCTACTGCTTGTAGGAGATTTCAACCTTCCTGATGTGAACTGGGTCCCCTACACAGCCTCATCAGAAAAACGTAAGGAACTCCTCTTTGCTCTGCAAGAGGCGGATCTAACACAGCTAGTAGATTCACCAACAAGGGAAGATGCAATCCTAGACCTTGTGCTAACAAACAGTACCAGGACATCTAACGTTAAAGTAGGAATCAGGCCACAGTGGTCTGCTGGCTAAGCTGAAGAAAATGGGGGTAGGGAGACAGTTGCTAAAATGGATAGGAAATTGGCTCTCTGAGCATACTCAGAAGGTGGTGGTTGAAGGGTTAGCCTCATCCCCAAGGTGGGTTACTAGTGGGGTTCCCCAGGGGTCAGTGCTGGAGCCACTCCTGTTCAACGCCTATATCTCAGACATCAGGAGGGGGATCAGGAGTGAGATGAGTCTCTTTGCAGATGACTCAATGCTAGGTGTAGTGGTGGATGGGGTGGAGGGGAAGGTGGCTTTGCAGGAGGACCTGGAGGCCCTGGAAAGGTGGTCGGGAAAATGGAAACTAAAATTCAATGTGGGGAAGTGCAAGATTCTGCCCCTGGGAGTCAGAAATCCAGGCCAGGTGTATACCCTGGGAGGAGACATGATTCAAGCCACGGAGGGTGAGAGGGACCTGGGGGTAGTGGTAGATGTCAAAATGAACAACTCGGAGACATGTAGGAGGGCAGCGCCAAGGGCAAATAGGATGCTGGGATGCATCACCAGGGGGATTACCTCCAAAAAGGCGGAAATGATCCTTCCACTGTACAACTACTTGGTTAGCCACACCTCGAGTATTGTACAATTTGGAGACCACATTTAAAGAGGGACATTACACTCCTAGACAGGGTCCAAAGGAGGGCAACCAAAATGATCTGGGGCCTGGGGGAGAGGACCTATGAGGAGAGGATCAAGGAGCTCGACATGTACACCCTGGAGGAGAGGAGGGATGGAGGGACATGATAGAGGTCTTTAAATACATGAAAGGGATCAATAAAGGAGGCCCAGGCAGGGTGCTCAAAAGGAAGGAGGGTGGGACAACAAGAGGTCACGGGTGTAAGCTGGAAGGGGGCAGGCTCAGAAGGAGAGGAGGAGATGTTATTTCACTGAAAGGGTGATGGAGCCATGGAATGCACTGCCAAGGGAGCTGGTAGAGATGGAGACTGTGGACGGGTTTAAGAGGGGATGGGACAGGTACATCAGGAGGGTAAATCTGAACAGGCACAATACAGGTGGAACATCTGGGACTGGGGACAGTATAACCCAAGGGGGGGAACACCAAAATCGGCCCTCAGTGCGGGTGCTGAAAATCAAGCAAACTTGAGAGACCGTTAGGCCTATTCTGCTGGCATTTTAGTACATATGTTAGAATCAATTTGAGCTTTAGCGATCACAGATTAATATGGTTCGCAGTCAACAGACAAGAAATCACAGGCCATACTAGAATAAAAATCCTCAACTTCAAAAATGCAAACTTCAACAAGATGAAGTCTACCTTTTCAAGCCTGTATGAAAACATAAAAGATGGAGATGTCGAGGATTGATGTACAGCATTGACGACGTCATTAAACATTGTTGCAGCAAAATACTCAAAGGTAAGCAGTAAAACCAAAAGAAGGAGAAAACCTCTCTGGTTTACGAAAGAGGTGACATTGAAAATAAAAGAAAAGAAAAAATCCTTCAGACAGTATAAAGAAGCAAAGAAAGATTGTGGTAGGGAAGAATACAGGGCCAAGCTCAAAGAGGCCGGGAAGGCAATCAGTGTAGCCAAAGCACAAACTGAAGAAAAAATGTTGGCAGAAATTAAAAGGGACGACAAAACCTTCTATAGGTACATTCAGAAAAAAACAAAGACTGGGGAGAATAGTCAGACTAAGAAACAAGGTGGAGGATGATGTACAGAAAGCAGAAGTATTAAATGAATACTTCTGCTCTGTTCTTACAAGAGAACAGAATGGTAATGGTCCAACACTAGCTATGGGTCTCCACATCCGGGTAACAGACACAAGCCCCTTTACAAAAGAGAGGGTCCTAGAAGAATTAAATAATTTGAAGACAGACAAAGCTATGGGACCAGATGGAATTCATCCTCGGCTATTGAAAGAGCTTAAGAAGGAACCCATCTCTCCATTGGCTGAACTTTTTAATAAATCACTGGAGAGCGGACAGGTACCAGAGGATTGGAAAAAGGCCACTATGGTACCCCTACACAAGAACAGAAGCAAGGAAGAGACAAGGAACTACCACCCTGTCAGCCTCACCTCAATTGTGGGGAAAATGATGGAATTGTTACTAAAGGAAAGGATAGTGGCATACCTGAAAACCAGTGGGAGGCTAGACCCTAAGCAGTATGGCTTCATAACTGGTAGGTCATGCCAGACAAACATGATAGAATTCTTTGACTGGGTGACAAAAGTAATAGACCAAGGCAGGGCAGTAGATGTTGTATATCTAGGCTTTAGTAAGGCCTTTGATTCTGTCTCCCACAGGAGGCTTGTTAACAAACTGGGAAATGCAGGTGTAGGAGAGAAAAGTGTTAACTGGGCGAGAAACCGGCTTCAGGGGAGGACCCTGAATATTGTAATGAATGGCACCCTGTTGAGAGAGGGGATGGTGACCAGTGGGGTTCTGCAGGGTTCGGTGTTTGGATCAATCCTCTTCAACATATTCATCAGCAACATCGCAGATGGATTGAAGGGAAAAGTATGCCTATTTGCAGATGACACCAAGCTCTGCAACAGGGTGGACAAACAGGAAGGGGACATAGCGATGGAATCAGATCTAACAAAACTAGAAGAATGGTCCAGAACTTGGCAGTTGAAGTTCAGCACCAAGGAGTCTAAGGGTCATGCACCTTGGGAAAAGAAAGCCAGGAAAAAATTATTATCTAGGGGGCGAACAATTAGCCATCACGACCTAGGACAGGACCGAGGTGTCATGGTATCCAATGACCTAAAGGTAGGGAGGCAATTTGAGAAGGCGGCACAGAAAGACACTAATATCCTCGGTTGTGTCAGAAGGGGCATCACAAGCAGAAAGTGCAAACTGATAATCCTACTTTACAGATCCTTGGTGAGGCTACACCTGGAATACTGTGTCCAGTTCTGGTCCCCATCTGCCATCATGTTCTTATGTTTATGTTCTCCTTACCCTCCTTGCATTTCTGTTGCTTTGATATCTTCCCTGACATATAGTAACCCAACCCCTTTCCTCCCCTCCCTATCCTTTCTGAACCGCATGTATCCTGGTATAGCCATGTCCCAGTCATGGTTTCCTGTGCACCATGAGTCAGTGATAGCCACTATGTCCTGGTCTGCTTCTATCATGATAGTCTCAAGATCTGTAATTTTATTTCCAAAACTTCTTGCATTTAGCTGGCCTGGTGGTGCAGAGGGTTGAGGCACTGGACACCTTGCCTCACGCTATGCCAGTGACCTGGGTTCAGGAATGACCTCGGGTCATCGGGGTACCAGTGTGGAGGAGGGAGGACGGAGCAGGATTGAGCATGCTGGTAGGCAGCTCTCCTCTCCTGAGGGTGGTGAAGGTGGGTTGGCGCCCCCCCCATAGTTCCGCTCCCACTGGGGTGGAGATCTGGTGGATAGTGTAGGCAGAGAGGGGGTGGCAAAGGTATCAGGAGGTGGAAGGAGCTGAGCTGACATCATGAGATGCGAAGCGTGCCTACACATGCTTACTGACCATGTGCTGGGGCCTCGGGGGTGAGGTCAGGGGAGAAAACTGGAAAAGTGAATAGGTGTCCCCGTTGCCAGTTGATGGGAAGAGGTGATGGGGACCAAAAAGCTTGATTAAAAAAAAAAACTTCTTGCATTTGCACACATGGCTTTCCACATCTTTCTTCCACCCTGCTTGCAGCCCTCCTTCCTCCTTTTGGCCTGGCCTCATTTTCCCCCTCTCATATTACTATGGTTTTTCCTTGTTCCCTTGTCTCCACCTCCACTTCTTTTGCCTTGAGCCTGTTCACCTGGGGGAGTTTTCTCCCCACAGGTTCTCCTTCTCTCCTGCTTCATTGTGGGAGGGGGCAGTATATACCTCCCTCTGTCCTGCCACTCCCCTCAGCCAGTTTAAATGTTCATCAAAGTAGCATTTAAACCATCCATTGATGGCTGCAGTTCCTCTCCTAAATGGATGCAGGCCATCACCTTTGTATAGGCCCACATCTTCCCAAGTTGATTTCTTGTCCTCAGTGTAGCCTTTCTGCACCATTTTGTCAGCTACGAGTTGAAGCTCCTGATGCGGCGTTCCCTGTCCATCCTTGGCCTTATACAGGTAGCACTTCAGTGAAGGCCACCGTGTACATTATTTGTTTTAGGCCCCTTCCCAGATCCCTGAACTCTTCCTGAACAATCCCGACTGCATCCCTAACTAGGCCATTTGTCCCCAGGAGTTTTCCAGTTATGGTGCCGTAATTTCTTTTGTTTATCCCCCCATTGTGTTAACATTGTGTTTGGGGGTGAAACTGGTACCTGTATCTGGCGTCAGGCCCATTCCAGCGCAGAGCAGTGTAGAATGGAGCAGAGCTTCAGGAAGAGGCAGCTGTGATCCTGGTTACCGAGTGGTCAGAACCACAATGGAGGAAATCATGATCGCTGGTTGAAGACTGCTGGAGGACTGGCCCTATTGGTCCTGGAGGATACTGATGGCTGAGCAGTGCCAGTGCTGCAAGATTGTGTGGCCCGCCCAGACCTGTACACTCATGAGTTGGTGGCCGCTGGCTTGGGACTTCTGCTGGGGACTGGCTTGACTACTGGGTGGCAGTTGGGAGCCGCTGTTTGATTTTTGGTGGATTGGAACTTTCTTCCATGGCTGCCATATCGTTTCTTGTATCTGGACACTGGTGGAGATTTTCTGAGGGAAGAACTGCCTGTGGTGGTGCAACCTGAACAGTGGAACCATAGCAGAAGGCTGTGGGTGGTGACAAAACCCACAGGTTCATTTTGGTTTCTCTTCTTTTGTCTCCTGAATCACTGGTTGCTTTGTTGCTCGGGCTGCTGTGAAAGAGTAGCAAAAGCTCCCTCATTCAGTTGTTATAAACTTGAATTTCTTCTCTGGTGAGAACAAAGAAAATGTCATTTTACAGATTAACATTATGGACTAACAAAGTCAAAAGAAACTGCGATTACATCTATGTTATTGGTACCTTTTTACTTTCTTTGTTGTTTTATTTTGGGTTCTTCTGTGTTTATATTGTTAGTTAATCTGTTGGGCTATGGGGTGGGTTTGGGCAGTGTAATTATTTGAGAATAGTTCAGGTGAATGTTGGAGTGAGTGTGAATTAATTTAGTTTGTTTTTTGTGTGAGCAGTCTGGAGCGTTTGCTTAGTGAGTGAGGTATACATTTTATTAGTGTTGTTAATTTGTTGGCTTGTGGGTGGTGACAAAACCCACAGGTTCATTTTTGTTTCTCTTCTTTTGTCTCCTAAATCACTGGTTGCTTTGTTGCTCGGGCTGCTGTGAAAGAGTAGTAAGAGCTCCCTCATTCAAAGGGGGGGCGGCTTTGAGGCAATGTAAGGAAGTATTTTTTCACAGAGAGGGTTGTGGATGCATAGAACAGCCTTCCGGAGGAGGTTGTGGAGTCAAAAACAGTGGTTGAATTTAAGCATGCATGGGACAGTCATAAGGTAATTCTAGGGGTTGGGGGTAGAAAGAAGTAGGCTGCTGGTTAACTAGGATCTGCAGCTTATCCATTAGGTAGGGAAATGGGCAGACTGGGTGGGCCAAGCGGTTCTTATCTGCCATCAAATTCTCTGTTTCTGTCTTTGTGGATGGGTTCAGTATTAGTCAGGGGCTATGATTAGTAGGGTATGAAACTTGAATTTAGTGAGTGAGTCAGGTGTATATGTTTCTTTGGGAGGGTGATTTTGCAATGTCAGTTGTTGTTGGGTTTGAGTTTATTTATTTTAATTGGGGAGGATGTTGTATATTTCTGTGTTTTATGCTTGTTGAGGGTGTAGCGTGTGTAAAGGCCTGAGAGCAAAGAGGCTCACCTACTCCAGTGACTACCTAAGGCAGTTCTGTCCTTTTGGAGGAACCCCATTAGTTGTCCCTGCAGAGGTTCCCAACCGCTGCATGGGACTGGGGATCGTGGGGCAACACCTGTAGTGTAGCTATTCGGTACTGATCGGGGGGGAGGTATTGAAGTGGTGATATTCAAGAGATGCCTGGGAAGCATATGGAATCTGAATGGTAGTCTGCCCTGTCTGGTTCCCCTCTCAAGTGCCCAGACAAATGTCATTGAGTAGGAAGTTTTCTGTCCAGCCAGCTCTACTTCTCCCCTTCGGGCCATTCTTTGTAATGCAAGGTCACTGAGGAATAATGCAGTGGTGATGGAGGGTTTCATTATGGATTCCTCAGCTGACTTTGTTTTCATCACAAGACTGGGCTGGGTGATGATTCTGGACCTGTTCTGGAGGCATCAGTCCTGCCAGGTTACACTGTGGTACATTGCCCAAGAGAGGATCACAGAGGGGGTGAGGCGTGGCCATAAATCCACTTTGGGACTCACTGCACTCCCCATGGAAATTTTCATGTTGTTTGAATATGTGGTAGTTAGATGAACTCCGGGTGTTAGTTGTAAGATCATTCTCATATGCTGTCCTCTGGGGAATGAAAGTGATTTCTTGAAGGAGTTTGTTGACTTTATGGCCAAACTGGTGTCGGATGCCTCCAGATTGTTAATGCTGGTATATCGTCAAAATGGCTACTGAGATTGATCGACTCCAATATGAGCGACTCAGTCTCAGTGCCTGTGTTGTGGACTACCCTGAATGGGTAGTGATGGGGTGAACAGGAAGGCGATGAGGACAAACAGATCCACACCACGGGGGATGGAAGAGGAGGGAAGGTATGTGGAAGGCAGTGCAGCGGATGTCTGCCGAGTTGGCCATCTAGCATGGTGGTGAGGGTGGCTGGCTATGGTTGGGGGTGGGGTTTGGGTCTGGGAAGTGGGATAGTGTTTTGTGTCTCGGCATTTAAAAAAATGTTTACAAGTCCCCCCCAACATGCACCCCCCCCCGAAGTTGAGAATCCTTAGTTAGGAGGGTGTGGGGGCACAGCCCCCCTCATAACAAGTAGATCCATGTCAGCGCCTTTGTTTTTGCCATGAGTGTACATAGCCATTTTTATTTTCAGCGATGTACACTTGCCCTAATGGTGATTGTCGTTATCACATAGAACCGTAAGTGCTTAGGGACTTCAGTGTTTGGGTCAAGGATGAATCCTTGCATTTTAAGCAACAATTCCTCCAGATGATGTACTCTCTGGGACTAGCACAAGCAGTTGCCTCTAGAACACATCAAGATGGCCACACTCTGGACCTCATCTTCTCACTGTGACTTGACATTAGTGCAGTTAAGGTTGATCTGGTCAGCTGGTTGGATCATCATGCAGTATTGTTCCTTTGTGGGACCCCCTGTTTTAATACCCCTTCCGTGAAGATTGTCTGGTACTGTCTGAAACATAATTTGGAGCCTCGCAAGCACCAGGAGGTACTAAACATCACAGGTATGATGCTTGCTTGTGCCCAGGGGGCTGAGAAGGCCATGAAGCACAATAATACAATTCTTGCAGCTGCCTTAGACCCCCAGCCACCTTACCACATTCATCCCATGGTGTTTCCTAGCAGTTCACCATGGTACTGTGATGAGCTGTGTCAGTTGAAGACTAAGGGACAGAAGTTGGAGCATTCTTGGAGAAGGTCATGGTCTGATCAGGACAGGTTGGCACTGAAAACTCACTACGATGAATATCAATGAAAAATCAATGTGAAAAATGGAGACTGTTTGTCAAGGTCGATTGCTGCAGGAAAGAATCAGTCAGCTCAACTCTTTTGCATTGTAGACAGATTGTTAAAGCCTCCCTGTCTGTGATCCATTAGAGCATTTTCTATAGATAAGTGTGAGGAGTTTGGTAAATTCTTCTCTGACAATTTGTCCTCCATTTGATGTGGTATCTTCAAGTGGCCTGCCATGGGTCAGCTGTGGTCTACCTTCTGGTACTGTAGATATGTCTACCTGGATGTCTCAACCAAAATGAGGGAGCAGCAAGTAGGCCAGCATCAGTGTAGCAGAGGGGTTGGGTTGGGAGGTAAGAAATCAGGATATCTTTCAAGCAGTCAGGTCCCAACCATGCAGAGCCTTGTGTGTTAACAAACATATCTTGAAGGTTATGCAGCACCACAAAGGCAACCCATGCAGTGCACACAGGGCTGGTGTTATGTGGTTCCTCCAAGAAGTTCCCATCACCATCTGAGCTGCAGCATTCTGGAACAGTTGCAGGCATCACATTAAACCTCCAGATAGCCCTAAGTACAGAGAGTTATAGTAGTTCAACCTAGAGGTAATGAAAGCATGAACGATCATCGCCAAGTCAACAGAAGCAAGATGTGGTTTGGCCCTGGTGATATTTTGAGGATGATAAAAGCTAGATTGGACCACTGTTAACACCTGCTGGTCTAGTGTCTGCCTGTAATCCAAAAAGACCCCAACATTCTTAGCCACATCAACAGTAACAAGAGGTCAGCCACGCAACATAGGAAGGGCTACCACATCTAATGTCACTGCCAAAGCCCCTTGACTAGACTCAATCAACTTGACCTCTGTCTTCATAGCTAATTTGAGATAATCTAGTCATTTATCTCAGCAAGACAATGCACCTACACCGAAGCTGCATAATCCCCACCAGGAGAACAAGACAGGTACAGCTGAGTATCATCTGCATAGCAGTGAAACTCAACCCTGTACTATCTAATGATCTCCCCAAGGGGCAACCTGTACACAGAAAACAACACAGAAGCAAGAATCAGACCTTGAGAAACCCCACAGAAGAGCACCAGAGATTACATGTCCTATGGTAACCTGCTGTATTCTTCAGGTTATGTAGGATCTGAAACAGCACAAAATAGTGCCGTTGAGACCCATATAGGTCCTCAGGTGATCCAACAGCACCCTGTGGTCAACTGTGTCAAATGTTGACAAGACAGCAAGAAGGACCAAGATGGAACAAAAGTCCTCAATCCCTCCCCAGGAGATCATGAGTCACTTGGACAAGGGCAGTGTCAGTACTATGGTGGGGCCAAAAACCCAGCTGGTGAGGTTCATAGATGTTATAATTCTTGAGACGGTCCTCAGGTTGGTCGACCATCACCTTTGCAATAACCTTCCCCCGAAAGAGAAAGTTTGAAAAAGGTCTGTAGAGAGAAAGAATGGGAGTCCCTGGAGCACAGTGGGTAGGAGGAGAGATCAGCAGGTGATAGAAGGGAGGAGCGATAGGAGGATGGGTCCTGAACCAGTATTTGGAAGCAAAGGTCAGACAGTGTCACAGACATCTGTTGGGAAGAGGCTTGATGGAGAGAGAGGAGTAGAGGGAGCAGTGGTGAGTGAGGAAGGGGGAGTTTGTGGCAAAGCAACAGAAAGATTTTAGGAGGGTATCAAGCCTGGTGAAGGATACAGTGGGGGCAGTGCAGTAGACTATATCAGCATAGTCAAATACTGGTAGGATTATTTTGGTGATTAGTTGGTGGCATAATGGAAGGGACAGGCAGTTTTTATTTCGATATATGATCCTGAGCTTAGGGCAGAACTTGCAGCACATGATGTCAATGTGAGTGGTGTAGTCAAGGTGGCTATCCTGTCAGACCTCTAGGTATTTGAACGCAGGTACTACCTCAAGAGGGAGGCCATCAGGGGCCAACTTTTTCCTGGTGCCGAAAACCATGGAGGTTATTTTTTTAGTGTTGAGTTTAAGCTGGTATGCTTGAAACCAACTCAGGACAATGTTAAAATCATATTGAAGGGGGGGCTTGCACATCTGCAGAAGATGGTTCAGTGGCATAGAGTATGGTATCATCCACATACACGTGGATGTGAGAGCTGCTGCAGGCAGAGGGGAGATCATTTATGAAGAGGGAGAATAGGATAGGGCTAGTATGGACCCTTGGGGGACACCAGCAAGGATGTGATTAGGGGATGAGAGATCATTTCCTACCTGAACTGACTGTTGCCAGTCAGACAGGTAGGATTGGACCAGTTTACTGTTGAGTCTGACAAGCCGGCAGAAACTAGCTTGTTTAGGTGTAAGGAGTAGGACACAGAGTCAGATGCCTTTGTCAAGTCTATAAAGATGGCAGCAGTCATATGGCCCTGGTCCAGTCCCTGAGAGGATGGAGTCTGTGACCCGCAGAAGGGAGGAGATGGTGGAATGAATATAGGGTGGATATCAGAATCAGACCCCACATCAGCAAAGTAGTGAATGCACTTCTAGAAGTAAACACTGCTACCAGCCCATGGCAGCTGGTCCCAAACAGCAGAAGGCAACAAGGAAATGTGGTTCCATGTAGAAGAAGAAAAAGAAACAAAAATCCAACAGAGTTTCTGCTATTGATTTATTTATTTTTTGAGAACTGGTAACTGGAAAAGAGTTAGTTAAGCTCCATGCGTGCTTATAAGCCACACATTTAAAGGAATACCATGAAATAATTACAAAAAGGATACAAAATAAGTGAACACATCAAATCATTGAGGCATGTCAATTTCAACAGTCACCTCAAATTATAATTTAATGCAAAGTTCTTACTGCTATCCATAAATATATTGAGTTAAAGTTTAGAAAAAGAGTTATTAGCGGTTTCATTTTTTTAATTTTGTCTAATGCTAACCACACTCAGATATGTGCTATAGACAGTTAGTGACTGTCAATAGAAAAATGGAAGGGGAGACAGAACATGAGAGCCCATTGTTTATATATCAACACAATCCCTAGGCTGTACTTCTACTGTAAGTATAGCAAACTGATCATATTATTACTGCAAATGATGTACCCCCATGTGAAATTAGCCTCCTTAGACACCTGAGAGTTACTCAACATGAAAACAAAGTGAATTAAAGAAATTATAGCAAACAGTGGAAAAAAAAAGGAAAGATTCATTAGAAAGTTCATCTGAGGCATTCAAAAGAACAGCAGGCGCCCTCAGGCTACTAGTACACAAAACATGTTAGTACATACCAAAAGATGCATAAAACAACAGTTTACTGGGATGACTGGGATCTGGATATAGGGGGAATGGGAAAAGAAAGGCAGCTGACAGGAAGTGGGGTACAGAAGGTTGTGTTGAGGTGTATGATGGTTGTTAGAATGTGGCCTGGGAGACTGTTAGGGGAGGTGGGGGGATATAGGAAGAGAAGGTGATCTGAGGGATGAGAGATGAGGGGTGGGAGTTGGGGAAGAAGAATGTGGAGAGAAAAATGGTAAAGTCAATTACTTTATCTGTGATCTTGCCATCCCTGCAACAAAGTTTGCATGTTCAAGATAATAAGATCAATTTATAGAGAAAATAAGTTATAAGAATTAGACGTTGAAGTGGCCAAAATGCTGAAATCACGAAGGGTAGACAAAGTCCTGAGTTGATTTCATGGGGTAGTGTCTAACAGACTGTAAGAGTTTTCCCCTTTCTTCATTTCTTTTTTCAAGTATTCTTATTTCTTTTCTTGTTTTCTTTTTCTCCTTATGTCTGCTTCTTTAATGAGAAGCAAAACATAATTATAGTGGTTGTCAAGAATTATGAAAGCATCACTTGTCAAAACATTTTTTTAGATATGTTCACCTGAATAGCTTGAATAAATTAGTTCAGAGTTCAAATTTATTAGGGCTGTGGGTGGAGCCTACGGCCATTTCGTGAGAACTCTGTAGCTCTGAGAACGGCTGATCTCATAACAGCTTCTGTTGGACTTTTGGAAGTATCCTTCCAAAAGTCCAACAGAGTTTAAACCCCTCCACCACGATCAGCCTACAGAATAACAGCCACACTGTTTCAGCTGTTACTTCTGCATTTCGATGGGTGAGCTGTGCATGCGCACAACCCTTGCGTATGCACAGTTCTGTGGGTGCTGCCATGTTGTGAATGGCAAAACGACATTTGCTGTAGTACAACCCCCCCCAATTCATGTCGCACACTGGGAGCCTACCCCAGTGTTTGAACGTTTTTTGTTTGTTTCTAAAAAGTAGAAAATGGTCCCTCATTGTTGCATTTTATTTCCCCTGCTGCACCCCTCCCCACATCATGCTCGACATGGGGTGCCCAATCCCCATGTGTCGGCATCCTGTACAATCCCTTTCCCCATTCATGTGGCACACTCAAAGCCCTCCCCCCAGTGTGACAAAATGTGTTGTTTTATGTTTTTTCCTGTAAATTAGAAAACTATCCCTCGTTGCGTTTTTTTTTCCCTGTAAAACTAAAAACGATCCCTCATCATCGCTGCAGTCCCCCTCCACACCTTCCCACTAAGCACCCACCTTCTCACACCCCATCACCCCATACTTGCCTACAGAGGTCGGTGCTGTCATCTTCTCTAGACTGGGACACGTCTGCACTCTTCAAAGCCCAACTGTGAAGTGAAGAATTAAAGGTAAGCGTGCTATACAGCCATTCAATGGGGGGTTTCAACTTATGCTGGTATCTCAGCCATTTTTGGGAATTTTTGCCCCAAAGTTTCAACATGGGGTTCTTGGGATCCCACTTCTTTAAAACTGCCACTGTCATTTTGTTACTCGGTCCCGAAAGGTGATTTCACGGTCACTGCACGGAATCATATTTTGGGACCGATTCACGAAATGACAGAGCCACTGTTCATGAGGTGGGGTCCCAAAAAGCTCATGTTGCAAATTTGGTGAAAAAAATTCCAAAAAATGACTGCGTTATAAGTGTGCGTTGTGCCGTTTCTACGCACACTCCTAACATCGCCAGTTTTTAATATTTTCACTCCACATTTTTAACATTGCCATTTTTCCACACCTCCTTCAAAACAGTACCTGTCATTTTGCACAATCTGCCCAAAACGTGTTTTTGCGCCTGTGGTGCAGTATAGCACACTTGCTCTGTGTAATCACCTTTTGGGACAATTGAACAAAATTACACTGGCACTGTTCATAAGGAGGGGTCCAAAAAAAATATGTTGAAAATTTGGTGAAACAATTCCAAAAAATGACTGCGTTATGAGCGTGTGTTGCGCATTTTCTACGCATGCTCCTAACGTCGCTAATTTTTAATATTTTAACTTCACATTTTTAACATTCCCATTTTTATACTTCTCCTTCACAACAGTACAGCTGTCATTTTCCACAACCTGCCCAAAACATGTTTTTGCCCCTGTGGCACAGAATAGCACGTTTGGTCTGTGCAATCACCTTCCGGGAAAATTGAAAAAAAATTACACTGTCACTGTTCATGAGGAGGGGTCCAAAAAAGGCCACGTTGAAAATCTGGTGCAACACCTCCAACATATGGCCAAGTTATACGTGGGAGTTCAATAATTTCTATGCACACGTGTAACTTTCGTCACTTGGTAGCACATCACAGCCCTATCGGCTCTGGCCAGAGTTTGTTGATAGTGGGTGTAGAAATTAAATTCAGGCCTCATTTCAATAACTGGATTTGTGCAGGTGTTAAGGTGTAATTAGAAAAATTCATAATTTCTTTTTATCTAGTTTTATGTAGCTGCAGCTGGCTACCTTTGGATTCTCAGAAAGGGCTGCAAGGGCAATAGAATCAATCTCATTTCAGGGAAGCGACTGTGATTTTTGCTGATTTGATTACTGTTGTTATTGTTTCTTTTTCAGCTTAGTGTCAATTTCAATTGGTACCAGGTTGCTTTTTTGGCTTAATTTGGAAAGGTACCTGTTTGGGGGATTTTGTAGTGCAGCTGAGTGTTTCTAGTTTTTTTTTTTTGCTGATGTAGCTGATTGTCTCAGGGGGGCCCTCTCCCAAACCCCCCCAATACATCACTTCCTTTATACCATTAGCCTGTGACATCATATGGTACCAGCTGACTGCATACACACACTGTTAGCCACCTTATTTCAGTACACAACACAGCCACATACCACACCCTGACATAAACTGAGTAGAGACTTTACTGTGAGATACTGAATAGGTGAGATTGTGAAGTAAATTATGGTACTGCTTGATAGCCAGGGGTGCAAGGAAGGTGTGCAGAAATGAAGGAACCAATCTTAAAGGGTCTGTGATCACCAAATTTGTCTGGACTCCCTCTGGGATCAAGGTACTGTCTTTTGAACTGTATAGGAAAACACTGGATCTTTGGGGTGAAATCGATGTACTGTGCCTCTCTGATTTTGGGGTTGGTCAAATGAAATCAAGGTAATGTGATTCTAGAACTGTTACTGGGGTACGATGTTAATTATGACTCTGGGGACTTGGGGCTTAGTAACAGGGAATCTAGTACTGTGAGAAGGGAAATCTGGGAATTTGAAGCTGATTGGTAATAACTGTGATTCCTATACCATTGTAATAATAAAGAGGGCTAGGGCAGCAACGCACAAAGAAAATGGAGCAGTGCTAGAGGGTGGTATGGCAACTTGTGGGGTGGTTGGGGACAGCGGAAAAATAGGTGGGCCAGGGGTAAACAGGACACCTGGAGGGCCAACACAGGTAGAATAGTGGTAGGCAGGGAGTGGGGAAGGGGGCACAGAGGAGAGAGGAGAGGAGAGAATGGATGGGGGAAATAATTGGGGAAGTTGGTGGAAAGGACAGGGAAGGGAGCTGCACTAGGAGGAGGGACAGTGTCAGAATAAGGGGAGGGAGGATTGGTGGCAGGAAGGGAGTAGTGGATACAGAAGAAGGAAGACTGTGGGGTGTAATAACTGTGGAGCAGCCATATTCATGGGTGTAACAGGGTACCCTGTTATGTTAGAGAAAGGCAAGATCCATGTGTGTAACCCCCCTCCCCCACGTTTCCTTTCACTCTGTCCTGTCCCCTTATTCTTTTTCTATTACTGTCCTTTTTCTTTTCTTTGTCAGGGTGGCCAACCTGACAAATTAGCATGTCAGCTTTGCTATCCCCTTTTGCCCAATTTCTGTTCCAGTATGCACATTGTAGTACCTGTCTCTTTAAGAAAATGTCCCTAAATAAAATAAACGAAAGGTGTACAACACCAGTGAATAAATTCTTATTTGTGGTCTCTTTAAAAAGCACCTAGAGTGTCCAGAAAAGGAGATAAATAATGTATTAATGTGGAGGACAGCCCAGAAATGTTGTAACTGGGCTGTCCAAAAGTACACATAGGCCCAAATGAAAAGCATAGCCATTGGCTGCAAATTCAGCCGTCGGGACCCTTCTAGTTCATTCATAAAATAGTACAGGGACTCTGTGCAGCTGAAAAGAGCCCTGAAAGAAAGAAAGATGTATTTGCCAGAATGGGATTGCCAGTATTAAAGACAAGGCAAGACACAAAGAAATAATAAAGAGCAGGTCCTGTACCTTCTAAAGCCAGGCAGTCCTCCTCATTTACTGTAAACAGCTTGCTGTCCCAAAAACACACAGTGAACAAGTAAGATAATTATTAAAAGGGCTTAAGCAAAGGCTATAGTTATGTCCCTAAAAGCCTAGTTTTTTTCTTCTTCTTCGATTTCTGCAAATATTCTGATCTGAGTTTTGATAAATAAAAATTACAAATGCATGTTTGCATTTATTTTTTGCATTTTCCTCCTGCCTAAGTGTCTGTTTATTCCCACCAGCTACAATGGGCACGCTGTGGAGGCTGGGGGAGTGCGCAGTTTGTCAAAGGCTGGGGAGGCTGGAGGATGAGATTTTTAGGTTAAACATGGAAATATCTTGGACAGAAAGAAAAGAGGAAAGAGAAGCACAGACTGTAACCGGGTAAACAGAATAAGGGACAGGGGTAGGGACTGGAGATGGAGAAAACAATCCACACTGGGGACAGAGGGGGGAGATACAAGTACAGGAGATAGGGGGCCAGAGTCAGTGCACATAGGCATACAATAGGCTCAAACAGATACTGGCTATTGATGGGAATGACAGATGGGGAGAAGGTGCTATGGAAGAACAGTCCAAGGTAATAGAGAGAAATAGGACAGAGGTGGGGGGGGGATGAGAAGGGAAAAGAACCTAATGTGTGTCAAGATAGAATGAACACAGGAGGGAGTACTGAAGAGAGTAGGATAACAGGGACAACGGGGGGAACAGTGTGCAGGAGGAGGAAGGAGTTAGGACAGGGACGGGAGGGTTGACAAGGGAGAAAGGGGTGGGATCTTAATGTTAGGGGACTCAATACTGAGAAGGGTCAGGTGGAGTAGCAAGGGAGAAAGGCATAGACGGGTCTGGGTGGAAGCCATGTCAGGAATGAAGGTGGAAAGAGTGGGGCAATCAGTACTAAATATGCCAGAAAGGGCAGGGGGAAAAACCACATCTAATTCTGCACCTGGGGATGAATGACCTGGCTGATGGGATGGTAGATGAGGTGAAGAGGAGGTTTGAGGATTTAAGTCCAGTTTGTGAGGGGCAAGACGATCAGTTACCTTCTCGGGGGTACTTCCAGTCCCAAGGGCAAGTACGGCAAGGAAACTGAAGATTCAGCAGTTTAATGAATGTCTAGTAACCTGGTGTCAGGAAAAAGGGTACGGGCTGTTGGGGGGGGAGGTGACCTGGGAGGACAGCAGTCTATACGCTAAAGATAGGCTGTACTTAAATGAAGAAGGGAAGAAAATACTGAAGCAAAAGATTGCAGAGCATATTGAGGAAAATTTAAACTAGGAGAGGGGGGTGGCAGAAAAGATCGAGGTAATCAGAGGCCTCAGGGATAGGAAACCATATGGGTTTGCCCCCCCATAAAAGTGAGATAAGGCAAGGGGCAAACAGTACAGGGAGGGCCATAAAGGGAGAGGAGGAAGGAGGGTGGGGAAAGAAAGGGAATGGAGGGTGGTTTCTTTAAATGCTAGAATCCTGGGGAATAAAAATGTGGAAACTACAGGCTGTCATGGCAGAGGGGGAGTGGACATGGCTGCCATCACCGAGACGTGGACCACCCAAAACCATGACTGGGACCTGGCTGTTCCTGGTTACAGACTATTCCACAAGGGTAGAGTTAAGGGGAAAGAGGGGTAGTGCTCTACGTGAGGGAGGGGCTAAAGTGTGTTAGGGAAGAGGGGGAGGAGGGAGATACAGAGGCTCTATGGATGCAAATCCAAGATCAAAAAAATAGGACACTATGGTTGCGGGTGGTGTACAGGCCACCCTCCCAATCGGAAGAGACAGATAGTGGTATTGGCGGAACAGATTCAGAGGAACTGTGGGAAGGGTGGGGTGGTGATAGTAGGTGACTTTAACCTGCCAGGAGTGGAGTGGGGGACACCTGCCACCAAGTGTAGAAGGGAACATATATTGCTAGATGCCTTCCAGAATAACTTCCTGATGCAGTTGATCAGCGAACCAACTAGGGAAGGGACTATCCTTGACCTTGTACTGTCTAACGGGGAGTGGGGGAGGGATCTGAGGGAGGAGGAACCACTGGCGGGGAGTGACCACTGGACAGCATGGTTCCAGTTGCAGCTGGGCAGGAAGAAGGGGGCATCTGGCACAAAGGTGCTAGATTTTAGAAAGGCTGACTTCAAAAAGATGGGTGAAGTGGTGCAAGGGTTCCTGGACAGAATTCAGCCTAATATGGACACAAATCAGAGGTGGGACCTTATTAAGCTAGGGATAGCGGAGGCAACAAATTCATGCAGCAAGGCCCAAAGTAAAAAGGCTAGGGTGAAGAAACCTAGCTGGATGAGCAAGGGTGTCAGGCAGGGAGAAGAGGAAAATAGTCACCTATAGGAGATACAGGAGAACTGGGAGAGGGAAGGACAGGGAGGAGTACCTGAAGGAAGCATAGGAGGTGACCAGGGAAGTAAGGGCAGCAAAGGAGTCAAGGGAGCTTAGGCTGGTGAAGGGAATTAAGGAGGGGGAAAAATACTTCTTCAGGTACATCAGGGAGAAAAGGGGTTGTAAGGACCAAATAGTAAGGATTAAGGAGAAGGGGGAATGGATGAAAAAAGGGGACAAACAGGCAAAAGCGCTTAACGACTACTTCGGTTCATTTTTTACTAAAAAGAAAGGGGGGAGAATACCTAAGGTTCCGGGAGGATAGGATCAGAGGGGGAGGGGGTGATGGATGGGGGAAATCACAGAAGGTAGAGTGCTAGAGGGGTTAAGAGCACTGAGGGTAGACAAGGAACCTGGACCAGAAGGCATACACCCCAGGGTACTGAAAAAGTTGGCAGAGGTCATGGCAGGCCCATTGGCAGGAATATTTAATGCCTCTCTGGACTCAGGGTGTGTACCTCAGGATTGGAGGATGGATCACGTGGCTCTATTCCATAAGAGTGGTCCCAAAGACAAACCAGGGAACTATAGACCAGTGAGTCTCATGTCCATAGTGGGGAAACTGATGGAAACAATCCTGAAGTAGAGGCTAGTGACCCTGCTGGAGGTCAGTGGGGATAAGACAGTCAGCAGCATGGCTTTGTCAAGGGCAGATCCTGCCAAACCAACCTAGTGAACTACTATGACTGGGTGACTAGGGAAATGGCCAAAGAGCATGCGGTGGATGTCATGTACCTGGACTTCAATAAGGCATTCGATTTGGTGCCACATGGAATATTAGCATGTAAGTTAAGGGGCACAGGGGCGAGGGCAAAATAGGTGGGATTGATGGAGAACTGGCTGCAGGGACAGCAGCATAGGGTGGTGGTGGTGGGAGAAGAATTATCATCCCCAAGGGCAGTGACAAACGGGATCCTACAGGGGTCAGTGCTGGGGCCGGTGTTATTTGGGGGATTTATTGCAGACATCTTAGTAGGCATAAATAGCAAGATCAGTCTATTTGCGGACGACACCAAGATGGGAGCAGTGGTGGATGACCAAGGGGGGTGGTAGGGATTGCAAGAAGGTCTAACAAGGCTGAAGACATGGTCTGACACTTACCAACTTGGTTTCATGCCAAAAAGTGCAAGGTGCTGCATTTTGGGGCAAAGAATCCAAAGAGGAACTACCATCTGCCGGGGGGGGGGGTGCAGCTAGCTGTGACTGAGGAAGAGAAAGATCTGGGGGTGCTAATTACAGGAGCAATGAACAACTTGGCACAGTGTAGGAAAGCAACAGCAGTGGCCAACAAGATGCTGGGTTGTATTGCAAGGGGTATAACCTCTAGGAGGAGGGAAGTGATTCTGCCATTATACAGATCACTGGTCAGACCCCACTTGGAGTACTGCGTTCAGTTTTGGCACCCTTACCTAAAGAGGGACATTAGATTGCTGGAAGGGGTGAAACGCAGAGCAACAAAGATGATCCAGGGTCTGGGGGAGTTACCATATGAGGTTAGACTGAGGGAGTTGAACATGTACTCTCTGGAGGAGGCAAGGGGGGGAGGGATATGATTGAGACCTTGAAGTACATGACAGGAATAAACAGGACAGGCACCAAGTGACTGTTCAAGAAGAGGGGAGGGAGAGACACTTGAGGTCATGGCATGAGATTGGAGGGTGGAAGGTGTAGGAGGGAAATAAGGAGGCATTTCTTTACAGAAAGGGTGGTGGTGGAATGGAATGCACTACCGGCAGACGTGGTGGCCTGTAAAACAGTGAGATGCTTCAAGAGGGGCTGGGATAGGGCAAAAGGAAGGGTCATGGGAGGGGGTAGGGTAGGAGGGGCAGTTGCAGAGTAGGGGTGCTAGCTGCAAAATTGAGCAGACTCGATAGACCAAATGGCTTTTTTCTGCTGGCAGTTTTGTATGTTCATATGTAGAGGGATTGCTTGGTTGCGGTTTCTTGTTCCTTTCCTGTGGCTTTTACCACATCAGGTTCCTCTCTCCACCACATTTTATTTTTAGTTGTTTGGTCTTGGCTTTGTTTGAAGTTAAGGGATCTCCCCAGCTAGAGGCTGACTCTACAAAAGTCATCCCTTTGGAGCCAGCGATTTGAGATTCACTTTTTGAGTCACTTCTTCCCATGTCCACTTGTTCAGGTTGTGGGCCTCTGCTTTAATTATGTGGTCTGGACCTGAATTTAAAGGGTTGTCTCCCCTAGTTCTGCAGTCTTTCCCTGTATACCCAGCTATGTATGTTACTTGACTAGTAATATGTTCTGCCCTTTTCCAGTTTAGACTGGTTCCATGTAGAAATGTCTTCCTTGTGTTTGTTTAGCTTCTGCCTTATGTTTTCATGCAGTATTGGAAAATGTGAGCGATCTTTGCAGGATATTAATGCAGCTTGCAATATGTTGATTTCTTTCTCTACTTTCTTGTATTAAAATTCATCTTCCTTTATTAGGATACCCACAGATTGTTTAGAGTTGTCATTCAGGACTTCTTCCAGTATTGCCCTGTGTTCAGAATTATCCAGCCCACAGACAGGCCTAGCATCTCATAGAGTCCTCAGGTCCAGGGCCGCAGTAATGGGGGGAAGAGTGGGGATGTTGTCAGGGGCCCCAAGCTCAAGAGGGGTCCACCTGAGAAGCTGGCATTACCCCAGCATTAGCTGGTTTTTGAAACAGGGGCCCATTTCAAGTGACTTGTCCTGGGCCCCAAAATTCATAGCTGCATCCCTGCTCAGGTCCTAAACTTCTATTTTATATTTTTGCAGGCTGTTCCTATTATACCATAAGTTTGTCTTTTTAAGTTTTAGTTTTTCCAACTGCGCAAATGCCTTTTTTTAAATTGACTATATTGTATATTGTCACTTGGTTAATACTAATGTCTTTTGAGGTAGAATAGGCCTTGTGGCCCATTTTAACTACTGTAACCCTCTACACACACTTCTCAGTGGCAGTTAACAATTCTGTCTAACCCCTTAAATGTATCCAGGTTATTTTTAAAGCTTTCTTTTGTTTTACTGTGTCTGGTAGAGCATTCCACAGTCTCACAATCCTCTGTGTAGTTTCTTCTCTTTTCTGTTTTGAAATGTGTCCCTTTTAGCTGTTTATTATGTCTCCTTAGGTTATGTTCAATATTGTTTATTTTTAATCCCATAGAGTTTAATAAAGTCTCGTCCTGCATAACTCTGAACATCAATAGTATGCCTCCTCTTTTTCTTCTGTCCTCTAAACTCTGTAAGTTAAAAGTTGTTTTTATTTTCATGATATGTAATATCATGCGAACCAGAAACTATTTTAGTGAACCTGCTTGGATATGATCAGTCTTTGCTATTTCCCCCTTTTTTATATGGTGCCTATAGTTGCAACCCACAGTCTGATTTTGGTCTTATGTATGTATTGTAAATTCCACCCCAGATCTTAATATACCTTGTTTTTAATTACCTTTTTCACATTATGTACAAGATGGTTAGCTTTTTTATGATGCAACTCTAGTGCTTTTGCATGTTTAAGTCTTTGTCTATGATTATTCCTAGGTCTCAGTCTGAGTCTTTGCATAATAGTTTAGTACTTTCAAAATAATAGTCATATTTTGGATTACTGAGCATTTTGTGATACTGAATTTCATCCCCCCAAGTTTGAGCCTATAACATTAATTTGTTCCTGTCTTCTTGTAGTGTAAATGAGTTTGATGTAGTGTTACCTACTTTGGTGTCATCAGCATAGTGTACATGCCAACTATCTGTTCTCTGTTACAGCATGGGTTCACAGCGGGAAGGTCATGTCAGATGAATCTAATAGATTTCTTTGACTGGGTGACCAAAGTAGTAGACCAGGGAGGGGCTGTGGACATGGCCTACCTAGACTTTAGCAAGGCATTTGACACAGTCCCACACAAAAGATTAATAGTCAAATTAACCAGCCTGGGAGTGGGTTCCAGGGTGGTAGCCTGGGTAAAACATTGGCTGCACAACAGGACACAGAAGGTAATTGTAAATGGAGTCCACTCTGAAGAAAGAGGGGTTATTAGTGGGTACCGTGAGGGTTCAGTATTGGTCCAGTCCTTTTAATGTTTTCATCAGTGACATTGCAGAGGGACTGGAAGGAAAAGATGCCGTTTGCAGATGACACAAAGATCTGCAACAGGGTTGATACACAAGGAGGCGTGGAAAGGATGAAAAGGGACTTGGCAAGGTTGGAGGAATGGTCAGAAGTATGGCAGCTAGGATTCAATGCAAAGAAGTGCAAAATAATGCACCTGGTAAACAAGAACCCAGGGGAAGAATACACAATGGGTGGAGAGGTAGTAACAACAACAAAAAAGGAAAGGGACCTGGGGTAATCATATCAGATGACCTTAAGGTTAGCAAGCAATGTGAGAAGGCAGTAGGGAGGGCTGGGGGTATACTGGGATGTATAGGGAGAAGTATCGGCAGCAGAAAACAGGAAGTTGTTATCCCTCTGTACAGACAGTTGGTGAGACCCCATCTGGAGTATTGTGTCCAGTTCTGGAGACCCCATCTCCGCAAGGACATAGACAGGATAGAGGTAGTCCAGAGGAGGGCAACTAAAATGGTGCAAGGTCTGCAGAGAAGCCATATGAGGAGAGACTAAAGCAGCTTAATATGTATACCCTTGAGGAAAGAAGGAGAGGGGGACATGATAGAAACTTTAAGTACCCAGTGGAATCAACAAAGTCCAAGAGGGTAGCATCTTTCAGAAAAAGAGACGTGCAAGAACAAGGGGACACAATTTAAAGATAGAAGGAGGGCGGTTCAGGGGCAATGTGAGGAAGTATTATTTCACAGAGAGGGTAGTGGATGCATGGAACAGCCTTCCTGAGGAGGTTGTGGGGTCTAAAACTGTGGGAGAATTCAAGAATGCATGGGACAGACATAAGGCAATTCTTGTGGGGGGCAGGAAGAAATAGGCTGTTGGATAACTAGGATCTGCGGCCTATCCTGTAGGTAGGGAAATGGGCAGACTAGATGGGCCAAGCGGTCCTTATCTGCTGTCAGTCTATGTTTCTATGTTTCTATGTTTATCGTCCATATCCATAGCATGTAATTTTATTTATTTGTTTTTTGATAACTGGGTAGGTAAGCTAGACATAGAAAAATGCCTATTTTCAGGCACAACCCAGGAGAGTACAAGGTAGGTACAGTCATACATTTCAAGAGGGCAATATACAAGGCAGATACAGTCATGCATTTTGAGTGGGCAATATATAAGGTGGGTACAGTCATACATTTTGAGAGGGCATTATACAAGGCAGGTACAGTCATACATTTTGAAAGGGAAATATACAAGGCGGTACAGTCATACATTTTGGGAGGGCAAGATACAAGGTAGGTACAGTCATACATTTTGAGAGTGCAAATACAGTGCATACAAGAATGCATGAGCAGTAGGCAGGGAGATATATAACAGTGCAATAAAATATCAGACATCAGCAAAGTACAAAAGTCTCAGCAGAGACAATTAAGCAACAATAGTAAAAGTACTTTTCACAGATAATAGTAAATACATAGTCTCAGAAAATTATCAACAAAGCAGTAAGTTAAATGTTTCATTGAACCTCATGGAGGCCACAGAGTGAAGAGGAAATAAGTAAGAATAGCGTGGGGGGGGGATTGGTTGTAGGTGTGGGTATGGGGGACAGGTTAAGTCAGAAACAATAAGAGCAATTGGAGAAAGACTAGGGGCCTTGTATGGGGCAAGGACTGTGGGAGGAGGGTAGAGAAGGTTCAAGGAGGGAGGAAGCAGGTGCAAGGATCAGTTGTTAATGGCTATGTAGCTGCCGCTTGAAGCTAGTGTAAGTTGGGGAGAGGTGGATGGACGCCGGCAAGGAGTTCCAGTACAGGGGGGCGAAGTGTGAAAAAGCCTGAGTACCCATAGCAGTTTTACTTCCCGGGACTTGAAGAGGGCTCTGATCACCAGAACGGAGGGCATACTGTGGGCAAGATGGCATTCGCATCTGCGCTAGTATGAAACGAATCCCAGCTTGAGAGATATGATCAGTCAGGCTGCCAATTGGTAAAATTGGTTAGCAGTAGGGGAGAGCCAGTGAAGGATACTGTAAAGGTAGCAATGATGGGTGTGGCAATGTGAGGCCAGTGCAAATTGACATATACTATTATGTGTGATACCCCATTTGTGAAGGCAGGCTTTTCTAGCTCCAACATAGGTGACTGAGCCGTAAGTGAGGGCAAGTAGGAGTATACCCTGGGCAATGGCCACCTTAGCCAAGGGAGTAAGTACATAGCTAGTTTTATAGGCCAGCCCAGTTTTAGCATTGACAGCCTTACAGGCGGTAGTGATGTGAAGATTGAAATCAAGAGAAGGATCAAGGGTGATGCCCAGGTATTTAAAGGAGTTGACATTTTCAATGTAGGAGCCATTTATACACATGACCAGCTACTGACCTGGACATTTCCTTAGCCAAGGAGCAGACCCAAAGTGCATGGCTTTTGTTTCACTGGAGTTTAGAACCAATTTGTTTTCAGAAAGCCAGTTCTGGACGCATTGAAAGTCATAAGAAAGAGCACCATTGATGTCAGTGATGACCTTAGAGCTGTAGTAGAGGACAAGGTCGTTGGCATAGAGCAGAGATGAGCAATTAGTGGTATTGGGAAGAGATGACATTTTGATAAAGATCGAAAAGAGGAGGAGGCCAAGAATGGAGTCTTGGTGTACCCTAATGTTAATAATGGAGGTTCAGAGGTAGCAGAACAATACTTGATGTATTGCTGCCTGTCACTTAGGCAGCTGTTGTACCAAGCTGTAACTTCCAGGGAGAAACCAAGGGAGCATATTTTGGGCCTTAAGGAGGGGGGGTGATCAACAAGATCAAAGGCCTTGGTAAGATCAATGAAGACTGCACCAGTTAAGAGGCCGTTATCTATAGTTACTTTTGTATCACTGGTGAGCTTGAGAAGTGCTATGGTGGTACTGTACTGTGCCCTTTTCTAAAGCCATGTTGAGTGTTGAAATACTACTGGTCCAAGGACGGAACCCTATGGGATTCCATTTTTAACTGTATGTTCTGTGGAAGTGTATTCTTTTAGACAAACATTTGGGTTCTGTCTGAGAACCATGCTTTTACCCAATTCACTGAACTGTTGTCTAGATCTAGGGATTATATTTTATGAATTATTCCAGCATGTGGAGCAATGTCAAATGCCTTACTCGGGTCCAGCAGTGTGACATCAGTAGCTATACCTACATCCATGCACTTTCTTATGTTTTCAAAGCTATCAGGTTGGTTATGCAGGATCTTCCCCTTCTAAATCCATGTTGTGTTGTGTCATTTATGTTGTTTATTTCCAGGTGTGATTCTATTTTGTCTTTATTAATAATGTCTAGAATTCTACTACAGACCAAAGTCACCTGTCAATAGTTTGTTACATTTTCCTCGTCCCCCTTTTTGTGGGTTGGTGTTATACTCGCATTCCTCCAGTCCCTAGACACCTCATTGTTTGGAATGGATTTATTAAAAATTGTAAATAATGGTTTGGCTATTTTGTTTACTGCCATTTTCAGTCGGTTTGAGTTTATACTTCTGGGGAATTGGAATTTATACGATCTGGTCCCATGGCTTAATTGGAGGTTAAGTTATTGATTTTAACCTTCAGTCTGTCCCTTGTTGTTTTTAGTTGTTAACGGATAATGGATATTTAATGTTTTTTCCCCTTTATAGATAGAAGAAAACTACTGGTTGAATTTGTCTGCTGTACATGAATTGTTGGTTATTATTTGGTTCCCTATATTCAATTGTCCCACCTATTTACCTCAGCCCTTGTGTCAGTTGCTGTACCCATAGAATTCCTTTTTGTTACCATTATTTTTAAGTCTGTCTTCCAATCTTTTTTTTATTCTAATCCTTTTTTTTACCAGTTTTGACTGATTCTTTGTACTTTGAGTTATCAATCTCCTTCTGTGTATTTCTGTACATTTTGCATAATTTAACTTTGAGTCCCATGACATTTTTTTTTATATATGGTACATTTTGTATCTGCCTTGGCAGGTACAGACGGCTGTTCAGCCCTGTCCCCATCAGCCACAGCTGTCCTGAGTATCCTCCAATTTCAGGGGACCCTATTCCCCCATGAATTGCCCCCCATGGTGGGTCCGGGAAGGGAGGACTGTCCTCCCTCACCCAGAACACATAATCCAGATTAATTCCCTGACTGGAGAGACTGAGCAGGCCACCAGCGTAATGGACAGGGATTCAAGAAGCCCATCCTCCATATTTTACCTCCTATTTTCTCCCTTGGGTGTCACAGATGTGCAATGAACACATTGTGTGAGCTCTGCCTCCATGGAGATGCCCCCAGTACTCTAAACATGCGCCCTTCCCCTATTATGACTCACATGTGCCACCATCTGTATTCCTCCAGATGCCAGTCAAGCGGCGAGGCATGAGATCCCCCCTCCCCAAGGGAGGAAAACAGTCCTGTGGATGCTCAATCCTCCCTCTCCCAGCTGACCCCTGACCCCTGACCCACATCTGTTCCTGAGCTCAGATCGCTGGTGTGGGAAGAGGCAAGGTGCCCCTGGCACGTTAGCCCTCTACACCACTGGGCTGGCACTAGTCCCAATGCATTTTTAACTTTTTATCTAACCATAATGGAATTTTGCCCTTAGTGTTATATTTCTTTTTGTGGGGGTCATATTTGTCTCTGAGGTCTAGTAATTTATTTTTAAAAGTTTCCCAACATATAATATGTATTTAAACCATTCATTATGTTGTTGTGATTCCAGTCCCTTAGTTATTTATTTCTGTCCAATTTGGCATTATTGTTATTAAATAAGTTTGTACCACCTTTATCCTTGTTTGTATGTTTATATGTGATTGTGTAGTGCACACTGTCCTGATGACTGTTCCCAAGGGGTTCATGAACTAAGCATTTTTTATAATTATCCCTAGTGTTGACAGAGATGGGGCGGGCAATAAAGGGAGCCCTCCTCAAGACATCAAAGGCAAGCATAAGAACAGTATCTAAAAAAAAACAGGTTTAAGAGACCACTATGGTTCTCAGCTAGGGTCAGGGAAGTGGTTAGGGCCTAAAAAAGGCCTTCTATAAATACAAGAAAAAGCAGGGGGAAGAAAAATGGGAGGATTATCTACAGAAAAAGAGGGAGGCAAAGAGTGCCATCAAGGAGGCAAAAGCAGACACAGAGCTGTGTATCAGGGAGGGGTCAAGAACAGGGAAAAACTGTTGTTTACTTGTATCTGTGAAAAAAGAAGAAAGGTGGGCATTGCATAGCTAGTTGGGGGGGGGTAGGATGATAGAGGAGGATGAGCAAAAGGCCGCCATCCTGAATTACTACTTTTGTTCAGTATTCACCAAGGAGGACTGCGGGTCCATGCCAGAAAGTGACATCAAAGTGGCTGCTAAGGGAGTCCCAGAAATTAGGCAGTGAATACTTACTAATGAGAGGGTCCTGAAAGGGCTGTCAGCCCTTAAGATAGATAAAGCCCCAGGACCAGATGGGTTGCATCCGAGGATACTTAGGGAATTAGCAGAAGAACTGGCTGAACCACTAGCTGGGCTGTTCAACAGCTCACTTTCTGTAGGTCTTGGGAAGTTCCAAGTGATTGGAGAATGGCAGATGTTGTAACACTTTATAATGGGGGGATAGGGAGCAACCATGGAACTACAGGCCTGTCAGTCTGACCTCCATCATGAGGAAGCTGCTGGAATCACTAATCAAAGAGGACCTTGTGGATTATATACAGAGCAATGGGCTCCAGGATAGTAAACAACGTGGTTTTGTGGTGAGGTCTTGTCTAACTAACCTGATTTTTTTTCTTTGACTGGGTGACCAAGGAAGTAGACAAGGCCACTGTGTGGATCTGCTGTACTTTGACTTCAGCAAGGCTTTTAATTTGGTGTTGTACTACACAAAATATTGATCAAAAAGATGGAAGACCTGGGAGCAGCTAAAATCATAGTGAACTGGGTAGGTAGTTGGCTAGAAGGGAAGCAGCAAAGGGTGTTGGTCAGTGGGGTTAAATCAGAGGAAAGGGAGGTTACGAGCAGGGTTCCACAGGGATGTGTACTGGGTCCAGTCTTCTTCAACATGTTCATTAGTGACATTGGTGAGGGAATCCAGGGAAGGATGTGTCTCTTCACAGATGACATAAAACTATGTGGGAGGATGGACAGTGACGAGGGATAAGGGATATGCAGAGGGACCTACAAAAACTGGAGGGGTGTCCAAAGGTCTGGCAACACTAAAACATGCAAGGTAATGCAACTAGTGAAAAGGAACCCCAAGACATAGTACTGGGTGGGGGGGGGTGAGATTTAGCACTTCAGAAGAGGAATGGGATCTAGGAGTTATCATCAGTAACTCCCTTAAACAAACAAGCCACTGCAACAAGGCCTATAGCAAGGCTAACAGGATGCTGGGATGTATTGGGAGGGGTACTTATAGCAGAAGAAAAGAGGTAATACTACCGCTATACAGATCCCTGGTGAGGCCTCACCTGGAGTATTGCATCCAGTTCTGGAGCACTCACCTCAGAAAGGACAGGGATTGGAGACAATGCAGTGCGGAGTAACAAAAATGATTCGGGGCCAGAATGGAGAAGGGAGATATGATGGGGACTTTCAAGTTCCTTAAAGGAATTAACAAGATAAACTGCAGGGAATTATGTACCCAGAATACCAACTCAAGGTTACGTGGTCTTGAGTGGAAATTAACAGAAGAGAGGTTCTGGAGGGATGTGAGGAAGTACTTCCTTGCAGAAAAGGTGTTCAGATGAGATGTTAAACCGAGGTCCCATCTTCCTGTTCTGGTGGCATTTCAGGTGGATGTTAAGGATCCCATGGGCACGTCACGAAAAGAGTAGAGGAAATTTTTATTGAAATTCAAAAACAAATACTAACACATTATATCAATTACAAATCATACTTAAAGATAAACACAAAATATACAAAAATAAACTAAAATGTTAAACAAGTATTACTTCATATGTTCCCTTTTTGCCCATATATTCAAACATTTTCTACTCTCTCAACCTTTCTACTTTTCCTCCTCCTTTACTACAGTGGGTGAAATCTGTATTTAACTTTTTCCCATTTAGTTCCTATCTGTACAAGTAAGCATTAACCCCGACAGAGGAGGGCTCTACTAGGAATCGATGTCTGGTTTGGGGGGGGGGCCTCATGCTTCTAACCACCAACCAGGCATTAATCCCTAGTAGAGCCTGACTCTGGAGGGGACTAATGCTATTGTAACTTGGACAATGTGCAAATGGGTAATATTGCATTATTATCTGTAATATATTACACATACAAATAGATGCACTATTTCAGAAAATCTTGATTGTAGCACAAAATTTTGGGTCCTTTTGATTTTATCAGTACCACATTTATTCATATAGTAGTGTTTTTATTAGACATTAATAGGTTTGTGATTCAATACTAAGACAGTGATTAGTGCAATCGTGTTTTTTTTTAATTTCTATACATACAAAATGTTTTTTATTTCACTCGTTTCTCTTGTGTGACTGATATCCTTTGGTTATGGTGTGATGGCATCGTAATTTGCATATTTTGTTGACATAGCTTCTATTGATTTCCAAGTCGTTTTATAAGTGAGTCCTGACTTTGCTCCAGATTTGCCGCTCACCTGATACCGTTAAACAGTTTTGCCATGTTCCTGATCGATAGAATGACTCCTTCAGATGTGCACGTCAGATTTTTAATTTTGTGTGTCGTTCAGTTCCACTATGCGTGATCCTTGTCTGTTCCACAGTGTGCATCGGGTGGGTTGGTGGACAGCACATATTTGTTAATGCAGTGGAAAGGTGGATTCTCCTACTGCTTTCATTGTAATACTGCACTAGTGGGGATTATTGGGTGTTTAATGGTTGTAAGTGGGATAGCAATAGCGGGATCTACTGCTGGATTAATACCCACTTGATTTGTGTGAGCTGGTTGTTTTTGACCAATCACCCGGCTCTCTTTCGTGCTGCATTGGTTCCCATGTTACAAACCCTATTGTAATATGCCTTCACAACACATCCAGTGGATATCGATCACACAAGAGAAACGAGTGAAAATAAAAACAGTGTGTACGTATAGAAATTAAAAAAAAACACAATGATTGCACTAATCACTGTCTTAGTATTGAATCACAAACCTATTAATGTCTAATAAAAAAAACACTACTATATGAATAAATGTGGTACTGACAAAATCAAAAGTACTCAAAATTTTGTATTACAATCAAGATTTTCTGAAATAGTGCATCTATCTGTATGTGTAACATATTACAGATAATAATGCAATATTACCCATTTGCACATTGCCCATGTTACAAGAGCATTAATCCTTCCAGAGTCGGGCTCTACTAGGGATTAATGCCTGGTTGGTGGTTGGAAGCACTCAGCCGCCAACCTCCCCAACCAGGCATTAATCCTTAGTACAGCCCTCCTCTGTCAGGGATTAATGCTTACATATCTCATACGTCAGTTCCTGAAAACAATTTGTTTTCCAGATTACATCTAAGCCAGCCCGAAAACCTTTCATATATGGGAACTCAAAATACAAATGCCTCATCGCTTCAGTTTGCTCTCTACAACTATCTTCCATTTAAACTCTTTCCTCTTTCATGTTATGTTTTTGATTTCCTCTTACATTGAACCTTTCATACCCACATAACTAAACTGCATCTTTCATCTTAGCTGGTATCCTAGCTTCTATCATATAGCCCAAATAATCCTGTCACATCAATTACTGGTTCTAGTATAAACACAGGGTCCACATAGTAACATTTTTCCACTAATACTGTATAAAATGTCTTCTTTTCAATGTCTAACAACCATTTCGAGTCAATTTTCCATAGCCTAATATATATTAATGTTACCTGTATATAGTGTGGCAACTGTTTCTCTGAGACATGCCATTTTCCCCTGCTCCATGTTGTCAGAAAATCTCCTACCCATGTCTGCATGGCTTCTAAACCAATTCCTCCTTTCCTACTATTAGTGGCTTTATATTTGTATATAAAAACATCCCCAAAAGATACACTAAGGGCTGCAGCATATTCAATCCCCCTTCTTTCCATTTTCTATGTGTGTGTGCCCTTTTCACTGGGTTTAGCTTACTGCCCCATAATAATGAGAATAAAATACTCATCACTTTAGTATGCAATGAAAATGGTAATGGATAAATGTGAGACATATAAATAAGGATTATATAGGTTTTCATCAAGTAAACCCTCTTTTGTCTTGACATTTTCCATGACTTCCACCTTTATACTTTCTTATCTGCTTCTGTACATACTTGCTCCCAATTTTGTTGTGTTGCTTCTATGGTCCCATAGGTTATTCCTAATATCTTTGTTGGCTCTTTTTGGATCTTAATGGGAAAGACAAGGCCCAGAGGTGCTGCCTCCATCACCATTACTTTACTCTTATCTTTATTTATCTTAATTCCTCTGTATCGTTTTGCTTCTTGAAATATTTCTATTGCCTGTTTCCCTGAGTTTAGATTAGCTATTACTAATGTGCAATCATCAGCATATGCTGTTACTTTTGGGTAACTAGTTCCTGCATCCATGGTGATTGAGTTTATGGTTTTACTCTGCTTTATTGTTCTTAACATAGGGTCTAATCCAAATATATACAATAGCAGACTTAAAGGACATCTTTGCTTCACCCCTTTTCTTAGATATGTGGGTATTCCTAGGTGTCCATTCACTAACGGTGTCACTGTTGCATTTTTGTACATCAACTTAATTAATTCTACTAGTTTACTTAGTACATGACAGTGGTCTAATACTTCCCATATAAATTCCTGATTGATAGCATAAAATGCTGTTTTTTGATCTGTCATTACTAAATAACCTTCTATTTCCATTTTTCTTCCCTCCTGTTTCCCTGATCATTATTAAGTTTTGTTGTTTCAGTTTGGTACCACGCCTGTTTGTGTTTTTATTATTACTTTTTCTGCTATTTTTTCTAGATGTATCATCAAAATGTTGGCCAAAATGTTATAATCCATCATCAACAGGCTTAAAGGCCTCCAGTTTATAATATTTTATCTGTCTCCTTTTTTATACAAAAATATCATAATTCCTTCCATCATACTATCTCCTAATCTGTCTTCCTGTTGAATAGCTATAAAAAACTATTTTATTGTAGGTATTATATACTCACTATAATCTTTATAGAAGTCATTTGTGATATCATCTTTTCCTGGTGTAGTGTGCTGTGTATTATTGGCCCCTTGTATTTCCTCTTCCAATATTGGTTCTATTAATTCCTTTTTTTGTTCTTCTGTCTATTCAGGAACAGTTATATCATCTAGTATGGACAGGTCTGGACTCTTTTCCTTTACCTGAAAGGTGCAGTATGCCTAACAGGATCCTGCACTATCTGTTGTATTTCTGCCTGCTCTTCCACTATGTGCCCAATTTTATTCTTGAGTGCTGTTATAATATTATTTTTGTCCTCCTTACTGTCTCTATCATATGGAGTTAGTTCTTGTTTAGTACATTCTGTTAAGAATTGTTGTTTCTTAGCTAGATTATACTAATTTTCTTTATGATATGCACACATATATTCTTTAATTTTAGTCAACTCTTCCATTCTGTTTTTCCCTGTCTGGTTCATATTTGTCAAAATTTTAAGGTATTATGCTCGTAAGCCTCAATATGCCACATATTTGGTTTTTGCTTATGTTTGGTAAGCTTTATTAACAGGCTTTTGATGTCTCTCATTATATCTTCTCACCATTCAATGGGGCTGTCATATATGAACTTAATATCCTGCCCAGCAGTGAACAATTCTTTTATTTCAGCTCTATAGCCATCTTCTTGTAAAACTGGACCATTAATTTTCCAAACATTTCTTCCTTCTGCATTTTTCCTAGGATTTCCTCTTCCTGCCTTAATTGATAGATGGTCTGATGTTTCTAGGGGTAACAACTCTACTGTAAGTCCTGTCAGAATTTTAGATATAAACCAGAAATCTATTCTGGTAGATAGCCTACCTTTATAAAAGGTGTGTTCTGGTAATTTATCTGTTTTCTCATAAATGTCACAAACTGCATTGTTTTGCAGTATGTTTCTTAAGGCATTAGTATCACAGAAAACCTTTTCTGTCTTTCTACCCCAGTCACTACTGTATTCACTAATCCACAATTAAAATCTCCCCCACATAATAATTTTAGTTGTTTGTTTTCTTGAACACTGCTACCTTCTCTGCTTTTGACTGTGGGGCATAGGTATTTATTAATCTATGTGCAATGTTGTTTAATAATACATCTAGTAACATTGTTCTCCCTGGTGCAAGTTCTAAAGCCTGTAATACTTCCACCATTATGTGGCAAACATGATCCCTAGCCCAGAACACATCTCCTCTCCTATCGACCATAATGAGGGTCCCCACCTCCATTCTTTTGCACATATAAAATTTCAGGTATAGAGTGTAATCATGTATCTTGCAGAAAATATACATTACCCCACTTCCTGCCAAACTAGAAAACATAATTTGACATTTGTAACAGGATTTTATACTATTAACATTAGAGTGATGAATGATATTTCTGCAGCCATATGTATAGATTGTTAATGTAAACATTCTTTAACAGTTCTGTCATTTCCTCTTTTCCTCTTCTTAGGCTTAGGCTTTTCTCCAAGTCCTACCTCTCCCTGTGTTTCTTGCTGAGATGAAGAAATAGAGGACACTTCTGATTCTCCCTCAAGATCTTCCCCTTCCAACTCCATTAAGGCTTCATATGAGTTTTGTGTAGGTATTGGTTCAGTTTCTCCCACTGATATCTGTACTGTCACCACTTTCTGTGAATCTTTTGATCTGGTTACCCGTTGGAATGACGGGTCCACTGTTTTTTCTGGAAGTGGCATATCTTGACCTTCTACCTCCTTCTTGAGCACATTTGGAATAGTCTCTGAACAGGCAGCTTCCAAATGCTCTTGCTCTTGTGTTTCTATGGTGCGGGATGCCCCTTCGCTCCTTGGTGCACCATTATTATCTCGCATTGGATTGCCTTGCTGGTCAACAGTTTGAGCTTGTTCTGTAATGGGGTCTGTGGTTAAAGGGGTATCATTGGTATATGTGCTTGTTTCCCCTTTGTCTTTTTTGCCTTTCTGTCTGTTGTCTAGCCACTCTTTGTGGCTTTGGGGCTGCCTCATTAACTTATGTCATAAGTTCTTGGAACCTCATTTGTTCCTTTTGCGCTGAGGCCATATAGACATCTTGTTCAGCCCATAGGGCCTGATCTCTGCTGTTATGTGAGGCCCATTCACATATGTTAAATGTGTGCCCCACTTCTTCACATAAGTTGCACCTCATTGGTTGTGTACACTGCACACTGATATAACCTATAACCCCACATAGGCCACATTTTTGTTTTACACAGGCATTGTTGATGTGTCCTATATCCCCACATTTATAACAGGTGTGGGGTTGCCCAGCATAAAACACCACTCCTCTGTCCCTCTCCAGAAAAAAACAATTAGGGAGATGTTTAATCAGCCCCTTGTCTTGCTTGAGGGTCACCTTATATCTCCAGCCACCCATCCATAGATGCTCATCTTCCAGAATTGGCTCTGGATAGCCGTTCACTTTGCAATGCGGATTCAGCCAATAGGTAATGTCTGCAACGTTTATTTTAGTTTTTAATTTTTATTTATTGAATCTTGGATCTACAGCCTTTGAGCATAACTGCTCCTTTACAAAGGTTCCATGTCATAGGATTACAGGTTATAATGCAGGTTGTTTGGCAGAGGAAACACAAGTACATTCCAACAGGATAAAGGTTTCCAAGAATAACAATATTCTAGACAATCAGGCTCTGTATACTCAAGGTGCATTACAAACAGAAGAGGAGTCATTAAATTAAAGAGATGGCAGGCAATACTGAATAAATTTACAATGCCACAAAAATTCAGAGTTGCTAAGAATTATACAAAAGATTCAGAGGGGAGGCTTGAGGGGATGGTGTGGGGGAGGGAGAGAGAGAGAGAGAGAGGAAAACAGAAGGAGGAAGGGGTATGTGGGAGAAGTGGAATAGGGCTGGTGTATGGAGTGTGGGAGGGGGGAGGCTAGAGGGGTGGGGGTAGGGGAGAGGCTGAGAAAGGAAGGAAGGAAGGGGGTATGTGGGAGAAGGGGTAAACAGGGTAGATGCAGGGGCTTTATGAAAAAGTACTGTTACCCTTTTGAACATTGGGTTTTGTTAGTGGAATTGCCACAAAAGGATTCCAGATGGCAGTGTTTTTCAGCATTTGCTATTGTTTCCTGAATCTCTATAAGCCAGCTGGATGCTTGAAGCTAATATCATATACTGTGTCACCTGGCACATGTATAAGCACATAGATTTCGTATGCATACTATTTCATGCTGGTTTTTAACAGCGCCCTCCCCACAAACAGTCTGTCTGGGATATCTGACATATCCCCTCTGTATTTTAATCTTACTGCATTACTAAGATTCACTAAGAAGGTTGGAAGGAGTATAAGGCCAAAGCCCATGAACACTCCTATCAGTCACCCATAATACCCAAGGAAATGATCATGTAATAAGTAGTTGTCTAGGTGTTTTTTGAAGGTATTCTTGGTTTTACCGATGACGGTATCTGTAGGGAGTGAATTCCATGGTTTTATAATTCTCTGAGAGAAGAAATATCCTCTTTTTTTTGTATTAAAGCATTGTCTTTTTATTTGAAGTGGGTGTCCTCTTGTGTTAATGTTTATCTGCTTGAAATCAGTGCCAATTTCAAACATTAAGTTTTCATCATTTATAATACTGTATAACTAGAGAGCGTAAGATCACCCTTAAGTCTTCTTTTTTCAAGAGACATTAATACAGATTTGTCCAGTCTTTGTTAATAATTTAAGGACTGTGCATCATCTAAACATTTTGTAATTTTTCTTTGATTTTTTTCAGTTCTTAAGACATCTTTCTTATTGTATGGACACCATAACTGAGAAGCATAATCAAATATGGGGCGAATATATGATCTATACAGCGGAAGAATAACTGATTCCTCTCTTGATTTAATATTCTGTCTTATACTCCACCAAATGCGGTTTGCTTTATTTATGTTCTCAGTACTGAATGTTAATGTATTCTGTATTGTAATTCCCAAGTCTTTTTCAGACCCCACCACTTTTAAGGGTAAATTATTGAGTGAGTAGGGTACAATAGAATTTTCAGTTCCAAAGTGCATGACGCTGCATTTATTATTGTTAAATCTGAGACCCCATTTTTTGGACCACTCTGTCAATATATTTAAGTCGTTCTGTATAGAAATTGATTCAGGCAGTGTCTTGCAAGGACCTCCAAATTTGCAGTCATTTGCATATTTTATAATACAATTTTCTAGATTTTCTAGATGGATGATAGGGGTTTCTGGAGCACAAGGGATGGGAGGGCCTCAGCACCCAACTAAGGATCTAAGGTTCGAGCAGACTCGATAGACCGTAAGGCCTAATCTGCTGGCAAATAGTATGTTAGTATGTCAGATTATCAGATAAATCAGTTATAAACAATTGAAATATAAAGGGTGCCAAGACTGATCCCTGGGGTACCCCACTAGTAACCAGTCTCCATTCTGAAGCATGACCATCTATTAGGACTCTTTGAGACTGATTTAATAACCAGTTTGTTATCCATTTTATAATGCTAGTGTGTATGTTATAGAGATTCAATTTTATTAGTAAGGCCCAGTGAGGGATAGAGTCAAATGCTTTTTTGAAGTACAAAAATACCACATCACATGGTGTCCTGCTATCAAGATGCTTACTCACTGATTCATAAAAGCATAACAAGTTTGTAATACAAGATCGACCTTTACAAAAACCATGTTGTTTTGAGTCATATTCTGATTAGTTGTTTATTATTTTGATCTTAAGTATGCTTTCCATAATTTTACAGAGAATTGGGGTAAGGCTAATAGGCCTTTAGCTATCCATATACCCTCTATCTCCCTTTTTATATAGTGGTATAACATGTGCTTTGTTCCAGTCTGCTGGTACTTCTCCTGTTTTAATGCTGTGATTGAATAAAATTTGTAATGGTTTGGTCAGATATGCTTGCATAATTTTGATCATATCTGTGGAGATGCCGTCTTGGCCTGGGGAAGAACCAGGTTTTATAAGTTTAATTTTAGATAGAATTTCTTCCTCAGAAACATTAATATCAGACTGAATTTTATCTTTCATGGTATGGGTATTGGATGAAGGGGTAGCAAAAGATTTACAGAAATGGTCATTTAGCAAATTGGCCATCTTCATCGGTTCTGCTATCACATTATCTTTAAATGCTAATGGACCTACTTTACATGACTGTTTCCTTAAGGAGTTTATTTAACTGTAAAATTACACCTTGCTGCAGGCTCTGAGGCAAGTCTCACATTTTCTGGAAACAATCTTTGTCTAGCATTTGCAATCCACACAGTATCAGTCATCTGTTTTGGACTGACATTTCTTTTGCTAACATCAGTATTAGCTATTACAGGCTTTTTCCTTCTTGTACTTTCAGAAGGTGCCTGTTGCTGGTGCCGAGAGGGAGGCCGGGGGCAGGGCTCAATGCCATCTGCATTATGCATGCTAGTTTCTTCTCCTTCTAACTCAATAATAGCATCCAATACACTATTTCCTCAGTCATTTAATAGTTTGTACAGCTTCTGTAGGGCATTTTTGCCCTGAGGTGATTGTTGATACTCCAGTGTTTCCTACTGCTTCATTATTTTGAGTTTCAGTATTTTGTCCTGCCACACCATTCTCCCCACCTAAAGTTGGGGAAAGATTTGTATCCCAACCCTTTCCATCCACTCGTTTAACCCAGCCTGCATTTTGAAGGGCTGTTGCTACCCACCCCTGGTTATTCATAGATATGCCTGATGCAGGCCCTGTAAAATGAGCTCGGCCCTGATCTGCATGCTGCGATGTACCTTCATCAGTTATTTCCCATTTCTTTTTGCTTTTATTTTGCACTTCTTTACTCTTTCTGGCCCTTCCCCTTGTATTCGCCCCAATCATGAAATTTATTTGTTTTTGCTGCAATATTAAAATGTCACTTTCTTTATCTGTGCCCTATTTCTCTTTCTCCTGTTCAATTACAGCTCTTTCTGGTCTGTTTCTCCCATGCTGTTCTGGTTCCTGCTGCTGACCATATCCACTCCCTCCCAAAACAATAGGCTTCATTAACCTTGTAACTTGTTTCGGGGAGCTCTTCAGGGGCTCAGTCGTCCTGTCTTTCGGTTCTCCTCCTCTGTTGTTGTTTTCCATAAGTGTGCCAGTAGACTCTTCCTGCTGATGGACAACCTCGTCCATCACAGTTGCGTTCCCTTGTTGCTGCAACGCCCTTTCCAGGGCATTTCTGCTCTCCAAAGACATGACTCTCCTCTTCCTGGATGATGTGTCTAATTTCCTCCACTGTTCTTTGGTTTACATTGCATACTCCCACATCCATCTCCTCCACTCTCTGGTGAGTGTTCGGTGTTACTATATCCTCTGGAGCCATTACATAGTTTTCTTCCATCGCAATATCTGTCACAGCTTTGATCTCTAACACAGGAGAGACCGAGGAAGAGGAGACACACTCCTTGGCCTCACAGACATCCATTCACATCATTGTGCAAGGGAGACTGGCCATTGCAGCACCAGTCATAGTGCCCCCTACCGCAGAGTAGGGGAAAGTTTATTGAAAACAAAAATCAGTTTGCAACTCAAAAACAAATACACTGCAATCCGGAAAATCCAAACCCTGATGATCCGGAACTCCCTATTATCCGAACTTCCATTTTGTCGCCCACTTAAACTCCTAATTTGTACAACTGCACATTATGCTGGTGGTTTGATACTGAACTACACTAGCGCACAGTACAGTTTATAGACTGCATCCATTATGAGTACCAAAAGGAAATGCATTGTGCACACCTTGCAACAGAAGCTCCACTTGCGATGAACATGAACGAATGGCTACATATTGAGCTTACGCCACAGGAGATGGAGGAGTGGGTGCAGTGTGATAATGATGATGATGGGCACACATTCATGGATGAAAAGGAGATTATCACTAAGGTTTGTCCTGGACCCTCGCACAGCAAAACCAAGATACAGGCGATAGCAGAGACGAAGAGGAAGAAGATCCCATTCACATCCCATCGCATTCAGAGGCAATAGCACATTTTGATCAGTGCCTGCTCTGGATGGAAAATCAGCCTGATTGCAATCCTATAAATGTAATGCTAGTGTACAAATTGTGATCGCAAGCTGCATGGAAACGAATTGGAGTGCTGCAGCAGAAGAGTGTGAAGGACTTCTTTAAATAAAAAATTAAAAATAAAAAGGCACTTAAGCACAAGAAGCCCTTAAGCACAAATACTGTACTGCACAACAAGGATTAAAAAAAAGTTTAAAAGCACAGAAGCACTTACAGTAGAACACACAAAAGGAAAACAGCTTCTACACACTTAACCCCACATATACGAACTCCCATTTATCCAACCTAATTAACTGTCGCCGTGGCAGGTCGGATAAATGGGACCGAACTGTATTTTGGTGAACAAGATTAATACATAAGAAGAAGGACTAGGGGACTGGAAACCAAAACATAACATGTAAAACTAATTTAACAACTAAAGAAACAGTCTGCAAACAATAGTGTTTATGTAATAGCAAAGTCAAAATTTGTTATCCATGGTAAACATTTCCATAATTCCATAATTTCCCTTGCAGTCTGGTGTTTACATTCTAAATCATAAATAGTCCCCATGTCCTTAATAGTTTTCCCTGCTAGTTCAGGGTAGGTACTATGTTTTTGTTGCAAAGTAAAAAACGTCTCGCCATCCATATATTCCATTTTATAACTGTAATAAAAAGGCATAGAGTGTACATATTCCATTTCTCCCACTGTGATGGAAAATGCCCATACATAATGTTCTGGCAATTAATGATGGATAGAAGGGGGTTCTTTCCACAAGGAGGCTATGTAGGACCAGAAGTCTTTAATATAAGAACATGTGAAGAATAAATGTTCAATAATTTCTTCAGTGGGAGTACAATGGGTCCAACTGCATATCCTATCATGTATCTGTTTGTGCTTATGATTAGATTTAACTTTGAGCGTCTCATGGCATGACAGCCAATGAACATCCCACATATGTGCTGATATTCTTTGGTTCCTGAGTAAGGTTTTCAGGGAATGTAAATACAGCGGTGGGCACCTAGAAAAAGGTACAGAAACAGCACACAAGGTGCTAAGCAAATGATGATAAAGTTGTTTATGCTGTAAAGTCAAAACCATATGTGTAGTTACTTCCCATTGTTTAATCTGAGCAAATGTGTCACTAATATAGTCTGGCACTAGTCTAGTGCGTGGTAAGTTTTTTAAAGTATTTGTGCCCCATTGGTCTAACCATCTGGTACAATTTTGTAATAACCAAGGCCCCCAAACTATCTGTTACTGGGCTAGTAGTGGCTCTAAATTGGTAATAATAAAGATGCTTTTAAAGAAAAGTATGTGGTTTACACTGAGTAAACCACCTTCTTTAATAGGTAGGAAGGTGGTATTCCTTTTGAGTGGATTAAGGCGACTGCCCCATAGTGCTTGAAAGAAAATGCTGAGTACTGTGGTCTCCAATTTTTTTGGTATTGGAAAAACATAACTAATATATAAGAAAATAGGAATTAAAAAAGTCTTCCTAAGATAAATACAATTTTTCTTCCCCAATTTCCATCTATTCCATAAAGCAGCCTTTTGCTCTCCTAATGTAATTTTTTGTTCCTGGTTGGCTATGTCCATTTCAGGAGCACTGTACTGTATTCCTAAAATATGAAGGGGGGATTCCTGGATTTTGATTGGTCCAATCATAGACTGTGGCTGAGTGGACTGGTCAAGCCGGTACCTGGAACACTTATCTAAATTTAATGCAACCCCAGAGAAGGAACCAAAGTCAGTACAGTAAGTTAAGGATTGTACAACTGAATCCTCATCTTTTAGCAATAAGCGCATATCGTCCGCATATGCAATAGCACTGTAAAAGGATCTATTCTCTATATTGTGTATGGGGGGGAAATAGAGAGGGAGTGATTAATATTCTGCAAAAGTGGGTCTATAAAAAACATATAAAGGAGGGGGCTTAGGGGCAGCCTTGCCATACCCCCCTGTTAATTGGTACCATAGGCCCTCTCCAGCCGTTCACAACTGGGGTCACCGTGGCTGTCCTATAAAGGGAGCGTATCCAGGTAACTAAAGTATCCGGTACTTGGTAAAATCATAATGTGGCCCAGCGGAAGTCATGATTAATAGAGTCAGAGGCTTTACATTGATCCAGGGAGATAACATAACCTTGTAGGGAATCTAGGGGTCCCTTGCTCCATAATTTCCCAAGGTCAAATTAAATTGTTGGAAAATCACTTCTGTTGTGACTACAATGAACTGTTTACACAGTAGGCAGTGCTCCCTGACCTTATGGGACAATAAGTGTTCAAAACCAGCTGCAAATACTGATGAAAACCAGGTCCAAGCCATATTAAAAGGATCACTCCTTTTATTATTTCAAATCTAAAAAAAATATTAAAGCAGACTCAAAAATGGAAGAAGATGGGTATCATACAAGTCAGGAGATAAGGAGCAATCTAAAATAGTATAAAATGTATAAGACACAGTTTTCACTGCATTCATGCGCTGCTGCTTTGAAGTAAAGAGTTTTTAAAGGAAATCTGTTTTTATTCAGCAGACACAAGCCTCATTGAGGTACCTTTTTTTTCCTCATTCAGCTGTGTTCATCCTTTGGGGTTGCACCAGATGTGTAGCCTAAGGGAATAAGGGTTTTGAATATCTAGCCTCTGGTGTACAAAAACAGCTGAGAATACTGATGAAAACCTGGTCCGAGCCACATTAAAAGGATTGCTCCTTTTATTATTTCAGATATGAAAAAAGTACTAAGGCAGGGTTTACTGTCACTGGTGAAAATGTTTTAAATATGTTAGCAAATGTTTAAATAAATTAAATTAAAACAGTTACTCATACTAAATTTCTCATTCTGTTCAATAAAGTTTACCTACAGTTTCACATTGCTGCTTCAGTTATCCTTTCATGCAACAGAATAACAAGTGCATAAACAAATGAACCACTAAATATAAAAAATAAAACATGGGGAAGTGTTCAATTTTATGCACACCCTTGGTGTGCAATGCCCTTATTAACCCTTATGGGGCATCGCACACCCTCGGTGTACATAACATCCTCATTATACACACTTCTCCATGCATTATTCTATATATGTTGACTCACATGCAGTCCTCCTGTGGTTTCAATGACACCGTCCTGGTTAGAGTCATACTTGCTGGATCACCAACTTGGCTCCAAAAGCTTTGGAAATCCAGAGGGAACCTTAGCATTCATCTCAGAACTGTTGAAACAGCAGGATTCTGAAATAAATGAGGCCTCTGTGAAGGAAATTGATTTATCACAAATTGCAAGCAATGCACCAACACACTTTCTCAGTGACTTTGGTGACTCAAAGTACTAATACTAATTCTGCAAATGCTGATGAGGGTTTCAATACTGTTAATGCTAATGTTTGTAATGTATCACTTAATACAGGTTTATGGGCAAGAAGTACATTCTGTCCAAATACCAGCAGACACCCTAGCATTAGGGTATTTAAGACTGTTATTCACCTTTTTACACCTTCCAACAACTTCCCCTGTGTCCAAAGAACTTTGGAAGATGTCAGTTATTGGACTTGAGAGTTCTTCTGTCAGTTCACAGATGACTCTTGGATGTAAGGCATCTGGTCCCAATGCCTTGTTTGGATGTAATGCCTCCAATCTCCTTATAACATCTTCCTAGTTAATTTGTATTTTTGGACTTTGTGTCTGATTAACGTTTACTTTTTCTACGGTCTCCTTGCTTCTGTAAACACCTCAGAAGAAGCTACTGAATATGCCAATCATATTGAATATGACAACCATTTCAGATGTTATTGTTCTTTCTTCCTCATTTAGTGGTCCACTTTCACCTTTTATTGTGTTTATATGGCCCTGAGACCTTTAAAAATAACATAGACAACTATTTATTGAAGTGCGGTAATTCACCAGCTTGCTGGAGATGTACTCACATGGGCCATGGCCTTCTGTCCATCTATCATTTCGTAGTATGAATCCTAGTATAAAGAGTTTTGTAATTGTCCTTGACCTTTACTGCAAAGTTTTCTTCCTTTCCCTTTTTGCTCTTCTAATTACTGTCTTGAATTATTTAACTGAATTGTTATAAACTCCCCATGACTAGATATTTTTCCTGCTTTGTAAGTATTTTCCTTTTTCCTAAGCTTTCATTTTATTTTCTGGTTGAATTAGCGCAATATTTTACCATGTTTGTTGTACTTAGTCCTTTCTGTACATATTTTTCCCTAATTTTTCCAATTTTTCCAGTAGGATATTTCACCTTGCATCCAGTTGTTTCTCTTTAAACCTTTACCTTCGACTGCCACTTTCTAATTGCTGACTTAATTTCTTCAAAATTGGCAGTATTAAAACATAGAATTTTCATGTTCCCAGATATGTTGGTTTTGCACCTTTTGATCCTAAATATGATCATGTTATGATCATTACCCCCTAGTGGATGTCTTACCCTAAAGTCAGTTTTTTAATCATACAAGTTGCTCAGGACTAAGTCCTGTATGTTTCCCCCCTTGTGGCTTCCTTTACATGCTGCTCCATATTCAAAGCTAGCAAACAATAAATTCTTTCTCAATATTGGTTTTCCCTCCTTTTCTTTCCAATTTATTTTTGGCATACTGAAGTCACCTAAATTATAGTTTTGTCCCCTATTTTAAGTTGTTTATTGCATTTATAAACTATGAATTCTGTTCAATTGATACTGATGGTTGTATATATATCACTCCAGCAACTGTGTATTAACGTTTTTCTTCCATAGTTGTAATTTTGATCCAAGATGTGTTCAATATCTGTTCTGGTTTCCATTTATTTCCACCTCCTTTATGTCCTCTCTGACATGTAGGACCACTCCCTCTACCCTTTCTACCCCTTCTATCCTTGTTGAATAGGTTAAAACCTCTTATATGTTTCACCATACCTTCATTTTCCACCATTAAGTCTTGGTTAATCCACAGATATGAATATTTTCTTTTGCTGCAATATACTCCAGCTACTATTTTTTGTTTCCAGTACTTCTGGTATTTAGTAACAGTATGTTACAGTTATCCATGTTCCTTACTGTTCTTATATTACGCTCTTATTGTCTCTGTTTTTTTATCCCCTCTCCATAACCCTGTGGCTTTAGTTTACAGCTTCTTTAATGCTAAAATGTATCCTTTCCAGCAGTTGGCCTCGTGGCGCTGAGGCATTTCCTTACCTTGCACCACGCTGGTGACCCAGGTTCAGGAGCAAACTCAGGGTGCCGGGAGTCAGCTGGGAAGGAGAGGACTAAGCATCTGGAAGACTGCTCTCCTCTCTGGGGGGGGGCTGGGGATCCTCGGCATCTAGCAGCTCCCAATGAAGACTGGAAGCACTGCAGCCATGGGAAACTCAGGCAGGGTGGAGGCAATGGTGGATGTCCTATGGCCAGGTGCGGGAGCATGCCTGCCGCACACTGATGTCATTGCACATCCACACCTCCAGGGGCATGAACAAGGAAAATCCCCGGCACCCAGGAAGATGACAATGGGCCCTGCAGCTGGTTCTCCATACCCATCGCCGGACCCTGTGCAGTCAAGACCTCTGAATAATATTTCTCCACACCCTGCCAGCTGACTAGATTTCATAGAGCACCAAGGTAAGGAGGTGGTGGCCACGCATCAGGGGGTAGAAGCCGGGGGGGTCAACTACTGGCTGGGGTGTAGGTAGGAGTTCAGAAGGGAGTCCTGATCTGGGAGGGTCTCTGGCCAGGTGGGAGAAAGACTGGCTGACAGATGAGGGAGATCCCAGAGGTGCCAGTGACTGGAGGGAAAAAGAGTTTAAAAAAAAAAATGCATCCTTTCTGCCAGTACACATGAGACTTCTCTGTTCAGATACAAATCATCTGACCCATATAGCCTAGGATCCCTTTCAAATCTGATCAGTTTCTTAGGAAATGAACAGCTTCCTCGCAGTGCACCTGTGTAACAAGACAAATAGTTGTTTAATTAAGCAATAAAACATGACAGGGTGTGGGTTATGCTGGGAGTTCCCCATACCTGGTGTGGTTTGGCCATGAGGCCGCAGGCCAAGTGACCAAACCACACCAGAAATAAATCCCAGCATAACCCACACCCTGTTGTGGTTTATTGCGATCATACAATGTCCCCTTCTCTTTTTATAACAAGAAGTTAAACAAAAATACATTTCTAGGGACTTGTATATGTTGTTCTAGCCACACTATATGACAGTGTCCTTTCCCTTTAAATATTGCTGGAAAGTCTTCTATCTGGCTCCACCCACCCACCCAGGTGGTATAACCCTCAGCTCCACCCCATGATGCCAGATCTTCCTTTCTGATGGAAGAAGCAGGTTCCTTCCTTACTGCTCCCACATTGAGTAGGCCCTAGCACTCAAATCTTTGGATTTACTTCCAAAACTTCAAACTCATCAGAGTTTTGTCTTCAGTATGATCTTCAATCATGACCGCAATGGAGGAAAAGTCCTTGCCCAGATTTTGCCAGTGCCCATGTGGGCAGAAGAGATCGCATATTGACCCGCACACCACGTGCATTTACTGACTGGGCCATGAACGCAATCCCCAGGCCTGCAATAGTTGCCAGTCATTTCATGCATCAGTCATTGAGGACCGGCTCACCTGCCTAAAGCTGGGCCTCCCAGAAAAATGACATCCGATGGTCAAATCCAAGGACACCCACTGGATAGTCTCTGTGGCCGCGGGGTCCACTGAGCAGTTGAAGCAACTTAAGGCCTTCGAGGAGGAGACGGCTCAGGCTGCCACACAGTCCTCTTTGGCTTCTGCCTTTGTTCTGCTCAAATTGGGCTCTGCATTTTTGGGCTCCTTTAAGGAGCTGTGCCAGTCTTTCCCTACCAAGGGACAGGGTCCTTCAGATTCACACAGCTCATGCTCCCTCAAGGAGGAGTCCAAGACAGAAAAAGAGAAGACTCACCGTCGACATTCTTGGGACTGGGCACATTCTCAACTATGGCCTTGGCCACTGGCTTCATGGAGCCTCTGTCAGGCCAGCCAGTCGACATGCGGGCTGACAATGCGGCCAAGATCTTTCTTGACCCTGTCAACCCATTGTCGCTAGATGAGGCTGGCAACTCTCTATTCAGGACTCTAGTCCTGCCAGTGACCACTGAAGGGGTGGCTCAGCCCACTGAGCTGGACCCTATGGTCACCGACCCAGACCAGGAGGAGCCATGGTTCTTCCCGACTCCCTCCAAGATCCCCGTCAGCACCCCCAATGTCCAAGGCTGAGGTCTCAGTCTTCTTCATCTAGTGGGTTGAGCAGATCCCTCTGACACCTGTGGTCTCACTCTTGATGCCATGGGAAGTGGTGCCACCAGTATTCCTCATCTTCATCCTCCTCAGGTGAGGAGAGGCTTCGGTGAAAGTTGTGTCAATGCTATGAAGACCTCATGTGGCAATAGCTGGTGTTGGCCAGTCCAAAGCTGACCCCAGCTCTAACACCGGCCATCATGTGGCTGTCACCTGACAGGCTGACACCGACACCCCCCCTTGGGGCTGGTTGACACCATTCCTCTGCCTGCAGAGCTGGTTCAGACCCTTCCAGTTCAGCCAAAGCTGGCCTCTTCACCAATCGTGGTGGAGCCGCCACCCAAATTGCCATCGACCGGGGCTCTGGCCAAGGAGTCTCAGCCAGCTAAGGGGCTTCCCCACTGGTTGTCAGTCACTCTCATGCCTAACTGTCTGTGGTGGGTCGAGAGCGACCTGGGTGGTTGACCACTTTATGCAGACTCTTCTGAGTCTGAGGACTCTTCACTGTAGTCCTGTCCAGTCAACATGGAGTTGGGGGGGTCTCTAGATGGAGGAGGGACCCACATCCTTCATGGGCATCCTCCATCTTACCTCCGGGTCTACAGGGATGCCACTGGAACTCGTTCAGAAGCAGGCTTACTATCCCTTCACTTAGATTCTGGATAAAGGGGATTCTCCAATGGATGCCGAAGTCATTGCCAGCCCTGCCCTGGAGCTTTGGCAGCACTCTGCCTCCTGCCCTGTGCCCTCAACCCGGAAGGCCTATAAATATGCTGTGTCTACCGGTTCCCTCTCAGGGTTCATGGAGCACCCCTCAGCCGAGGGGTTGGTGGCTGACTCCGTGTTTTGGCACTCGGGCAACATAGGCGATGTCAACAGGCCGCCAGACAAGGAGTCCAAGAAATTGGATCGCTTAGCCAAAAAGGTCTATGCTGCCTCTTCGCTCACCCTCCACCAGATGAGCTCGGCCATCCTGATGGCACACTTCTCTCATGCCCTCTTGGGGTCCCTGGATGAGGTGATTCCTCATCTCCCTGTGGACCTCCAGACCATGTCAAGCAGGTCTGAGACCAGGGCCAGGCTGTGGCCAAACAGCAGCTCCAAACAGCTTTGGACATTGAGGATTCCTGTGCCTGCTTGGTGGTGGCCACAGTTGCCATGTGCCATAGGGCTTGGCTGTGAATCTTGACCTTCATGGCAGACACTTAGCACAAGCTGATGGACGTTCCTTTCTTAGGCACCGACCTGTTTGGACCTGGTGTAGAGGATCACCTCCAGCATATCGAGAAATCCAATGCCAACTTGGACTCAATTGCATCTGCCCAGAAGGATCCCAAGGGCTCTAAGCCACAGAAGCACAAACCCTTTCAGTCCTCAACTCCTACAGCAAAAACAGTGTAGCACGTGTCTGGCCAGCAGGCTCAGTCTTAGCACCCTAGGCCCAAGTCAGTGGCTTCGCTAGTCTGAAAGCCTAGAGGGAAGGGACCCGGTGGCTCCTTGGCTGGGTCCTCTTGTTCCAAGCCTGCCCAGTAACGGGATGGAGGGTACCACCATCATACTCATCATGCCTCCCCTGGGTCCTCCTGTGGGGGGCCAGCTCCACCACTTCCTTTCCACCTGGTCCACTGTCACCATGGACAGGTGGGCTCTGGAAGTGGTTGGTCAGGGTCTGCCTCTGGAATTCTAGCAGTACCCTCCAAGCAGAGCCCATGCCCCATGGGAGGACTTGGTATCCGCGGACACTCAGTCAGCTCTTTGAGATGACATAGCCCAGCTCCTCCACAAGGAGGTCATGGTCAGGGTAACAGATCCTCCAGAACACACAGGGTTTGTCTCCAAGTACTTCCTGATGCCAAAGTGAATGGGGAGCTGGTGCTCCATTCTAGATCTAGATGAACAAATTCCTCAGGTCTCACACTTTCAGGATAGTAACTCTGTCCAAGATAATACCATATTTTGAGCAGGACATGTGGTTTTGCTCTCTGGATCTACTGGATTCATTCTTTCATGTCCTGATCTGTCCATCCCACCAAAGGTTCCTCTGCTTCAGAGCCGAGGGAACCATCTATAAGTTCCAGGCCATAGCATTTGGCCTCTCCTCGGCCCCCAGGGTCTTCACCATATGCATAGCAGTGGTGGCAGACTACCTCCAGCACCGAGGGGTCTGAGTGTACCCCTACCTGGATGACTGGTTAATAGCAGGCCTCTCCAGGTGGGAGGTGGAGCGGTCCAGGGACCCGGCCCTCCAGACTTGATTCCAACTTGGTCTCCTAGTCAATGAGACCAAGTTGGAACTTGTGCCCTCACAGGTGATCAGCATCATCAGGGCAGAGCTTGACTCTTGCCAAGCCAGAGCCTGGCTCCTGGTGGACAGAGCAGTGGTTCTCTCCTCCTTTGCCCAATCATTTCAGGTTGAGCACTTGCACCCCACCTGGGACTTCCGGCGCCTTCTGGATAACATGGTGGCCTGTACCAGTGTGGTCCAATGGGCCCATTGGCATATGCACTTCCTGCAATGGGAGCTGGCCAGCTATTGGTCTCAGTGCAAAGGTCACTTCAACCAGCTGGCCACTGTGACCAGAAGATGTGGGACACCTTCCAGTGGTGGCTAGTCCCAGAGCATCTACAGAAAGGGATCCCATTTGTCTGCCCTGAGCCAATGGTCATCCTGATGACTGATGCCTCTTTCACAGGCTAGGGTGTCCATCTGGGGAAACACAGAGTCCACGGGCTCTGGACCCTCAAGGAGTCCCAATGCCACATCAACTTGCTGGAGCTCTGAGTCATTCGGCTGGTACTAACTGCATTTGCTCCATTTGTTCAGGGTCAAGTGGTCCAAGTCCAGACAGACAACACCATGACCATGTACTACCTCAACAAGCAGGATGGGATGCACTCCCTGCCTTTGTGCAAAGAAGCTCTCTGCATCTGGACCCTTGTGTGCAGCCTGGAGGTGGATCTCCTAGCCATTGTTGTGGCAGGAGCCTCCAATCAGCTGGCTGACACCCTCAGCTGAGTGGGTGAGGCATCTCACAAGTGGTCCCATCCATCTGCAGATAGTTCACAGTCTGTTCTCCCAGTGGGGCACCCCTCAGGTGGACCTGTTCACATCCAGGGAGAATGCAAAGCTGAAGCTGTATTGTGCCCATCCCCCCTCAGCAGGGCTCTCTGCAGGAGGATGCCTTCTCAAGGCTGTGGACAGCAGGTCTCTTCTATGCCTTCCCTCCACTTCCCTTGATCCACAAGGTGCTACTCAATATCAGGAGGGACAAGGCACAGGTGATGCTGGTGGCTCCAGACTGGCCCCATCAGTTTTGGTACCCTGATCTCCTCAGCCTCAGCAACAGGCTCCTAAGGTGTCTTCCCATATGCCCGGACCTGCTCTCCATCAATAAGGGGAAGGTACTTCACCCAGACCTTCAGTCCCTGCACCTGACAGCCTGGTTCCTGAAGGGCTAGAGTTCCAGGCTTTGGGTCTCTCCAAAGATGTCCACACTGTGGTGGAAGCATCTAGAGAGGAATTGACCAGAAAGTGCTATGCCTTCAAATGGAAAAGATTCTCCATTTGATGTCAGGGCAAGGGGCTGTACCTATTGTCCTGTCCAGTGGCTAGCATTTTGGACTACCTGTGGTCTCTCTCCAAAGGGGGACTTCGAATGATGACCCTTAAGGTGCACCCGGCAGCCATCTCTGCTTACCGGGCACAAGTCGGTCAATGATCGGTGGTACAGGAGACAGTGGTTGGGTGCTTTTTCAAAGGTTTGAATCACATTTCCCCACTGGTGTGTGAATCACCACCACCATGGCATCTATTGCTGGTTTTGGCAAAGCTCATAGGCAAGCCATTCTAACCAATGCACAGGTGTGAGATGTCTCATCTGTCATGGAAGACTGCCTTCTTGGTGGCTATCATGTCAGCCAGATGGATCAGTGAGCTCCAGGTGCTCTTGGTGGAGTCTCCTTACATGGTCTTCCACAGGACAAGGTTGTCCTGTGCCCCAACCCAAACTTCCTCCTGAAGGCTGTGTCAGAGTTTCACCTGAATCAGGTGATGACTCTTCTGGTGTTCTTCCCAAATCACACCTCGGAGGCCAAACACAGGCTCCATAATCTGGACCCGAGGGTAAGCGCTTGCTTACTATAAAGACTGCATGGCTGTAGTTCAGGGAGAGGTTCACCAGTTGTTTTGTCACCTATGCTGAAACCGCACCTGGCAGACCTGCAGCCAAGCAGACAATTGGCAGGTGGATCACTTCCTGCATTGATCTCTGCTATTTAGGTTGGCGGGTAGGGAGCCTCCCAGAGGGCTAAGGGCTCATTCCACCCCCATAACGTTGCGACGGTGGCTGCTTCTAGGGACATCCTTATCCAGGAATCTGCAGGGCTTCTACCTGGAAGTCAGCACACACCTTCATTTCCCATTACCACATTGACCTCAAGTCATGGTGGGATGCTGGTTTTGGGGCCTCTTTTCTCCAATCTCTGTTCCCTAAATAGGGGGTGTGCGCCTTGCCTCTCTCCTCCCAAAGAACTGCTAGGAGTCTGCCAGATAGTGTGGATAAAATAACATATCCATGTCCCTAGAAACACGTTACTCACCTGTAACAGTAGTTCTAGGAGTGGTATATGTTATTCATCCACATGGACCCACCCAACCTCCCCTGGCTTTGGCACACAACTCTGCTTCCAGTGGGCAAGATCTGGCATCATGGGGTGGAGTCAAGGGTTGTATCACCTGGGTGGGTGGGAGGAGGCAGCTTGAAGACTTTCCGGCAACATTTAAAGGGAAAGGACACTGCCAGATAATGTGGATGAACAACATATACCACTCCTAGAACTACTGTTTACAGGTGAGTAACCTGTATTTTTTTGCCAGTTTAATTATTTTTATATTTATTGTTGCACTAGAAAAAAACAGTTCACTGTTGCTAGGTAGACTAAATTGAGAGGTAACTGCATGTCAGCCCCATTCTGTTTAGTTTGTTTTTTTCACTGTAGTAGCCAGATAACGTGGGACCTGTAGTGTGTGAGCAAGGGTCATTGCTCACAGGAAAGACAAGGATCACTCACAGCACTGCTTGCTTAATGTAGAAAGACATGAGGCAGGGATCAGCTATAGTGGGAGGAGATCTAATGATGCAATACTTGGGTTCAGACAAAGTGGAGGGTGGGTGGAGTGGCCGTGTGTATCTGTGAGGGAGTGAAGAGAAAGCCGCGGTCTGAGTGTGCCCCATATTCCGTTTTGGAAGTACATCTCATTTATGGTAGATTAAGTAGTGTACTACAGATACGGTTGGATCAGAGCAGAAAATCACTTCCAGCTCTTCTGTATCAATTAATTTGAAGCTGTAGTCCATATTTAAAAGTTGCAGGTTTTTTCATCGCGGTTTTGTGGGAGGGTAATATGGTGGCTTTACTGTCTGTGTTTTCGCGATGATGTAGCGATTTTTTTGTATTTAGATTGGTGAACTGGCTGACTGGCACCTTTTGCATGGGTCATGCTAGGATTTACCATGCTAGCAAGGTGCCAGTCAGCCAGTCAGATTCTTTAATTTAAAAGGCCATTGTATAACTTCAATTTGTCTTCTTTTAGCGGCTCTAGGGACTGAAAGGATTTCAGAGGTAATTACCTTGCATCCTTTTATTTTCAGCCTATTACCTATTGCCTCGAAGACTCTTTGAATTTCCAGACCTGTTCTCCTTCCCACATCATTTGTCCCTGTGTGTATGACAACAATCAGATTCTCAATGCTTGTTAGTAAGCCATCAAGATTTGCTTTGTTATCTTTTATTTTTGATCCTGGCAATCAGCTTATCATGGTATTCTGTTTTATGCCCTTACATATGTCTGTCTGTGTACTTAAGTTGTGAGACCACAGTCACTGCTATATCTCTTTGATTATTGTTTTCATTTTCTTCTTCAACGTGCCCATTGTCCCCTGGTAACTGATTTGCACCAGTCTGTGTTTCTGTTGCTACTGTTTCACCTGTGGCTGTATTGTGGGCTGTAGCTTTGTTTGACACATTCATACTTTTGGGGGCAGTCCCTTGAATACCCCTATCTACTGCCTCAAATTGATTTCTCCCCACCTCCCTTTCATTCACTTGTTTCTCACTTTCTATTCGTAGTGCACTTTCTCCCTTTTGCATTTCTGCTTGTAGTACTGGATTTGTTCTGTAATTCCACTGGCATATGTCTTTGTTCATATCTGTGTCATCTCTTGGCACTTCCTTATACCAAATACCACTCTTCCTCGTCTTGTTCTTCATTCTCATTTTCTGAATCTTCATGCGTTCCTTTTCAATTTATCACTCATTGCTTTATTCACCATTCCAGTTCCTGCACCCCTCTATATGCCACTGATTGTTTCCCCCTGTTGTAATGAAATGCTAGTGTTCAGTACAATCTGCTGTATTTTACGTATTTCTATCCTGAACGCCATTTTGTTTGTTACTTCCATAACCACCTTTTTCAATTTGTCTACCAAGATGCATTTACTACAAGTATATTCTGGTTTAGGAGTTATGCATGCTTACATTTTATACACATGCCACTGTGCCATCTGCTTCCCCCCTAATCTCTGTGCTCTCTTTCTGAGACATTTATTTGCTTTGAATATAACAGTTCAGTCTTTAAGTTGTGTATTTTCTGGCCCACTCTCCCAGCTGACATGGCAGACACAGCCATCTGCCTGTGTCGGCGTCCACCCCAGGCTCACCAACAGTCACAATGAATGCTCCTTAAATAGGTCTTAATGACCTTAGGTAACCCCTCTATGTTCTGCATGTGCACCACACCAGATTTCTCAAATTTTTATTTGTTCTAACTGAAAACCTAAACTGTTTGTTTATTAAAAATGCTTGGCAGTAATAAAAAATCAAGACACGGGTGGGGGTATGTAACATAGAATTTTATATACACCCTCAGCATGGGATGCTTTTATAAATCCCTCAAACTTCACTCTCAGGGTTTATGTAGCATTACACACCTTGAGTGTGTATAAAACTCTGGTTACACACACTCTCCCATGTATTATTCTCTGTATTTCCACTAGTGAGTGGTATGACATATAACGAATGAGTGGCAAAGCCACAAGTTAGTTATGAAGTGTTACTACTCGTGCATAGAGATGCATGTGTTATTTCAGTGCAATCCATTACACATTTTATATATACAGTACCACACGATTGTTACTGCTATATTACTGTTTTACCTTTTTTAGCTTACACCTGCCCCCCTTTTCCATTGTAAAAGCTCTAGCTGATCCATTGCTCTGTGTGTTCTATTTTCAAATTCTAAGTGGAAATAAAATATTCACTGTGTATTTACATGTGTTTTAAGTGCAATAGCGTGTTCTAAGTGAAGATAGATATTTATCTCAAATAACACAATTATTCACCACTAGTATGGTATGCATAATACAGCAAAAGTGCATCTGATTACAAAATTACATGAAGTGAGCTAGTAAGTGTACATAATAAATACATGGTTTTGATATCCTAACTAAACAAATGCTACTGTATAAGGGCTGGTTTGTTGATTTCACGAGATGCTTGGCACTCAAGCTATGTATGCATGGATGGTTTTGGTGCATGTAACTTCATGTGAAAATTGATGGCATGAAATAAAAGTAATGCAATTAATTCAATGAATGAAAAGGACACAGTAGACACTGGAATGCAGCTGGGGACCTGGGAGGATCCAAAACTGTTGCCTTTGTAATTTACTGTGCTGCTTGAGCAAGCATCAAGTGAATGCTGGGGAGCTGTTAAATAACACTGCGTGTTTCCCTGAGTGCATTCTTAGCAACATGCTGCATCAGTAAACAAAACAATGGGCTTGGGCATCTGGAGTCTGAGCACTTTAGTGGAGACTCATTTGCCATACAGGTTCTAAAAATGAATGCTTTAACAAGTAACTGCTCGGGTACTAGTGGTGTTCTCAGCTGCTAAGGAAGCTAGGAAAATTACATCTTTCCGATGCCTGGACAGAGATTTTACCACTGGAGTCACAGATTTAAAAAAATCACAGAAGAGTGACCACAATGATCCAGGGACAACAGGATAGGACCTATGAGGAGGAGATCTCAACATGTACTCCCTGGACGAGAGAAGGAAAAGAGGGGACATGACTGAAACCTTTAAATACCTTAAGGGTTTCAACAAAGTGAACTCTGAGGGTCTATTCATCCTTAATGGGACGAGGACCACTGGGGGCACCGCCTCAAAGAGGTGGGTGTGTGTGTGTGTGTGGGGGGGGCACTTCAAGAGGGAAAAGAGGAGGCATCCTTTCACTGAAGGGCAGTGGCAAAGTAGAATGAGTTGCCGGAGGAAGTGGTCTTCCTGGAGACTACAGATAGCTTCAAGAGCAGATAGGACAAGATGAAAGGGCAAATTGCATGTGGAGGATGTGGGGAAGGGAGGGAGGTGTCAAGGGGAGGAAGGAGAGGTTAGTGAGGAGGGGGGATGGATCACTTGGTAGATACTAAGGGGTCTGCAAACTCCAGAAGACTAGAAAGACTGCACGACCCTTTTCTGCTGGCTGTTTTTATATGTTTGTAGGTTAGTAACTCACTACAAAATTAGAAGCCCTCAATAAATGTCAGATTAAGCTTTTGTGGCATTCTACTACCCTCTCCTCATAGCTTATATCTTCCATACTCCTGACCATTTTGCTGGCCCTGCATTGTAACCTCTCAACTGTCTCAATGGCCTTTTAGTAGTGAAGATTCCAGAACTGTTCTCCAGGTAGACTAAGGCTATGTAAACAGACAGGATAAAGAAACATAGAAACATAGAATTTGATGACAGATAAGGACCACTTGGCCCACCCAGTCTGCCCATTTCCTTACCTGTTTTATAAACTCCAGATCCTATTTGATCTGTAGCTTACCTTCTCCTTCCTATCACTAAGGTTGCCTTCTGCCTGTCCCATACATTCTTGAATTCACCTATCATTTTAGCCCTCATGACCTCCTTAGGGAGACTGCTCCATGCCTCCACCACCCATTCCGTGAAAAAATACTTCCTTGAGTTGTCCCTGAGTCTTCTCCCCTCTAGCCTCACATTGTGACCCCTTGTTCTTACACGTCTTCTGTTCTGAAAGATGCTGCCCTCCTAAACTTTGTTGATCCCCTTAAGGTACTTAAAAGTCTCTATCATATCCCCATCCTCCCTCCCTCCTTTCCTCCAGGGTATACATATTGAGTTCCCTCAGTCTCTCCTTATATGGTTTCTGGTGTAGTCCCTGCACCATTTTTGTTGCCCTCCTCTGGACTGCCTCTATCCTGTCTATGTCTTTCCAGAGATGAGGTCTCCAGAACTGCACACAATACTCTAGATGAGGTCTCACCAACTGTCTGTACAGAGGTATCACCACCTCCTGCTCCCTACTGGTGATACCTCTTCCTATGCACCCCAGCATCCCACCGGCTTTCCTAACTGCCTTCTCACACTGTTTGTCTACCTTTAGGTCATTCATTATGAATACCCCCAGGTCCATTTCCAGTTTGGTTGTTGCTAGTATCTCCGCCCCCCCCCCCAAACTGTGTATTCCTCCCCTGGGTTTCTGTTCCCCAAATATATGATTTTGTACTTCTTTGCATTGAACCTGAGCTGCCACACTCTTGACCACTCCTCCAACTTGCCCAAGTCCCTTCTCATTTTCTCCATCCCCCTAGACTGTCAACCCTATTGTAGATCTTAGTGTTATTTGCAAAGAGGCATACTAGTCCCTCCACAATGTTGCTTATAAAAACATTAAAGAGGACCGGCCCCAAGACTGAACCATGTGGCAGCCCGCTGGTTACCCCCTTTCTTCAGATTGAACTCCATTAACCACCACCCTCTATGTCCTATTGCTAAGCCAATTTCTGACCCAGTTTACCACTTTGGGACCCACTCCCAGATTGCATAACTTGTTTACTAACCTCTTGTGTGAGACTGTGTCAAATGCCTTGCTAAAGTCTAGGTAGGCCATGTCCACTGCCCCTCCCTGATCTACTACCCTTTTCACCCAGTCAAAGAAATCTACCAGATTAGTTTGACAAGACCTTCCTGTTGTGAAACCAAGTTGCCTTGGGTCTTGTGTCCCCGCTGGCCTCTAGATATTCTACAATTCTTTCCTTTAACACCGATTTTATCATCTTCCCTATCACTGAGGTCAAACTGACTGATCTATAGTTTCCCACTTCTACCTTGCTCCGACTTTTATGAAGGGGTATCACATTGGCCCTTTTCCAATCCTCTGGTACCACTCACTCCTCGAGTGACTGATGAATAGAGCTGTCAGTGCTGTCACTAGCACCATTCTGAGTTCTTTTAGTATTGTGGGATGTATCCCATCTGGCCCCATTGCCTTGTCCAGTTTCAATTTCAAGAGTTCTTTTAACACTCTGTCTTCTGTGAATGGACTGATGTCCACCCCCTCTTCCCTGTGTGTTTCTACTAACTAGTTTTGGTCCCTCCCCCTCCTCTTCCTTTGTGACTATTACTGCAACTACAAATCTTCAAGAATATCTTCTCCATATAACACCACTCTTTAGACCAGAGATCTCAGAAGCCACGGGAGTGAAACTGTCATTCAGGGTGTTGTCCAATGGAGCTGGCACCGGTACATGCTTGACACTATGCATCATATGCAGTAACCACTGACAATGCCCTGTCTTAATTCTATTAGCAAGGATAGTAAACAAGCAACAAGCAAGCTACATGCTTGCAGTAAGATATAGAAAATATAAAAGGATATAGACAGTGGAAAGAAAAAAACTGAATATAAATGGCTAGCAACCTAACGGGAAAGCTTCCCTCCTGGAGGTGTTGCTACCTCAAGGTCTTAGAGAGGTTGTGTACAAAAGACCCATAGGAAGTGCAAAGTCAGGGCCATCATCCTTAGAACCAAGCCATTGGGAGGAAAAACAGGGGCAATGACTCCAGAAAGCTGTCCTTTTTAGTACTGCCAGACAAGACATCATGTGACCAGGGCAGAGCAGCAGTCTAATAATGCCAAAGGCACATCTGTATATGACAATCACCAAGCTGCAAGAGTGGATACAATATTTCTTCTTAAAATGGTAATCGATGTGTTAGAGATCAGGGGCCCTATTCACAAACAGCGAAACAGGGGTGTCAAGCTTTGCATCAGACCCATTTTTTGGCACAGCTGCACCAAACACTTCACCACAAAATGCACCCAGTTCAAGAAGATTGAGTGCATTTGCAACACTTTTCACAATTTACAGCAGTCTGCACCAAATATTTGGTGCAAGGCCCGCAAAATGGGCACCCGAGGTTGCCACAAGGTGGACCAGAAAAAACTGGCAACTTGTGGCAATCTCACACAGGATTGAGAATCCTGCCTGCTGGCTAGGGAATGCCGCAAGTCCCGTACACCATATGTTCAGTGTACCTAGGGCTTGTGGTATTCCTGAAACTATTGTGAATTGGTCCCCAGAAGTATGCAATTTAAAATGTCTATATCACCCTATAACCCTGATAACAAAGGAATTATTTAAGGAAAAACGTCAGAAGACTCCACTGGAGAGACTGTAGTCTTGGTGCTAGACAGGAAAATGTATAGATACCAGGCATCTGTGGACAATAACCCACAGGTAAGGAAAAGACTAGAAAAACAGGGCTAGTGAAAAAAAAGGATTGGTGTCTAGTGACCATGCCAGGTAGGGTACAACATCTCCAACTCTGAAGGTGGTACCTTTCTAATATTCAGAGGAGCTCTACCTGTGTCAAACCAAGGATGGCATGTGAGATATATCAGTGATAGGGACACCACAAGAAGAGAACTTTGGTTTAGCCCCAAAAGGGAGAGAAACTAACATAAACTGACTATCCCCTTAGGAAACTGGATCTCCAACAGTGGCAGCAATGAAGCAGCCTTTGAGGATATAGCACTAAGCCACCACATTGACCATTTCATCAGATTGTTACAGCACTGGTGTCAGTATTTATTGCCACACTAGGAGTCCAATTTGGGGGACTAGATAGCAGGACAGTTACATATAGGAACAAATGGAGATGTATTACATCTGGAAAAAGAAGGGAAAACAGAGAAAAAAAAAGAGATCTATCTACTAAACAAAGACATAGAGTGAAGGAGCCTGTGGGCAGGTGAGTGGTGCTCCAAGAAGATGATATTCTTGAAGATCTGTAGTTGCGGTAAATAACTTTCCTATCTTCCATAAATAAGTCTTCTCCATAGCACCCCATTCTTTTGTCAAGTAGCAAAATACCCACTTAGCAAGGAGAAGTAGGCTCAACCCTGAGGCCATAGGCCTCACCTTCAGTGGGGAGAATAGAATAGTGGAAGAACCCACTAGATCGTCGTCCGAGGACTGAACAGGTGCTCCCTGCTAAGGCTGCTGTCAAGGGTGCTGTGGCTGAAAGGACTGTTACTGGAAGGTCTTCTTCCTAGGTTTTTGGGCCCTAGGGTTCTTCTGGGATGATGCCACAGAATCTAGGGTGACACTGGACTTTTCTATTCTGGTGAGATGTCCCTGCACCCCAGGGCCAAAATGGTCAGTGCCCAGGAAAGGGGCATTGGTCAGTTTGTGCTGGGTATCCACCAAAAAGTTAGAAAGCCACAGCCAAGCCCTGTAATGCAATGTGATGGCTGATGTCATGGCATGGGCACATGTGCTGCCAATGTTCAAAGCCATCTGGAGCTGGTGTTTGGCCAGTGCTTGACCCTGAGGAGGTGAAGGAGTGTCAATGGTGGTGCCTCACAGTCAAGCAGACTAGAGAACATGAGCAACATCTCAATCTCAACTGTTAACCCAGGGGCCTATGTTGAGAAGAAGCCTCTGGAGGGTATGAATAGACCATGTGCTGAGGTATGTTCAACAGCATCGACTTTGAAGATATGACCACCAGCTAAGACTGATCCCAAAGTGAACCAGTTGGGGACACTGATCATGCCACATCCTCCTTTTTTCTTCATTCATACATCATCTTAAGATACAAGATCAGGATGACTTCACATCTGGTAGTCGGTGCCCATCATCATTTCCAGACTGTCCTTATTTCTATATTCTGACCACTGCAAATGGTCCCTCCTGAAGACTTTTAACTAAAGATTTGTCCTGTAAAAGGTTGCCATATATGTATAAATTGTTCTCTTCTTCCTTCCAGATTATGATATATATTCTTTCTAATTTTATTAATTCTTCCATAATTTTTAACCATTCTATGAACAGAGAGGGTATTATATTTTTCCATTTCTGTAGTATTCATTTTTTAGCCACCATCATAGCTGCTGAAAGCAAAGAGCTTTGATTCTTGTTTAAGCCTGATATACCAAAATTACCTATGCCCACTAATCTTCCTTCTGGATCTAAAGGGATTGTTAGTCCTATTGCTTTCTTCATGGTTTCGAGTATTTTCCCCCAATAATTGGTCAAAAAGGTGCACATAGCAAACATATGTAGAATTGTTCCTTCACCTGTTGAGTATCTAGGGCACTTTTCTGACATTGAAGCATTAATTTTATGTAGTTTTGAATGTGTATAGTATGGTCACATCTTTCTGAGTGAGGACTAGGAGCACCGGGTCTGGGAGAATTACTCCTCTTGGAGCTCCTTTGACAGATGGTTGACAGGCTCAAAAAAAATCTGAACAGACTGCTTGACCGACATCGAGGTTGACAAGCCTGATGGGGCACTGAGGAGTTCTTGACCTTGCCTTGACCAAAGGCTATTCAACCAATGTTGAGTGGTCTGGGGAGTTACAGGAACAGAAGGATTGCTATCTCTCCTGGTTCCGCAACCTGTGCCAGCAGCACTTATGCTTTCTGTCCCAGTGAGAAGGGCTCTCTGCAAAGGTCTGGAGGGCCCAACACATTGCACAGAAATACTCCGTGCAGGACCCTCTGATGCTGGCCACAGCCGGGAGCAGTGCCAAGGCTGATGAAAAACTCACTGTGGCAGCAGCCACCTCCTCCTCAAGACCTGCAAGCTGTGAAGCAGACTCAGCAGCCACTGAGGTTTTCTTATGACTCTTAGGTCAATCCTTAAGGTCTCGTTCCACAGGTTGACCAAAGACGAATCTGGCCCGTTGATCTTCCAGTGATGCTGGATGCATCGCTTGACAAAGGCTACAACCCTCCATGTCGTGCTGCACTCCCAGACAGTACAAGCATGACAAGTGTGGGTTGGTGTTTGACATTTTCTGTTGTCACAGCACACAGAATTTAAACTGTGTGGAGGCTTCCTCTCTTCCATGCCAAGATCAGTGTCAAAGGTAGAGCCCAAACAAGTGGAAACTGGAGCACAAATATTATTAGAAGAGCAAAGAATCACCAAAAGTGCTGCAGTATTTGGAGAATCCACAAATGCTACAGAGCTGTGATGGAGGAGACCACTTCCTTCTGGTGGAAAGTAAGATCTGATGTCATGGGGTGGAGCCGGAGGACATACCATCAGGGTGGTGTGAGGAGCTTAGCTTGAAGATATCCAACAAATTAACCTATTCCAGTGGAACTGCCAAAGTGCTGATAGAGAACTGTATCCACACCCTCAGAATGGGTTTTCCATAACAGATCATAGTTTTACCCTGGCATTACAAATGAAAAATATTTAGGACAAAAAAAGTAAGGTAATGTTGCACGTATTGACTCATACCAATTTTTCACTCTCTTAATAAAGAAATATTGTGGCAAAAAATTATTAGCTCTTCAGGTAGACAAACATATTGCACACTATTTATTCAGCTATATACAAATGTTACATGCATCAGGTTTGATCTTAAGGGTAGTACAACAAAAGTTTTTGGTCCAACAAAGGAATAAAACAAGGATGTTTATTGGCCAAGTAAAACAAAGATGTTTACTGACCCCTCTTCTCTTCAAGGTATATGTTTATGAAGTTCTTCGAAACTTACATGATGTCTCTTTCTATTCTCCATCTCCCACCATTAATAGTAATATCAGCCCAGCATTGGCCTATGCTGATGGCATGGCCTTGTAATCATTGGGCCAGATATTCAGAAATGTGCCAGATGCTGGAGCAAGACCTGTGCAGCACAAATTCAGTGCGCCACGGTGTACTGAGTATGATATTCAAAGGTTGAGTAAGGCGGCATGTGCCTGTGCAACATGGCTGAATATCGTATGGTTGTGCCAGAGCGCAGTCAGGGTGTGCCAGGGAGCAACCCAACATGCGCACTAGCGCAACAATGGATGCACAAGGGGCTGAGGTGCATGCACCAGGACACAAATGGACCCACCACAGGCACAGCAAGCAGCAATACACTGTGGGGGAAGGTGTTGCTGCCAGGGAGACGGGGGTGCCAGGAGTGAGGCAAACCTGACCCATGACAGAACACTGGCCAAAGAGGCCGGGTAGGCAGCCAGCCCCTGCCCACATGCACCACAGTGGTGAATGTAGGTAGGATGGCACAGATGGCCATGGGTGGACATCCATCGGCCACCCCCCCGCTAGACGACACGCACCATCCCACCTGGGCCACAGCTGGCATCACCGAGGCATACGGCACCAAACACACATGCCACACAACCAGACCAGCCAGCCCATGGCCACCCCAGGGCACCACCACTGTCTGACAGGTGAACACCACCATGCATAGCCCCCGAACACCATAGGCGCACCACACAGCCACCCTGCATACCATTGCAGCACGGCGTCCCCGCCAGCTGCAAAGCAGACCCGGACACAGATGGGTAACCATATCAAAATGTATTAAAAGCAAACCACAAACAGAAAACAGTAACAATGGGTACAGGGAACAAGGTGTGGGGTAACTATATACAATGCAGGCCTATGTCAGGGAAGGGAGGTAAGGGGACAGGGGCAAGGCTATACAAAGGGATAGGAGAGGGCAAGGGATGGGATGACAGTGGAAGGAACAGGGGAAGCAGGCTAAATGGGCCCTATGGGCAGCCCCTCCCTGCTGCTGCCGGCGCTGGCCCCGCTGCAGCATCCGCCGCATCAGCCGTGCAACCTCCAGCGTCGCTGTGGTGATATTGAGTATCCTCCTCAGGAGGCAGCTGTTCAGTGCTGGACACCTATGACAAAGGAGGGAACATGGGATCAGTGTGGTTCCAGAGCACCCTGACCCACCCACTGTGCGCAGTGGAGAGTGGTGACACGCATCCCTGGGGTGGCACCCTGGCCACCCACAGTGGGTGCACCCACACATGCCAACAACTCGGCATGCCATGGCTATGCAAAGCACTGGACACCAACACCACCCATGGGCCACCCTCCACCAACGTGGCAGGCAGGCATCATGGTACAGCGATGGGGCTGCAGCGACACAGCTGGCTGCCAGATGCACCCACAGCCCACCAATGGCAGCTACACACAGGTGTGATGGCCACAGCATGGCACCATGCACACCATGGGTGGTACACAGCTGCAACGGCGCAGTGCACAGGGGGCCATGGCCCACCCCACCCCCGCTGCCCACCCTGCACAACAATGTAGTATGTAACAGCACCTACCTGCATGCTGATGCACTCCACGCACTGGCCCTGCTGCACCACCCCTGTGGCTTGCATCCTGCACCATGGTTCCCACGGCGGCCCACTGTGGTCCACCCGATGCACCTGCCGCTCTGGCCCTCCTCCTGTCCTCATGGCAACACCATGTGCCCCCCCATCTGCACAGCATGCACACCAGCCCAGCATGGCACAGTGCACACAGGGTGCGCCACCACAGTCCACAGGGCGCACGGTCCCACCCCACTAGCAGAGCATGCAGCCCTTGTGGCCCCAAGGAACAATGAACGGGCACTGACACAGGCAGTGCACACTATTTCCGGCCATGGCACGTGCCCCTCCAGATGCACGCCTTCAGTGCCCTGAGCCGCTCCAGGCTCCCTCCATTGCAAGTCACCATACCAATGGTGACACTGCTCCCCACTGCACTGCACACCGGTGGCCTCCTCCAGCCCATCCACCACCTCCTTCCAGACCTCAGTCCTGGGCCTGGTGAGGGGCTGCTGACCATATAGGCAGCCAGCCAGCATGGGGTTCCACCAGGGCCACAAGATTCACCATTTCGATCTGGCTCCAGTTGGGAGCCCGTGGTGTGTTCCTGCACGGCATGGCTATATCATCGTGTAGCAGATAAAAATGGCACCCTGTAGCACACGCGCTCCACATGCTCAAGATGTGTGCCTCACTCAGAGATGCGCTGCCCTCGGCAATCGCGCAACCCCGGGGATGCGCGGTAGGTGTGTCGCTGCACTGGCACGTGCTGCATAGGTCCCTGAGGGGAAAAGGGCAGGGGTCAGCACATGCACACTGCACGAGCATGCCATTGGGATCACTATGCATGATGTGCAACAGGGGCCTGGGGGGTGCCACGGCCCACGAGCCTACCATGGGACCAATGGCGCATGGTCATGCCAGGGCGCCATGTGGCCAATGGCACCTGGGCACCATAGGCCACACAGCACTCGAGTGCCACAGGCCCTATTGTGGCTGAGCACCATACCGCCGATTGCGCACCACGCGTATGCTGCGCAAGAGGCATGTGCACAGGCTGTGCACACCTGCGCATTGACGGGCACACTGCGCACGTCACAGCTTTGCGCCACAACTTGTGCCGGTGCAAGCCCATTGGGCAAGGCACAACAATGTGATATTCAGCTGGCATATGCAGATTAGCTCGTCAGCCTATCCGCGGTGCCCCAGGGGAATTAGCATCTCATTCCAGTTGCGCATCTGCTCATTTGCATGCGATGCGCTATAAAGGTGCCGCGGGTCTGCACAGGACATGGACTGGTATTGCAACCCTCTGAGGTAAGTTGCGCCCACTGACAGGACCAACAGCACAGTAGATTGGGTGGGTGGTGTGGGCTGCAGCAGCCACTGACCACATGTCATTGCCCACAGGTAGCAGCATGACTGATCATGAGGATAGCGAGGAGCATGGGCCTGCATGCAAGCACAGGCCCAACTTCACAAAGGTGGAGGCTGATGCCCTGTTCAAGGCATACCTCGACAGGGAGCCACTGCTGAGTGGTGCGACAGGCACACTACAGGCCAGGGCCACGGCCTGGGTGGAGGTGGCGGAGGCTGTGATCAGCAGGGCAGCCACCAGTGGTCAGCGCAGGAATGCAAGAAAAAGGTCAGCACCAACAGGCACAGGATCAAGGAAAAGGTGGTGGCAATCTGGGCCATAAGGGTGGCCACAGGTGGGGGTCAGACCATGTGCCATAGCTGCTGCCACAGGAGGAGATGGTGGTGGCCATCATGTGGTGCAGCACCATCGAGGGAGTGCCTGGTGGTGGCTTCCAGACCGGTGGGAGCCCATAACTGAATGGTAGGTACAGCAGTGTCTGGTGGGGGAGGGGTGGGGGCGGCATGGGTGACAGTGGCACTAATGCGACTGTATTCCTTTTCAGCACTGGAGCGCCAGCATGCAGTGGCAGGGGCGGTGGTGTCTGCTGTGGGGGCATGCCCAGCCCTGGAGGACTGGCCTTCTACCTCCACTGGCGTCCGGGGGCCCAATTGGCTGCAGCACACCACCGCTGTCCGGCCAAATGTCCTGGGCATGGTGGCGGATGAGGCCCTGGCTGTGTTCCAGCGGGACACCAGCCTTGGTGTTCAGTGTGCAGAGACACAAATCAGGGCAGGGTCTGACACCGATGACGATGCAACAATTGTTCTGGACAGTGGGCGTGTTGTCAAGGGGGAGGCACCCATACCAATCACCCTCCCTGGCATCGCTGCCAGTGCCCTGTTGACAGTTGTCCATCCGCCTGCCACGGCCCCCGGTGTCACTGTGAGTGACAGCGGTGCGGTGCCAGCTTATTGTGGTGGTGGTACAGCCGCACAGGCGCTGCCCGGTGCACAGCGGACGTAGGAGCGGCAGATGGCTGGGGACACTGGGGGGCTGGGTGCAGCACCCGCCACCAGTGCACCAGTGAATGAGCAGCCTCAAGGGGACCTCACTGTGCAGTGTCCACCTGAGCGGGGCACTGGGCAGCACAGTCGCACACCACCCATGGGTCGGTGCAACACTCAGGTGCCCCCGGGCACCGACCCCTTTCACAAGCACACCCGTCTGCTGTGGGCATCTGTGGAGCAACAGGTGCTGCTTGTGGCAGGGGTGCATGCACTCCGCACTGAGGTGCACCAGGTAGCAGAGCACTGCGACGGGGGCTTTGCACAGGTCCTGGATACCATCAATTGACTGTGGGAGGACATGACCGCAGCCCTGGATCACCTTACCACTGCAGTCATGGTCAGCCTAGCCCCACTGGCCACCATTGGGGCATGGCTGGCCACCGCAGACACCGCAGAGTGCATTGTCCATCCCACAGTCCCGGCGATATACAACCCCCTCAATGTCAATGCTGGGATCCACTGTGGGCATTCCAGGCACGCCCAGTGCATGCCTGTTTGTGGGCCTGCAGACCCCTGTGAGGACACGGTCTCATTCCTGCAGTAACACCCCTGGGGGACTGTCGCAGACACCCACTGTGGCCGTCACGCAGCCTGGGTCTGCTGGGTGGCCCCAGTGTGGCCGTCCTCATGTCCACAGCAGCTGTGTGACCGCATGGCAGTCCTGATGTGCCCACCTCCCTGTCTGCAGTCTGCTGCTGCCACCCTGTGTGCACATGGGTGTTGTGTGTGTGCGTGCCATGGATGTAGCATCCATGGACAGTGCAACACACTGGCTGTGTGCGCACCTGCCCGGCCACTGGCCTGTGTGACGTGTGCATGATGATGATGTCAACACAGTGCTGGTTGCACCTGTGCACTGGCACCCTGCATCTGATCCACGCCTGGAGCTACCGTCCGGGTGCGTGCCTGCGGGTGCCAGTGTGTGTGTGTGTGTGTGTGTGTGTGTGTGTGTTGGTGTGTGCAGGTGTGTGGTGGGTGTGGGTGGGATGTGCAGTGCTGCACATTGCTGCATGTTGCCGTGTGGTCGGCCTCACGCCCAGCTAAGCCCCCCGCCCAGCTGTTGTTGGCACAGTGCATGCCCACACATGCCTGTGTGCTGTGCCACTGTTGCCTTCCCGTACATGGGGGCTTGGCCACCTACCTGCATGCACCATAGTGCTCCTCCGCTGTTGTGTCCTGGTGCTGGTGGGCCATCCTGGTCAGCCGGGGTTCCCTTCACCCGGGGGCTGCCCACCGCCACATGGCCCGGCGTCCGCATCATCCCCACTGCTGTTCCCCTCTTCGACCTCAGCTGCTATCCCACAGTCAGTGGCCATGTTGTGTAGTATACAGCAGGCCAGGAATATGCCGCAGGCCTTTGAAGAGCTGTACTGTAGGGCACCACCAGACCTCTCCAGGCAACGGAATCATGCCTTCAGCAGCCCAAACACACGCTTCAATACTGTACCGCTCCTCTGCAGGGGTCAACAGGCACTGGTAGGGGGTGAGCAGCTAAGGATGGAGTGTGCATCCACTGTTACCTGTGTGGAGAGAGAGATACAGTTAGCCTGGTGGACTGTTTCGATGTGCCACCCATCCTTCCCAGCCCCACCCTGTGGCGCCCCTGCCCTGGCATTCCCCCAATGCCCTGTTGTGCGCAGCTGCCCATGGTCTCAGCATACTCACCCACTAGGTGGCCAGTGGGGATGTCCCCACTCTCAAACCTGTGGCACAGTGCCAAGCTGTGCCAGATGAAGGAATCACGTGCTCCCCCCCAGGGTGTGTGACATCACACACCACCTGGCAGTTGATACTGGGGTAGCCCTTTCTGTGCATGTAGGCTACCCCCTCCAGGACAGGTGGCAAGCGGATGCCAACATGGGTGCAGTCGATGGCCCCTAGCATGCCAGGCATATGTGCTACCCTGTGGAACTCCTGCATGTTCACTGTATGCTCTACCTGTGTGCTGGGGAAGTGGATGTATTCCACAGCGTGTGGCAGCAGTGCATTGAGGAATTGTGTGAGGAGCCATGATGCGGCCGACTGGGTTATGCCTGTGGTGTCTCCTTTTGGTCTCTGGAAGGTGCCCGTGGTGAGCAGGCACATGACGGCTGTTACTTTCATCTCCACCGTCAGGGCATGGCTCCGTCTAGTGGGTGCCTGCATCTCCTCACTGCACAGCTCATAGAGCTGCCTCAGAAGCACCCAGTTCAGGTGATACCAGCCCACTATCTCTGTATCAGTGTGGTTTTCGAAGGTGGTGTGGGCATAGTACCTCCTGTTCCAGGTGTACCACCGATGGGCCCTTCCACAGCCGTGCTCTCCACACCCCTCATTACAGCCTCCATCTGGAAGGTGGCACTGGCCAATGCTCCTGATGTCCTGTCACCCCTGGGTGACTGATTCCACTGGCCCTCCCAGCTGTGTGCTACTGTGTGGCCTGCTCCGCAGGGCCCACACCTGTGTACCCTGCCCCCGGCTGGTGGCCTGTCGGCTGTGGCATCTACCACCCACCCCTGTGGGTTCCTGTGCTGCTCCTCCTGTGCCTGGTGCCACAGGCACACACACACACACACCGTGGCCTCCCTACCTGTCTCACTCACACACATGCACACACTCACTCTCTCACTCAGGGTCACACCCTCACTGCCTCTGTCCCTCTCTTTGACCCCTACAGTGTTTCTGACTGGCCTCTCTGTCTCCCTCTCTCCTGCTCCCCCTCTGGTGCAGGTGTCCTTCTCCTACTCGCTCCCTGTTTTATAGGTTCAAGTGTGCTCTGCGCAACTGCCATTTGCTCCACGCTTGCGCCATTCATCTGGTGTTGAATATCACACTGTGCCGAATATTCATGGCTATGCCCCCTGCACTTGCACATGCATATATTCCCATTGTGCATTGGTGCATGGCCACTTGCGCTGCGCAGTTGCTGCTGCTGAATATCGCTCTCCGGCGCATGTTCACAGTTGCACAGGTGCAGCACTGTTGCGCAGTGTGCAACTGCTTTGAATATCCCACCCATTGTCTCTTATTAGGCTCCTGTGTTAATCAAATATTTTTGGAAATCTGCATGTATTAGCTAAACCTGAATCTGGATAAAACTAAAATAGTTATTTTTGATAATAATAAAACAACATAATTTCTACAAAGGAAATAGGGTGGAAATTGTGAAAGATTACATCTGTTTAGGTGTAACTTTTACAAGTAATGGAAAATAGACAAAACAGTTCACATCACAATCAAATTAAGTTAGAGAAAACTCAACAGCTCTACTGAATTTCAATTACAGATGTGGAGGGAAAATGGTCATTCCTACTCTTACAGCTATAGAAGCTAAACTCCAGCTCACGGCTTTATATGGTGATGAAATTTGGGGATATTATGCAATGGTATCCCATCAATGGAGCAATACAATGAGGGTGATGGAATGAGGGCATGGCAACCAGGTCACCTGTCACAGTGGCGAATTGTTTGTCGACATGCCCTGCAGGAAGAGTGCCGCACAAGTGTTGCACCCCCTCCCTGATACACCTCCGCCATGGTGGTGATTATTGTAATTTTCATGGGGTGCGAGGGGTGAAGCTGGCATTTGCTATGGTGTATTAGGTGTGATGGGGGTCAGGTGGCATAATTGCCATTGGCATTGTGCTGTCGCCCTTCTACATGTCTCACCAACGTGGGTAAACCTTATGCACCTAAATCTATGCAACAGCCATTTTCTGATTTCTATCAGGCCTTACTTAGAGGTCCAAGGTCCCTACCTGGGCATCTTGTTAGAATGGAGCTATGGGCAAGCTCTGATGACATAAATAAAACATAAGAAAGAATTACTCACCGTAGTAATCTTGTTTCTTCCAAGGTGTCCTTTAGCATCAGTAACAATATGCAGTAAGCTGACTAGGTTGAGCTGTCTTGGAGGTGGAGTTTATGCTAATGAATAAATGAATTAGTCAATCAGAAGAGAACCTGAGGGTGTGCTGAGTGGAGCCTGCCCAGAGGGCACCTGAATTTTTTCAAAGCTGGAATGGGAAAATGCCCATGTTAAGTGTGAACCAACAGGATTTAAAAATCATGCAACAGCATGAACAAAGAACAATGAAAAACATGTAAACTTTGCTTTAAATGCTATTCAAAAGTTGAGAAACAAATTGGGCAATAATGAGGAAGCAGGGTCCTCTTCAGTCAGGCTTCTTGGGGGTAGGAAGGGTAGAAGCTTACTAATGCTAAAAGACACCTTTGGAAGAAATAAGATTATGATGGTGAGTAATTTTTTCTTCTCACCCCATGGGTTCTTTAGCATCAGTAATAATATGTAGACTATAAAGCAGTGTAGCTGGAAGGCGGGTACAGAACCTACTTAGGGAAGTGGCTCTGCAGGACCGCCCTGCCAAATTTGGCATCAGATCTGGACTGTACATTCAAGCAATAATGTTTTGTTAATGTGTGTACAGTCTTCCAAGTGACTGCTTTGCAGACATCAATCAAAGAAATATCCCTTGCAGCTGCCACTGTGGCAGCAGTGCCCCTGATAGAATGTGCCCTGAGGCCTTCAGGGGGCTGTTTACCAGCCTTGTCATAACAAAAACGAATACAGGAGACTATCCAGCAAGAAGCAGTCCTCTTAGTGGTTGGCTTTCCTCTACCTACCTCCCCATAGATGAAGAAGAGCTGGGTCGTGGAACCTTTAAACTGTTTGGTGTGTTCCAGATAGTAAGAGATGGCTTTTTTCACATCCAAGCTTTGGAGTCTTTGTTCTCCAGGAGTGGATTTTTCAGCAAAGAACACAGGAAGGGTAATGGTCTGGTTAAGGTGAAATTCAGACACCACCTTAAGTAGGAATTTCCTATTAGTTCTGAGCTCTACCTTATCCCTGTGAGGGATTAAGTAGTTAGGCTCAGTACATAGTGCCTGCAGCTCTAAGATTCTTCTTGCAGAGGTGATGGTGACTAGGAAGACTGTTTTCCAGGTAACATACTTTTAGTGTGCCATAGCTATGGGCTCAAAAGGTGGCTCCATGGGTTTGGCAATGCACAGATTAAGGCTCCAAGGGAGAACAGATTCCCTAATTGGGGGCTGAAGGTGGAGTAAGCCTTTGAAAAACCTTTTGAAAACAGGCAATTAAATGATTGACTTGTCCTTACCTATGGAAAGATAAGCAGAAATTGCAGCTAGGTGAAGTTTTAAAGATGAGGCCTTTAGACCTGAGGTCTATAAATGGACTAAATAGTCCAAAAGACTGGGCACTGAGGCTTTGAAAGGATTTTTATGTTTCCCCTTGCACCAGAGAGAAAATCTTTTCCATTTAGCTGCGTAAGTTTTCTTGGTACTGTGCTTTTTGGACATCCTTGGGATTTTAAGATCGTGTTCAGAATACTGAATATCTAGATACTCTAAGTCCTCAAGAGCCAAGCCTTGAGGTGAAGGGATTGCAGATTTGGATAAGTCACTCTTAGCTGTGGTAGAGTCAGGAGTGACTGACTGATGGGAAGTCGAATAGGCTTGCTGTGCAGCAGGGCTACCACGAGAGGGAACCAAGGTTGCCTTGGCCACTCCGGTGCCACCAGGATCATCACTGCTGACTTTACTCTCAGTTTCAGCAACACTCTGCCAATCAGAGGAAATGGAAGGAAGGCATAAAGAAACTTGCCTGTCCAATCCAGAGTTAAATCATCTGCTGGGATAGTCCCTATTGTGGGGTGCCTGCAAGCAGTACAGAGAAAGTTGATGGTTGAGGTGAGAGGCAAACAGATCTATTTCTAGTGTACCCCACCTCCTGAAAACTGTGGCAAGGACCTGTTTGTTCAGAGTTTACTCATTGTGCCCTTGGCTGATGCAACTCAGGGCATCCGCTAGGGTTGTGTCCTTGCCTGGAAGCTGTATAGCTGAGAGGCTCACATCGAGAGAATAAGCCAGAGACCAAATTCTCATTGCATCTGTGCAAAGCACCGAGGATCTTGTGCCACCCTGCTTGTTTATATGGAACACGGCAGTGGTGTTGTCTGTCCTGATTTGCACTGATTGGCCTTTTACCTGAGAGGAAAAGGATGTTAGGGCAAGGTAGATGGCTCTGAGCTCTAGCAGGTTGATGTGGCTTACGGAGTCATTGGGAGACCAAGTGCCACTTACAGAGCGATTGCCCAGATGAGCTCCCCACCCCAAGAGGGCGGCTTCTGTAGTAATGATTTTTGTGGGTGTAGAAAGCTGGAAGGGAATGCCTACTGATAGGTTGGCTTTGTCCTTCCACCAGTCCAGAGCTTGGAGTAGTGTTTTGGTGACTGGAACCAGCTTGGACAGAGAATGCCTTATTTGGGACCAGTGAGTCTGCTGGTGGTATTGTATGTCCCTCATCTGAAATCTGTTACCTGGGACAGCAGCTGTCATAGAGGCCATGTGTCCCAGGAGCCTTAGAAAATGTCTGGCCGGCCTGGACTGGTTCAGGACAAACAAGTTTACCGCTGACAGGAAATTTTGGATCCTGTCTGATGGAAGCAAAGCTTTGCTCTGCTGTGTATCCAACTGTGCTCCTATAAAGGTAAGGAACTGAGTTGGATTTAAGTGGGATTTATTTTCATTGATTAGGAACCCCAGAGACTGTTGAGTTTTTTTGTGTGAGAGTCTCTGTGACTTGCAGAGGGATGTTTCCCAGCAGAAGCCAGTCATCCAGGTATGGATAGACTGCTATGCCCTGTTTCCTTAGGTAAACTGCCACAACAGCTAGGTACCTGGTGAATACCCTTGGAGCCGACGTCAGGCCGAAAGGCATGGCTGCAAACTGGCAGTGTCCTGATGGCAGTCTGAATCTCAGAAACATTCTGTGGGACTGCCTTACTGGAATATGGAAATAGGCATCCTTTAGATCTGGGGAGGCTAGCCAGTCTCCCTGTTGCAAAGAATGAATCACCATTTTGAGAGTGATCATTTTGAATTTTGATTTCAGTAAGTGTCCGTTTAAGTACCTGAGGTTGAGAATAGGTGACCACTCCCCATTCTTCGTTTCTGTGAGGAAGTATCTGGAGTAGAGGCCCATTCCCATCTAGGAAGAGGGTACCCTCTCCACTACTTTTGATGATAGCAAATTCTTTACCTCAAATTCCAACAGAAGGGTTTCTGTTGGAGTTAGGGGTTTTGACAGTAAGGGACCCCTGAGAGTTGGAAACTTTTTGAACTGAAGGGATAGGCCCTTTTCTACTACCTCAAGGACCCACTTGTCTGAAGTAATGTGGTTCCAGGATTGGAGTCGAAAATGGAATTATTCTCACTGGGGAAGTCCATAGCTTTGGACTGGGTATCCTGCATCAAATTTATAGTTCTTAACCATGCCACATGCCTTAAAGAGCCCCTGACACTGTTGTGACAACTTTGAGAAAATGTAATGTTTAGCACAAGTGAGCTTATATTTGAATATTGTTTCTGTAGTTCTCATTCTTCTTTATTACTAAGGACAGTTGCATGTAAACAGGGTCACTGCCCTATCTGTTCTGGCTGCTTGCCTACATATGACATCACAATTTTGTTTATGACATCACAGTCTGTTGCTGTGGGGATAATTACGATGCCATAAATGGGGGATTATTTTATTTATATATTTTTTTTATTTAAAAGTTGGTAACCGGGAAAAGCACCATGACCAGAAGCTCGTTTCCAGGTGCCACCCAGATTATGATGTCATATGTAGTATAGCAGAAAGAGCAGATAAAGTCTAAGGGACAGTACGCCTCTTTCATACAGCTGTCCTCAGTAATAAAGAAAAAAGGTAAATAATTGTAGAAAATACATGAAATATGAACTGAACTGTCTAAATCTTGCATTTTTTCCAAGTTTTTCTAATGGTGTCAGGGGCTCTTTAATGAAATGACTTGGGCCACGACACTGGTAGCCGCATCATTATTGTCCACATCCATGTGGAACTGGTACTTAGTGGCTTCTAGCCCAGTTTTCACAGTTTCAGCAATGTCCTGTACCATCTTGTCTGATTTCTGGTTTAAGATGGCCCAAACAGAATTCTACAAGGCCTTCTGGTACTTGGTAGAGTATGACAAGTAAGTAGATAGGCACAAAAGTAAAGATGCTGTGGTGTAAGATTTTTTGCCATAAAGTCTAGTCTGCTGGACTCTCAGGAGGCTGAGAGCATAGTAGGACTTTAGCCTTATCACATGCTGCCACCTGCACCACTCCTTCATGGCTAGGGTGAACACAGAGAAAGTTAGCATCATTCACAGCTAGTTGATACTTTCTGTCAATCTTTTTGTCTACTCCAGTCAAAGAAGTAGGAGTCTGAAGTAGCTTCATGGTAGTTCTCCATAGTGATTTGTAAGTGGGTAACACTATCTTTTTTTGAGGTGAAAGACCCATTATTTCCCTGTAGTCTTCATCCTCTTCCTCATTCTCTGTGGTCTCCTGTGTAGGGAGATCCAGAGTGTCTACCATGTGCTACAAAAAGGTTACCAGGCAAAAAAAGTCCTCTTGGCCATTCGGTGAGGTACCAAACCCCTGGTCTGGAAAAACATCTGGTTCTAGGGGATGACCCTGTGACTCACCATCATCATCATCCCTATCTCCCATGTCATAGTAATAATCTGGGCCAAAAGATGGAACAAAAGTGCTATGGTGCACAGGAGTAGGAGGGGCAGAAAACATATTGCCCATGCTCTATGGTTTGGTAAGAGTGCCAAGCCTTAGCCATTTCTTCAACGGGGGTAAGTCTTTTTCCCAGTTAGAGACCTTCTCCTTTTCTTGAAGTGACTGACTTTCTTTATGCTTTTGTGCCACTGGAGTCTCCCCTTGTGTTGACGAGGGAGGGGCAGTGGTATGCTTTTCTTTAAATTTCTTTTTTGCAGGTACTTCATCAGTGACCTGTTCCCCTTGTCTCTTTTTTGACTGGTCACCATTTTTATTGTTACTGTGTTTATCAGACTTATTCTCAGAGGAGTCCCTGGAGGATGTATCTTTAGTTTTAACTTGAGAAGAGGACTCCTCTTCAGTATTTCTGGCAGAGGGTGGAAACAGACTGAGAAGCCATGATTTCCAGTCTCTTGGCTCTCTTTCTCAAGGTTTTTGGACAAAGTTTAGAGCAAAGTACACAGAAATGATCTGGACCCAAACACTGTATACACAAGTTGTGGTTGCCTGCTTTAGCCACAATGTTTTGACACTTTAAACAATTTTTAAAACCTGTAGGTCCAGTTCTTTTTTGGGGTCTTTCTGTCATGCCAAACTGTCCAAAGTGACAGAAAGAATGGTTCCCAAATAAGGATGTAAGCCCCCTCTCTTTGGAGGGACTTATGCTCCCACTAGGGACTTCCTTCCACCTCCTACCCTCCCCCCCAGAGCTTAGGGATTTATTAGTGCTCTGAGGGTAATCCCTGCTGCTGGACACCTGAAGGTGGAAAGGCTTTATGTCTGAGGCTGGAGGGGGCAGCTGGAGGAGCAGAAGCAGGCAAGGAAGGAGCTCAATGGTCTGGGTTGGGCCTGTGGGGAACCCCCCCCAAAAGTCAGTAGTTAGGGACAGCCTCTTCAGTGATGTGGTATTGAGGAGCAAGGATGGAAGCTCTGAGGGAGGCCAGCTAGCCTGAACTGCGTCATCAGGATGGGGGAGGCCTGGTTAGCAGGCAGATGTCAGGGTAGGTAGGAGCCCAATTTTAATCCTGTGCAGGTGTTGCTTAGGCTGCCAGGGCTGTGGGGACTATGGCAGGGTTCCCACAGAGATGGGGCCATCAGCAGAGGACCCCTCCTGCACCTGGTGTAGCAGGGCAATCCAGGTGTGGAGAGGGCCAGGAGTGTCCTTCACCCACAAAAAAGGGGCCTGCATGGAGGGGCAGGTCCCATGGTGCCAGCATTCTAAGGGCCGAGTGGGCCACAGGTCTTTTGACAGGCCTTGGAGGGCAGCTCTTGACTGGAGCTTAGTTCAAGCCCAGGATGTGTTGGCAGAGACATGAAGAGGAGGCTGGGTCCATCTCTGGATGGTCATCTGGGGCACCGTAGAGTAAGAGGATGCCTGGGGGGCCCAGAGAGGAGTTCCGAGCTGTTTGGAGGGCCTTGGCGGTGGCAGTGCCCAGTTCTCTCTTGTGACAAGACAGCTTGGGGGTGCAGCTTGGGCATTGGGGTAGGGCCTGTGTAATGGCCCCAGCAATAGTGAGAGCAGGAGATTGAGGACTAAAGGAGTGACAGAACCGGTGTGGGGGTTGTTTGGGACACCAGGGTTCAGGCTCAAACTAGAGGAAAGAAAACAAGGGTTATAGGGCCTGGGTCAAAAAAGAAAAATACTGGGACCCAGTGGCGTCATGCCCATAGGGCCCAAGGGGGCATGTGCCCCCTCAATATTGTTGTGAAGGCTATTAAAACAAAATGTATTTGGTATTTTATTTTTTTATTGTCCTACTGGCCAAAAAAAAAATGGTGTATATTCAACGTCTTTTTGGTAGGGGTGGAGGTGGGGTTTCCGAATCGATTGGTGTAAGGTGTGGGAAGACTAGGAGCCACCGTTTAAAAAAAAAAAGGTACTTGCTTCCACTGGGCTGGCTACTGGCTTCGGGGCTTAGCTGATGAGCGCCTGTGAAAACAAAGAGAGAGAGAGAGAGACAGACAGCAGCAGACAGTTGATTGGTGCAGGTGGTAACTGCCAGCCAGCAGCCAATCACAGCCGAGGTGCAAAGAAATAGTTCACATGGCAAATTGGTTCTCATTCATCATCATCGCCATTCAGTTGAGCACCCCACCATTCTCTGACTTGACAGTCGGGCATTCTGTTGTAGTCGAGACGAGTGAGAGAACGGAGATCGCAGTTGGTCGACGTGTTCCTCCAGAGCAGACCACAAGAAGACTGAAGTTCCTGGCTGCTTCCTAGTTTAAGAAAGGTCAGTACCTCACTCAGGGGATGGAATCAAGGCTAGGAAGCAGTTTTTTGACACCCAGCATTGCCATGTTGTGCAAACCCATCCCCAGGCCCACCTCCCAGTATCAGAGCAGGCTAGGTACTGTACTGATCTACTCAACCAGGCCAAGTGTAGCCCATCGTAGCACTCACCTAAGTTCAGGCTCTGTCACTCACTCACACACCCCGCTTTGCTTAGTTAGTTTCAATCTTTCCTCAGTTTCCTGATTTATTATTCTATTTGAAAGGAGGTTATATTGGCTGTCAGTATAATCTCCTTTCAAATAGAATAATAAAATCATTGACTGTATCGCTCGCTCGCTATTGCGGCACAGCTCTCCCCTGTCGATGAGTCCGACCGAGTGGGGGTGCAGACTAGAGGCATAAATCACAGGGCTTCACCTTCTGAGCAGTAGTAACCTGTCCTGAGTGAACCAGGTGAGAGGGAGAAAAAGGGAGGGAGCGGGAGAAACAAAACCGAGGTGGTGGTGTGGTAGTAGCTCGAGACAGATCTTATAGTAGGCTTTGCTAAACTGCAGAAGTCTTTTCCCTTGAGTTTTCTCCACATAGAAAGAGGTGCTGTAATGAAAGGCCCCGTTCACACTAGGGCATTTGAAATGGTTCTGAGCGCTTGAACCATTTCAAATGCGTGCTGGCTCGGATCGCATTCGTACATACCTCTGTTGTAGCTCGCAATTTTGGAAGCGTGCTCAAACTCTGATGAGACCAGGGCTTGAGCACGCTTCCAGAAATCCGTTTCAAAAGTGAAGTGAGCTATTCACAATGTGAACGGACAGGGTCACATCCCTTCGTGCTTGTTTGTCCTCCCACCTCTCAATCGCGCAAAGCATCATGGTAAGCAGCTGTGCAAGTGCTCCTGAATCCGAATAGATGGAGAAATGGATTAACAGTTAGTAAGAACGCTCTAGCATGCATCAGCTGAAACAGGTCAATGAAGTGGACTACAGAGTGAACCCTGCAGCACGATAAGCTGTAATCCATTTTCAAAAACAGATTGCTGAAGCGTACTGTAGTGCGAACTGGGCCTAATAGTAGCACCTTGCTGTTGCTGATGTGCCATGTTGCTGCTGTTCTTTTTTATCACTAGAGCTTATAATATTTTCAACAAACTGCTTTCCCAGGTGCCACTTTCAACTGAAGTTTTATGTTCCAAAAAGAGAGAGAGGGTGAGAGACCTTGCAGATGTAACACAGACAACTAACACTAAAGTTGAGCACTGACTGTAGCATCCGTTAATTCATAGTAGTTTGCTACAGTACACTACTGTTGGCTTTTTGCAATGATAACTATTGTATTTCACTGCCACACCCGTTTTAATTCCTGGGATTTTGGGAAAGATGCCTATTGCAGGTTACATATTTTGTAGTACATCACTGAAATGACAGCAGTCTAGGCTCCAGAAATGTAACCCTCAATGCTGCACTTGCAGCCAAACTTTTAATGCAGTTATGAAGGCTTTATGTGCTTATTACAATAGTTCATGGATATCACTTTCTTGAGCAGTGTAAGCCGATGAGCTGTTGGCTAAGGTGCTCTCCCTGCTTACTGGCTGCATTTTTTTCAGCTGTGTGTTGTGTGTTGTGTGTATAACAGACGTAAGTTTGTGTTGTGCCAGAGGGCTGGTGCTGAAAGAGTTATCAAGTGCCCATGATGTTGTCTTTCATAATTTCAGTGGTTGTCTATCCCAAGGCACTCTGCTGACACTAAGAGAGACCTTGCTGTATCAGTATATACCATTTAGAATTGCTTGCAATTTACCCATTTAAAAAGGAGCCTTGTCATTCTGGCAGGCACAGGAAAATTTAGTCCGTGACATTTACTTGTTTACTTGTTTTTCTGCTCTTTTATGGTGCTTTGCACCTTTTATTTAATATACTATTTGAGTGTGTGTATGTGTTTATGGGCAGACACAGGACTGGTTGCTAAGGCAACTAATTAAGGACCAGAGCTCCTACTTATTTGCTTCCACCCGCTATTTACGTCATTACGTCAGCTCTGCAGTGAGCAGGGCGAGCGCGCTTCTGCATCGCCAAGACGACGCAGCATGCTGCTATCGCATGCTTTTATGTTTAGCGTGGTAGCGTGGAAGTTCTGGAAGGTGTAACGCTGAGGACCTTTTTGACAAAAGGGTATAATTAAGTGTAGTAAACTTACTTACAGCGATTTCATGTGATTGCTCAGTACATCAGTAGTATTGCCTTTTTAGTCTATTGGACCACAAGTTTGTTTATAATTCTAAGGCTGTTGCTTTTTTAATCCAAGGTTTGGATTTGAAGTTTTGCCTATAAGAACTGAATATTGTTGTGTAAATTTCTTTATTTGGATTTTCAATTTAGAGTGTAGCTATGGTAGATTGTAGTGATTGTATAATTATAATACCACTGGTTCCACTGGTATAAAATGCTCAGTTTGCAATATGTATACATTACAGATGGGTGAGCTAATTTCTCAACCCTATACCTGTAGCAAATACCTAGAAATTATTGATTTACACCATATGATCGAGTTATTTAATTCACAACTAATTACACTTGAAAATAGTCAAACTGATATGCAAAACCGCTTTAAAACAAATACTTTATTATTAAATCTTGAAACTAGTAAATGCCATGAAGGTTTTATTGATGTTACACCAAGCACCTCCCAGTCCCCTGTGATCCCTATTTCAACAGCTATCAATCATCTCCAGCAAAATAAGGAGGGTATTAGAAAAAAGAGCTAGGGAAGACGATGGTTTGATTGATTACAATCAAGATACTGATGATAGTTGTTTTTTTTCCCAAACCACTAGAGTAGCAAAAAAAGGGCCGAAAGGCACAACACTTCAGTATCGAGCATTTCAACAGATTTGACCCACTATCTTCTCCTGTCTCAAAGGTTAAAGATGTGACTCCATATAATTTTAATGGGTTAATTGATAGCAGTATTTTGACTCTACCATCAGTTAACAACCTGCAAACTAATGATATTCCACTTGTTGATTTGTCCACTGAACTTACATTTCCACCTACATGTGATATACACAGTGTGTCTAATACTCCCTTGCCACAACAAATTTATGTATTGGGTGACTCATTGATTAAACACCTGGATAGGACGATCTGCAACCCCGGTAAAGTTAATAGAACTTGTTCAAGTTTTAGTGGCTGCAAAATATCTGATCTTACACTCATGTTACCTGAGATTATGAAGGACTGTGGTAACAGTCCTTTAGTACTGATACATGTAGGTGCTAATAACATCTTAGAGACTCTGTTCAGTCTATCAAAGAAGATTTTGTAGCCTTATCAAACATCCTAGTGGACATGGGTTGCAAGATTTGTGTATCAGAAATTTTACCTATCCCACATTTTTCTTCATTTCAAAATCATAAGATTAAAGTTGTAAATGAATGGTTAAGAAAATGGTGTTTAAACCAAGACTTGACTTGCCTAACACATTGGGAGGAATTTGATTACCACCCAGAACTGTTCAGTTTTGATGGGTTACACTTAAGCAGACGGGGTAACGCTGTTTTTGGAAAACAAATTCTGACATCCATTCACCATCTTTTAAACTAAAATTCAGGGGTGAGAAGTTGGATAGACCGCCATCTCTAAAATCTCCAGTAAGCAGTTTTGTGAAATGCAATATAATACATTTCTTATACTTTAATGCTAGGTGTTTAACTCAAAAACTGGATGAATTAAAATGTCAGATTAATAAAGGTGATGTTGATATTATTTCAATCAGTGAAACTTGGGGAGATGATAAAACATCATGGGATCCAACTATGCCAGGATTTACTTCTTACACTTTTAATAGACCAAATAGGAAAAGGGGTGGAGTGGCATTATTTATTAAGAACCAACTTAATTCTATCGATGTAACAAAGTATATTAAAAATCATGATGTACAAACTGAGACTATCTGGATTAAGATAAATTTCTCCACATCTGAGGCCCTTGTATTGGGTTCCTGTTATCATCCCCCGAATTCATCAATAGACATATTAGATGCAATTTTATCAGAATTTGAACAGGCTAAATCATTAGGCAAAATTGTAGTCACAGGAGACTTTAACATTGGTTCGATTGATTGGCATAATTTAAGTGCAACTACCAGCAAACGCAACAAGTTATTATATACATGAACCCAGTTGGGACTTCGGCAAAATGTACTTTGCCCAACAAGAGGTAAAATGATATTAGATTTGGTTCTTTGTGACGATGACCTTGAGTTAGAAAATGTGTTAGTCAACGAGCCTATAGGGAACAGTGATCACAACACTATTACATTTAATATTGTACAAACTTATGTATACAATTCCAACAGTACTAAAATTTATTTGTACGATAAAGCTGACTTAGGTACTATGAAACAGATTATGGGAAATATTAATTGGGACATTTTATCATCTGACTTTATTCCGGAACAGTACTGGGAATATTTTAAGCATACCATCTTTCAACTTAAAGAACAATATATTCCATCCAAAATAAAAAATTAGACTAATATTAAAGCTCCCAAATGGATGAATCAATCTATTAAAAAATGTATTACACAAAAACATAAGAAATATGTTAAACAGCTAAAAACTAAAAATCCTTCCAGTTGGATTTCTTATAAACATATACAAAGAAAATAAAAAGAATGATCAGGAAGGCCAAATCTACTTGGGAACTAAATCTAGCATCTAGCGCCAATAAATCTAACAGTAAACAATTTTATTCTTATATTAACTCTTTACAGAAACCAACATGTCAAGTAGGTCCATTATTGGAGTGTGAGACTTTGATATATGAGCCAAAAAAAATGGCCGAACTGTTTAATAAAAAATTTTGTAAAAATTTCACTGGTTCTTCAGTCTCAAATAATGATTATGCTTTACTAGATACTGCCAATGTTTCACCAGTGAAATTTTCGCTGGACTCTATCAGAGATAAATTATTAAAACTTAAATGAGAATTTAGTCCTGGTCCAGACAATATAGCTGGACATTTATGATTTTTATTAGCAGATGTAATTATAGTTCCTTTAAAATTGATGTTTGAATATTTTTTGGCCACCAATTGTGTTCCCCTGGACTGGAAAGAAGCTTATGTAATCCCTATTTACAAAAAGGGCCAAAAAAACAACTGGGAAAACTATCGGCCTATAAGTTTAACTTCTTCTACTTGTAAATTATTAGAGAGTTTAATTAAAGATGTACTATCCCCAGTCCTGGACTGTCATGATGTAGAACAACATGGCTTCAAAAAAAGGCAGAAGTTGTCTGACAAATTTAATATGTTTTTACGAACAAATCAAGTTCTTTACTAGACAAAAACGTACCATGTGATATTATTTACATTGATTTTAGTAAGGCTTTTGACATCATGCCTCATTGGGCCTTAACTTCTAAACTTCATAAACTAAATATAAACTGGTTTCTAGTTAATTGGATAATCAATTGGCTTTACAATCGCTCTCAGCAAGTAATTATTCATGGAAGTACTTCAGCCAGGGATATGGTGACTAGCAGGATGCCACAGGGTTCAGTATTGGGCCCATGCCTGTTTCAAGCATTTATTGCTGACCTTACTTCGGGTTGCTCATCTTTCACTATAAAATATGCTGATGATGTTAAAATAGGTGGTCCATGTGCCTCTGACTATCAGATTGATGCCATTCAACAGGATCTAGACCACATTACAACATGGGTCAAGAAGTGGGGTATGACTTTAAATATCTCCAAATGCAAAGTTATGCATTTGGGCCTTAGAAATTACAATGTCCCTATTATTTGGATGGCATATTACTTGAGACTACATCTGATGAAAGAGATTTGGGAATTAATATCTCAGATAACTTCTCTTATAAAAATCATGTACATAATATCATTAACAAATCCGTAAAGTGGTATGGTCTATATTACGGAATATAAGATCTAGAAAACAGGATGTACTGTTACCTCTATATAGAGCATATGTAAGACCACATTTGGAATATGCTTCACAGCTTTGGAATCCATATAAAAACAGAATGCCTGTTATTGGAAGAGTTCAGAGAAAGTTCACTAAAAAGTATCTGGGCTTTTGATGTTCCTTATGAGAATAGACTTGCTATTTTAAATCTTATGCCCTTATCTACACGTCCGCTCTGTATGCAATTATGTTATTGTATAATATTATTCAAGACCCTTATTTATTGTCTGAATTGGTCTGGAATTTAAAAACTGTGGTCACAATATCAGAGGACATCCCTTACAATTAGTTAGAAAACCCTTTGTTAGGTCAAGTCGTAAATATTTTTTTACCATTAGAGTTGTTGGTCCATGGAATAGGCTACCACTAAATGTTATTATTAGTGAAACTAAAAGTATTTTTAAATACAGATTGGATGGTCTTATTTGTAAAGGGTATAACCTTTCCTATTATGTTTTGGATTAGTATAAGATCTTCATGGGCTTCTGCCTTCTTGCTCTTGCAATCTACCTTAGTATGAACCTTAGTATTTTCTCTGAAGTTTACATGTCCTCAAACTCAAATGAGTCAAATACATGAAAGCAGAACATACATATTTTACCTTCCCAGGTCATGAGGCCTGAGTTAAGAACTGGTATGCTGCGTTACAAAAATGGGCATCATAAGGAGGCTAGAATGGCAGATCTGGCATCCATCCCTCTTCTCAAGACTAATCAGAAAGTATAAGACTCTGCCCACCCTCTTCTGTCAAAAATGAAAGCAAATTGTGTAACATTCCCAGGGGAATGTGAACTTGTTTGGAGAAATTGTACCAAGAAGCTTAGTGATATTAAAAATATATATTTAATGTCCAGTCAGCATATTTCTAAGTGCTGCAAATATCTGTGAGTTGTATTTTTCAAACTTTTCACATAGAAGCTAGAACATCTGAAATGCTTGGTTTGTGTTTGATCATTCCTCTAACCTATATCAGTACTGTGGAATTTAGTTTGTTGGGGAACAGCTTTCAGGCCTGCTAAAAGTCATCAAAATGCACCACTTGACTTCAGTTTTTCAAAATTTTCCCGGGGGAGCATGCCCCTGGACCCCCTTAAAGAGGTTTGCATTTTGTGCCCCTCCAAAATTTCTGACTGCATGACGCCCCTGCTGGGACCCCTTGAAATTTGGGTCAGGGTCCAGGTGCCAGGTGGGAGAAGCAGCTCACTTCTCCACATCGGAGACAGGGCAGCCGACCAGTGCAAAGGACAGGAGATCAGGAAAATGGTAACCAAAGAGGAAAAAAAAAAGTTTGGCTTACCAGTGCCAGTGAGAAAGGAGCCTGATGATTCTTCAGAAATGAAAGCTACACTTGGGTAAGTCAACTAAGCATCCAGAAAATGAAAACAGCCTTGCTTGTACTGCCTGTATGCCATCTTGTGTCTGCTCGAGAGTTCCAGCTGGGTGAGACTGTACAAAGTTTTAATATCCGCATGAAGCTGCTTTACTTTCTTGTAGTAAGATGGTACTACCCCTGTGCCCCTGGAATCATTTGGGGCACTGGTGAATATAATAAAGAGCTGTTTGGGAAGAAACTGAGTACTGATCTTTTTTATATTTAAGTTAAAAGGGGGGTTAAATGAAATATGAACATACGAACATATGACATTTGCCAGCAGATAAAGACCTAGTGGTTCATCAAGTCTGCTCGAATGTGCAGCTAGCACCCATTATTCTACAGCTGTCCTTCCCTCCTACACTTTCCCCCCTTGACCCTTCCCTTGCCCTGTCCTAGTCCCTTTTGAAGCAGTGCATTGTTCTACTGGATACCACTTCTGCCAGTAATGCATTCCACCCAGCTACCACCCTCTCTGTAAAAAAGTGTCTCCTCATCTCCCTCCTGAACCTTCCTCCCTCCCTCCAGTCTCATATCATGGCCCCGGGTGTCCCTCCTCTCCCTTACTTTGAACAACCCCTCCGTACCTGTCTTATTTATTCCTTTCATGTACTTGAAGGTTTCAATCATATCCTCCCTGTCCCTCCTCTCTTCCAGAGAGTACATGTTCAACTCCCTCAGCCTCCTCTCATATGATAAGTCCCCCAGCCCCTTGATCATCTTTGTCACCCTGCGCTGCACCCCCTCTAGTAACTAAGTGTCCCTCTTCAGATACGAGCACCAGTACTGCACGCAGTACTCCAGGTGTGGTCTAATGATCTATACAGTGGCAGAATCACCTCCCCACCTCCTCGAGGATATACCCCTTGCAATGCAACCCAGCATTTTCTTGGCCTTTGCAGCTGCCTTCCTACATTGTTCTGAGTTGTTCATTGATCCCATAATGAGCACCCCCAGATCCTTCTCCTCCTCTGTCTCAGCTACCTGCACTCCACCCAGCTGGTAACTTCTTGGGTTTTTCACCCCAAAATGCAGCACTTTGCACTTTTTGGCATTGAACCCCAGTTGCCAGGTGTCTGACCAGGTTTCCAGCTTTGCCAGATCATCCTGCAACCCCTGCCATCCCCCTAGGTCATCCACCACCCTTCCCATCTTGGTGTTGTCAGCAAACAGACTGATCTTGCTCTTTATGCCCAATAATATGTCTGCAATGAACATTCCAAACAACACTGGTCCCAACACCTAGCCTTGTTGAACACCACTCATCACTACCCTTGAGGGTGAGAGCTCCCCACCCATCACCCCCTCTGTTGCTTTCCCTGAAGCCAGTTCCATACCCATCTCACCAGTTTTGCACCCGCACCTGTGCTTTCTAACTTACTTCCCAGCCTCCCATGCGGCACTGACTCGAATGTCTTACTGAAGTCCAGGTACAGGACATCCACTGCATGGCCCCCATCCAATTGCCTAGTTACCCAGTCATAGAATTCCACCAGGTTGGTTTGGCAGGATCTGCCACTTATGAAGCCATGCTGTCTGCTGTCCTGTAGTCCTTTGGCCTCCAGGCAGGCCACCAGCCTCTCCTTCAGGATAGTCTCCATCAGCCTACCCACGATGGATGTGAGGCTCACCTGTCTGTAGTTCCCCGGTTCATCCTTGGGGCCATTCTTGTGGACGGGTACCACATGAGCCATCCTCCAATCCTGAGGTACACACCCTGAGTGTAGTGAGGCATTAAATAGGTCTGCCAAAGGTCCCACCAGGACCTCTGCCAGCTCCTTCAGTACCCTGGGGTGGATGCCATCTGGACCTGGCACCTTGTCCACCCTCAGTGCCCTCAAACCCTCCAGAACCCTGCCCTCTGTGATTTCCCCATCCATCACCCCCTCCCCTCTTGGGTATCACCCCCTTCTTCTCCTTAGTAAATACTGAGCAGAAGTAATCGTTTAGTGCTTCTGCTTTATCACCTCCTGCTTCCACCCAACTGCCCCCCCCACCTTCCTAATCCTTACTATATGGTCCTTACAGTTCCTTTTCTCCCTGATGTACCTGAAGAGGTCCATCTCCCCCTTCTAAATGCCCTGCACTAGCCTGAGCTCCATAGACTTCTTGGCTGTCCTTACTGCCCTTGTCACCTCCTTCAATTCCTTCAGGTATTCTTCCCTGTCCTCCCCCCTCCCTCCCAGTGTTTTTTGTACCTCTTAAAGGTAGCTCTTTTCCTCCTTACCATTTCCATGACCTCCTTCCTCACCCAGCTAGGTTTCTTTGCCCTAGCCTTCTTGCTCTGGGCCTTGCTGCAGGTTCTGGTTGCCTCCACTATCCCCAGCTTTATGAGCTGCCACCTCTGGTTAGTGCCCATACTAGGCTGAATTCTGGCCAGATACCCTTTTACCACTTCCCCCATCCTCCCAAAGTTGGCCTTTCTGAAGTTTAGCACCCTTGTGCCGGATTCCATTCCTTCCTTACCCATATCCAACATGAACCATACTGAGTGGTGGTCACTGAAAGGCCCCTTATATTTATTGGTTCCATGAGTTGTAATTTCAGAAGGTGTCCAGCAGTTTGCACTGGGATCATGGGGCTCGAGAGCCCAGGGGAAGCTGAAGGCTGCAGATGGATTGGAGGTCCTGGATCTGGCGGCAAGTGATTTGGAGCAGAGTCAGATTGCAGAGGTAGAAATCGAGAGTGCACTGAGAGCTGAAGCCATCAAGAGGCAACCTATTTTCTTATCTTTTATATGGGGTGCATAGGCTCAGAGTGGTTTCACATTGTTGTGGTCCCTTCTTGTTCCCCTGGACCATCTGCAATTAATTCATGCCCCTAGACAAAGGGAAAGGGTGGACTACAGAGAATTCAAAAGTTAGCGGTCGGATCCCTCTTGGTAAAGAACCACATTATTTACTCACAAACTCAGCAATGACACAAGAAAAAGTAACAACTTCAGCGAAATTTTGTCTGGGGCCAAAATTGAGAGAGAGCACCCTAGAGGCAGTATTGCTTAGTCAGGCAGAAAAAAAATTCTGGTGTCCACTCAGCACACCCTCAAGCTCTCTTCTAATTGACAAATTAATTTATTCATTAGCATAAACTCCACCTCCGAGGCAGCTCAATCTAGCAGTTTACTGCACATTGTTACTGATGCTAATGGAGCACTGGGGTGAGAAGAATTATTGCTGATTGCCTTGTAAATTCAACACCTCTCAGCTGAATCTCGGCCTTCACAATGTCTAAAGGAAAAAAATATAAAATAGCAGCTTCTTCCTCTTCTTCTTCTTCTTCTTCTTCTGCACCATCCATGCAAATAAATGATACAATTGTTATTTTGAAAGATGCGAATATGTTACATTCGTGGATTGATGCCACAAAAGGTATAATAATTTTTGAAACTTATAGATTAAGAATTAAAAAAAATGTTCTTTGGGAAAAATATACTACAACTGACCTGCTGCTAACCTCTAAATGCAAGCAGTGCCCATGGTAAGCTTGTAATAAAACATGTATTGACCATGAGAATTATCTTCCTTACAAATACTCCTAGAGGACAGATGTTAACTCATTTAAAGGTTTGAACTCTTTCCGTCTAAGTGATGAGAACTTAGATACAGTGCAGAACAGACTACAAGAGAAAACCTCTATTGCCACTGTAATAAGGGTTATATGAAAAATATGTAACACCTTTTTGGGAGAGATACTTAAAATTTATGCCAATGTGCTGAATGACTTCTTATAATACTGTCACACTAGGATAAGATCGCAGGACAAAATATATATATATATATATATTATTCTTTAAAGCAATGATTGTTCACAGGAAAAAAAAATATGTGATCAAGGGTTTGCCTAAGGAAGCACCTGCTGCTGCATTATGAAAAGTGTCTGACAACTGGTTGGCTCGATTTTCTATTGTAGATATTTGCACAACCAAATTTTACACAGTTTATACAGTTTGTTTAGGTGGAAGAATGCCATCTGACCCATCGAGTCTACCCCCCCCCACACTTTGTGGGACAATCAGTTATTTATCCAATTTTGTAAATGTTTGTCTAAGTTATTTTTAAACTGATCCATAGTGTTTGAACTGACTATTGATTGTAGCAAAAGAATGATGAATACTGTGTTTTTAAACACTTTGAAGGGTGTTATACAACTGATGATTAACCGTGAAAAAAATTTTGTTTTAAGGCTTTAGTTAAGCCCCCATTCTCCATGATATGGAGATATTGAGATTATGAACTAGGTTTTCACTAAGGGGGGGGATAGGTACCCAGGTCCAAACACCTTAGTAGCCGTTTGCATTCTGGACTCTTCTTGAATTAGCTAAGGTCCTTCTCTCTTAGTTATCCCTCTGATAAGCTATTTTTTAGTACTTATACAAATGTCATACTTGATTAATCTGTGCGCAAAATGTATTTGTTTGACTCTGTAATACATGGTTTGTCTTTTTTTTCCAACAGAAACTCAGCAGTTCTCAAGAGTCATAACATAATCACTCTGATGTCAGAAGGCCATAATACCATTGATAGGACTTCAGATTGATAGTATTATGACTTAGACCTTTGTTTGAGTTGTGCTGGTGCTCCTATCTGAAACCAATGAATTTGACTGAACAATCAGACTTGCTAAATGCAGCCTTGGATGGCATTTTATCAAAATTTAAGAAACTGTCGGTATGTTTGAAACTTCTTTCAGAAGCTAGAATCTCCCACTTCAACACATCCCCCAACACTGACTTCCACTTAGATGGAGGGGAGAGCCGGAGGACCACACTGCCACACTGAGAGTGGTATGTTTTTACAGGGCTACCATTGCCATGGGGGGGGGGGCGGTTCACCGAATGCAGTGAACGCAAGTGCAGTAAAAGAAGTAATTAAAATAAATAAAAATACATGATTACAGTTTTTACATGCAAAACAAGACAGATCAAAAACACAAGTGACATAAGCAGAGTCTGTGAGTGAGCCTGTAAGTGAAATTATTCTTTTCTGTCACTGGCTGGAGTTAGAGGTGAACATAAGTCTGTGGATGTTAGCGCTGAAATCGCTGCAGCACTAGCACTCAGTGGTAAATAAAGTTAACTGTGAACAGAATAGATTGCCATGTATTACAGAAAATATATAAAGTAATGTACGGCAATCTCTTATGGGTGCAGTAACACCATCTCAGGATTCAAATGACATTATAAATCTTGAGTTTCGCTCTCAAGGTTAATGATGTCACTAGAATCCCTCAATGGTGTTACAGCACCTAACAGATAGAGTGCCATATGCAATTCTATTTATAATACATGGTTTGTCTGTTTTTCAATAGAAACTCAGCCATCTTCAAATCAAATCAAATCAAACTTTATTTGTAAAAAGGCGCCTTTCCAAAACCAAGGCGCCTGTACATAACATTATAAAATCAATAAATAATTAAAACAAATATTAAAATTTATCCAGGCAGCAACATTAAAAATCATTATATGCAAGGCTATAAAGATGTGTTTTTAATGCCCCTTTAAAGCTTTGGACAGTCGGCAATCTCACACCTGACGAGGTAGAGAATTCCACAGGGTTGGGGCCATAAAACTTAAAGATCTAGCACCAGAAGTCTTTAAACAAACCCTGGGAATCTCCAGCAATCCCTCATCAGTGGATCAGAGAGAGCGGGAGGGACAGTAGGGACAAAGGAGATCTTTCAGGTAGCCAGGTCCCTGATCGTATAGGGCCTTATAGGTCAGCAAAGCGATCTTGAAGGTGATTCACCAGCATATTGGCAGCCAGTGCATTCCGCGGAACACAGGCATTATATGACTGGCCCTAGAAGAACCAGTCAATAGCCTGGCTGCCGCATTCTGCACTAGCTGCAAGTGATGAATATCAACCCCCAGTAGCCCAAGATAAAGGGCGTTGCAGTAGTCAAGGCAGGAGGTAACAAAGGCATGGACTAGAGTAGGATGATCTTCAGGAGGAACCAGGTGCTTCACCAGGGCGATGTTTCTCAGATGGTAAAAAGAGACTTTGACAACTGCCGACACCTGGGATTTAAGTGTCAAACAGTCATCAAACACAACGCCCAGGTTCCACACCTGGTCTGAGGTAGTTAGCTGAACACCCCCAAGCCATAAACCCGAGGGTGATCCCGCCAACAAACCTGCCTCCTGGTGACCTGGGTCCACAATCAACACCTCAGTTTTCCCTGGATTCAACCACAGCCAACTCACATTCATCCAGTCCTGAATTTCGGCTAGACAGTTGTTAAAGACCGAAATGGCAGCATCTTGGCCGGGCACAAAGGACATGTACAGTTGAGTATCATCTGCATAGCAGTGAAAACTCAAACCGTACTGCCTAATAATCACTCCCAATGGCAGCATGTACACCGCAAACAACATGGGTGCCAAAATAGAGCCCTGCAGCACCCCACAGGATGGGGGAATGATGCCAAGGAAAAAATCCCAGACACCGCCCTCTGAGTCCTACCCTCGAGGAAAGATCGAAACCAACTGAGGACTGTACCAGACAGTCCACAGATAAACTGCAAGTGCTCCAACACACATCATGGTCCATGGTGTCAAATGCTGCAGAGAGATCAAGAAGGACCAAGATGGAATGAGTCTTTCAATCTCTCACTATTAGGAGGTCATCTAGTACCCGGACAAGAGCTGTCTCGGTACTATGTCTCTTCCTAAATCCAGACTGGAGACAATCATAGACATTGTGGCTGGACAAATGATCATCCAGCTGTGACGTGACCACCTTCTCAATAACCTTACCCACAAAGGGCAGGTTAGAGACAGGCCTGTAGTTAGCTAGACAGTCCGGGTCCAAGGAGGACTTCTTAAGAAGGGGCTGAACCACAGCCTCTTTCAGAGGATTTGGAAAAATCCCCCTCTCCAAAGACCTTCAGACTATCTCAGCAAGGATCGGGCTGATTTTATCCACACAGCCTCCTAGGAGACATGTGGGGCCAGGGACCAAACCACAACTGGTCGGATGCAATAACTGGATGACCATCACAGTGTCACTGATTGTGGGAAGGCTGAAGTCAGACCACACAAATTGGGTGTCCAGCATCTCCTGCCGACCATCACAGTTCCCATTAGGGAGGATCAAGCGGATATCAGACCTGATTGTGGCAACCTTATCTGAGAAGAATTGATCAAACTCCTCACACCATTCTTGAGAAAAGGCTCTTCTGGGCTGAAGACAGATTGGATTGCACAATCTGTCCACAGTCCGGAAAAGCTGAGCTGGTCTATTCTGTGCAGCAGCAATCTCTCTGGACAGGAATTCTGCCTTCTTACAAGAGATTGCTGATTGATAGACCACGTAATGGTCCATCAAACTAAGTCTGTCACAGTCCAGGCCCAATTTCCACCAACACCTCTCTAACCTTCATCTGACTCTCCTCAACTGCCTCAGAGTCTCATCAAACCAAGGAGACCTGGGGCAAAGAGTGAGGGGACGAACACGAACAGGAGCAATGGAATACAGGGCCCCTACTACCGCCTTATTATAGGCAAGTACCAAGTCCCCTGGATCCATGCAGTCACTCGGTAAACCCGATAGGTCCAGCACCGCCATCAGGCCATCTGGGGAAACACCCCTCAAAGGGAGTACCGGACCATCTCCATGGGGGCTGGCCTATTAAGGGTGGCATTCTACATTATTCAAGAGTCATAAAACAATCGCTCTGACATCAAAAAGTCGTTAATACCATGAGCTCAATTTCCAAAGATCAGAAAATGATGCAAGATGCTTGCACCAGAAAAGAATGATGCAAGGAGCAAGCTGTGTCAAAACTTGTGTCGGTTCTGATTTTCTAATGCTGCCTGCACCAAACGTGTTGCAAAAAAGCTTGCCTCAAAAGAAAATGGTGCACCATCCCCTTTTTTTATTTTCAAAGTTGAAAGCTGTTGACACTGCACAGAAGATGCATGCTGCTGAACTGGTCTAATGGACACTGGAACATATAAAGGTGAGGGTACAGTACATTATGTAGCAGGTTTCGGAAGAGATGTTAAACTGAGGTCCCGTTTGCCTGTGCTGGTTGCTGTTCAGATGGATGTTAAAGATCTCATAGCACTTCTAGAAAAGAGTAGGGGGATTTGTTTTTATTGAGGAATCACACAAAATCACAACAATATACAAACCAACAACCAGAAAAGAAACCCAAATCATTACAAAATCAGAAAGAAAATCAAAGGGTGGAAGATAAAAAAAAGGGGAGAAAAGAAAAACAGTCTGTACAAGTTTCATTTGTTAGTATTCATAAATCAAACCACTAAAAAAAAAGGATACATAAATAAAATACCACAAACTGAAAAGCTACTTATTTATACAAAAATGGGATCCAGATTTTTTCTCTCCTTTTCCCTCTTTTGTTTTTTTCCTTCTCTTTTTTCTTTTTTTTTTTATGTAATTGGTCTATCGGAGTCCATTATCCATGACATGTTCCTCCATGCCTTTGGTAAATACGTACAAGTGTTATGTTTTGCTTCTGCATGATAAATTTCTTGTAAATCATGAGTCATTTTTGAGAAAAATTCTATGTAGGATGTATGTTTCTGCTACAGAGTAAATAATCATCTAGCATTCCACATATACCATTTAAAAGCTGCAAATAAGACATTTAGAGTACTTCTTTCCCATTCTCCCCATGTCCCAGTATAATATCCATATCTTAACACCTTGTAATCTACCATAGAAAACCAATTTTCATTCCATTGTTTTCTAGTAAAATTCCAAAATTCTTGCATGTAAGAACAAGTAAAGAAGAGATGCTCAATAATTTCTGATTTTTTTTATACAGGTTGTTCTAGAGCATAACCTTTCATCCATCTGTTTATGCTTCTGGTTTGCTTTCACATTAAGCCTCTCGTGACAAAATAACCAAATGGTATCTTTCAACTTTAAAGGGATTCTAGATTCTGTAAGGAGAGTTGTCAGGGAATTTCAACAGACTGGAGGACATAATGGGAATACTGTATGCTCTGTGAAGTGTGTAGTGTATCTAGAACCTGGGCATATATCTGTTTTCTTGTACTAGTTAAAATAATGTGGCTTGTTAATTGGTAGGATTTTAATTCTACAAACACTTATCTTAAATAAGATGGAGTTGGGGGGGGGGGCATTTTACTATTCTTAGTGAGCCATTTTCCCATGAGGGAAACCAAGTAGAAATAGAGGAAAAGAAAAAAGAATATTCCAAAATCTTCCTCGTATTGATAGAGGCTTGAGGTTGGTAAAAATAAAAGTACAGTAAAAAAACACAATGAGATTCATTCTGTTCTGTCCTCCTTTCTGTGAAGGTAAATAAGTGATATTACATTTTATGGGATTTAGTCTGCTGCCCCAGACAGCTTGTAAAAAAAACTCTCAATAATGTAGTTTTTAGGGATTTTTTTTTGAGGGGGGGCGATATTGCTAATGAACAGAAATAATGGTAAAATATATATTTTAATTAAATAAATTTGTTTAGCTTTACTCATGGACCATTTGTTCCATTGCTATACCAACTGTTTACCTTGGTCAAGTTTCTTTTCCCAGTTTAAGATATCTAAACGTTCAGTCCAAGTTGTATTCTGAGTATCTGAATTGGTTCTGCAATGAGTGTTATCCCAGTCATTTGTAGTAAGTGTGTTTGCACCCTTACTAACTGTCTACCAGTACATTTTGCCATATTTAAAGAAGCACCTGAGAATGAACCATAAACATGGCAAAGTGCTAGTGCTTCCTTTGCTGAATTTTAATTCTGGACTAGTATGTAAATGTCTTCAGCGTATGCCATTGCAGTAAACAGTAATGGGTGCTCTGGAGTTTGTATGGGGGAAATTGCCTAAGAGGAATTAAGTGCCCTGAGTAAGGGGTCTGTACTAAATACATATAGCAGAGGACTTAAAAGGCAGCCCTGCCAGGCCCCTTTTTTTACTGGGATAAGGGGTCCACACCAACCGTTAACCTGTGGCTGACAGTGGCTATGCAATATAATGCCTTTAACCAGTCAATAAAAATTGAGGGTATACCATAATGTTGCAGAGTGTACCAAAGCTATTTATGATTAACAGAATCAAAGGGTTTTTGTTGGTCAAGAGATAAAATGAAACCTTCTATGCCTGAAAAGTTATCTTTCTCTATTATATCTCATAGCAATATTAGCTGATCTGTTATAGCTCTGCCAGGAATGGAACATGATTGGGCTGGAGTGATAAGATATTTCACTCCCAGTAATAACTGGAAGTTCAAGATTTTAGTTAAGATTTTTAAATCTACATTCAATAGGCTAACAGGCCTCCAGTTATTCAAATTTCTTTTATCTCTCTTTTGTGGAGAAACATTAATAAACCTCCTGACATTCCAAGTGGAATGCTTGAGGTTGTAGCAGAAAGTTGAAAACTAAAGCTAGTTCTGGTGCTATATCTTTACTGAGAAATTTATATAATCCAGAGGTAAAATCATCTTTTCCTGGTGCTTTCATATTACTTAAAGAGGAAATAGCTGCTTCAACTTCAGTTGGGCTATTATCCTGTATAAGTGCTGAAAGAGAATCAGGTGGACAAGAAGAAATTTGAAGATTGCTGAAGAACTGTGGAATGTTGGAAAAATCTTCCTTCTCTTCCCAAAAAAGGTGGATAATATGTTGAGTGACTACTTCTAGAATGGCTTCAGACTGAGTCTGAAGAACCTTGGTTGTGTCAAATAAAGCTTCCATGCTTTTCTTATGAATCCTTTCCTTACACCTGTCAAAAGGGCATATTTCGCCCATCCTACCTTGTGTTATAAATGATTGCTGCAGTTTTAGAGTGTTAGCCTGTTTGTCATGGAACTGCTGCATGTCCTGCTTAAGAATTTTAATTAGGTCTGCAAAATTATGTTTAGTTGTTTGTGCTAAGGTCATAAATTTTTGCAGATGTTGTCTATTCTTTAAGTATTGAAAATCGTCCCAATCCCCAGGTACTTTACTAATAGATGTTAGAAGTTGTTTCAACTCAAACTTAGTGTCTGCCCACCAAACTGAAGAGTTATCATACGCTATCAATATGGATTTTCTGGCAATAATAAAATACGGTCTATCTTGAATGGCATCAGCTTGCAATAACAACGAAGAATTAAATTTCCAGAAACCTGGCCCATGATAAGCTATAGTTTTGGTGCCTATATTTAAATGTAATTCACTACAATCAGACTATTCTACAGGCAAAATTTGAGAAGCATGAATTGAAAGTGTTTTATTAATAATAAAGAAATCAATTCTGGCAGCTAATGAGCCTTTGTGAAAAGTAGGATCTGATTGAGAAGTTTTGGAAAAATATACATTTATGAGGTTAGCTGTTTATAGAATTTTTTTAAGCATGACATGTCACAGAAAAGTTTTATCTGGTAGCATTGCACCCCCTATCTTTCAATGAGAAGCCGTACTTCAAATCACCTCCCAAACAATGTTTTGGGAAGAAAACAAATATGGTTGTATTAGTTGGAAAGAAAAATTACTTACCATAGTAATCTTGCTTCTTCAAGGGGATCACACAGTATGATTAAACTAATGCAGTCAGCCTTCAGAGTTGAACTACCCAGTGAGATGGAATATTATGCTAATTATGGAATGCTCATTGGCTCGCCCCAATTTTGAACTGCTGCCCTTAGTAACTGCCGCACTCTGAGTGCTCAGATTCGTTACGCAGCCTAACAGGGTAAAGACCCTCTAGCTAACTATAATGATTAAGCCCCACTTATTCAAAATCCCCCTCTAAAAAAATGTCCCTTATAGGGGCCACAGTGAGAACCAACTGGTTCAAGGACCAAATATATCTCATAAACCACACACAAAAAAACAAAGCAGAGATGCAGAACCCAGTCCTTTTCTCGCTCTCTCTTTTCCTTTTTTAGGTTCAGGTAGTGGAGGCAGGGTGGAAGCTTTAAACATACGGTGAGACCCCCTGGAAGAAACAAGATGACTGTGGTAATTTTTTCTTCTAACTCCAGGAATCACACAGAATAATAAACTAATGCAGACTACCAAACAGTACCTTTGAAGGTTGGGCCAAGAACCTATCTTGAAAAAAGATTCTGCAGTACTACTGTACAAAATCTGGCAACACTCCTGGACTGTAAATCCAGGCTGTAATGCTTTGTGAACATGTGTATTGTCTTCCATGTAGCTGCTTTGCAGATTTCCAATAATGGGATATCCCTTGCAGCTGCAACTGTTGCAGCTGTGCCCCCGGTGGAATGTGCCCTAAGGCCCAGTGGTGCTTGTTTACCCACTTTACTGTAAAAGAACTGTATACATGCCACTATCCAGCAAGCAATGGTTCATTTTGTAGCTGGTCTTCCTTTACCCACTTCCCCATAAGTGAGGAACAGCTGGGTAGTGTCTGGCCTATGTAAGCCTTTGTCCTGTCAAGGTAGTGGCTGACGGCCGTCTTGACATCTAGGCAATGTAGTTTCCACTCAGGTGAGCTGGAATTGTTAGCGAAGAAAACAGGCAGAGTCATAGTTTGATTCAAGTGGAAATCTGAGGCCACTTTGGGAAGAAATTTCCTGCTGGTCCTAAGCACCACCTTGTCCCTGTGGAAAGAGATGTAGTCCGAATCTGTACACAGGGCTTGCAATTCACTTATTCTTCTTGCTGAAGTAATGGCAACCAGGAAAACAGTTTTCCAGATGACATACTTCATGTCTGAAGTTGCCATAGGCTCAAATGGAGGCTCTATAAGCCTGGCAATACATATATTCAGATTCCAGGCTGGAACTGGCTACCAGAGGGGAGGGTGAAGGTGGTTAAGGCCTTTGAAATATTTTTGAAAAACAGGATGAGTGACCATAGACCTCTCCTTGCCTGCTGACACATATGCTGAGACTGCAGTTAGGTGCACTTTTAGAGTTGAGGGCTGAAGGCCCCAGGTGTGCAGATGTGTCAGGTAGTCCAGGAGGACAGGAAGTCCAGCCTTTGAAGGGACAATGTTCTTGCCTGAACACCATATGGAAAACCTTTTTCACTTTGCTGAGTAGGTTTTCTTAGTGGATGGCTTCCTGGACCCCTGAGCAATATCAGGACTTCTTCTGAAAGGTTCAGGCTTGCAAACCCAAGGTCCTCAAGAACCAGGCCCTGAGTCAGAGTGACCCGAGACTGGGATACAGACTCCTGCCCTAAGATGCTATCAAGAGGTTGAGCCTCTGAGGCAGGTGTATCAGGGGAGATACTGACAGGGTCAGCAAAAGTGAATACAAAGGCTGCCTGGCCCAGTCTGGTACTACTAGGATCATGGTTGCTGGCTGTGACCTGAGCTTCACCAGGGTCCTGAGCATCATGAGGAAAGGAGGGAAGGCATACAGGAATCTTCCCATTGAGTCTCATGCCAGTGCATCTAGAGGGACTGTGCCCTTACTTGGATGCCTGCAACATAATTGAGGCAGTTGATGGTCGTCTGTGGAGGCAAAGAGGCCTATTTCTGGTGTGCCCCACCTTCTGAATACTGCCTGTAGCACTTGTGAGTTGAATGTCCATTTGTGATGATCCTGGCTTATCCTGCTGAGGTAGTCTGCCAGGATATTGTCCTTCCCAAGAAGGTGGAAAGTGACACCTGCATTGAATAAGCCAGGTTCCACAACTTCATTGCCTCTGTTCATAATGGGGTGGATCTGGTTCCTCCTTGCTTGTTAATGTAATACATGGTGGTGGTATTGTCTGTTCTGACCTGAACCACCTTGTTTTATAAGTGAGGAGCAAAAGTCAGTAGAGCCAGGTATACTGCCCTGAGCTCTAGAAGACTGATGTGCAGAAGCAACTCTTGGGGGGTGGGGGCACATCCCATTGGCTGTTAAGTCCAGCATGTGAGCCCCCCAGCCTAGCAGTGAGGCATCCATTGTGAGAACTACTGAAGTATGTTCTTTTAAGAAGGGAACCCCCTCTCTTAGGTTGTCCCTGTCCAACCACCACTGCAGAGCCTGCAGGAGTGTATCTGTGATAGGAACCAGTTTGGCCAATGCATTCTTTTTCTGAGACCAATGGGCTCTCAGATGGAACTGTATGTCCCTCATCTGAAATTTGGATCCTGGGACCACTACTGTGGCAGCTTCCATGTGTCCAAGTAGGTGCCAGAACTCCCTGGCTGGCCTGGGCCTGTTTAGCTGGAATGATCCTGCTATCTGCAGGGTGATGTCCACCCTGGCCTGAGGAAGAAATGCTCTGCCCAGACTGGTGTTTAGTTCTGCTCCAATAAAATCCAGGACTTGAACAGGTTCCTGCTGAGACTTTTGCTCATATATGAGGAACCCCACAGACTCTAGTGCGCTGGTGGTAATGGCTATGGACTCTAGGGTGCTGCAGGGACTGACCTATGACTAGCCAGTCATCTAGGTAAAGAAACACTGTTGCTACCTATCTTCTTAAGTGTGCCACTACCACCACCACACTTTGTGAATGCTCTTGGTGCTGAGGTTAACCCGAATGGCATTGCTGCGAACTGGTGGTGACCTGAAGGTAGTTTGAACCTCAGGTATATTCTGTGGCTTGGTCTAATGAGAATGTGGAAATATGCATCCTTTAAGCCTAGGGATGCTAATCAATCTCCTTTTTGCAGTGTGGGGATGATCATGGCTACAGCCATCATTTTGAACTTTGGTTTCAGGATGAGTTTGTTTAGAAGTCTCAGGTCCAGAATGGATCGCCAGTCCCCATTTTTCTTTAGAGTGAGGAAGTATCTTGAGTAGAAACCCTTACCCCTCTGGGACAGAGGGACAGTTTCTATTGCTTTGACTGTCAGGAGTGTATTTACCTCTGCTTCCACGAGTATCCTGTCTGCAGATGTGACTGGGGCAAAGTTTCTGGCTCTTAACCTGGGTAGTGATTTGAAACTTAAGGACAACCCTTGGCTCACTACCTCCAGGACCCACTTGTCTGTGGTAATGGCATGCCATACCTGGAGGTAGTGAGCCAATCTGCCACCTACTGGCAATGAGGAGGTGACCTGTACCAGTCTGTCAGGGATTCTGCTTGGGCTGGTTCTGTACCTGGGTTGTCTGGGCAGGTCTCCTCATGGATCTCCTGCCCCTACCCCTAAAGTTACCTCTGGGCTGCTGGTAGTCCTGTGCCTGGAAGAAGGGATGAGAATAGGAGCCCCTACCCCTGCCCCCCTCTGTACTGGGACCTGTATGAAGATGTTGGCCTATCCTTGGAATTACTCTTATAGGTGGCCTTGTACTCTTCCACCTTTTTCATATAGGCTTCAGTTGTATCTCCAAAAAGGGAGTCCCCCTCATGAGGGAAGTCCATTGCCTTGGTTTGGATGTTCTGATTCAGGTTGGTTGCTCTAAGCCAGACAAATCTCCTGAGGGAGATGGAAAGGGCCATAAGTCTGGCTGTGGTGTCATTTGCATCCACAGCCACGTGGAACTGGTATTTCGTGACATCCAGTGCTGTCCTTGCAGTTTCCTGGAGGTCTACTGCCACCTCACCTGGCACCTTATCAGCTAAGGCCAGTATAGTGTTCCACAAGGCCTTCTGGTACTGCACTGCATAGGCCATATAACTGGCCTGCCATACCAGGAGGTAAGCAGCCACACACCCCTTTTTTCTTATCCCATCCACTTTTCTGGAATCTTTATCAGGTGGGTGAGAAGCCATGGGGATTCTTGCTATATCACAAGCTACTGTTTGAACCACCCCTTCATGGTCTGGGTGGTTAAAGAGAAATGTAGCAGTGGATCTGTCTAACTGATACTTTTTGTCCACTTTCTTGTCCACTCCTGGAACTGAAGTGGATTTTTTAAGATGTGCAGTACTGCTTCTTTCAGGGATTTGTGCATGGGAGCATCAAGTGCTTTGTGGGAGCCAAGACCATCCTCTCAAGGAAGTCAGCTTCCTCCTCATCCTTCTCAGTTTCCTGCATGGATATATAGAGGGTTTCCACCATATTCTTTACCAATGCATTATGAGATGTATAATCATCTGGGCCCCTTGGTGGGGAACCAAAATCCTGCTCAGGGGATACCTCCAGGTCTGTGGGTTTCTCTTCTTCATTTTCCTCCTCCTTCTCTTGAGTTTCATACAAATACTGCAGTTCCTGAGCCCCTGGGGTCTCAGCAGGACACCAGGAGCTCAGTTTGAGTAGGGACTACAGCCTGTAGTGCCTGCAAAATCTTTAATGTTTTGGCAATCTCCTCAGCTGAGGGCATGTTAGGTTTGTCTGCTGGGAGCTCCTTAGCCTTGTCAACCAGAGGTGCAGCAGCATACTTCTCTTTATATTTTTCCATTGATGGAACCAGTTTAGAAGTCAGTTCCCCAGGCCTTTTGGATTTAGTATTCTGTTTTTTTTTCTGTGGGTTTGGATTCCACAGAGTCTGTTGGCCTGTCTTTATCTATTTTAGAAGCAGAGGTGAAGGGTACATCCTCTGTGTTGGTGGAAGCAGTTGCCATCTCCTCTAGTTTTTGGCCTTCTTTTTAGGAGTTTTGGGGCAAAAAGTCTTACAGATTTCACAGTTAGAGAAAATATGACTTGTGCCTAAACAAAAAACACACAGGGAATTCCTATCTGCTATGGCTATTATCTGGCCACTACTTTCATAATACTTAAAACCTGTGGGTCTCGTTTATTTTTTTGGCTTTACACTAGGGATCTCTGACATTGCTAACACTCTAAATCCATGGCACTAAACAAAAGATTGGTTCCTAAAACCGATAAGAACAAAAAACAAAGCAAGCGGTCGGTTCCCAATACAAAAAGGAACCGAGCGCTAATTGGTTCCCTGAGAGAAACAGGAACTGAAAAAACACCACATTTATTTAAAATAAATTTGAAAAAGATGGAACAGAAGGGGAACCATTGAATACAACTAAATTTAATTAAATTCTGAGGTAAAAACCTCACAGGAACCACGGATCCCCACGGTTCCAGGGAACCGTGATGGAATTGGGAAATACAGAAAAAAAACCACTAAAAACTGACTAAAACAAAACTCTAAGGGCAGCAATTATACTACAAATAAAATGACACTTAGACAAAATATAAGCCTTAAGAAAGTTGAAGGAGAGCTCTCCAAGGTGTCTTAACTGGCAGGCGGAGTAAAGAATCTGAGCACTCAGAGTGCAGCAGTTACTAAGAGCAGCAGTTTAAAATTGGCATGAGCCAATGAGCATTACATAATTAGCATAACATTCCATCTCTCTGGGCAGTTCAACTCTGAAGGCTGACTGCATTAGTTTAATCATACTGTGTGATTCCTCGGGTTAGAAAGTGAAATCCTGTCTGTTTTTGTTTGAGGAGCATATATGTTAATAAGCCTGTAATGTGTGTTCTGATATTTAGTGTCAAGCAATAATGCCCTGCCGGGGACTAAATCTATTAATTTAAACACCTGTACTGTTAATTTATTAAAAAGAATCCTTACCCCTGAGCAAGTATCTGTACCCACTGACCAACAGGAGGGGCCAGTGTACCATGCTTTTGTATCCTGCGCTATGTCAGTTGTAGTGTGCAGTCTGGTATCTTGTAAAAATATATAATGCCTGAGTTATTGGACAGTAAGTGTGAAAAAAACACACCCCTTTTCTTAGTATTTTTAATTCTGTTGACATTAATTGTGCATAAAGACAAGGGGTGTGTCATGTCTGATTAAGGAAATGCATGCAGATGACTATCCTTTTTTACCACAGGGTGTTTGTTTTTTTCTGTGGACTTGGAAGGTCCACCCTGTTTCTTTTCTCCAGAGAGAGTCTTAGCAGTGTGTGGCATGTCTTTTTTAGTTACATCAGATTCATTCAGTTCATCAGCAAAAGCAAGGTCCTGCTGTCCAGACCCTACTGAGGAATCCTCTAAATTATTATCTGAAAGTTCTGAGGTGTCTGCAATGCAATGCAGTGTAGCTATTTGTGAGGGGATACTGAAGAGGTTTTGGGAACTTTAGGTGCAGGCTGCATCCAGGCCTGTCTGCGTCTAGTCACCAATCTCCTGGTTGTGTAATGCGGGAGTTTAGGGAGTGGTGGTAGGGGCATATCTCTACGGTCAGTAAAGGTGGAAGCTTGGAGAGAAGATGAGACTTCCATATCAGTAGTGGGAGTTGTAAGATTTGCCTCTGTAACAGATTCCTCTTGTTCTTTTGGAGTGGAGTCTGGATCTTGCTCTCTATGCTCTTGATGCCTAGCTGGAGGGAGGGCTCTAGGTGTAGTTGCCACTGTATTCATTTTTGCGCTATGATAACCAGTAATTTCTGTTCTTCAGTATCAGATTGGTCTGCCTGGTTGTGGGCTACCCAGGGGCAGTTATGATAAGAACGACCCCTGGCTTCACATAACTTACAAACAGCCTCATTTCTACATTGTCCACTAGTATGACCCAGGGTATTGCACAGTGTACACTTAAAGGAGTAGTACACCCAGAAAGTGCAAAAAACATGTTATGTAGTTTGTTTTGATATGTATGTTAAATCCTAGTGTGTTCTTCTCTCTGTCTGCTATTTGGAGTTTTTCCTAAATTGCCTGCTAACTGTATAGTAGTTTTACGACCCCTGGGGATCTCCATAACAAATAGTTTTATTGGCTTTCTTTCTCCCAGGATGCCCCCATCTCATGTAACAGTGATGTAGCCATGCCCTTAGATTTAGCATGTGTATTGCTTTAAAATTAGTTTAGCAATAGCAGAGCCTTGTAACTTCTTATCCAGGGAGCACAAATGGCAACAGTTAGTTTAGCAGATAATTGAGAGCAAGCTAACTGGGGTTTCTGTAAGACAACAGCTACTAAATAGCTTTAATTCATTATTTGTGTTTTTGATGTTACAACACTCCTGCTAGCTAGACCTGATTAACAGAGAAATAAAAATAGTGAATTAGAGCTATTTAGTAGCTGTTGTCTTACAGAAACCTCAGTTAGCTGGCTCTCATGTATCTGCTAAACTAACTGTTGCCATTTGTGGTCCCTGGATAAGTTACAAGGCTCTGCTGTTGCTAAACTAATTTTAAAGCAATACACATGCTGAATCTAAGGGCATCGCTACATCACTGTCACATGACACAGGGGGCATCCTGGGAGAAAAAAAGCCAATAAAACTATTTGTTATGGAGATCCCAAGGGGTCGTAAAACTACCATACAGCTAGCAGGCAATTTAGGAACAACTCCAAATAGCAGACAGAGGGAAGAACACACTAGGATTTAACATATATATCAAAAGACTCTACATAACATATGTTTTTTTTAAATTCTGGGTGTACTACTCCTTTAAGCTGATCACAAATACTGCTCAAATGGCCTGTAGAGCCACATTTATAAAAGACTTTGGTTTGGCCTATGTAAAACAAGACACCCCTATCCCTCCCCCCAAAAAAACAATTAGGTAGATGTTGCAGGCCAATATCAGTGGAACGCAGTATGACCCACAACCGCCATCCCTAGCCCAAATGTTCTCTGTGTCAAAGATGGCTTTAGGGTTTCCAAGTACTGTGTAGCTCTGTTCTAACCAGTATACTAGATCCGTGATGCTAACCCCTTCTTTACAATATAAAACTGTTATTGTTTTGTGAGCTGGTCTAATCAGGGGTATTGCCTCAAAGCAGGGTCCAGAGGGGGGTGTTTTTTTAACTCATGATACTGTGTCCAAAACTTATGTAGCCCACTGTTCAGTTTAAAACTGATGTCAAAGGTAGTCTCCCTTGAAACACGGAATTAGGCATAAATTTCTGTTGTATTAAATTGCATGTTATCCTTGAGTAAAGTTCTGGCAACAAAGAGCCTGTCTGGAAAACTTTCCATGCCATGCTTATACAATAATCATACAGTGTTATGTCTTTTGGCCAGGTAAACTGGTGTATGAAAAAGGGAAGCATAGTGATGAGACTACCATCTATTAGAGTCAGTTGTTGAAGTAGCAGAGGGGTTATCGTTAAAGTTAAAGGATTCAGTTCTAGGGAGAGGACCAGGAGGCATTGCAGAGCCTGACACAATGTTTTCAGTACTACCTGGTGTACTCTAAGAAATCGGGGAATGAATATCTGTAATTTACAGAATCGGGTTTTGGGTTACTGCAACTCAGCTGGCAGTTCCAGAAAGGATTCCATTTCCATTGTTTCTGCAGAGGTGGGCAGTTTTTCTTTCACAGTGTCTGCCAAGTAGCTTTTTGGTGAGTTTCATGAGCCAGTATTTTGATAGGAAATGACCCTGATATCCACTCACCAGTGGCTTGCAACTTCTCCCAGCCAGCAGCTAGTAAGGCTGTTTCTATTGACCTGGGATTTTTTTGAAGAAATTTTGTCCAGAGCAGGGGTCCATCTTAGGCCAGGCTGTTCTGAGCCTCTTTATACTATTCCTGTCGGGACCCTACTCGAGGAAGGTGCCAAAAAAATAAACACTTTGGCAGCTGGTTGAGCAGCCGAAGCCCCTGAAGACTTTGACAGTGCTGCACTGGTGTTTGATAGTTCTGTAGCAGAATCAGGTGCAGCGGAATCCTTTGATGTAGGTCATCACAACTTGAGCTGGAGGCTGAAGTACTCAGGAGGCACGGATGTGAGCTGCTAGGTCCAGAAGTTCAATTCCTCTCTGTTGCATAGGAGAGTTCTTTCCTTTGTTGTTGGAAATGTTTTTCTTCTGCAAGTAATAATGCTTGCAGTTCCATGGTATCCATCATTTGTGCTTGTTGTTCCTCCGAAACCGGTACATTTTGCATTTCAGGTCATTCTGTATCAAGGTTAGCCATCAGAATCTCAGGTGTAACATCCATCTTAGTTGTTAAAATTTCTGTGTTTCCAGTACCTTCCATGTCAAAGAATTCTTGGGTCTCTTGCAAAGCCGAGGCAGGGGAGGAGACCTGCTCCCCAGCCTCCTGCATGTCCATCCTCTCTGTCTCCTCACTGGGACTGGCCATCAATGCCAACCACCAGAGGTTCCTCCCACAGGAGAGTAGGTGAAGTTTTTATTAAAAAATAACAAACAAAAATATCACAAAGTAAAACAACAATAACCATTATAACATCATGGTAAAACAGTATGGGCCGGAAAAATATCAAGCAAAAAATGAAAAACCCACAGCCCTAATTCCCCAAAAAAGTAAATAAAAACTACTATAGCAAGAATACAACTACCTAAACACAAAAAGGAAAACAGCAAAAAATAAACAAATCCCAAAAAGTGTGTGTCGGGAGAGGGGAACATCTACCAATAATCAGGTAAGGCAGAAAACCTCATCATTTAGTGGCCAGGGCATGTGGGGAGAGCGTCCTACAATCCTTCCAATACAGACCAGCTAGTTCAGCCATAATCATACGGAGTAGGACCCCCAGAGGGTTGGTCTGTTGTTGGAACAAAAGGGCACAACGAGAGTGCCATAAATAGTATGTTATTGTCATAAAAACTAAATGAAGAACTAAATCAGAATAGGTCGATTGGGAGGGTAAAGATCCTAAAACAACATCAGAATAGGAAAGAGCCGACCAGCAGGATCCCCACAATGGAAGGCTAACATGTCTCCAAAGTCACAGGCATATGGATAGTTCAAAAGAAAATGGGCCATAGTATCTAGATGCAGAGCACAGCCAGGCCTGGGGCAAAATTGCTCCTCCAGTCGTTTGTGTTTGGCATTTGCCTTAACACTTAAACGTCTATGGCAACAAAGCCAAAGGACATCCCACATCTTGGCAGGAGTAGAAGAGTTAGTTAAAACTGAACAAACCATAGGGTAAGCCATCAGGGGAATATCTGGATAAACCGGAACCGCAGAAAAATGTACGGCCATAATAACGCCATAAAAACTCCGCAGGACAGATCGTACCAGTAAATCCGTCGTGATCGTCCAACGACGGAGTTTATCAATCAGGGTATGTACATAAGGAGAAGCAAACTGTGCCATATAACGGGTTAGTAAGGTAGCTTTCTACGCAGGGAGAACCACTTCCAACCAAGAGGCCACCCATGGGCACCAAAGTGTCAGGGGCCCTGCCTAGTAGGGCTTAATGGACCAAAACAAAAAATAACAAAAGAAAAGTACCAGGGTACTGACCACCTGCAGCCTGCCTTGGGCATAAGGAAGATATACCACCACTCTCTTTAGGGGATTCAGGTGACTCCCCCAAATGACCTGAAAAAACAAACTAAGAAATCTTGCCTCCAATGATTTAGGCAGAGGGAACACTATACTGAGATAAGTGAATAGCATAAAAAAGAAACGTCTCAGAACCGTTACCTTTTCCTTTTTAGTCTGTTTCCAAGACTTCCACAATTGCACCCGAGGGGTACAGGAGATCAGCATGGCCTCCCAGTTCAGGAGAGCCATGTCTCTAGCCCCAAAAATGACCCCAAGAATCCGAAGTGGCTCCATAGACACCAGAATACTCCCAATGTCAGTTACCGGAGCATCTCCCAACCCCAATTTCAGGCAACAGCATTTATGGACATTAAGCTGAGCACCAGAAATAGGGGTGAAAGAACGAAAAACATCAAGGGCCATACAACCAGATGGGGGAACCCAAACAAAAAGGGTGACATTATCCACAAATGCAATGATCGTCACCGAATCCAATCCTTTCAGAGCCAAAATTCCATGAATCTGTGGGTGGGACAGAATTTTACAGATAATGGGGTCAATACAAAAAACATAAAGAAGCAGGCTAAGGGGGCAGCCCTGTTGGATGCCCGTATGAACCAGAAAGGCCTGACCCATATGTTCATTAATCAATAGGATAACCAAGGCCATCCCATACAACCTACTCAACCAAGTACAAAACATCGGTGGTATACCATAATGATGTAAAATCACGAATAGATATGGGTAGGAGACCCAGTCGAATGCCTTCTCCTGATTCAGTGAAAGCACATAGTTCACCTCTCTGACCATCATCCCTGAAGATACCACCTCATGTAAAACAAGGAGGTTGTCAGCGATGTGTCGACCAAGGGACCGAACAAGTCTGGGCAGGAGAAATAACATCATGGGAAACAGCAGCTAGTCGAGAAGTCAATACTTTCATCAAAATCTTCATATCAGTATTCAACATACAAAGGGGCTGCCAGTTCCGAAGATCAGCAGCATCCCCCTTCTTAAAAAGCAGAATCTGGAAGGCTTCCCCAAAAGGGTGAGGCCCACAGTCTGCAGTCAGGAGCCAGTTATAGATGACTTGCAAAATATCCACCTAGGTGGAAGAAAAACACTTATAAAAACCAGATGTAAGGCCATCCGGCCCAGAAGCAACTGCAGTTCTAAGGCCAGAGATTGCATGCCTGATCTCCAAGCTGGAAATGGGCAGCATTAGACATGCAATGGCCTCAAGAGGGATAGAGGGTGCCAGGACTGTACTCAGAAATGGGCCAACTGGTCCACTGGGGGAACTAATCTCAAACAAAGAAAATAAATAAGATTAAACATGGGACAAAATATCAGGCATAGAGGGGTAGTCAGCTGTGTCAAATGCCTGTGATGCACCCACTCCTTACAGGCCAAAAAAGAGTCACCCATACCTTGAACTCCCTGGGTACCAGCCATATGTTCCATCAATAAAGACTGACTTCTGTCATACTGTAAGGAGAATATACAGACCTTCAAGGAAGCAATCATTAGGCCAAAAATCACCCTGCTCCTGATGAGACAGGGACAAGGCATGAGCCAATTGTGTCTGAAGGGAAGGATAATCAATATAATCCCCTTTATGGCAGGAGCGAGCCTAATACCGAAGCAAGCGCTTTGCCGTCAACTTGGTATCAGTCCACCAATCCAATATGTTATCAGACATACAGACCAAGGTGGCACATCCTAGGAGAAGATCCAACACAGCTGCATGCACCATTGGAACCTCCAAAAGAGTGTGATTCAGCCGCCAGTATCCTAGACCAGGGGCAAGGGAAGGAGGAACAGATAAAGCGCCACATAACAAAAGATGGTTGGATGACTTAATCGGGATTAAAGCAAAATCAGCAATATGTAAATAGGCCAAAATAAACAAAAAAATCAATGCAGGTGGCCAAACTAGAACGGAAAAAAGTAAATCCACCCCTCAGATGCAACTGTCTACAGGCATCCACCAAGTTAGCTGAACGATGCATGGACTGTAAGCAAAGGGAATCAGCAAACATCTTATCTGTCTTTGCCCCCCTGATCACCCCGGTCTAGATAACAATTAAAGTCCCCACACAAAACAACATGGCGGGAAGTATGCAAATATGGTCTGATCTTAGTAAACAGATCTCCCCGAGCCTTTTTCGTTTGGGGAGCATACATGGAAATAAAATGAAAAGGGGTACCCAAATAAAGGACATCCAGCAATAGAGCCCTACTGGTCTCAATAGCCACAAGACAGGCCTGCATAACCACTGACATCAGGAACAGGATCCCTACTCCATCACAGACGTCAGGGCCTATAGACCAAAATTACGGACCCCAGCACCAATGATGTTGAGCCTGTGTCATATCACCTGTCAAAGTCAAATGTGTTTCCTGAAGAGAAACAACATTACTGGCAAGGTCTTTAAGTAAAGAAAAAAGCAAAGTACGTCTGGTCACATTCTTAATGCTGTTAACATTAAGAGTGGCAAGGCATAAAGGAGAAAGCATTTAAAACTGAAATCAGAAAAAGCAAAAATCTATCAAGAGTCACAGTCGAGGCCTTCTTAGGGACTAATTTAAGTTTTCTCTGATGTTTCACTTTAGTCCTAACCAATGGAGGGCCTTCCTCTGTATCCGAGGAAAAAGGTACAGCTGTCAAGGCAGTGGAAGAAGTCTCAGACTAGGATCCAAGATTTGAAAAATGTGTCAGCCTCAGCCAGGACGTCAAACTTGTTTTCCAAAGGCAGTGAGGGGTTGAAGCACCCAGTGGCAAGGGTAGAAGACCAGGCTTATGAGAATGGAGAGAGCATTTGTGGTTAACTGCAAGCATATCAGGAGGAGGCATAAGCAAAGTTTGAAGTGGTTGTGCAGAAAGAGCAGCTGGGACAGGCATGGCAGGCAGTCCAGCAACAGAAGGCTCTGAGACAACAGGAGGGGGCTTGGCCATAATTTCCAAAGGCTGAGGGGAATGGGGAGGTGGAAGAACCAAATCCTGAATGGGAGGAGCACTGGGCAAGGGGTCCACAAGGGGAGGGTCCTCCTGGTGGGCCAAAGCAGCTGCCACCTCCTTATGGTGGAGCTGTTGTCATGCCAATCAATCCTTGGTGTCAACTTCTGATTTATTATGTTGGGCCCAAAGGCAAGCTCTGTAGAAGTGCCTGGATTCCTTGCAAAGATTACAGCAGAGGGCACTGGTGCAATGTACCCCCGTATGCCTCAAAGGCAAACAAAGATTGCAACGAATAGAGTCACAGGCATTGCTCAGATGGTTATCAGAGTCACATCGAAAACAAGTTTTTAGTTGCCTGGGATAGAAACACTGGGCCCTACCCCTTCCTAGAAAAAAAACACTAGGTAAATGTTGAAATTCATAATGCGTATGGCGAAGCTTGACCGTAAATCGCCAATGTCCCATCCAGAAAAATTCCACATCGATGATTGGCACCGGAGCACCCAGCACCTCACACCTTTGGGAAAGCCAGAATTGGACATCCTGAACCTTCACCCCCTCATTCTTCAACATAATGGTATCAGTCCAGACCGCAGGCTTTGTAAGAGGTACAGCCTGGAAAGGAAGTCACAAGGTGGAACATTTCACCTTTTCATATGCTGACCAAAATCTGTCCAAATAGACCAGATTCTGAAAGCTCAGGTCAAAGTGCTGTTGTGCCTAGGTCCCACACCCCTTGCACCCTCATGCACATGCCAATGACAGATGTTTAATCATTACTGTGATATTGCTGTATTACACTAACATGTAGTAATGGGTACCCACTGTACAAGTGTGGGTACTAGGGATCATGCTTGCTAATTGTATACACTATATACAGTACAGTAGCATACATTCATTTTACAGTGTTATTTCTTTGTTTTCTGTTATATGCAATATTAATTTTGCTTATGTGTTACTGTTATGCATTTGCTTATATGAGGCATATGTGCTTTGGACCTAATCATATCCTTTTTCCAAAGTATTCTTTTTCACATGCATTTCGGCTGACACTGTTTTTGCACCATAATGACCTTGTAGCTGACAGAGTGTTTCTGTATCTTCTTTGTTCCAACTAATGTTACATTTTCTGTATAATGTAATGCTTGTTTCTCTTTCTGCTCACTGTACTTTTTCTATCCAGCAATGTAGTGGTACCACCTGCTTCAACCAATGAGAACTGTCGCACCTTTCTTCTTATCTCACTCTAAGAGGCATAGTTTTAGAAGGTTTCTTTGAGAATTTGCTATACCTTGGTATTGGGAACACCTGTTTCTCCCAGTGCTTGCACTGTAAGGTTTGTAGTTGTTATTTTTGTAATAAACTTGTTTATTACATGATTTGCCACAGTCTGTCATTCCTTCCACTTGTTTATCTCTAACAAGAATCTGATGGGGGAGTCCTTTCCTCCTTACATATATGGCGACTGTAAAAAGGTAGCGATTAAACAAGGGAAGCTTTGCTTTCAATTCATTTTGAATGTCGAGCACTGTTGTGCGATCTTCATTTCGCCTACTTGGACCTGCTCATACTTACAGTGGAAGGTGGCATGGCAGACCCACACCGAGTCACAGCAAACCTCCCATGATGACTGATCACCTACTGCAGACTGGAAAATGGTACTTGACAGCACCAGGCTAATTTTTCAGGTTTCCCACATGTGCTTGCTTCTATGTTGTTTGTCAGTCTGTCTAATCCCTATAGAGGTTCATGCAGCCTTCTGCTAGGTTAATAGGAAATTCTGTACTTGGTTCATAGGAAATTCTGTACTTGGCATTCCTGCCAAGTGCTCTTAATCGAGACCCACAGCCAAAATGCACATGCTACAAGGGTTGTCAGTCCTGACCTTCTATTCTACTCCGCAAGCCTCAGAGGCACGGCATAACTCCCTTGCCATGCAAAAATCCCTTCTAACAAAAAGACTGGACTTGCAGGCATGGGGGTTGCCTCAGAATGAGTGTGAGCTGCAAACAGACCTCCACTCCTCATGCAGCACAAACAGCATTTTGGCTATGCAGGCTATTCAAACACCTGAGATATTGCGATCAGACTGCCTGTTGTTCAATTTGTGGCCAATCAGAAATTTTGGAATGGAAAACTGTCCCTTTTGATCCTGGAGGGCAAGCAGACATTTCTTCTCAATTTGATATCTGGTAAGTGTTTTTACAGTTCACTTATGGTTCAAGAACCACTGTTTACCTTGGGAAAATGTTTCAAGCTGTTCTAATGTCTTCTGCAACGGTGTATGTGTGATATATATATGTGTTTACTCAACTGTTATTGCTATTCACTTTAGGGTGCATTCAGACTCAATGGTATATACCGAAGCTGAACATCTCCATGGACATTTATGCTTCAGCAGATGAGTCTCTGTTAGTGACTTTGTGTCTTATTTTACTCTTACTGCACATTTCTGGACTGTTGCCCGTAACTTGGAGGGGGTCCAGCGGCAGGCCAATATTAGAGGGCTAACATTCACCGGGCCGGGGCTCTACCTAACTTGAAAAGCCCACGCCATTCAGACTGCAATCTACAACCAGCTGTTCTGCCTGAAGCGACTGGGAAGCTCCAACAATCAGCAGCAGGTGAGAGCTGCCTTGAAAGAAGCCAAACATCTCCACAGACATTTATGCTTCAGCAGATGAGTCTCTGTTACTGACTTTGTGTCTTATTTTACTCTTACTGCACATTTCTGGACTGTTGCCCATAACTTGGAGGGGGTCTGGTGGTAGACCAATATTAGAGGGCTATCATACACCAGGGTGGGGCTCTACCTCACTTGAAAAGCCCACACCACTCACAGGCGCTCGAGCCATGGTGCGAACAGTGTGAGTGGCGTGAACGCCACTCAGTGAGAGAATTCAGTTTGGGTTTAACTTCTGTTGTAATATAGTTAAGAAAGATAAGGTAAAAATGCATTGTTCTATTTTATAAGGGGGGTGGGTACTGATGGGTATGTGGTTAGTTAACTTACAGATACCAGAGGTCAACTGTAACAGTGTCTGTAAAGGTATGGCCTTTATGACTATGAAGAGTTATGCTCAAGACCATCAGTTTACATCTGTTAAGAGATGTAATTCTTTCAAAAACTTGAGGAAAGTATTTCTCAGGACCCTGGTAACTAAGAGTAGTGCATTTGGAGTGGTAAACTGTAGGGAAAAGGTCTGCTCTGTTTTGCTTTACTAGTCCAATGTGGTGATGTTGAGAATAATCCAGGGCCTAAAGAAACTGAGGGGATTACTATTATGCAGGAGAATGTCAGAAGCCTAACACATAAGATTGATCAATATAGGGTGTGGGCTGCTGAACCGGGTCAAGATATTTTGGCAATTTCTGAGACCTGGCTCCATTCAGGCATTTATAATAATGAGATAGAACTTGCAGGGTATAGCTCACAGAGGAAGGATAGGGAAAAATGGGAAGGGGGTATTGTTATATATGAAAGACACTTTAGGACCTTACCAGCTGCTATTAGCTAAAAATGTGGAAGGTGTTGACTGTTTAGTCATAGAGCTGTTAAAAATAAAATTAGTAGTTGGAGTCTTTTATGCTCCTCCCAAAATTAAAACAAGTACGTTTGATGTCCTGGCTGAGACCGCAAGCTGAGGCGCAGCACAGGGGCTCTCCCCCACCCCCCGAACGGAGCTCCGAGCTCCAGGAGGTCGCGAGGGCCAGACAAGCCTAGGGGCTCTCCCCCCATCCACACCAAGGAGCTCCATGCTCCCACAGAAGAGAGGGCCTTTTGATTGTGCTCCTTGGAGGCTCTTCCCACCCCCCAGCCACAGGATCGCTGCCACGAACACCAAGGCAGACACCACAAGCTGAGGCACAGCACAGGGGCTCTCCTCCACCCCACAAATGGAGCTCCGAGCTCCAGGAGGTCATGAGGGCCAGACAAGCCTAGGGGCTTTCCCCCCATCTACACCAAGGAGCTCCGTGCTCCCACAGAAGAGAGGGCCTTTTGATTGTGCTCCCTGGAGGCTGTTCCCACCCCCCAGCCACAGGATCGCTGCCGTGAACGCCAAGGCAGACACCGCAAGCTGAGGCGCAGCACAGGGACTCTCCTCCACCCCCCCCCGAATGGAGCTCTGAGCTCCAGGAGGTCGCGAGGGCCAGACAAGCCTAGGGCCCTCCCCCCCATCCACACCAAGGGCTCCGTGCTCCCACAGAAGAGAGGGCCTTTTGATTGTGCTCCCCAGAGGCTCTTCCTGCCCCCCAGCCACAGGATCGCTGCCGCGAACGCCAAGGTAGCCAAAGGACCTTGCTCCCTCTAACAAAGGGAGCAGCTCTGTTCATGCCTTTTTTGTTTCAAGTTGCTCCGTCTATTTTTCTGTCCCCACAACAGTTTTGCACTGTATTAATTCTGTTATCACTGGTTACCTTAATTAACTTGCAAGCAAAGATTTTGAAGGGACTGTACAATCTGCTTAAACTGAATTACTGCTGTTACAATGAATTACTGCTGCTACAATCTGATTGCTCCCTTACCAGAAGTTGCTTTACCTGGCCAGTTAAAACGAAAAAAAAAAAATATTCAAAACCCCTGCTTTGACTCGCTTGCCATCAGTATTTAAACCCTGCCTACCTTTCATTCCTAGGCAGACACCGCAAGCTGAGGCACAGCACAGGGGCTCTCCCCAACCCCCCGAATGGAGCTCCGAGCTCCAGGAGGTCGCAAGGGCCAGACAAGCCTAGGGGCTCTCCCTCCATCCACACCAAGGAGCTCCATGCTCCCGCAGAAGAGAGGGCCTTTTGATTGTGCTCCCGAGGCTCTTCCCGCCCCCAGCCACAGGATCAGTGCTGCGAACACCAAGGTAGCTGAAGGACCTTGCCCTCTAACAAAGAGAGAGCAGCTCTGTGTTCTTCCCGCAGTTGCTGCGCGACTGCTCCCTGCCCGCCCCAATACCCTCCCACCCTTGGCTGGTGTTACATATATAGTGTAACCTCGCGATATCTTGACGCTCTCGCATTTTTTCCTAACAGCCTACTTCTCCATTAGCTCCTTATATTCTCTGGGCACTAGAGGGAGCCTGATCTGTTTGAGAAACTTGCTCTCAGTGCTACAAATGCAATATAAAACCTGCCACTTGAGGCTGTATTTCAGCAGGTGCCTAAAAACAAAACTACTGTCAGCACTCAGCTGCTCTGTCCCCTCAATCTTGCTCCATTTCTCCAGTACTAGAATGACCCCCGCCACCCCTGCTGGCTCTCCTCATGGGGTCACTTTGTCTTCTTATTCTCTCTGAGCTTTCCTGCCCAAACACTCTGCTGCTTCCAATGATAACTCACATGATGACTTTTACTTCTCCAACCTGCTTGCTACTGCCACTCCCTCACCTCCTCCCCCTACTGTTCTCATCAGCAAGCGCATCTGGCCTATAGCCAGATACCTTCATTTTAATTTGAAGCTCTCCATCAGTGTCTCAGTCAGGGCTTGCCTCATTACACTGCTTTGGATATTTATCCTGTCACTTATACTAGCTGGGGACATTGAGGCTAATCCTGGCCCGTCTCAAGCTCCCATCCTATCTTTGCCCCCCGGTCACCTCCCTCCCTAAATCCAATGGCCTAACCTTGGCTCACATTAACTCTAGGAGCCTTCTGGCCAACCTCCCTGACCTCCAGGTCTGGGTGAGTGTGAATGGCCTGGACATTCTTGCCATCACTGAAACCTGGCTAAAGCCTACACTCTCTGACTCTCAGTGCTCCTTTCCTGGATACAATATGCTACGTGTTGACCGACTCGGAGCAAAAAGGGGGGTGGCCTTGCCCTCTATTACAAAACTCACCTGAATATCACCCTCCTGCAGGACCCTATACTATGTAATTGTGAAATCCTACAATCCCTCCTGCTACTGGGGGAGTTAAGAAACTCCATATTTTCTGTATTTATGTCCCTCCAAAAATGCTAAACAGGGCATCTCTGAACTCTTGGAGAACCTGCCTACAGTAACAGACAAAAATGACATTATCTGTCTTGGGGATTTTAACCTTGACTGGTCTGAGAAAAACTCAGCCAACCTATCCTCTATGGTTAGTAAGGCAAACCTATCCCAGCTCATCCATGAACCCACTAGGGTCTCTCGGGGGGGGTGACTGTGTCACCCTGCTCGACTGGACACTAACAAACAGGAAGGAATATGTCACCTCTGCTGGGGTGCTTCCTGACGCCATTAGTGATCACTATCCTGTTTACTGTGTCTGGGACACCGTCACCCCATCCTTCCCTTCTAAAACTGTAACCTTTCCTAACCTCTCCCACCTAAAAGTGGATGCTTTCAAAACTGATTTCAGCCTGGTTGACTGGTCCCCTCTCTACCTAACAGAGGACATTAACTTTGCTACCGACTATTTCAACTCCGTCCTCCTCGCACTACAAAACCTACATATCCCTTTCACCACACGTAGGATGGCAGGGAAGATAACCCCAAGTGGCTAACGTGCCCCCTGCTTCAACTTCTCAAATGCAGGGACAAACTATGGTACTTGTGGAAGGTTTTCCACCTTCGCACTGACTTCGAAGCCTATCGAGCCTCGCGGAACAATTGCAAAAGAGAAATACACCTTGCCAAAAGTACCTACTACAGGAACCTACTAAAATCCTCCTCTGAAAACCCTCATAGGTACTGGTCCCAAATTAAGGAAATTCTTGGCAATGACAAGCAACAGAATCCAACCAATATGAATATTCAAGGCATTCATTGCAACAACCCGGGCACTTTTGCCGATGCCTTCAATGCCCTCTTTTTCACGCCACCTGATGCAACTCAGACTATGCCCCAACCTTACTGTCCTCCTTCCCCTTCCTTGCCCCTTATACCACCCACCTTAGTGCTGGCTCCAACCACATACCTAGAAGTACGCAAGCTACTTAACTCCCTACTGGCATACGGGGGCCAGGGGCCTAATGGCATCCATCCTGGCATACTTAAGCAGTTTGCACCATGGCTGGCCAAGCCTGTCACCAGGCTTTTCAACCTCTCGATCCGTACGTCCACTGTCTCAACTACTTGGAAAACGTCCAGAACTATCCCTATTCACAAAAAGGGTAATGTCAAACTAATGTCCAACTACCGCCCCATCTCTCTCCTACCCACTCTCAGTAAGCTTCTGGAAAAAACAGTCCACTGCCAGCTCACTGAACACCTTGCCAAATTTAATCTCCAAACCCCCTGCCAACACGGTTTTAGGCCTGGACACAGCACCACCACGGCACTGACACAACTTACCAATGACATAAAAAGTATTATGGACCTCGGCCTGCTCACTAGCGCTGTCTTTATTGACCTGTGCAAAGCTTTTGACATGGTACATCACCCTCTCATACTAAAGAAGCTTCAATCAGTAGGAGCATCTGACCCAACTCTATCTTGGTTCCACAGCTATCTGGATAATCGTACTCAGGCAGTAGCTTTTCACAAGGCTCTTTCCTCACCCATAAATATCTCCCGTGGTGTTCCACAGGGGTCCACTCTCAGATCTCTCCTCTTGTCCCTCTTCCTAAACGATATAACCGCTCTTTCCCGGCAAAGCTGCACTCTCATGTACACTGATGACCTTGTTCTCTACTCTGGGTCTAAATTGATTGAGGACATCAACTCCACTCTCTCAAATGATTTCCAAGTCCTGCAACTCTGGCTCTCCAACAACCACCAAAATCTTAACCAGGAAGAAACTCGAGCCGTGCTATTCGGTTCCTCTAAAAAACTCCCCTCCACTGCCACCAGGCTCCTGGTTCACTGCCCAGATGGTTCCCCTATCACCAACACGGAGTCTTTCAAATACCTGGGAGTCACTCTTGATCCCTCCCTTGACCTGTCACAACATGTCAACATGGTTTGTTGAGCCGTCATTGCAAAAATTGGTGGTGCATTTCGCATACGCCACTCCCTCACTCCTTCAGCCAGATTATCAGTAGTGAGGGGAATCCTCTTACCCCAGCTCCAATATGCTCTTCTCCTCATCTTTGCTGCCAACTCTTCTATACACAGCAAATGGGACACCGTCTATAACAACATCTGCAGATTTGTCTTAACTGCCCCTCGCCTTACTCATCACTACCTCCTCTATGCTGGTTTAAATTGGCTGTCACCTAAGGATCTTCGGGCCTACTCCCTGGGATGCTTTATTGACTCACTGTCCAGACCCCCTTACCCTGACTATCTGGCCAACCTGCTGACTCCTGCCTCCCAAACCCGTACCCTCAGGTCCTCCTCTGTCCCTATGCTCTCTACCAGACCTTGCGCAACAAAAATGGGCGAACAAGCATTCTCTCACTTTGCTCCCAAATTCTGGAACTCACTCCCCCTTCAGGTTAAAAATTCTGCCTCACATCGGGAATTTAAAAACTCGCTATTCTCTCACCTTCACACCCTTGGACACTGCAAATGCTCTTATTTTGCTGCTACACTCTGCTGGCCTTCGGCACGGACCCCAGACTATTGTTACTAAATGTCTTCATAATGCACGGTATCTGACTCTGATGCTCTAAATCCTAATGTTGTTAATTGCTCTTACTGTCTTATGTATACCCTGATTGTTATTATGTACAACTGTAATATGTTATTATGTAACTAATGTCCAGTGCTCTCCCGGGTCGTGCCTGAAAATAGGCAGGATTGTTGCCAAGCGCACTTACCGCATTACCAAAAGCTAATAAATAAATATATTATTAGAGAAAGTAGGAGACCAGTGTGTGCTATTAACAGGAGATTTTAATGCAAATTGGGAGCAACGTAGAGGGAAAAAGTTAAAAACCAGCTTGGAAGTTTTAGGTTTACAACAGCTAATTCATCAACCAATGAGAAGTTAAAATAACAGAACCTCTGGATCTGTTTTGGACTTGTTTTTTGTTTCACAGGACATGAGTGGAGGGTTGTATAATCCTTCCACTAAATTTGGAGGATCATAACTCCATTCAGTGTACCTTAATCATGCAGGGAGGTAGAAAACAGGATTACTGGGTACGAGACCTGAATAGATTTAGTGCAATATCTTTTAGGAATAGCCTTAGTAATTTTAATTGGACCAGAGTGTATTTGATTCCCATTTAAACCTAGCCATTCAGGAATTTACTGATTCTTTTTTGGATATTGTGCAACAGCATGCCCCAAGATAAAAAAAGAGTAACAACAAAAAAGATGCACCCTGGTTCAAGGAGTACCTAAAAACTCAGTTACGCATAAGGAATAAAACAGAACATAGAAAAACATAGAATTTGACAGCAGATAAGGACCGCTTGGCCCACCTAGTCTGCTCATTTCCCTACCTAATGGATAAGCTGCAGATCCTAGTTAACCAACAGCCTATTTCTTCCTACCCCCCCAGAATTGCCTTATATCTGTCCCATGCATTCTTGAATTCCCCCACTGTTTTTGACTCCACTACCTCAGAAATATACAAGTTCAGGAAGGCTGTTCCATGTATCCACAACCCTCTCCATGAAAAAATACTTCCTCACATTACCTCTAAGCCATCCCCCCTCTATCTTCAAATTGTTTCCCCTTGTTCTTGCACATCTCTTTTTCTGAAAGATGCTACCCTCTTGGACTTTGTTGATTCCCTTGAGGTACTTGAAAGTTTCTATCATATTCCCCCTCCTTCTCGTGGGTATACATATTAAGCTCCTTTAATCTCTCTTTGTATGTCTTCTGGTGTAGACCCTGCACCATTTTCATTGCCCTCCTCTGGACAGCCTCCATCCTGACTATGTCATTGCAGAGATGGGGTCTCCAGAACTGCACACAGTACTCCAGATGGGGCCTCCCCAACTGTCTGTACAGAGGGATAACAACTTCCTGCTTTCTACTGGTGTTGCCTCTTATGCATCCCAGTATTCTGCCAGCCACCCTTACTGCCTTCTCACAATGCTTTCGCATCTTAAGGTTCTCTGATATGACTGCCCCAGGTCTCTTTCCATTTTTGTTGTTGTTAGTATCTCACCCCCTATTGTGTACTCTTTCCCTGGGTTTTTGTTTTCCAGGTGTATTACTTTGCACTTCTTTGCATTGAATCCAAGCTGCCATACTTCTAACCATTCCTCCAACCTTGCCAAGTCCCTTTGCATTCTTTCCACCACACCTTCTGTATCAACCCTATTGCAGATCTTTGTGTCATATCCAAAGAGACATACTTTTCCTTCCAGTCCATCTGCAATGTTACTTATAAAGGCATTAAAGAGGACCGGTCCCAGTACTGAACCCTGCGGTACCTCGCAAGTAACCCCCCCTTCTTCAGAGTGGACTCTGTTTACTATAACCTTCTGCATCCTGCTATCTAGCCAATTTTTTACCCAGGCTACCACCTTGGGGCCCACTCCAAGGCTGGCTAACTTGTATATTAATCTTTTGTGTGGGACTGTGTCAAATGCCTTGCTAAAGTCTAGATAGTCTATGTCCACAGCCCCTCCCTTGTAGTAGAACCACAGTGTCATCCCTCCTTGCTGGGAACATTGCCACTCGGTAGTGCCAACTTAGTCCCCTCAGCTGCCTGAGTTGGCCTGAATTCGCTCCCAAATCCAGGTCACTGACATAGAAGTGCAACTTGCTACCCACTGGGCAATCAGGTGGCCCGAACTTTTGTGTCTTAAAGGGAGAAAGTTGTGTTTAGTGGCTGATAGAGCTTACAAGCCCATAAAATGCTCCTTCCAATGAGGTATTGGGCTCATCTGTGTCTGGAAGTGACATAGATGACTGAGTCTGTTCAACAGCAACACTAAACTGAAGCCATTTGCAGAACACCATGATATCATTCAGGAACAAGGTGTGCCCGACTTAATGTAGTTTAGCACAGCTTGTTCCCCAATGACACCACAATGTTCCAAACATGGCTGCAGTGTTGCACCGATGTTAAACAGACTCAGCCATCTATACCTCTGGAGTGCTTCCAGCAAAAGATGAGCCCAATTCCCCATGTGAAAGAGCCTTTCATGGACTTCTAAACTATGATGGCCACTGGGCATAAATATGTCCCTTTAAAGTAAAGCTGGTAAGTGCCTATAGGAGGAAGGAACACATGGCTATGCTTTCTTCATGATGTCTGTATGTACAGTATGTATGTATCACCTTCAACCAGTGCAGCTCTCCTATTCACAGTTGAGGTTACAATTGCCATTAGCAGAATTGTTTAGTGAGTCTCTGAGCACAGGAGAGGTCCCAGAAGACTGGAGAAGGGCTCATGTGATCCCGCTCCACAAGAGTGGTAGCAGGGAGGAGGCGGGGAACTACAGACCGGTCAGTCTTACCTCAGTAGTGGGCAAGATTATGGAGGCACTCCTAAAGGAAAGGATAGTGCAACACCTGGAATCCATAGGCACAGGATCCAAGACAGCATGGGTTTACAAAGGAAGGTCCTGTCAAACTAATCTCATAGATTTCTTTGACTGGGTAACCAGAGTGGTGGACCAAGGAGAGCAGTTGATGTCGCCACCTTGACTTCAGCAAAGCTTTTGACACTGTTCCACATAGAAGATTGATAAACAAGCTGGGTAGGCTCAGGGTGGGCTAGTTGGTCAACTGGGTGGCAAACTGGTTGACTGGCAGAAAACAGAGAGTGTGGTAAATGGTATACAGTCAGAAGAGATGCAAGTCACAAGTGGGGTACCTCAGGGATCAGTCCTGGGGCCAGTCCTATTCAACATCTTCATTAGTGACCTTGCAGATGGACTAGAGGGTAAGGCTTGTCTGTTTGCAGATGACACCAAGATCTGCAACAGAGTAGATGAGCCAGATGGGGTGGGCAGAATGAAAGAGATCTGATAAACTAGCAGAATGGCAGAAGAGTGGCAACTGGGATTTAATGCAAAGAAGTGCAAAATCATGCACATAGGGAAGAGAAACCCTGAAGCCACTTATAGGCTGGGAGGGAGTTGCTAGCAGTCACAAAGGAAGAAAGAGACTTGGGCATCATCATCACTGATGACCTAAAAATCATCCAAGCAGACCCCAAAGGCAGTCAGGCTTAGGGGTGTTAGGGTGTATTAGTAGGGGTATCATGTCAAGAGGGAGTAATAATCCTCTGTACAAGACATTGGTTAGGCCCCATCTGGAGTACTGCGGGTATTGGAGGCCACACCTCACAAGGACATTAACCAAATTGAGGCAGTCCAGAGAAGGGCAACCAAAATGGTGCAGGGACTGCATCAGAAGACATATGAGGACAGATTAACGGAGCTCAATATGTATACCCTTGAGCAAAGGAGGGAGAGAGGTGATATGATCGAGGCATTCAAACACCTTAAAGGCATAAACAAGGTGAAAGAGTCTAACATGTTTAAATATAAGAAAAATAGCAGGACAAGAGGACACAGCATGAGATTAGAGGGAGGCCAATTAAGGGGAATGTGAGGAAATTCTTTTCACAGCAGAAAGGGTGGTGGATGCATGGAATGGCTTACCACAAAAAAAGTGGTGGCTATGAATACAGTGCAGGGCTTCAAACAGGCATGGGATAGGCATAAGGGAGCAATACAAATGACTATGAATAGATAGGTCACTGACAGAGCAAAGGCCGATGGCACATTTATAAGGTAGAAAAAGAAATGGGCAGACTGGATGGGCCTTGCGGTCCTTATCTGCCATCAACTTCTATGTTTCTATGTTTCTATGTTTCAATGGTTGTATAGAATAGAGTATGGAAGAAAGCTAAAAGAACTAAATCAATGGAGGACTAGAACGTGTTTAAATATTGGCAGAACAAATGTAAGCGAGAGACAGTTTTAGCTAAAAAAATGCATTTTTAATAAGATGCACGATCCAAATAAGTTTTGAAAGAACATTTCTGAATTAAGAAATCCAGTGAAATCCAAAAATCCAATTAATTTGTTATACGGGGATAGGTTGGTTGATGACCCATTAGAGGTTGCTAATTTATTGAATTATTATTTTAAGGAATTACCTGATCTAAAAATACCTAAACTGAACTATAAGGCAACTTGTTTTGAACAACTGAATTTTGCTGCCTTCATGACCAACTCTAGAGGATTTAAACTTAGAATAGTTGAAGTGAAAGAAATAGTTAAAGAATTAAAAAGTTTTAAAGTTTCAAAAAGTGGTGGAATGGATGGCATAGATGCTAGGTTTTTAAAGTTAGGTGCTGATATAATTGCCCTGATAATCACATATTTCTAGAACTGGAGTACAAATTCTTCCTTGGTGCCTGAAATTTGAAAATTGGGGGAAATTGTTCCCATACATAAAGGTGGAGATAATACACTTCCCTCTAATTATAGACCAATAACTTTACTTCCTATTTTTTTTGAAGGTGCTGAAGAAGCTGGTAAATTACCAGCTTGGCCAGTACCTTAAACAAGAGGGGATTATAAAAAAGTATCAATATGGGTTTAGGGAGGGTAGGTCCATGAACACCACCTTAATTGATTTCAACAATCTGATGGCAACATCATTAAACCAGGGTAGGAGCACTGGGGTGGTGTTCGTGGACCTCAGCAAGGCCTTTGATTTGGTGCAGCATGAGATCTTGCTGCAGAGGTTGTTTGATATAGGGGTACAGCAAGAAACCCTGATGTGGTTTGAGTCCTATTTATCAGAATGTACTCAACGTGTATTGTGTGGGGCTACTGTCTTAGGTCTGATGAACATAGAAAGAGGTGTACCACAGGGTTTTATTTTGGGCCCTGTACTATTTAACATTTATGTAAATAGTCTTGTAACCCAGATGACAAGCACTGAGATTAGGCTTTACGCAGATGATACAGTTCTTGTTGCATCCTTATGTAATCCCGAGGACCTGAGACAGTGGCTCCAGACAGATTTCTCCTGAATGGAGACATGGATGAGGGACTCTAGCCTTATAATAAGCATAAAAAAGACACAGTGTATGACATTCTTTGTGAGTACTCAAGTAAAAAAGAATATTTCAGATTTACAGATAAGTTTTTCTGATGGGACAATGGTCCAGAATGTGACTACTTATAAATATTTAGGAGTCCTTGTTGACTCTCAGCTTTCTTTTCCAGAACATATTTTGTCACAAACTAAGAAAGTTAGTCAAAGGTTGGGAGCACTCTGAAGAATGTTTGGATGTTTGTCTAGAGATATTAGAACTAGATTGGTAAAGCAATTATTATCACCCATATTAGAATATGGATCTTCACTTTGTATGTATTCAAACCAGAAGTTTCTGGTCAAGATAGACCAATTGTATTACAGGATGGGGAATTACATATTAAGAAAAGGATATGGGGCACATCATTGTTTAGTTTTTCAGGAACTTGATTGGCTGTATCCAGTAGCATGGAGGGAGTATTTGTGGTCCATGGTTTGCCAGGGACTAATTCATCCAAATAATAAATTGCTTCCATTAACATATCTATTTCAATTGGAAACAGATCCACTATATACATCTAAATTAAGGAAATAATCTGTGAAGGTACCTATGAATAGAAGCATGAATAGGATGGGGGATATGACACTCCAGAATGGTTTGCAAAAAACTGGAACAGATTACTGCTTGAATTAATTGAGATTGTTGATTTGCACAAATTTAAACTCAAGTTGCATAATTTCTTGAAGGTTCAATGTCATTGTTTTAGATAATCTGTTTACTTCATTAGATCTTGTTTTTATGTTTAATGTATGTGACAATTACGTATTTTTTTCCCCTCTATTTTTATTCTTTCATGTTTGACTTCTGTATTGACTTGCTGGTATTTAGCAACCTTTGAGAAAGAAACCACAGGAATTTGTTGTAAATGTTTTTTTTTCTCCTACAAATCTGCCTGTATAAAAATAAAATTTTTATCAATCAATCAATTAATATACTACGGTTGTTCTGTGCTCCATGCCTAATTATGGTTTTGGTTCTGCAAGATTAAATAGCAGCCCCATGTTTCAGAGTCATTGCTAGCCAGTTGTTTTTGCTATCTGTGATATAGGGGTTTCTTGTACAACATTTTCATTATGGTTAGAATCCTGTTGTTTCAGCTGATTTCATAAACATAGTTATTCAGACAGGCATGGCATGTTGTGGATTATTCATGTAGGAGAAGATGGATGGTGTGTGTGAAAACTCATGAGACGTAATGGCAGATTGATAATTCTTTGTTTAGAAAGATTACTGAAGTTGAAAAGTGTTTACTAGAATGTGTATTGTATCTCAAAAGTGTGTTTATTATAACTGGTCAATGTTTTCAATAATGAATTGCTGTTTCAACATTTCAAAAAAAACTCTCATTTTGAGTTCACTTGTAAAAAAAAACTGCTCCTCACGTGCCCACGTGTGTCCTAGAACTTATGCCAATTCCTCTGGGCTGACAGCCAAATTACTTATCCCTATTTGTGACTGGATTCAAACTTCTGCAGTCACAGTAACATATGTATATCCATGTTTCTTTGCTCCTGGTGTCATTGCGATGTCACCATTGCACTGTGTTTCATGGAAAAGGTAATTCCCATCACCCATTTCCATAATGAGCCATTTTATAATGCACTGCATTTTAATGGCCGCTTGTTCCATGTTACAGTAATATAACTGTTAATTCACATACTATGTATTAATTTTTGTTCTCACACAAAAGGCATATACCTAAGTGCAGCTCAGTACTTCACTGCACTACTATTTCAAACCTAGATGGCTGTGTTTGATTCCCAACAACCACCATTTTCATACTATGTGACCTTTGGCAAGTCACTAGACCTCCTTGTGTGGCTGAACCATTATTACCTATCAGCACAGAGTGTGTGGGTTTTCCTGAGCAACTGATAATTTTCCATTTGAATGCTACTTTTGAACAGGGAAATACATGAACTGTGATTTTTTTTTTCAGATTTCACCTTTTTTTTTTGTGTGCTCCGTGCTAAGCCCGGGGACAGCAGCCATGTTCCTCTGGGCTCCCAACCAGACCTTGCTGGTATAAAGTTAACTACACCTACTATTATTACATCTGCCTTCCTTGCAGAGGCTCAATTATAACACAGATTCTTTGTTCATAAGCAATATCACATGATTCCCATACTACACAAGGCGCTGGGGTTACTCACCACTCCCAATATTTCATTTTTTTTTATACAGTATACTGTTAAAAATAACTATTACAGCTGTTTTGAGACAGTTTATCAGGCCTGAATTTTAACATCTTTTTTGTGTTGCCATCTTTTATGAATGCATTCTAAGATATATGTACGTATCCAGATGTTTTATGAACTCAGCTGACATCTTGTAATGTTTAGGACAAGGGAACCCAAGGACACTTGGTTCCTCTTGCCCTATAAAATAATCTCATTTTATTTTCAGGTTGTGTATTTTGTTTTTGTTCATTTTTCTTACTCCTAGGAAAAAGAAAGTTCCCCATCTTCTGGTAATCTATTAAACTATACTTACTAAACTAATTGCAATATAATTTTGCTATAACTTGAAAAGTATATTTATTGGGGACAGCAATGGGGCCAACCCATTACCACCTATCCAGTGAATTATATTAAGGTGCTGTCTACTAAAATTGCCAGACCATTTCTGATTCAGCATCCACGTCACCACCAAACAGCACAACCCTTTTATTGCTACAGTACTTGAGCTGCCTCTTTTACCACACTAGGAGCTTGGGTGGAGCCATACCCTTCCTTCCAGTCTAACGTCCACAGAGGTTGCAAGGTACCCCACTGTCTCCCATAGGGGTAAATAAAAAGAAAATGTGTATTTACTAATAACCACTTGTTGTTTATAGGCTTGAAAAAGATCCAATGTATTCTAACAGTATAACCCAGCTCAGTCCCTCTGCTTTTTCTAGTGCAAATAGTTAAACCGTACAAAACATATTATTGGTGCTAGGGCTACTTCCCTCAACAAGTAATCAGCTGAGCCTGGGGGGTTGTGTATGTATGTATTTCCACATATTCATATATTTTGATTGTTTTTTCAGCACTAGGGCAATGGGTGCAAACATCTGCTTTCTACAAGCACAAACACGATTCTATAATTTCAGAGTTCCAAAGCACTGCATATCCTGAACAAGTTATAAGTGCCATGCCTGGCTAACAAAGCAACAGCCAGGCTTTCTTTTCAAGTTAACAAAAAACAGAGTGGTGGGTTGCTCAAATAATTCTTTCAACTAAAACTAAGCAATTTTTACAGACCAAGGACTGCAACGCATGAACCTAAACTGTACCTCAACCTCTGCAACTTATTCTACTGTTGTGCTCAACACAAGTGGATTCACAATACTCCAAGATTCCTGGACTCTGAACTAAACTTTTAGTCTACATTTGTTCTGTTGTTTAAAATGTATGTTCTGCATTATGTTCAATACTAATATTGTTCCATTGCAAACATGTTTATGTTTTATATTTATGCTATTATGTTTTGATATACATCTTGCTACACTTCATCAAGTGTGTACTTGGAAAACTGCTCCACATTTATGAACATTTTTAGTGCCTATAACCAAACCTAGATACTGGGGCCAGCATTGCTGGCCCACCCCTACACTGTATTCCAAGCAAAAACCCAGACCAACTAATGCTCTGTTCATCTAATCTTAAAGTTTAACAATTATAATGTGGCAGAATTTAGATTCTGCTCAAGAACCTATGCTTCAAGGTTCCATTGTAGGCCCTACCCTACTCAGTAGTTTGGAGTATTTCACTATACAATGCAAAAAAAGTAGACCCTTTCACTTGTCACAAGTGCAATAGGCACTTTCATCCATTGGTATAGGCCAACAATAAATTTGTCCCACTACTGTATGGTGTAATGGGCATATTGCCATAAGCTACATGTTTAAAGTGTGTTATTAATATAACATTACAAGATTTTATAACACAGGCCACAGTTAGGCCTGCCAGCAACACATAGACAGGGAAATCATGTTACTCACTTTCATAGCCTCTTCTGCGACATGAAAACCGGGTGTAACCATGACACTGTCATGGATTCACAGATGGTCAGATGGTATTATTGGACCTCAGCCTGCACCTCCCTGGTGTGTGGTTGATGCCTCATTTTTATTTTTCTCTTTCCATAATTATCAGAAATTTAGGCTCTGTCACACCACTCTTCACAAAACAAAAAGGTCATTGATATAAAACATTATTTTTAGTTTTCCTTTTCAACAACTGTGTGTATGTGTTCTTAACAGAGTTTCTAACACACTTTATAAGTTTGCAGGTTTCCACCGTGTGGCACACATAACATCTCCATGCACAAAAGCACTAACAGTCTCGTCTAAGCTGCAAAGATATTCATCTTTTTCCTGACTCTGTACTTGTTCTAGGATCTGTCACTTTAATGGCTTCCTCTAAGGTGCGTAATCTTGGCATGATATTTGACAGCACTATGATGATGGAATATCAGGTGTCTGCCATTGTCGAGGGAAGTTTTTTTTTATTTGAGAAACATCACAAGGATTAGGCACCTGATTCCGCCCCTGGACCTCCCCACCTTGGTACATGCATTTGTCACATCTAGGTTAGACTACTGTAATGCACTCTACCTCAGGGTCTCTAGAGGCACCCTCTGTTGACTGCAGCTAGTGCAGAATGCAGCTGCCAGGTTGACAGGTCAGTCAAAATACTGCCATGTCACCCCAGTGCTCTGGGAACTGCAATGGCTGCCAGTTTGATGGAGGGTGCTCTTCAAGGTGGGCTTGTTCACCTATAAGGCCCTACATGGACTGGGCCCTTATCTGGCTGACCTTCTCACACCTGCTGCCTCGGTTCATCCCCTCTGGTCCTCATCGAGGGACCTCCTGATGATTCCTAGGAAAAGATTAAAAACTGCCGGTGATCAAGCTTTCAGTGTCACCGGTCCTGTCTTATGGAATTCGCTCCTGCTTTTGGTGAGGGAGGCCCCATCAGTGGAAGTTTTTAAGACCTGCTTGAAGTTCTATTTGTTTAATCAGGCCTTCTCAGACTTTGTTTGACACCAGTGCTATCAGTACTTTTTAAAATTAAGAGGGTTTTGTATAATTATGGGATTTGTATGAGGATATATTTTTGTATGTGTAAATTAAAGTTTGTGTTTTTTTGTACAGTGCCCAGAGCCTCTGGGATTGGGTGCCAGAAAAATGAAATTTGCCTTGCCTTGAAAAGAAAACAGCTGCCACAGCTTCAATGTCATCACCAACTTTGTGCCTGACTGGCTCCATGTAAAGACTACTACATGAGACAGGCTATTATTACCTCTGCAAGTGTAATGTTTTCAGCAAAATGAAACCTATTTGAAGACATTTAAATAAACTGAAAAAGGTCCAACCAATTCAGACTCTACAATCAAGCTTATTGTTTCTGCTTACTATGAAGCTAAGCCTGGGGTACGGGCAATCCCCTGACTTCAGCAAGAAGACCCTTCTTCAATTGATCTTCAAGCAAGACATCCATTTCCTTCACTGCTGCTCTTTCCAAGCCTGGCTGTCACCTCATACAAACTGTTTGTTCTATTGTGGACTGTCACTTATTAACTGTTAATCTTTGTGTCAGGGTGTGATCAACTTCCACAACACAAATGCTATGCCAGTGTGTGGGTGGCTACTCCATTGAAGACTCCATGCACAATCTAATGCATTCTCTGCCAAGTCCTCTGCCAATCTAGCCATCCAGCAGCCAACAACATAAACATTGACTTTCTTGCTATGATGGTGTTCCATCTTCAAATTACCATCTGCATAGCCCTATGTGCCTTGTGGGATTACCATCTTTCTGCAAACAACATTTCACCTGTAACTATGTAACTATCCAGTGTCAGTGGCTCAGTAGGTAGCACACTTGCCTCTGAGGCCGGGAGATCAGAGGGTTGTGGATTCAGTTCCCATATCTGGCACTTGGGTTAATATCCCAGTACTGACACTGTAGTGCAGCATGAGAGGGGTGCTGCATTTCTGAGGTGCCGCCTTTCGGATGAGACATTAAACCGAGGTCCGATCTGCCTGGATTGGTGGTAGTGCAGATGAATGTTAAAGATCCCATGGCACTTATCGAAAAGAGTAGGGGAATTTCCCCGGTGTCCTGGCCAAATTTCACTCATTCACTAAAAATACCACCAATAGCTTAATCTGGTTCAAGGTCAGTTGGCATTCATCTGTATCCCCCTCCCCCCCCCAGGTCATGCCTGAAAATAGGCAGGATTTGTCTAGTGCACTTACCCGGTCAACAAAAACTAAATAAATAAAATGCCAACTTGTGGTTCCTTATATGAACTTTGTGGACTGTTACTGATATAAACTTTCTAAACTGGTCCTATACATTTTATAATGACCTATCTGTCAAGAGACATTATCGACAGATTCTTCAATCATGCTCCAAGAGTGTGCCACACCTCAACAGTCAGGTAGCATCTACCTTATCCACTCTCAAAGTGGATTCAATCAACTCTTCTTCATCACCACTGTTATGTCATATTATGTTCTATGTCGTATCACACGTTAAAATCTTTTCACACATCTCAACTGCGGTGTTGACATCCCTGGGTTCTGCACTATGCTTTATAAACACACCATTTGTGCTCCATCTGTGACACCCCTGTACCAACTCCTGAACAGGCCCATTTTTGGCAGTAATCCTGACTATCTGTCTGCTTTTTACAAACTACATGAATTTTTGTTTGCATTTAGCTTTCAATCTGTGATTATCCATCACACATGTAACCCTGTTTTATTTTTATCAAACATTATTAATACTAACACTTTGCTATTTGCGTCGTACTCTCATGCAACATCATGAGCAACTTATTCCTTTACAAGGCTCATGCTTCGGGCTTATAAATGATTCCAACCACTTCCCTATCGTTGTGTTGCCCCTTTTAAGGCAACAAGGAGGGGAATGTTGTGCCTGGGTCCCATACCCCTTGCACCCTCATGCACACACCAGTGACAGATGTTTTATCATTACTGTGATATTGCTGTATTACACTAACATGTAGTAATGGGTACCCACCGTACAAGCATGGATACTATGGATTATGCTTGCTAATTGCAGACACTATATAGTATACATTCATTTTACAGAGTTATTTCTTTGTTTTCTGTTATATGTAATATTCATGTTGCTTATGTTTTACTGTTATGCATTTTCTTATATATGAGGCATATGTGTGTTGGGCCTAATCATATCCTTTTACTAAAGTATTCTTTTTCACATGCAATTCCACTGACACTGCTTTTGCACCATAATGACCTTATAGCTGATAGAGTGCGTCTGTATCTTCTTTGTTCTAACTAACATTATGGTGTCTGATAACATAATGCTTGTTTCTCTTTTTGCTGACTACATTTTCTGTCCAGCAATGTATTGGTACCACATGCTTCAGCCAATAAGAACTGTCACACCTTTCTCCTTATCTCACTATGAGAGGCATAGTTTTAGAAGGTTTCTCTGAGAATTTGCTATACCTTGGTATTGGGAACACCTGTTTCTCTCAGTGCTTGCACTGTAAGGTTTGTAGTTGTTTTTCTTGTAATAAAATTCTTTATTACATGATTTGCCACTGTCTGTCATTCCTTCCACTTGTTTATTTCTAACAAGAACCTGATGGGGGAGTCCTTTCCTCCTTACAGTATCCATCAGCTGGTGAATACAAAAGAGCATAAAGTTCATTCAGGGTAAGCAACAAGGAGTTTTTAAGCAGGACGTAGCCCACGTAGCCTCTGTCAGGAGGGGGGGTCAAGGCCCCCTTTATACAAGAGGTGGACAGCGTTCTGTTGTTGGGCTGGTGACTGTGAGAACACAGACTACTGGTGAAACTGCACCCACACCTGAGCAGGAGGATGAGGGGACACAGTATGGGGGGACCAAAGCATCCAGAGGCATAGCCCCCTCAGCAGTTTCAACCTGGTCTGCCCATGAAGGAGAAACATCTGAACCAACAATATCCATCAATGGTGACAGATGGTTAGGAGAAAGCTGAACACCTCAGGACCCTGGCCTCCTAGACCATAGTACAGAAGGATCCAGGGGCAGAACACAGTCAGGCAAACCAGGCTGTACAGGAGGGGGAGCAATCAGGGGCACAGCAAGAGGTCCTAAAATATCTGTTGAACATGGGACTGGCACAAGTTGGTCTTGCACCTCAGCACCCTGCTCTAGCCCTAGGAAAAGCAGCACGAGTGGGTCAGATAATGAAGACCCAGAGGGCAAGTCCTGTAACCCCTTGACAGGGAGTCCAAATGCATTATCCAAAAGTGTTAAGTCCAATAAACATACTGGAGCCACAGGTCCTGTCAGGGGAGTAGAGTGTCACTAGCCCATTGCATCTCGATTCTATCCAGCATCTGATAGGGCCTTAACCGGAGACCACTGCCCCAGAGGATAAGTGGCAGAAGTACTCCCAATGTGAGGAATAGGGTGTCAGAGGCAAATCCTGAGATGAACCAAGGACATCAGAAGAGGACAAGGACTGAAGAACACCAGAGGGAGTAGGCAAGTCCCCAGAAGTCACTCCAAGTGTACCAGTCTGCAGCCCTACAAAAAGTTCTTTGGAGGAGGACAAACCAGGCTCCGGAACCTGAGTAGCAGGCAGTGGAAGACACGGCTGAAGCATTGTGGTTAATGCTGTAACACAGTTCACTGTGTTCCCCTCCAGCAGCGTTCACCTGCAGATTGTGGCCGGAATTTTGAGGCTGCCAGAATCACCAAATGGATTCCTGATACCATAGGTCCCACCAGAATAGATGGAGATGAAAGTTTCCCTTTTGTGCCCGAGACTCCCAGGTCAGAGAGTGGAAGAGGACCTAGGGGGCACGCCAAAGTCCGTCGATGAAGCAACAGCTCCGGACCTCTCCCTGAAAAGAGCCGCTCCTTCTGCAGCAGGTAAGTGGCATCCTCATCAGTGAGCAAACCCAGCAGGAACTCCCTCTTCTGACAGAGAGCATCTTGCAGATGAGCATCCTCCTCCAGCAGAACTGGATCAATCGGTAACGGCTGCAGGATCTCCACCACAGCAGGTGCAGAAACTGCCACCGCAGCCCTTCTGTTCAATGAACTGGCCTCAGAAGGCTCCACAGAAAACACTCATATTTCAGCCCTAGAGTCAGACTTAGTGGGAAGAGGGGCCAGTCCTCCCCCACCAGCTGTTAATTTCACACAGGCAACTTGGGAAGCAGACGCCTTGCGATAGACAGCAGCTCCTCCTACCACAAGAGCAGGGGAATTTCCCCAGTGTCCTGGCCAAATTTTCCCCACTCACTAAAAAATACCAACAGCTTACTCTGGTTAAATTTTAGTTGGTTGCCATCTGTTCCCCGGATGAGGCTGAAAACACAAAGAATTGTCTAGACCTCCTTTCCCGGTCAACAAAAACTAAATAAAAAAATATATACAGTATATATATATATATGCTGGTTAAGGTGTCTGTGGACAAAATTAAGCAGAAGCCCCATTTTCTTGGACACCAGTAATTACCTGCTGTAGAAGACCCTGATTTATCTTGGCTAACAGAATCAATTGGATAGCTTTTTTGTGTAGCAGCAGTCTCTGCCATGGTCCACTGGGCCTGCAGGTACCCAGGGGAACAGAGGCAAGGCACTGGAGAAGTGACTGGGGGTTGTGACACCAATTCTAGGGTATATTTGTATTGAAATAATTTCCAGGGCTCATCCATCTGTGGTCACTTTTTGCCATTGGGTCAGAAACAGAGCAATCTTACCCCACCATCAAAGCCCCCAACAGGGGAGTCAGAAGGGAGAGGTAGTGTGTCAAGGGAGGTAGCTGTTGGCATCCATTACCACATCTTTTTTCCCTTTTCTTAATCAAGGTTTTTATACTCCTGGGCTGACCGGGTGGCTAATGAGCCCTGTCCCCAGGTGTTGGCCTGCTGCCTCTCTCCTTCCCAGGGGGGCATTCCCCACAGATTTCCCACTACAGCAGGACTGTGGGGAGGGAGGAGCCATCCTCCCCCACCCCAAGAGACTCACATCCAGATCCCCCTCCTTCCTGGAGTGGCAAGACAGACTGTGATTCCTTTGGCAGGGCTTCACTGAGCACAGTCCCCTTCCATTTTCCACCTTCATTTTTTTCCAGGGCTATTGCAAACTCAGACGGCACATGTGCATGGAGGCATGCATGTGCTCTGGAACTGCCATCCCCTGCACCCACCCAACTTTACATCAACCTCCCTCGCATCAGGGCTACCACCATGCCTCCACCTGATGGCAGACAAGAACTGGGACAGTTCACCACTCCAGTCTGGGAGAGGAGAGTTGCAGGGCAGCTGCACGATCCTCTCCCAGCCCCCTCTCTGCCAACTCCTGGCAACCCAAGGTCGTTCCTGAACTTGGGTCACCAGCATGGTGAGAAGTGAGATGCTACCAGTGTCTCAGCCCTCTGTGCCACTAGGCTGGCTAGTACCACATCCTTTGGGGGCTTTATAGAGTGCCCCCTGTGACAGGATCAGGATAAGACTGTCCCATTTGTTATGCAGAGAAAGTTAAAAGCAAGGATCTATTTTTTTCCTTTACTTTTGTTACTTGTCTATCTCTTGACTGCCTGACTGCGCAACCAAATATTTATTGCAGCACCTAGGAATTGACCACTCTGACAGTCCCACAATATCCTCCTGTTTTCTCCTTTCCTTCACTTGCTGTTTCTGTTCTCTCTTTCTATCCTTGCTTCTCTGTGGTTAAAAAAAATATATGCAAATCTTTATGTGAGACCGAGATCCCTTGGTTTGCAAATGTATAATGCATATAATGTAGTTATACTGTTGAAATTATTGCAGAAAACCATTTGGGTTTATTTGGAAAACAAAGGGTTAACCTTGAGGTGCATTTTGACCTCTAAAAGCTTGTTTGCAGCAGGAAATCAGCCCAGGGACAGCATATCTTAATTGGTTGCACCAGTAAAGCAGACTAATGTACTCTTCAAGTTGCTCACAGTAACAAATTTGGCAACATCTTAATACATTTTTTGGAACACAGGTGGAGTAATTTAGAAGAACAGGATGCAGAATTTAACTGCCAGGGAAAAATATCTTATAAAAATAGAGCAATGTTTTGTTTAGAGAGAAAGCTGGATATTTTAAAGAGACTCTCAAATGAAGGACTTCTGTTTGTTCAAACTGCCTGTATGAAAAGCCATCCTGCACAATAGTACATTTTTTATTTTTATTTTGTTGTTACGGATAATAATAAAACACTACTTGTGAATTGTTTACATTCTCCTGGTTTGTCTATGCTTCCTAACCTACACCTCAACAACACCCCCATTAAGTACTACTGCTGCTGTACATGGTCCCATATCTGACCACAGGGAGAGGATAAACAACAGAATCTCTCTGAGGGTCAATCAGAACTAGGGACAGACTAAACTTAATCAATTTCTTCTGGGTTTCTAGTTCATTAGAGTGTGTTCAGCCAACCTCGGTACTTGGTATTAATAAGAAAATTTATTCAGGAAGTAGCCCAATACCAATCATGACACACACACACATACATATACATATATATATATATATACATATATGTACACACACATACACATTATTTATATATATTACATATGTATGGTTTTCAAAAAATCTTTTTTTATTTATAACTTTTGTTTTGACTTTAAATACAGTGCGTAAATTCATACATTTCAGAAAAACATCCTTCATCAGTGAAACACTGGATCGTGTCTCTGAAGTATAGATATGTATGTTATTTCTCTTATTTTTAAATTCAAAAATATAATCATATTATCAAAATAAACATTATGCTTCTCACCAGAAAAGTTACAGCATCATTCCTATGTTGATTAAATATGTCATAAGAAATGTTATTAGTTTTTAATTAACAATGCAATAGTTCCGAATTAGCCTAATCTAAATGTATTTTTTTAAATGCAAAATAGATGTTTGTTTATAGCTTACATTTAAGAACTTCATATTATACACATCTGTTGCACCTATTGCGCTCTCTAGGTACACTATTAAAAACAGAAAACACATGTTTTATACATTTTTTCCATGCATATTTCTTCTTATCAGATGTTTAAAGTTCTAATTTATTGACTTCAACAAATTCGTTTTGTTGTATTAATTGTTTTCTCTTGGATAAGTTCAGTACTATGTTCTTCGTATATTTATCTACAGTAAGAATAAATCTAATTTCTCATGTGCTCATCACCTATAACTTTCACTAAGTGTTTGCTGTTTGCTCAATGTATATCTACCTGCTTCAACAACCGTTTCTTTTACTTCCTTCAAAACATAAGAAAATAAGCCTTTTAAGTTTCCTCATTACTAACATTGCACATTTACACAGACTACGCATTAGTTTACAATTGTTTCATTCAGTTTTGCACTTTAAATTTTTTAAGTTGCGAAGCGTGACCTTCTGCTTTCTCTTATGATGGAGGTAGTTTGCTCACTCTACACAGCTTTTATGCCTTGTAGTCTAGGGAAATCAGGCGCACAGCAATGCGTCCCATTACATGACATAAAAGAGAGTCATGTGCCAGACGCTGTCACCCTGTGCACCCGACCTGCACTAGCAGTGCCTAGCAACAGTAAACAAACTTGCCAGGCATCCCTATTATGTTTTAGGTTGTCTTTTTTTTCACAGTTACTAACTTTACAAATTCAAGCAGTTTATGTATTTTAACGTCATACATCTCCATTTCAAGTTCATTGCATCCAACGAGCTCCCATACTGTAGACCCCACTCCTAGGAGGTCAGGCGCATATTCATGTTGTGCAATTTCATGAAAGAAAACTTAAAAAAAAACACTTTTTATAGTTTGTTTACAAGTACTGTAAGGGCATAAGGATGACAATTGTTGATGCAAACTGATTGTGGGAGGGGATTGGAAAGTGATGTGCTTTTGTAAACAGCTAAAAATGTAAAACATTCTTTTTATATTATTGGTTGCAAATCGAGACAATAATTTAAGCCATTTAAGCCTAGGATTGGTGGCTTCAAACCTATCGATGTAATAGGCCTCTCTCAGTAAAAGCTTAGTTCTGTAATCTCCGCCTCTTGGGCTAGGCTCTACTTTTTCCAGTCCAAAAAAGTGTAAATATGGCAACTAGTGGCGACGTTCTATAAAATGCTTCACTACTGGTGACATCAGATCTGCCCTGCAAATATCGCTGTTGTGCTCTCCAATACGTGTTTTGAGAATCCTCTCCATTTTTTCAATATAAATTTTGTCACAGGGACATTTTGGCAAATATTCCACTCCCATACTTTGGCAATTAATGAATTGGTCTGTTATCACATCTTCATCCTGTGCTGTATTCCTAATTTTTTTAATCTTGTAAGTGTTGTTATAGTGGATGCAATACCCGCACTGGAAGTTGCCCCTCAAGTCTAATGTTGTGAGAAAATGTTGTGGTTTTCTTTCCAGAATTTTATGTTCTGTGTTCACTAATCTATTCCCTATGGTTCTGTTCTTTTTAGTGACCACAATAGGTTTCTGTTCAAAGATCTGTGCCCCCATGAACGTTGCTCTTAGAACCTCCCAATGTTTGTGCACTATTTTTTTGATTGAAACAAATGTATCATTATAAGTTGTTGCTAGCAACCATTTTCCCCCTGTCCTCTCCCTTATAGTGTTAGGATTCTCCCCAATAAAAGTACTTCTATCTTTGTTATTGATTTTTACTGTTGCATCATTAAGAACTCTACGCACTGTAGCTCCTAATCTCAAATCTGTTAACCATATCCCTGGAAACCTTATCAAACTCTGAACTACTGGTACAGTTTCTTTTGGCCCTCAGTAACTGTCCATCAGGTATGGATTCTATTAGTTTCAAGGGATGGAAACTATCAGTCGAGTACAGCATTTTTGTCTGTTGCTTTGCGAAAAAAGCTTAGTAGCTAGTTTATTCTCTTCTTTGTAAATTAATAAATCTAAGTATGGTATTTCTATTCTGCTCATTTTCATAGTAAAAATTAAATGGTCTATCCATGAATTCAAATATGTATTAAATTCTGTAAGTTGTTCTATAGTCCCTGTCCATAAGACAATCACGTCATCTATAAAGCATTTCCATATTCATATATGATTTGAAAAGGATTGTTTTCATGAAATACATACTTAGTTTCAAAATTTTCCATATATATGGCATAATATGGAGCCATGTTAGAACCCATGGCTGTTCCCCTGATTTGTAGGTAAAATTGTTTCTCAAATGTAAAAAAATGTTGAGTTAATACAATTTCAGCCATTTTTACCAGTATGTTACTTGGTGGTTTCAAATCCGGTCTCTGTAAATCCAGTAGTTATAAACATACGATGAAGCCAGCAGATAAAGGCCTAATGGCCTATCAAGTCTTCTCGAGTATTCAGCTCTCAGTGCTGTGCACTGATACTGCCCCCTACTCCCCTAACCCCCCACCAACTGATCCCACTGTTTTACCCTCTCTCCCCTTCCCCATTTTGATTCTGCCCTTAAGTTTATCCCACCCCTTCAATCCCTCCACTGATACCCTCAAAACCAGTTCCTCTGGCAGAGCATTCCATGTTGCCACCACAATCTCAGTGAGAAACTGCTTTATCTCCTTTCTGAACCTCCCCCCTCCAACTTTAGACCATGCCCTCTTGTAATTCCTTCCTTCCTAATTTTAAACAGACCCTCATGACATAACTTTATTAATGCCCTTCAAATATTTAAATGTCTCAGTCATATCCCCCACCCCTTCTGTCAAGAGAGTACATTTTGAACATCTGTAGCCTCTCCTCATAGAGATTTTCCCTCATCACACTCAACATCTTGCTTGCTGTCCTCTGTACCCACTGCAATAGTCTGATGTAATTTTTTAAATATGGACACCAGAACTGTACGCAGTACTCCAAGTGAGGCCACACCAATGCCCTGTACAGCAGCAGGATCACATCCTCACTCCTTGAGATGATTCCCCTTGTTATACACCCCAGCACCCTATTAGCCTTCACTGCTACTCTCCTACACTGTGCAGAATGATTCATATGACCTGTGACTAGCACACCGAGATCTTTCTCCTCAACGGTTATCAATAACTGCACATCTCCCAACTCATAGCTAAATCCAGGATTCCTGTTTTCAAAGTGCATAATCCTGCACTTCTTAGCACTGAAGCCCAACTGCAAGGTATCTGACCACCTCTCCAAGGTTTCTAGGTCCCACTGCAGCACTCCCCCAATCCACCACTGCACCCAATTTAGTATTATCAGCAAACATACTCATCTGTCTCTGAACCCCAACTGACATATCAGCTACATAGATGTTGAATAACATTGATCCAAGCACTGAGCCCTGTGGGACCCCACTGATGACCTCCCATGGTGTTGATAATTTCCCCCTTACCACCACCTTCTGCTGCCTCTTTTCCATCCAGTTACCAATCCAACTGACCACCCTATCACTAACACACAAGTCCCTCAGCTTGCTTATCAGTCCCCTGTGTGGCACAGAGTCAAAGGTCTTGCTGAAATTCAAGTACAAAACATCCACTGCTTTACCCTCATCCAGAGCCTTAGTCGCCCAATCATAAAAATCCACAAGGTTGGTCTGACAAGACCTTCCCTGTGTGAACCCATGTTGCCTTTCATCTAAGAGACAATTCTCCTCCAGAAATGCCATTATTTTTTTCCCTCAGGATAGTCTCCAATAGTTTACCCACAATTTACATGAAATTAACTGGCCTGTAGTTCCCTGGATCATCCCAAGAGCCTCCTTTGTGGATGGACACCAAATGCGCCAATCTCCAGTCTTGCGGCACACAACCTGACTGAATAGATATGTTGAAAACATCTGTCAGAGGCTCTGCCAGCACCTCCACAAGTTCTCTTAGAACCCTCAGGTGTATCCCATCTGGTCCCAGTGCTTTATCCATTCTCAGAGCACTTTGACCCTCCAGTACCCTCTGCCTATTGATGTCCTCATCCACCATCCTTGCTCCCTTAACATTCAACTCATTTCTCTGCCCATGATGACTAGGTAGTCCCCTCTCCCTTGTAAAAACTGAACAGAAATATTCATTAACTACCTCTGCCTGTTCATCCGCCTTATCTACCCATCCCTTATCTGTCTTCATTCAGAGATCTGTTCCCTGTACTTCCTTCTCTCCCTGATGTACTTGAAGAACCCCTTTTCACCCTGCCTAATCCCCTGAGCAAGCCTTATTTCCTTCTCAGCTTTGGCAACCCTTACCACCCTTGTTACCTCCTTGGAACTCCTAATATAATCCTCCTTATCTGCTTCCTTACCAGTCCTCTCATAGTTTTCTAAAAGCCTCCCTTTTTTCCCCTCACCCTCACCTGTACTTCCCTGGTCCACCAGCTTGGTTTATTAGATCTTGCCTTCTTACTTCTCCACACAGTACAAGAGTTAATGGCCTCCACCAGTCCCAACCTTATGATGTTCCATTTTTGGGTGGTATCCATGTCAGGTTTTATACTGGCCACATGCTTCCCTAGTACTTCTGCCATCCTACTGTAATCAGTCCTCCTAAAATCAACAATCTTTGTGGCTGTATTTGTCTCCTGACTGTCTAACCCAAGTGCGAAACATACAATGCTATGATCACTCCACACTATGGGAGCATCCACCATCATTTCCCTCACTTGACTGCCATTTGACAATACAAGGTCCAATATATTGCACTGTCTTGTAGCATCCCTTACCAGCTGAGATGGGAACATATCCCAAAGTGCATCCAGAATAATCTGTTCCCTGCTGCTATTAGATGACATGGTGGGCCAATCTGCCCCTGGTAGATTGAAGTCTCCAACCATCACTGTACTGCCCCTTCTATAATTCCACTGTATAACACTACAGATAAGGCCTCCAGGATGAAGCGCAGTGTCACAGGTTTACTGCATGACAAAAGGGATTAACTACCATTGAAATTGCATTGTTTACTGCAGTAACTCTACTGCAGAATTCTGCAGCGCTGCACTTCATCCTGGGGATTACCTATAACTAACTCCTTGTCCTTCTCCTCCATCTGGGATAGAGGTCTGTACATCACCCCTAGCAAACTTTCTTGGTTTCTGACTTACATAAAGTAATCCACAAGGATTCCGTATCCCCTTCACCCCTTCCTCCCTATAACAATCTATTCCTTCCCTTATGTAGACAATCACCCCTCCTCCACTACCAGTTCCGCTATCCCTCCTAAACAACCTAAAGCCTGATATTATTAAAGAGGGACTTCAGTCAAAATTGCTGGCATCAATAAATTCAGAATTTGGATCAGCATAGCCCCAATCAGCAGCATGCCAAAAAATAGATCTCCGAGTTACTTTATTTACAAGTTACAAGTCATTTTGTAACTCTAAATTCACTGCCTGTTCAAAAAAGCCAGTTTCAGTAAAGAGCTGCTGCTGATGTGCTATTTTGAACTCACAATCTAGTCCTCCCTGTCAGCAAGCTTATAGGATCTGTCTCCAAAGTTTACAGATCATGTGCAATTGTTTTCACAAGTAAAACAGGCACCATCATTCAATAAACATTGCTTTAATAACTATGTGTGTTTTAGGTTTTGTAACAAAGTTGACAAATGTATTTATTTTTTTGGTGCCTGTTTATTGTGATCCATTTTTCCAGGATAGCCGGATGCTGAGTCATAGCACTTTATGTGCGTTTTACAGACCAGATAACTTTGAAGTGGTGAAAAGCTGTGATCACTCACACCTGTCATTTTATTGACAGGATTTCTTAGGAAGGCACTTAAAAAAAAGGTATACAATGGCAAGAAAGAATGCTGGGCTGACTGGTCAAGCTGGGGCTGGACCCGTGATGTTATCCCAGCGTACCATCCAGGATCTAGTCCAAGCACACACGTGACCAAATGTCATCAGTAGGGAAATAGAAAAATTAACTATTTACTGTACTCACAATTTCTCACTATGTAAATTAGTATACAGGCTACTGTATTTCTGTAGTCACTACAGAATTAGGAGACATCTCTCAGCAAAGAAATCTTACCAGCTACAGTATATAGTGTATGCACAATGCTTCATTTTGAAGATAAACATCTCAGATCTTATGTTGTTGTAACCACTACATAAAATAGGAGACTGCATCTCCAAGTAAGGAATATGGAAGACAGCTTCATGTTGTACCCACAGTGACTTGCTGCATGCATCGACATAGCAGGTGCTGTATTGTATTCACCACTACCAAATAAGAGACTGTACTGCTGAGTAAGGAAAATTTATGTTAACTTTATAATCTACCCAGAATTCCTTGTTGCTGTGTGTAAATCAGAATATTAGCTGTCATACTGCTCTAACCATTGCTCTAATGTTGAAATGTATTTTTAATAATGTACTCCATGGTGTGTGTCATGCTGGGGTAACATCACTTCTCAGGTGTTAGACACACTCGGCCTTATCCCAGCATGACACACACCCTGTCTGTGCATTATTCCTTTATTAAAATGATCATTTTACCAGGGCTAACACGTCCACCACTAGTAAGAATCAACATATATAAGGCCCCTGTTAAAACGTACTGTAAAGGAGACACTGAAGAGGGTGCCAGAGAGTCAATCTCCAGGCAGGAAGCATTTCCTGAGCACTCTACACTTCAGCTTGCTTAAATCGATTAAAATATAATTTTCTGTTGTTATAACTTTGGAAATTCGGTGGGAAATGGCTTCCTTAACTCACCACCTTTTGTTTGATACCTTAAACATCATGGTGGACCAAAAAAACACTGTTCCTGCAGCTGTTAGCCCTAGAGCTGAGAAAGCAGACAAGGCTGCTGATTCCATGTGTTATGGAACCTCCTCTGCAATGGAAGCATCATCGTGTTCACCGTGGCAGCTGATACTCGCCATAATGCCATCAGTGGATTCCAAACCAAAGAAATCCCTGGCGAAGCTGAAGAAACACAATGCAATACTCATGGTTCCATTTATGGCAGCACAGGATTCCAGTAAGAGTTCAGCAGCTACTCAAGTGATTGCAGTGAACCTGACACAGGAACCTAAGCGACACTAGGGATCTACAGTGGCCTGGGAGAATGGGACTTATATTGAAAGCCTTCAATGAGTGGATTCACCAGAAGGTGCAGAAAGACAGGATATGGTTGACTTTACTACAAATCATCTTCAACTTTTACTTAATTTGCTCGATCTTGTAGGTTGGAATTTACGACGAAAGACCTACATGATGTATGTCCCCATGCATCTAGTGGAAGCTGCAAAACCTTGCTCCCATAAAGCTGAACAGGGCAGATTATAATCAGCAGCAGGTGACTTTGTGGACATCAGTTTTTCCCTCATTGGCAAGTTTCTGGTGATCTATATACCTGTACGTCGGCTAGGTAAAGGATTTGGGGGACTCTGAATTACCCTTTTTCTGGACACAAAATTATCGGTTTAAAGTAACTTGTAGCTGGCTTGATGGGTGGGGACTTTTCTGTGTATTATTGTGGGACAGGATCATACTGCTGGTCAGTTTGGTCCACATGGTGGGTTAATCCACTTCTTGGTATAATGTTCCCTCCAACTTGATTAAGCTGCAGATACTAGTTATCCTCTATTCCTTAACCATAAAGCTCTGTATGTTATTAGGGTTGCTTGTTAAACTACCTGTTCTAATATTAAGTTTGACAAAGACATTGATGTTACTGGTGTATAGTTTTGAGAATTAACACTAGTTAACGTACTTTGTTCTGTATTGGCTGTATGTAGCTTTTGCTCTAGAAATGGTCAATTTTTCTACAATGTCTTTTTTGTTAAATGGATAAATAGCTGCTGTTATGACTGCATCACACTGCCTAAGTAAATTCTACCTTTAAAGGACTCTCAATGGCCATTGGGATGGCTGCCATTTTTGGGACATTTCGCTAGTAAATATTAGATATTCACCCCACACTGTTAAAGATTACAGGGATCTGAAGTATGTATATCAACTATATGTTTGGATATTATTCCTTGCTATGCTTATTACCCTGAATGAGGAAATGTGCATATGATTTTACATAAAATAATAAACACAAAGTATATATATATATAAAAAGCAAACACTGACAAATAGCAATGATGTTACCAACATTACAATACTAGTAGCAATACAACTTCTTAACAGACACAGTAGAGTAGCACCCCAAATGGTATCAGCAGCCTGGAGGCATGCTGACTCAGCATCCAGCGACTCTGAAGAAATGGACCACACTAAAAAGGCATTAAAAATATGAAACTGACAACTTTGTTGTGAATCCAAAAACACACATAGTTTTTATAGCAATGTTTATTGAATGATGCTGCCCGTTTTGCTTGTGAAAACCATTGCTCACGATCTTTAAACTTTAGAGAAATAGGTCCTATATGCTTGCTGACAGGGAGGACTAGACTGTGGGTTCAGGAGATGACATCATCAACAACTCTTCACTGAAACTGGCTTTTTTGAACAGGTAGTGAAATCAGGATTACAAAATAGCTCATAACTTTAAAATGAAGTAATGTAGAAACCTAATTTCTGGCATGAGATTTATTGGGGGCATGCTTATTCTAATTCTGCAATGTAGCACTTTTGGCCAGAGTCCCTCTTTAAGTCCCATTCCCTATCATGAGTTGCCCACATTTCAGTGATGGCAGCAATATCTACCCCCTCCCCCTTCCTCAGAAATGCTTGGACCTCTGGCATCTTATTACCAAGGCTCCTCACGTTCATGGAGACAACCACCCATCCTTTCCCATGACTCTTGTCCCCTCTAATTCTTTCCTCATACCCCCCACCAGTACCATCCCTATGCCCTACATTTCCCCCCCAGTGGGGTAGACAATGGCCCACCACTGGCCCTAACCTCCAAATGTTTGATATTATCCTCCCCCACTCCACTAGTTTAAACCTAAATAAGATGCCAAAAATTGTTCAAATTTATTTTTAAGAACTGCTGTACCCTGTTTACTGAAATGCAACCTGTCCGGGCCATACAAATTACTATTTAATCATGTTTCCCCCCAATTCCCTGCCAACCCAAATCCCATATATTTACACCACTCCCTCAGCCATTCATTAAAATCACTGATTTTCTGCTTAACATATGAAGTAGCTCTAGGCACAGGCAGTACCTCTGAGAAGGCAATGGACCTTGCTTCATTACCATACACCCTTGCTAATTCCTTAAACCTTGCTATGACATAGAAACATAGAATTTGGTGGCAGATAAGGACCACTTGGCCCATCTAGTCTGCCTATTTACCTACCAGATGGATAAGCTGTAGATCCTAGTTAACCAACAGCCTACTTCCTCCTACCCCCCCCCACTAGGACTGCATTATGTCTGTCCCATGCATTCTTGAATTCCCCCACTGTTCTTGACTCCACGACCTCCTCAGGAAGGCTGTTCTATGCATCCACAACCCTCTCCTTGAAAAAATACTTCCTCACATTACCTCTGAGCCATCCCTCCTCTATCTTCAAATTGTGCCCCCTTGTTCTTGCGACATCTCTTTTTCTGAAAGACACTACCCTCTTGGACTTTGTTGGTTCCCTTGAGGTACTTGAAAGTTTCTATCATGTCCTGTCTCCCTTCTTTCCTCAAGGGTATACATTAAGCCCTTTGTCTCTCATCTTATGCTTCTGGTGCAGACTCTGCACCATTTGCTGCCCTCCTCTGGACAGCCTCCACTCTGTCTATGTCTTTGCAGAGATGGGGTCTCCAGAACTGCACACAGTACTCCAGGTGGGGTCTCACCAACTGTCTGTACAGAGGGGTAACAACTTCCTGTTTTCTACTGTTGATGCCTCTCCCTATGCATCCCAGTATCCCCCCAGCCTTCCTTACTGCCTTCTTACATTGCTTGCCCACCTTTAAGTCATCTGATATAATTACCCCCAGGTCCCTTTCCATTTTTGTTGTTGTCAGTATCTCACCCCCCCCAGTGTGTACTCTTCCCCTGGGTTTTTGTTTTCCAGGTGCGTTACCTTGCACTTATTTGTATTAAATCTAAGCTGCCATACATCTGAAAATTCCTCCAACCTTGCCAAGTCCCTTCTTATCCTTTCCACTCCATCTTGTGTATCAACCCTGTTGCAGATCTTTGTGTCATTTGCAAAGAGACATACTTTTCCTTCCAGTTTCTCTACAATGCCACTTATAAAGACATTAAAAAGGACTGGTCCCAGTACTGAACCCTGTGGTACCCAACTAGTAACCCTCCTTTCTTCACTGTGGACTCCGTTTACTACTACCCTTTGTGTCTTGTTGTCCAGCCAGTTTTTTATCCAGGCTACCACCTTGGGACCCATTCCAAGATTGGCTAACTTGTATATTAATCTTTTGTGTGGGACTGTATCAAATGCCTTGCTAAAATCTAGGTAAGCCATGTCCACAGCCCTTCCCTGGTCTACTACTTTGGTCACCAAGTCAAAGAAATCTGTTAGATTCATCTGACATGACCTTCCTGCTGTGAATCCATGCTGCCTTGGGTCCTGTGCCCCACTGACCTCTAGGTACTCAACAATTCTTTCCTTCAGAAGTGATTCCATAATTTTCCCTACCACTGAGGTCAAACTAACTCGTCTATAGTTTTCTGCCTCTGCCCTGCTCCCACTTTTGTAAAGAGGAATCACATCTGCCCTCCTCCAGTCCTCAGGTACCACCCCATTCTCCCATGATTTGTTAAAGAGTAGTCAGTGGTGTCACTAGTTCTACCCTTAGTTCTTTTAGAATTCTTGGGTGAATCTCATCAGGCCCCATTGCTTTGTCCACCTTCAATTTTACTAGTTCTTTCAGAACCCTTTCTTCTGTGAATGGACTGGTGTCAACCCCCGTATCCAGAGTGTTTCTCTTGTTTGGTTTAGGTACCTCCCCCTCCTCTTCCTTTGTGAATACTGAGCAGAAATATTCATTCAGTACCCCTGCTTTTTCACTAGCACCCTCTGCCCACATTCCCTCCACTTTTTTAAGCCTCAGTATCCCTCCCTTGGTCTTTCTTCGCTCCCTAATGTACCTATAAAAGGTCTTATCCCCCTTCTTAACAGAGTTGGCTGTCCTTTCCTCAGTTTGGGCCTTTGCTATTCTGACTGCCTTCTGCCTCTTTCTGCTTTAACTGATAAAGTTCTCTGTCCTGCTCCTTCTGTGTTTCCTTATATTTCCTGAATGCTATCCTTTTCTTCTCAACCTTTCCTGCCACCTCTTTTGAGAACCATAGTGTTTTTTTTCCTTCATTGTGTTTTGTTGATTTGCTTCACACAAAGGCTTGTTGCCTCTGTGATGGCTGTTTTGATTACTCCCCATTGTTCCTCTACCCCTCCGTCTTGCCTGTTCGCTAGTGCTTTTCTAAGGCACTCTCTCATTTTCCCAAAGTCAGCCCTCCTAAAGTCTGATACTCTTGCTTTTTTATGGCTTGACTCTATGGCTGTGTTTATCCTGAACCACACTGTTTGGTGGTCGCTTGTTCCCAGATGGCTACCCAATTCTAAATCCGAGATTCTTTCTCCATCCCCATTTGAGAGTACCAGGTCTAAGATTGCTTCCTCCTGAGTGGGTTCCAATACTAGCTGTCTGAGGCATGCCCCTTGTAGGGCATCAAAATGACCCTGCTCTTGGATGTGCCTGCAGCAAAGGTGCTCCAGTTAACATCTGGCATATTCAGGTCTCCCATCAACAATAGCTCCCCTTTTTCTGCCATTCTAAGGATGCCTTCTATTATTTCTTTGTCCATTCCCTCCCCCTGAGATGGGGGTCTGTATACAACCGCCATGCAGATTGTGGTGCCATTTCCTGTCTCCAGGGTGACCCAGAGTGCCTCATCTGCTCCATGTTTACTCTTTAGTTCTGTTGCTTTGATCCCTTCCCTTATGTAGAGAGCTACTCCTCCTCCTTTACCCTCCCTGTCCCTCCTGTAGATTGTGTATCCTGGTATGTTGACATCCCAGTCATGGTTCTCTGTTTACTATGTTTCTGTGACTGCCACAATATCCAGGCATCCCTCTTCCATCAAGGCCACTAGTTCAGAGAGCTTGTTACATAGACTATGGGCATTGGTACTCATCACCCTCCATTTTTTGATGGCCTTACCCCTTTTATCCTCATCCCTGTCCTTACTGCCTCCATATGACTGTTATTCGCTAAGTCATTTATGCCTAGATGTACTACAAAATGAGGTTTCCACCCTGCCTCCTATCCCCTGCAAGGTTGATATGCCTCACTCTATTCGCCATCATCCCTGGAAAGCAATGCACCCATAGTGAGCTCTTTTCCCCCCATCTGATATCCTTAATAATAGAATCAACAAAAACTATGACCTCATAATCCCTTTTTTGTTGTCTGAAGTTTACTACCTCATCAATGTCCTTGTTCATTTCCCCATGCCCCACTGATTTTACCTCTCTGATAGTTCCCTCACCACCTACTGTATGTAATGCCTCCCCCTTAGAACATTATTACCCCTCTCCCATAGCTACTGCATTCCCCTCCTCATCCTCCAAACAGCTACCAATTCTAGAAGTTTACCTACCTCTAAGTCCCCATCCTTGTCATTATTCATGTCTCCTTGCCCCACTGATTATACCTCTCTGATAGTTACCTCATTACCCACTGCTTGAATTGCCTCCCCTTTAGAATATTACCCCTCTCCCATAGCTACTGCATTCCCCACTTATCCTCCAATATCCCAATAGCTACCAATTCAAGAAGATTATCTACCTCCAATTCCCCATCTCCTTCCACCTTCCTATCTTGTTCCTCTCAATTGACTTATCCCCCCTGAAACCTCCCTGCATCACCCTGACTTATCCCCTGAAACCTCCCTGCATCACCCTATCATTCATTCCGACATTCTGAATTCCAGTAAGAACATCCTCTAATACTGAACATCTAACCAATTTCTTGCTATCTCATTCCTGTCTTGATACCTCAGAGTTACCAACAACTCCCCTATTAAAACCGTTTCCTCTGACTATCCCTTCCCTTGCTTCATTATTCCCCCACACCACATTCCATATGTTTCCCCTTTCCCTATTTCTATCCAGCATTGATCCACACCAATCCTGTTTGACTATGCCTTGCGGATTACTTAACAGAGCATACCTATTCTGCACCCTAACCAAATTCACACTGCCATTCCAATTTCCTATTTCCACATGTTAAGACCTCTCTTTCCCCCATTTCCACTCCTTCCTTCTACCTGACAATCCCCATTCCTCCAGTTATTACTACCACATCCAAACCATGATCCCCTTGCCATAACCCTTCCTTCCCCCAAATCCTTGCATAACATTACCCACACTGCCTGTCCTTCCCGCTACTTGCCAACCCCCATTCCCCCAACTCACCCTTCCTTTGTCATTCATTTTAACTACCATACTTGCTTCCTCATTCTCCGCCCTCATGTCTTGACCACTCTCCCTCCTTACCCAGTCCCTCTAGCATTCTGGAATAATTGTCTACCTGGGAGTGGCTCCAACATCCCCCCCATTATCCCATTTCCTCCTAACCCTTGTTAATCCTGTATTCATTACACACATTCATACTTCCTCCCCTGTTTTTCGTTTCCACCTCCCTTCTCAATCTAGCAATCTCTGCCTCAAGTTTAGTCAACCTTCTATAAACTGGACAAAATCCCAATCTCCAAAACAGAAACACTGCAGCACCGCAGCCATTACAACCTACTACCCTACCAACCCCCCTCTTACACCATTTTCCCACTGCTCTTTACTAATTCCAGTCCCTTATCCCCATCCCCATTCTTTTGTCCTTTGCCTCCCCACTCCCCCCTTCTGCAAAAATATCCCCCTCAAAATGCATAGTAAACACCTGTTAATGTTCTTTAATGGTCAATTACAATAGTCTATGCTACTAACTGCAACCCAAAATTAAAAATAATTCCAAATTTAGGCACTTAGATCCCCTGAAGATAATTACTAATATTTCTAGTGTAGTTCATAAGTTCATATTAAGTTCATACTAAGGTTCAAAGAGAGCAAAAGGCCCATGGGTGCCCTCATACTAATCAAAAGTCATAATATGTCAGCAAAGTATCTGATAGTAAATACGCATCCAGTCTTGCTTTACATTCTGTTCTGTTTTAACTGATAATAATGTTGCGTGGCAGTTTATTCCAGGGGTTGATTACCCTTAAGGTGAAGAAAAATTTTCTCCTCAAGTAATTAAAGTTCTTACCAATTAATTGAAGTGGGTGACCTCTGGTATCATGTATGTTATCCTTAAATTGTAATCCAAGATCTGACATTAAAACTGAGTCCTGAATAATATCGTAGAGAAATAATAAGTCCCCATGTAACCGGCGAGTCTGTAAAGACAACAGATGAAGGCTATATAATCTATTTTTATAAGGCAGATTGTACATTCCTTTGATATGTTTGGTAAATTTTTGCTGGACCTTCTCTAACTGGTTGATATGGGATTTCTTATAAGGGCACCAGTGCTGAGACACGTACTTGAGATGTGGTCTGGCATAAGCCCTGAACAGGGTCATCATTACCTTAGGATCTCTGGTAGAGATGTTGCATTTAATGGATGAAATAACTTTATTAGTTTTGTTAACTTATTCATTAATATGATGAGCATATTCCATATTATTAGAAATTGTGACCCCCCCCCCCCAAGTCTTTTTCATCTGTAGTGGTCACAATGGGACAATTTCCTAGAACATATATTTTCATAGGATTCTTAGGGCCAAGGTGCATGACCTTGTATTTGTTATTATTTAGCCTCATGCCCCAGTCAATAAACTAGGCAGAAATTTTATCCAGATCTCATTGACTAGTGTCAGAGTTGTCATTTGCACAAGGTTCTCCAATTTTAATATCATCCACATACTTAATGGATGGGGCTAGACAGTTAGTTGTGAGATCAGAAATGAAGCCCTGAAATAAGCATAGTCCGAGCATTGAGCCCTGAGGTACACCACTAGTGACTTAGCCCACATGGGATAATTGACCATTAATAATGACACGCTGTGTGTGACTAGTAAGCCAATTGCAGATCCACGTTATGATATATTTGTTTATTTTTAAATTCTGTAACATAATTTATAAGGCCCAGTGCAGCATAACATCAAAGGCCTTGCTGAAATCTATAAAGATAATATCACATGATGTTTTAATGTCCACTAACTGACTGATTTTTTCATAAAAACTCATTAAGTTAGTCACTCTACCTTTCAAGAAAATGTTGTTGTGTAGCACTAGGTCCAATATATTGCTACCTCTATCAGGAAGGGAAACACTTTGTTTCAAATGGAGCTGCACACTGATAGTCAAGAGTTTTTTACTATTTGTGGTTTTGCCAATATTGTTACACCAGTCTATATCACTAAGATTAAATTCCCCCACCTATATGATGTTCCCTAATTCACAGGCAGATTCTATGTCATAAATAATAGCCTCCTTGTATTCTGTGGAGGAATTAGGAGACCGATAGCAAGTACCCAGAATCAGTGGTAATAATCACATTATCATAGACATTTCACACTGTAACACTGTGACACTTTAATTCTTTCAGTACCTCACATCCTTTTCTATGTGGTATAGAAGTGTACAGATCTTTTTTAAGTCCCATGTTATTTGTATGCACTGTTCCATATCTAAATCAGTATCATTCTCTGCTTCAATAATATTTATAATATCTGTTGAATCTTTTATGTATGCTTTAGTTTTCTCCACAATCGGTCTAATGTGGTGATCTATATATATGGATAGTTGTTCTAGGACAGAGTTAATACCATAGATAATGTGTCTAACCTGGGGGGGGTCCTTAAGTCCTTATGAATTTTAGGAAGCATGTAAAATAGAGATATTGATGGCATACCTCTAAAATGTGCATCCTTTTCCCACTCAGTCATCCCCTTATTTTCATATGCCATTGTCAATAGACTGTTTACCGTATCCCTAACTACTATTGGAGAATTGCTTCTAGTTTAAGATAGTTCTTTGTATCTGCAAGTAAATTTTCACACATATGTTTATACTGTACATAGTCCAGAACAACAATTGCCCTTCCCTTATCCGCACTTTTAATAATGATATCATGGTCATTCTCCAGATTTCATAGGGCTCTAAATTGTTTAGCCGATAGGTTGAATCTCCATCCCCTATCTGTTTTTCTCTCGATGTACTGTATAATACATTTTCAATGTCCCTGCAAACTAATGTGATATAGGTTTCAATGTTATGTGGGATCCCTGGAGGCAAAAATGTTGATTTTAGATGCAATCTATGACTTAAAGCAATTTTTCTTTCTCCTGTTCTTGTATATTTCTATCCATCATTTCTTGTTGTGTACCAAAGAAATATTTTAATCTTATCTTTCTAAAAAAGTAGCTTAAATCTGGTTTTAGTTCAAATTCATTTATGTGGCTATGTGGGCAAAAGGAAAGGCCTTTAGACAGGACCCCAATCTCTAAATCTCTTAACTCTCTTTTAGAAATATTATAGACCAACTGATCTTCAGAGACTGATCTGGTTGCTTTCTTCTTTTATGCAGTCTCTTCTTGTATTTTGTCTTTTGTCTTTTCTCCTTGACCTATATTTCGTCCTATTTCTGTTGTGTCTGATGGTCTCGCTTCTTGCTCATCCCTTGCCCCCTCCACACTGTAGTTTCTTTGGTATATTGGTAGCTGCTCCTGCTCCTGTTGCAGAACTGTCTCCTCCCACGGAACCTTCCCCCTTCCAAAAAAATCATCCATCTGTCCATCTAGTATTAGTTCTATTGGCTTCTGTGAAACTACTAGACAAATGGACCAATGATTCTGAATCGATATTGTATTTGTAATTTCTGTCATAACCAGTAGCCTTTCTGTTATGTGTATATATACCTTGTTTTCCTTGTAATCATTGAGATCTCTTTTAAATTTATGTAGTTTGGTGGCTCTGAGTTCGTCCTCAAATTCTATTTAGTGAGCATTAACTTTTTATCTAAATATTCTTTTAAGTCTTCAGCTATATATTTATTTTTCACCTCTATTTCATACTGTTTAAAATCAGTTTCTACGTTCTGCAGATCTTTAGTAATTGATTCAATGATTAACATTAAATCCTTGAAACACCTGTTCCTGACACCATCTGACTTGGGGTTCAAGTCTGTGTCAACATACCCCAAATTAGCCTCTACAAAGATTCTTAAACCTTTTGGGATGCGCTTCTGTTTCAGATACTGGGTCATTGTATGCGCATGCCACTCTAGTTTAACCTGTTTCTGTTTGAGGTACTCAAATTGGTTTGTTACTGAATGAACTGAGGTTGTCTCGCCATATTTCCTATTCATTTTAAAGTTCTGTAAAATTCTTTGTTCTTCCATGTCCATGATTGATAACGGGTGTGACGTGTTATCAATCACTTTGTCAAGTTCATCAAAGTTCAACATATCTACAGCGAGTTCTTTAAGTGGTAGTCCACAGAAAAGTGCCCAAGAAGATGCAATGTCACACCTGTAGGAGAACAGTCCTGTTATCTGTGTTCATTTTGTACGAAAAAATCCAGTACAGTAGCAAATGTTCAAATGTGGTAACTATCTGAAAAGGTGGGCCTCTGGAAAAAGCATCTACCTGATGTCATTATTCAAACTCCTAGAGTGTGTCCAGCCCAGCCAACCTTGGTATAAAGAAGAAAATGTATTTCAAGAGTAGCCCAATACCAGTCATGGCACAGTAACAGAGAGAATCAGGTTGGCACAAGATGAGCCCACTCATTCATATATTATATATATATATATATATATATATATATATGTGTGTGTGTTATATATATATATATATATATATATATATTATATAGATATAGATATATATTGTGACGAGACAGCCAGCTCTGAGTGCTGTAACATTTTTATTACATATAAAATATGTGATGGGAAGGTCAGTTTGAGGAAACTACTGTCTTACTGGAACTGACACATCAAGACCCCCCAGGGATAAGTTCAAAGGACAGGACATAGCTAAACTGCAGATATCTGGGGTGCAATTACCTTGTCAATTTGCTTTCATCCCAGGAAATAAGATTAGCCATTCATAATTCCCTCAGGGAAAATCCTTTGACTTGCAATAATTGTCAGGAAGAACTTGAGGGGGGTGTCAGAGAGAAGCCAGAATGGACATTGAAGAGAGATTGATGTCTGGGCCAGGGAGGACCCAGATGAATTTGGAAGGTCCAGTATACATTCCCGGGGGAACCCTTGAATTACATCAGAGAGACCTTTGAGGTGTAGATTCCAAGGTCCAGACAAAATTAAAGAGGCAAATACACTTTTGCTTTGAATACAGTGACTTAGATCAAAGAAACTTTTGAGATGTATGTGTAGCAGAGCACAAACTGGTTTGGTCTGGTTAACCTGAGGGAGGAAAGGCAGTGAGGTCACTTATTATGTTTTTTTAAATATTTTATTTGGACATCATGTGAGATAAAATATAGATGGTGTTACACCAAGGTGGAGTTATGTGACCTCATAGAAGGCTGGCTAAGAGCTGTGTTTAATTGTTGAGAGAACCTTGACAGAGACACACAAGACAATATTTCTGACTGAGAGAAGAGAGACCATCAAAGCACTGAAAGAAAGTAAGCATATATTAGATTAGACCAGTCTGAATGTATGTATTGTAGGAACTGCACTTTTACCTGTTTGTTTTAAGGCTGTATGTGTTCGGATATATTTGTTCTGTAATTATTGTTCTGTTTTGATTTTTTAAAGTAAAGATATATTTTACAATGGAAACTGCCTGGAGTGCCTTGGCATTTCTTTTATTCTAAGTGGAGTTTTTAAAGGTTATAAGCAAGGCCCCTGGAATTCTGCAGTTCTGCGGTTGCAGAATTTGCCACAGAATTTGCATTGTGCCGCAGAATATATATAGTGCCGCAGAATTCATTGTTTTTGGTGAATTTTCATATAAATATACTGTTTTTCCATAGTGGCAGGCTTTCTTTCCCACCTCATTTATCCTGAAGCCCCTCCTCCATGCTCAGCATATGATGTCATTGATGACATCACATCATATTTAGCCAATGACGGGACTGCATTCTGCCAGAGAAATGAATAAATCATGTCACAGAAATCAGAAAATGCTGCCACAGAAGTCAAGGAGCCCTGCCGCAGAAATCAGAAAATTCTGCTGCAGAACACCAGGGGCCTTGGTTATAAGTAACACTGTGTATGAGCTTATTGTATACCAAACTGGGAAATGGATAGAGTTCTCTAAAGTCTTGCATAGAGTTCTAAGGGTTTATTTGAAAGACCTGGATGAGTGCCTGAAGGCAAAGATATCTGGTCCCCCCAAAGGCAGAATTATCTGAGCCTAATAATTGGGTACGCTAACAAGAGGTTGTCAGTTTGAATCCCTCCAGAGCTTGAGACTGAGGTGACTTGAACCCACAAAACAGACAAGAGGGTTACCTTGTTCTGTTCACTGTATACAAATCATACGCTCAGAGGTTGGCACTTTGGGAGTAGAGGACTGACCAGCTGAGCAAGTTTGTGACAGATTGGTTGGCAGCAGTGGCATAAAAAGTTTGGTGGTATAAGCTTCATTGTTCAGTGTGTCAGCTTGAGACTGTTTAGCTCACTTAGAAAAAGAAAGGCAGTGTTTTATTTCAAAAGGAAACAGAACTATATCCCTTGACTTACAGTTAAGTTCCCACCCATTTTATTATTTTTCTTAAGTGCCAGTCACAATAGTATTAGTAGTGAGGGAAGAAGAAAATGGCTTCCGACTACAGCAGGCACACTGTAGATTTCTTAAAGCAGTTGTGCGAGGGCAGGGGAGTCCCATTTGGGGTGAAAGCCAGTAAGAAGAACCTCATAGAGGCCCTGATGGTAGCAGATACCCAGAGCAGCGAGTCACAGACTGAAAGGGACCAAACCTCAAGTGTGGAAGGGCTAGCAGGCAGTGAGGGGTCCCGAGCCAATGAGGTGGACAGCAAGGCCACTGTCAGTGAAGGGCCACAGCAGCAGGGACAAGTCACCAGTATCCTGAATCCAGAAGTTCTCAGGTTGAAACTTGAGTTGCACAGGATGGAGCTGGAGTCCCAGGAGAGGAGAGAAGAGAAAGGGAACAGAGAGTGGCAGACCATGAGGAGCGTGAGTGCCAGCGAGCTGCAGAGGAGAAGAGAGAGTGAGAATGCAGAGAGGCAGAGGAGAAGAGAGAGGAGTGCCAGTGGCAACACAAACTGGAGAAGCTACTACCAACCTGGGCGCACCAGGGCAGGTAAGGGCTTGGGCTTATCTGGGCTGGGACTAGGGTTGCTACAATTTGAAGTCCAAATTAATAGCCCAGTTTAAGGATGGGAGTACATGGACTTTTTACATTCTTTTGAAAAAGTTTGTATTCAGGCTAAAATTCCTAGAGAGTCCTGGAGCTTCCAGCTATCCCCGCTACTTACCGGAAAAGCTTGGGATGCATTGGGTCAAATGAACAATGAAGACAGTGATGATTGCAGCAAGTTAAAAACTGCACTGTTAAAAAAGTTTGAATTAACTGCTGAATCATACAGAGCTAAATTCTGTAAGCTCAGGAGAAGCCCTGATATGAGCTACGAGGAGCTAGCCACGAAACAACATCAGTTTTTAAAATGCTGGTGGGAAGGAATTGAGGCAAACACTGTTGTTAAAATTTAAAATGTGATTTTATTTGAACAGTTTTATTGGGCATGTCCAGCAGAGTTAAAAACCTGGCTAGAGGACCGAGATCCAAAAACAGTGAAAGAGTCTGCTGAACTCACAGACTGCTATGCCATGAGCAGACCTGCTCTGAGAGAGAATGGGGTGAGTGTGGCAGCACAGAAAGAGAAAAGCATGTCTTCAGGGCAGCTAAAACCCTCACTGCCTCCACCAAAACCAGTTAGCCCCAGATTTCAAAGAAAAGATTTCTCTGAAGTAAGAAATGTTTGTTGGTTATGTAAAGAAACTGGGCACATTGCCAGAAAGTGTCCCAGAAGGGCAAGCAATAATACGCAAAGTAGTACCGGAAAGGAAGTGGGTTGTTTGTGTGTCCCTGGTAGCATGCCAGTGAACATGAGGGAACACATGCATCCCGTCATGGTAAATGGCATACAGATGCAGGGGTTAAGGGACACAGGGGCATCCCTGACATTGGTAAAGGGGGATCTGGTACAGCCTGGTCAGCTTATACCCAATAAATACATAACTGTACAAGGGTTTACTGGTGAAGAGAAAACATTGCCACTGGCCAGTGTTCTCCTGGACTGGGATGAAACAGGTGGAACTGTGCAACAGGTGGCTGTAGCCAACACATTAGCACTGGATGTGATCCTGGATAACAATCTCCAACAGGGGATGGTATGTGCAGTTACCCATAGCCAAGTGGCCAGGGGAAATTGTAGTTCCCTGAGCCCCCCAGAAGCCATTGTGGAAGATATTGAGAGGCTGGTTCCCCAGCCTGTGTCTCCAGAGGGGGAGACTGATAAAACCAGGGTAGAAATTTCCCCAGTAGCAAGTAACCACATAGCTCCAGAGGGTTACTCTGAAGAGGAAGGGGTGACCTCTTGTCAGAGGGTTGGAATTGACAGTGATCCTGAGGGCCCTGATGCTAGTGCTAGGGACCCTAGTTTAGCAACTGGAGGAGACCTGTCCCATACCTTGGGAAGGTGTGAGGGGTTCGCAGCTGCTCAGAGAAGTGACCCTAGTTTAGAGAAGCTGAGGGCTTGGGCAGACTCGGATGGTGCACAGGGAGGTGACGGCAGACATGAGGTTTATTGGGAAAATGGACTTATGTATACACAGGCAATACAGACAGAGGGAGGGATGCTAGGCAGGCAGCTTGTCATTCCCCAGAGATATCGTGAGCAGTTGCTCAAGGTTGCCCACGATATTCCCTTGTCTGGTCATCTGGGAATCACACACACAATGCAGTGGTTGGCCCAGAATTTCTACTGGCCTAATTTCACCCTGCAGGTGAAGGAGTGTTGCAGGTCTTGTCACCGGTGTCATTAAATAGGGAAGGCAGGCAAGAAAACCCAAGCTGCCCTGATCCCCTTGCCCACAGTGGAGGAGCCATTCCAGAGGGTGGGAATGGATATTGTGGGGCCTTTAAATACCCCCCAGCTCCTCAGGGAAGAGATTCATCCTGACTGTGGTGGATTATGCCGCCTGGTACCCAGAGGCAGTCGCCCTATCCTCTCTGAGGACAGACAAAGTGGCAGATGCCTTACTTTGGATTTTCTCCCTTGTTGGGTTTCCACAGGAGGTAATCACTGATCGAGAGGGTTTCTTCATGTCGGACCTAATGAAATGTCTATGGAAGAAGTGTGGGGTGGTGCAGAAATGCACAACATCGTATCACCCACAAGCCAATGGACTTGTAGAATGCTTCAATAGTACCCTAAAGTCAATGCTTCAGGCATTTGCTGAACAGCATGGGAGGGACTGGGAGAAATACCTTCCCCACCTGTTGTTTGCATACAGGGAGGTGCCCCAAGAGTCGACAGGATTTTCCCCCTTCGAGCTCTTGTGTGGACACCGGGTACATGGGCACCTAGACTTGATCCAGGAGGACTGGGAAGGCAAGCATGCCACCCAGGGAACTCCCATTGTGGATTACATACTAAGGTTTAGGGAAAGGCTGAAGGAGCATATGGGGACAGCCCAGAGCAACCCGGCAGCTGCCCAACAGAAACAAAAAGTATGGTATGACCACAGAGCCAGAGCTCGCTCATACATGGTGGGTCAGGAAGTCATGGTCCTTATTCTGGTCCAGAAAGACAAGCTGCAAGCTGAGTGGGCAGGACTGTACAGAGTGGTTAGGAAGGTAAATGACATAAACTACATTGTGGAGTTACCTGACCGTAGACAGAAAGGATGTACCATGTCAACATGATGAAGCCATATGCAAATAGGGCTGACATGGTGTTCGTAGTGTCCAGTCATGGGAAGGGGATGGACGAAGGAGACCCCCTTCTGGACTTGCTGGAGGAAAGTAAGTGGGAGTCCACTGTGGAGGCAGTAAAATTGTCTCCCCAGCTGACCCCGGGCCAGATCCAGAAAGTGAAGGAGGTTTCAGCAGACTTTGCCCCCTTGTTTAGCGCCAAGCCTGGACTAACCCCCTAGCAACACACGATGTGGAGACAGGGACACAGATGCCCATATGGTGAACAGCATATGAGGTGTCAGAGGCTGTTCAAAAGGACAGTAGGAGGGAAGTGGAGGAGATGCTGGGTTTAGGGGTAATCCAGAGATCCCACAGTCCCTGGGCCTCACCTGTAGTCCTTGTACCAAAGCCAGATGGCTCAACTCATTTCTGTGTAGACTATCATGAACTGAATGCAGTCACGAAGTGAGACACCCAACTGATGCCCCAGATGGATGAACTCCTGGACAAGTTGAGGGGGGCAACCTACCTTATGACCATTGACCTGACAAAGGGGTATTGGCAGGTAGAGTTGACAGACAGAGCTAGGGAGAGGTCAGCCTTCATCACTCTGATAGGCTTATTTGAGTTCAGAGTAATGCCTTTCGGAATGAAGAATATCCTGACCACTTTCCAAAGGTTGGTGAACCAGGTGTTAAATGGTGCTGAGGAGTATGCCGTGGCATACCTGGATGACATTGCCATCTTCAGTACCAGCTGGGAGGAACACCTGTCACACCTTAGGGAAGTCCTGGGCAGAATACAGAGGGCTGGGCTCACTGTCAAAGCCGAGAGGTGCCAGGTGGCCATTGGAGAAGTGGCATACCTCAAGGCATGTGGTAGGCCGGGGACAGTTTGTCCTAACCAAATCAAGATAGAGGTAATACAGGCATGGCCCAGACCAGAAACTCAGAAGCAGGTCAGGAGTTTTCTCGGGACAGCAGGGTACTATAGAAAATTTGTACCAAATTACAGTGCCCTGGCTGCTCCCCTATCTGAATTGATGAAGAAAAGGATGCCCAAGAAAATCACCTGGGGCCCAGCCTGTGAGGTTGCCTTTTCCAAACTAAAGGAGGCATTGTGCCGTGCTCCTGTTTTGACAAGTCCAAACTACAGTAAAACCTTTATAGTTCAGCTGGATGCCTCAGACGTGGGTATTGGAGCAGTACTGAGCCAGACATCCAGTGAAGGAAGGGACCACCCCATAGCCTACCTGAGCTGAAAGCTGCTCCCTAGGGAGCAAGCATACTCCACGGTGGAAAAGGAGTGTCTTGCCCTAGTGTGGGCCCTAAAGAAATTGGAGCCATACTTGTATGGGCAGCGTTTTATGGTGCAGACTGACCACAGCCCCCTGGTTTGGCTAATGCAGGTGGGGAAAAACAATGGCAGACTGCTCAGATGGAGACTTGCTTTACAAAGGTATGATTTGAAAATTGCACATAGGGCCGGAGCCAAGAATCAGAACTCAGATGGACTGTCTAGGGTCTATGAGGAGTGAACTGATTTGGGAAGTTCATCCCATGTAGGGGATAGAGCCCCCAAATTCAATCTAGGTGGGGAGGAGTGTGAGGTAGACAGCCAGCTCTGAGTGCTGTAACATTTTTTTTATTACATATAAAATATGTGATGGGAAGGTCAGTTTGAGGAAACTAATGTCTTACTGGAACTGACACATCAAGACCCCCCCAGGGATAAGTTCAAAGGACAGGACATAGCTAAACTGCAGATATCTGGGGTGCAATTACCTTGTCAATTTGCTTTCATCCCAGGAAATAAGATTAGCCATTCATAATTCCTCAGGAAAATCCTTTGACTTGCAATAGTTGTCAGGAAGAACTTGAGAGGAGGGTGTCAGAGAGAAGCCAGAATGGACATTGAGAGAGTTTGATGTCTGGGCCAGGGAGGACCCAGATGAATTTGGAAGGTCCAATATACATTCCCGGGGAATCCTTGAATTACATCAGAGAGACCTTTGAGGTGTAGATTCCAAGGTCCAGACAAAATTAAAGAGGCGAATACAGTGACTTAGATCAAAGAAACTTTTGAGATGTACTGTATGTGTAGCAGAGCACAAACTGGTTTGGTCTGGTTAACCTGAGGGAGGAAAGGCAGTGAGGTCACATATTATGTTTTTTTAAATATTTTATTTGGACATCATGTGAGACAAAATATAGATGTTGTTACACCAAGGCGGAGTTATGTGACCTCAGAGAAGGCTGGCTAAGAGCTGTGTTTAATTGTTGAGAGAACCTTGACAGAGACATACAAGACAAGACAATATTTCTGACTGAGAGAAGAGAGACCATCAAAGCACTGAAAGAAAGTAAGCATATATTAGATTAGACCAGTCTGAATGTATGTATTGTAGGAACTGCACTTTTACCTGTTTGTTTTAAGGCTGTATGTGTTGGGATATATTTGTTCTGTAATTATTGTTCTGTTTTGATATTTTAAAGTAAAGATATATTTTACAACTGAAACTGCCTGGAGTACCTTGACATTTCTTTTTATTTTAAGTGGAGCTTTTAAAGGTTATAAGTAACGCTGTGTATGAGCTTATTGTATACCAAACTGGGAAATGGACAGAGTTCTCTAAAGTCTTGCATAGAGTTCTAAGGGTTCATTTGAAAGACCTGGTTGGGTGCCCATATGCAAATATATCTAGTCCCCAAAGACAGAATTATCTGAACCTGCTAATTGGGTACACTAACAAGAGGTTATCAGTTTGAATCCCTCCAGAGCTTGAGACTGAGGTGACTTGAACTCACAAAACAGACAAGAGGGTTACCTTGTTCTGTTCACTGTACACAAATCATACACTCAGAGATTGGCACTTTGGGAGTAGAGGACTGACCGGCTGAGTGAGTTTGTGATATATATATATATATATATATATATATATGTGTGTGTGTGTTTTCCAAAAAATCTATTTTTTATTTATAACGTTTGTTTTGACTTTAAATACAGTGTGCAAATTCATATATTTCTGAAAAGCATCCTTCATCAGTGAAACACTGTACATTGTCTCTGGTATAGACATGTATGTTGTTATTTCTCTTATTTTTAAATTAAAAATACAATTGTATTATCAAAATAAACTACTTGCTCTCACCAGAAAAGTTACAGTATCATTCCTATGTTCATTAAATATGTCATAAGAAATATTATCATTATTTTTTAATTAACAATGCCGTAGTTCTTTATTAGCCTCACTTAAATATATTTTTTCCAAAAAATGCAAAATAGATGTTTGTTTATACTGTAGCTTATGTATAAGAACTTCATAATAATGTCATACAGACAGGGACTATGGAACAGCTTACAAAATTTGATACATACTTGCATTCATGGACAGACCATTTAATTTTTACTAATGAATATGTGCAGAACAGAAACACCATACTTAGATTTATTAATTTACAAGGAAAGGAATAAACTAGCTACTAAACTTTATCACAAAGTAACAGACAAAAATGCTGTACTCAGGGCTGACAGTTTCCATCCCAGGAAACTAATAGAATCCATACCTTAAGGACAGATAGTGAGGGCCAAAAGAAACTGTACCAGTAGTTCAGAGTTTGCTAGGGTTTCCAGGGATATGGTTAACAGATCTGAGAAGAGGGGCTACAGTGGGAGAGTTCTTGAAGGGGGGAATTGTCACTAATATCATTATTGGTACCCTGTTCCCCAGGCAGATTTACAACCTGTGCATCCCTGTCCAACCTTGCATTAGTAAATACCTCACCTAAAAATCTTTATTAATACCTGCCTGGTCTGTGTAATCCTTTCAGCTGTGCAGCTCCATTTTTGTGCATGTGCAGTGGCGCAACCTACCCTGTGATGTAACTGACGGACTTCGATGTCTGCAACCATAGTGAAACACCAGGGGTGTGAATGTATGATGATCTATACACTAAGCACTGTCTGTGCTATCAATAAACATTCTGTGCCAGTTTTGAGTGGTTTCCTGCTTCTGTACCATTCCTGTTGTTCACAGCACTAATCAGGTCTTTGACAAAGTAGCAAGTTAGTGTTTTTTGGGCTTGTCTCTGACACAGTGACTCATGAGTATCACGTATGTCACTTACAGATTGACCTGGAGATTATGTACTTCACCTATTTCATTTTCTTACATAAAATAGATATTGATGAGGAATACATTAACTGGTGGTTGTGCTGGGACATTGGCGGTAGGCTGATTTATTACCACCAATGTGGAAAAAACTAGGAGTAGCTGAAGGATGAAGAAAGAATATATCACTAAGACAAGGTGCAATATACTTTGTATAGAGAACTACATGTTTACCAGGATTGGTTCTCATGATGCTACCCTTTCCACTTATTCTTGTTGGATTGTGCAAATAAACATTTCCACCCCATAAATATGTAGTTTAATAACAAAAAAGGCAGCTTGACTGTCACTAAACTGACACCTTTCATTTCAGCCTAGTATGTGAATGCTAATTCTCACTACCAGTGTTACAGCTATTGAATGTAGCCTTGCAAACTCCTTCCTTCAATCAGATATAGTTTCAATACTTTAGGCAGTGAAAAATAGGCAGACTAGGTGGACCAAGCAGTTGTTATCTGTGGGAAAATGATGTTTAAATGTTTTTGTTTCAAATAAAGTTAGGATCATGTTCATGGTAACATGTACATAAGGACAAGTATTATACTTTTTTAAAGATGCCATGTACAGAAATTTGATTTAGTCTTTGCTGTATTGGTCCTTGTAAGAACAGATCCAGAAGTAAATGATTTGATACCTTTTATTGGACCAACATAGATGTGACAAAAAGACAAACTGCTTTAGCTTTTGGACCAACCCAGTCCTTCCTCAGAAGTGTAATAACAGTTATTTAGAAAATCCCATACTTTTAACACCCAGTTCATACAGAAAAAAAACAAAAAAAATTAACATTGGTTTAAAATACTCATTTAAAAAAAACACAAGACTCATCAGAGAAGCTGAGAATACCAGTTCAGCTTCAGCTGAAAAGGGTTAAAGGTCAGATGTGCTTAGAGCCTAGTGTCATGCAAGGAGTACTGCACATAAATTAAAGTGACTTACAGATACCTTCAGAGTAAGATAAGGACATCTGGAGCATAGATCTGTATAGCTCAATTATGAGTGCAGTTCATGAAAAACAAACCCCAGTTAGATAGTCATAAATGTAAGTTAAAAATAAGCCACAGAAAATATAACTACAAAAAATAAATATACATGGCATATGAAGGGTTTAAAGTGAAGTTTACCTAATGTGAGCAATAGCTGGAAACATTATCCAACTATACTCTCATACTGGTTATTATGCTCCATAAACCTAAGTCCTTTAGTGTTGCAACAGGAGTTTATACATCATAATATAAATTAGCAGTATAAGAGCCAAACAAAAAGCTACTTGTCAAAGACCACCAAGAAACTAAGACCATGCAATCTGATGTGTACAGATTTCAACTTGATGTGCTAAAAATGACTAAGGAATCTGAATAAGAAATTATAGGAATTAAATCCCCCTCCCGGAGGGGAAGATAACTACAGTGGGTTCCACTTAAATGCATGTCGCTTAAGTGCACATTCCGTTTTAGTTCACTATTTTTTCATTTCCCGTTTTTTCCCCTATAGTTTCAATGTTAAACATTCCAGTTAAGTGCACTTCACTTAAGTTCACATTTCGTTTTAATACACTTTTTTTCATTTCACCAGCACCTCTTCCCCCACGTTATTAACACCTCTTAAGTGCACAGGTGAAAAGGATTAGGTGTGATGCCAGCATTTAACACCTCCAGCATTTAACACCTAGTCTTAGAGGCAGGCATTTAGAACAATGGAGCGCAGGAAGGTAACCCTCAATCTGGGATAAAAAAATATCTCTGTTGCAGCAGTTGGAGCAGCCGGACAGTAAACAAACCGATTTAGCCAAACAGTTTGGTGTTGATGTATCCACTGTAGCTTGAATAGTGGCAAGTAAAGATCGATTTTTTTCTGAATGGGAGCGTTCGGACAATCAAGATCGAAAAAGGCGGCATTGCGGGAAGAGCGGGGAGGTAGAAGCTGCACTCCTACACTGGTTCTCTGCTGCTCACAGTGTTGATGCCCCCATTAATGGCCCTGTTTTACAAAAAAAAGCTGAAGATTTAGCTGCAAACATGGGCACATCTTTCTCCGTGACTAGCGGCTGGCTGAGCCGATGGAAGGAGCGCAACGGAATAATCTTCAAGCGCTGCCACGGCGAGAAAAAAGATGCTGATGGTGAGAATGCAGACAACTGGTTATCCACTGTCCTCCCACAAATAATCAAATAATATCATCCCAACTGTATCTTTAATTGCGATGAAACCGCCTTATATTTTAGAGCAACCCCAGAAGGAACATTGACTATTAAATCAGATGCAGCCTCAGGTGGTAAAAAAGCTCAGGAGCATATTTCAGTGCTTCTCTGTTGCAGCCTATGTGGGACTGAGAAATTAAATCCCTTAGTAGTTGGGAAATCAAAAAAACCAAGGTGCTTTTCGGGGGTGTCTATGGAGGCTCTGCCAGTTGAATATGACAGTAACTCGAATGCCTGGATGACTGCTTCTATATTCTCTAGCTGGTTGAAAAATGTTAATTCTCTAATGCGGTGCAAAAGAAAAAAAATTGCCTTGCTCCTGGATAATTGCTCAGCACACCCTGACATCACCCTCAGCCACATCAAGCTGTTTTTCCTTCCACCCAACACCACATTGCTAATTCAGCCTCTAGATATGGGCATCATTAAGAATGTTAAACACCACTATTGAAGGCAGGTAAGAAAACACAGCATACATACACTGCAGTGCATTAGAATCTAATTTTGGTCTGTTTTTAATGGGTTCTTTTCACAGGTTACCTTTTTTTTTCGTTTTAGATGATTGAGAAAATTGTTTTGTCAATGGATGGTGGTAGCCTTACTTCAATTTCTGCACTATCTACATCTGTCACAGTGCTGGATGCAATACAGATGCTTGATAGAGCATGGCAGCAAGTGAGGGTAGAAACAATCCAGAATTGTTTTAAGAAAGCAGGATTTATTGACAGGTCTGCATCAGCATCTTCAGCAACGAGTCTTGCAATGATAGAAGAGCCCGCATCAGTACATCTCCCGAACATGAACCTAGAGGACTTCAATTCATACAGGGACATGGAAGAGCAGCTACCCACAATGGGAATGCTGCAGGACACTGACATCTGCAGTGAAGTGTTGGGTCGGCAGGAGGAAGATGAAGAAGACCATGATGCGGTTGAGAATGACGAACCTGAGGTGTCCATGTTTGAGGCACTCCAGTGCCTAGATAGGATTGCCGCATTCGTCCATGCTAGGGAAAAAAAGATTTAACACGGCTGTTCGAATTTGAGCATTATATGACTCAGCTTGCTCTCTCAAATCAAAAGCAGAGCAAGATAATGTCATATTTTAGTGTAACGAACTCTGAGTGAATTTAATTATTTTTTCAGGAGTGCTAGAAATGCTTGAAATGTGTGTAGAGACTGAATACAATGAATAAAGTTACTGATTGTAAATTGCCAGTGCCGTTTTCTTTTTTGATACATTTTCTTTAATTTCACAGTTTTAAAAAACGAATGCTTAATGCTCTGCTGAATGCAACATTTTGCCTCTGCAAAATAGGTGTGCATTTAAGCGGAATCCACTGTAGTTGTGAGGACACACACACACACACACGCCTTAATACACTGTCATTCACATCAATAATTCAAAAGTTATCCAAAGGAATTAAACTTGTCCTGTACCCCAAGTAGAAGAGATATGTACAGAGTTAAAAAATGCAAAACAAAATCCACCCTCCTCAGGGTAGATAACTAGTTAGAAGTGAATGTACACTATATGTATGTGAGACATGAGTCCTAACATGCCTTCATTTCCACAGATCACTGCAATATTAGCCCAATGTAATGTAATCTATCCAGGACCCCATGCAAATGTGATCCTGCACTACAATATGTTCAGAGTACAAAATGTGACAGTATATAATAAAACTACCATATGAAGAGTAACAGGCAAGGAATCTGAATAAGACCCAATGAAATTAATTCTACCACCACCCCCAAGGAAGATAGCTTTTAAAGGAAATAATATTCATTATGGGTGTAAACTAAGAGTCATTACACACTGTAACACCACTATGTCATGTACCTGAATATAAGACCACCTCAATGTAACAGCAACCCTCATGCCCACCACACTCACAACCTCCCCCCACCCTCCCAAGGAGATGCTGAAGTCCTATAATATAGAGGATAACGTATGGTCTTCTATCAGTAACTGGTCTATTAACCATTGAGAGGTCACCAGGGTGACCATGTAAACCTCGAGAGCGAAGCTCGAGAGGTTTACATCGCCATGGCAATCTCGAGACAATAGTAACCAGTTGCCGATAGAGTGACCATACATAGTTTTTATAGTGTATGGTCCCAAGAAAGACTGAAGAGGGCTTCTTACTTTTTAAATAAGTCACCGCCATGGCTGTTTTGCCATTCCATCACTGCTGTGTGCATCCGTCTTTTCCTGAGAGAAAAAAATGTATGTCCATGCGCAGACTGTTCCCAGTTGTTAACCCATCGATGTGTCGTACCATCGATGGGTTAACAAGGATGAAATGTCACATTGTTGGGTTAACAACACTGGGATCTGATGATTTTTCTGGGTTAACAACGTTCTACCATACGTTATATGTCAATCCTTTGAAGAAAAAGTGTGTGTATGTTTAAGTCCAATAATGTGCCATGAATCCCAAATCTGTGTTCATACCATCATTTACCATATTGAGAAGTAATATAAGTTTGCTCTCAAAAGCCCATCTCTATTGTGTACTTTTGAGATTTCCTTTTAAGACCATTACTGACATATCTGAGATTGAGTGGTCCGGCTGAGAAAAGTATTGCCCCACTTGTGGCAGAATATTTCAGCTTCTCTAATGAGTCTTGGCTTGTTTTTTAAATGAGTATTTTAAATCAATAGGAATTTTTTTTGTTTTGTTTCTGCATGATCTTAAAAGTATGGGATTTTCTAAATAACTGTCATTATGCTTCCGAGGTAGGACTGGGTTGGTCCGAAAGCTAAAGAACTTTGTTCTATTTGTTACATCTATGTTGGTCCAATAAAAGGTATCAAATCATTTGCTTCTGGGCATTGTTATGGTGGTTTGCTTTCTCATTCAACTGAAAGAATCGTTCACTGCCAGTACAATAATTTTAGTACAGTAGCAGCTAATTATAATCCCATGGCAGGTTGTATATAACAATAGTGCTCCAAGGGGCTTCGGTGTCACTCTGAGTTGTGGAGGTAAGGATCAGGAAATAAGTGAGCTCAGGCTGTGTGGCCATGGGACAGAAAACTCTTCTCCATCTCAATAGCGAAACGAGAACCCTTTCTCCGCTTATTGAACACATCGCAAGACAACAAAATATGCAAATGCCATGGCTCAGTGCACTGTCTCATTGTGGACTAGGAAACTCTCCTCTGTACTCACCATCTGTCCTGGGTGAATGGACCATGTTGGCAACTAAATAAACTGGGTATAAGCAGGGATAAGGGGTGTGTGTGGGGGGGGGCCCCTCAAGCTGCAACCTGGGACCACAAGTCAACATGGTCGCATGAAAATGCTGTTGCTCAATGTACTGCATGATTGGGAAACTCTCCTCACTCCTGATCCTGGGAAAACAGAAAAGGAAAACAGGACTGGGAAATGCTGCCTCATTGCCCTCTGTAAGTGAACACAGGCAGCGCGATCACAGACCCAGTAAGTGAAACAAAAAACAAAACAAACAGAAAAAAATGGATATGATCTATGGAAGTGAGGGGAAGAGGGACTCTAGGCTCCAGCCTGGCACAAAATCAAATGATTATCAGTGACAGTCATAGCAATCATCACCTTATCAGAAGCCCCAATTAGTCAGTCAAACAGTATATTAGTCTGTCCATTCGAGAACAAATGCTGTGAATGGGGGGAGGAGGGGTGTTAAAAAGCATTACATCAGATAGCCGAATAAGAGTTCAGCACAGTCCCTTTACATACAGTATGTGTTGTTTAAAAATCGGTGTTAAAGTAATAACAATAAGAAATTCAACAAAATGAGTCACACTGACTAAGGAGTAAGTTATCTCTGTCAGAAATGTACTATGACTTAATGAGTGTCGGGGCACATGCTCCTGCTCAGAAGGTAGCCAGTGCACAAACAACGTCCATGAACTCTGAGGCTCCCTCTAAGAAAATGAAATGTGAAGGAAACTGCTTCCCATCTGAACCACAATCAACCATTTTAGTTTTCCCCAATGAATGAAAAAAAAGACAAACATATTTTATTCCTTTAGACTTCTTTATTAGAAAAATAAACACAGTGACAGACAGGATATAAAGGATTATTTCCTGTTCTGAGAAGCACACTGAACTGAACTATGTTCCTCAAGCAGCATGCACTGAACCAGTTTATCTCTAAGTTATTCTAGGACTGAATTTCATTCATTCAATTTTGTTTAAGTGCTGGGGTTATCTGACCCATGTATATGCACACAGCTCATTCCACCACTAGCATGGGTCAATCTGTTCACCTATGTTATTGGCATCCTGATTTGACTTGGTTGTGGACGGATGGGTCATAGCAGGGAGAATATGATCCATTCATCATTATCATGCAACTAAGGAATGTAGGCAGGGTCATTCATTCTGATCACCTTCCCTGCTACAGATGTGCCTAGCACAGTCTGCTCCCTCTCGATATTAACAGACACTGAATATTATGGCAAAACATTTGGGCCCAGATATTCAAAAGAGTTGAGCCATGCGCAACAGAGTTGCGCCTGCTCAAGTCTGAAATTGCGCCATTCTGCGATATTCAGCAGGAGGCAGTTGCGCCCCCTAAATCACACTGAGCAACAGTGCAATGATAATGAAGGCATGCGCAACTGAAGGGGGAGGAACCATGCATAAATGGCGCAGTGCGATATTCAACAACTTGCGCCATGTGCAATAGGGGAGCAAGCAGAAGTTGCGCCATAGCAGAAATGAGGCAAAATAAAAAGAAGCAAGGGAGAGGCACAAGAACACTACAGGGAAGGCACATGAGGCTGAACTCTAGCCACACAGACAGGGCAGGAGGGACACACAGGGCAGGCCAGGGAAAGGGCACCCTGAACACAGAGGCCCAGGGAAGGTGTGGGGAGCCACAGCCAGTGCAGAAGGGGGAAGTGCCACACAGCACAGAGGCCACCACAGGCAGGTGTTCCCGGTGCAGGGGAAGTAGCAGTGAGGACAGTGGGGGGAATACAGTAACAGCTGCCAGGGGGGGTGAATACAAGCCAGGGACATGGCCAGTGCCACCTTCCAGATGGAGGTCATTATGAGGGAGGTGAGAAGGTGGGCAACAGGGGAGCGTGGCCGTGAAAGGGCCCGTCAGTGGTATGCCCCCAACAGGCAGTACCGAGCCCACACCAGCTTCGAGCTGTACAGTGATACCAAGATTGTGGGCCGGTACTGCCTGAATCGGGCAATTCTGAGGTGGCTCTGTGAGCTGTGCAGTGATGTGATGCAGGCACCCACACAACGGGGCCATGCCCTGTCAGTGGAGACTAAAGTGACAGCTTGCATGTGCTTGCTCGCCACGGGTACCTTCAAGAGACCAACTGGGGACACCACAGGCATAACCCAGTTGGCCACGTCACGCCACCTCACCCAATTCCTCAGTGCACTGCTGCCACATGCTGCTTAGTACATTCATTTTGCCAGCACACTGACACAGCGCACAGCAAACATACAGGAGCTCCACAGGGTAGCACGTATGCTTGGCATGCTAGGGGCAATAGACTGCACCCATGTGGCCATACGCACACCACCTGGCCCCGAGGGGGCTGCATACATCAATCGCAAGGGCTATGCCAGCATCAACTGCCAGGTGGTGTGCGATGCCAGGGGGTGCATAATCAATGTCTGTGCCATGCACCCCGGGGGAGCACACAATGCCTTCATCTGGCACCAGTCGGCACTGTGCCACAGATTCGAGAATGGGGAGATCCCCACTAGACACCTAGTGGGTGAGTATGCAAACCACATGGACAATCATAGGGCCTGGGGGGGCATGGCCAGAGGTGACATGGGTAGTCACCTACATGGCCCGGGGTAGGGCGATGCTGATCACCAAACTAACCTCCACCCTCTTCACACAGGTGACAGTGGATGCCCACTCCTTCCCTGGCTGCTCACACCCTACCAGCGGCCCACAACCCCATTGCAGCAACGCTACAATGAGGCACACGCCACCACACGTAATGTCATCAAGTGGGTGTTCGGGATGCTGAAGGCACATTTCCGTTGCCTGGACACCTCCGGCGGTGCCCTACAGTACAGCCCCTCAAAGGCCTGTAGGCTATTCCTGGCCGGCCTGTTGCATCCTGCACAACATGGCCAATGAATGTGGGATAGCCGTACAGGTCAAAGAGGGGGACAGCGATGGGGACGATGAGGACGCCGGTGATGATGGTGATGGGCAGGGCCCCTTGGCCGATGGCACCCCCACTGCTTCGGCTGGCACAGCTGCACTGGGACACCATCATGGAGGAGCACTTCAGCCAACCCAGGTAAGTCATGGGGCCATGTCCAGCCAACAGTGGCTAAGGCACAACCCACAAAAACACATAGACACACACCAGGGGTGAATGCCGTCAAGGGAAATGGCAGGGCATGGAACCACACACACAACCAGAGATGGGTGAGGACTAACATGCCACGTGGATGGACACACACACACATGAACACACAATGCACTGAACTTGCACAAAGGACAGGAGGCACACTAACCCAGAATGCCACCCCAGCCACAGATATGTCCACAGACCACCACGCCTACTGCCTGTCCATGTGCGTGTGTCAGATGCTGAGCACCATTGCACATTGGTGTACAGCACAATGCAGGCATCATCATGCACACACAACTGTGGACAGCAGCTGGGAGGGTGTGCAGATGGACTGTGTGTCCACGTGCAGGGCCAGGTAGCCACCCATGCACTGCCCACTGAAAGACACAATGCACACAGGGCAGCAGCAGACAGTAGCCTAGTTGGGAGACAGGTCAGTCACGCGACACAGTGCCCCAGCTGCCACAGATGTGTGGGAGCCCCACTGAGACCCACCAGCACTGACAGGCTGACCACTGACCTCATGGGGTGGCACTGATGGTCCCCAAGGGGTTCCACTGCATGAATGCGACCGTGCTCGTGCAGGGTTCTGCAGCACACCAAACATGCCTGCGCCAGGTGTGCTCAGGATACCCATGGCTGAACCCGGTGTTGACAGGGAGGGTGTAGCATGATGCCAGGAACAGGGGGTGGACAGTGCACTGCGTGGTGTCTGCGACGCATGGGCACAGGACTATGTGCCCATTGTGGCCATGATGGCACTGAATGACTGTGCATGCCTGTCAAGGGCAGCAGTCACATCCTCCCGCAACCAGTCCATCCCTGCCAGGATCAGAGCAGTGTCCCTGCTGTGATGGTCCTCTGCCTGCTCGAGAGCCACACGCAGTGCATCCACCGAAGTCGCAAACCGCATCTGCTGCTGGACTGATGCTTGCAGTAGGTGGGTGTGCTCATCCAAGAGGTCATCTGCCTCCTCAGCATCCTGTCCCTCAGGGTGTGCACTGCCCTGATGCTCAGCACCCCTTCAGGGTGGGTGCTGTGCACCAGGACCAGGTCTGAGCATATCCACAGGCTGTGCACAGATGCCGCAGCTGGACCCTGTACCCCCAAGCCCATTGGTCGACTGCTGATGCTGCCCCTCTGGCTGCTGCTCCCCAGGGCTCAGTGGTGCTGCCGCAGTGGCTGCAACAGTCCCACTGTCCTGAACAAACACCAGTGCTGCCACACTGGTGCTGACAGGCACAGGCTAGGACTGTGCTGACATGCAGGCCTCCACGGAAGCACCACCCACTGCCATGGCCGTGATGTGTCCTGCTGTGTGGCCATCCTGTGGCACACATGTGTCACTGCCCATGCCATTAGCAACATCATCATCGGTGACGGACACGGCACCGGCCCCAGGCACAGCATGCTGGCATCCATGGACACCGGCACACTGGAACACAGGCAGGGCTTCCTCTGCACCTGTTACAACAACATCAGTGTGGACAGCCAGGTGGCCCCACTGTCACACTGAGCCACGTATACCTGTGGAGGTGGATGGGCCCTCCTCCATCTCTAGCTGACTGTCCTCATTGGACATGCCCACCACCACTGACCCATGCAGATGCTCAGGATCTGTAAGGGAAAGCAAAGTCACATTACTGCATGTGACCTTCCCTACCCCCCCATAGACAGACCATGACTTACCATGCAGTGATGGGCCACCACCCGTCTGGAAGCCACCACCCGGAACACCCTCAATGGCACTACGCTGCATGCTTCCAACAATCCTCTCCTCCTGTGGGGTCAGGTGTACCACCTCTGTCTGTCCCCCACCTGTTGCAGCTTGTGCTGCCCTGATGGCAGCCACCTTCTCCTTTATCCTCCTCCTGTCCGTGCCCATCTTTTTCTTGCACTCCTGCACGGAGCACTGGTGGCTGTCATGCAGATTCACAGCACGTGCCACCTCCTCCCATGCAGCAGCATGGGCTTGAGGTGTTCCCTGCTGTCTGCTGAGAAGCAGCTCCTGATCCAGTTAGGCATCAAACAGGGCTTCGGTCTTGGCCTTGGTAAAATTAGGCCTCCTCCTCCTACCACCACTGTATTCCTCCTCTCCCACAACTTGCTCAGTCATTATTTAGCCTGTAAGAATGGCAGTTGTTACCTGTGACTGTGCAGTCCCATGCATGTCCCTAAATCCACAGTCCACACTCCCAAATAGCATGCAACTCACCAATAGACTGCAGTAACCGACTATGGCCACTGCAGCCCAATGTCGCACTTGTATAGCGCAATCCATGCAAATGAGGCGAGGTGCAACTTTAAGTGGATGCAAATTGTAGTGCTACGCCATTGAATAGCTGATTAGATGATTTGCATATGACGGTTGAATATTGCGCTTTTGCGCTTTGTGCAATTGTGTTGAACGTGCTGAGCCAATGGCGCAGTTCTGTAACATGCGTAGTACACACCTCACTGCGCATGCCCAGGTTGCTGACGCAGGCATCTGCCACGCTGCTGATGTGCTGTGCGTGGGAAGCAATGCAGGGCACGGCCACCATTGTGCCAGTGGCGCTATAGCGATGGTCATCTACATGGCGCTGTGGCACTGGGCCATCATAGGCGCACTGGGGCAACAGCCCGGTAGGCCACTACTGGTGGTAGCACACAGGCAGCCAATCACACTACATACATTGGGTTCCAATGGCGCTGTGTGTGTCCATGCACCAGAGACCCTTGACCCTGTGCCCGACCTTTGCCCCCTAGGCACCATGTGTCAGGTATGGGTGCACCACTATCGCGCTGTTTGGTGACAGCGTGATAGGGAATGGCAGCGCTGTACCATTCAGCATCTGCACGTGGGGAGCCGCGCTGCAGAGTACCATATTTGCAGATTGAGCAGACAGCATGGCATGCAGGAGGGCTGCTCAGTGGTCACAGATAGAGCTGGCCAACCTAGTGGCCATAGTGGAGCCACACCATGGGCCACTGTTCGGGGAGGCACCCCTGGACAGGTTCAGGAGCCAGGTGTGGGAGGAGGTGGCCACTGCACTCAAGGAGGCCACTGGATGGGGGAGAAGTGCAGAGCAGTGCCACCACAGGTATGGGGACCTGCAGCGGAGTAAGCCAGAGCTGCTAGCCTGCCTGCGGGCACGTGCCAGGAGGGGTACGGTGCCACGGCCAGGTAGGTGTTATGTTAACATACTTTTATTTTCCATATGGGTATCACAGTTGTATGTGTCCAGCACATGGGGGAGGGACCTTCCAGGGTTGGCTCTGGTGGCGTTGTCAGGGTGTGGGTGGGTGGGTCTGGCTGGGTGGGAGGGTGCACACCTGGGAGCAGGGGAGCTTTGCTATGGGATTGTAATGATGTTCCTCTCTCCATGTTTGCACCACAGGCCCAGAGGAATGGCACCTTGCCCATGATCTGTGGTGAAATGAAGAACAGGGAAACCAGGCGGGGTGAGGGTCCACACCACCCAATGGACCAGCTCGATGATGGTGAGTGCCATACCTCCATGATTACTATTGCATGCTGTGTAACAGGATGGGCAGCGGGGCATGGCCACCATCCATCGACACCACTGCCATGCACGCAACTTGTTGCAGTCAGCACTGTCCAGTGGTAATGCATGTCTGGGAGTGCGTCGATGGTGGTCCATGCATGCACCAGGTACATGGCTGTGCCACTGCCTTTGCACCACATAGCCATGTCACTAAACAGCAATGGTGGTACTGTGCATGACTTGGCTGGTGGGTGTGTGCAGCATTCCGCATGGCTGTATGTGCCTGGGTGGGCAGGTCATGTGGACATGATCACTGTGGGTGGTCACACACCATCACATAGGTATGTCCCATGGCCATATGCCATGCACAGTGGGCGGGCTGTATGGGGCTGTGTATTCACACCTATTGACTGTGCTCCCTTGTCCTAGGTACACGCCAGCTCAGAGAGATCAGGGAGGCAATTCGGGAGATCCAGCAGGTGGCAAAGGGCGTCACTCGACATCCTCCGCAGGATCAATGACACTGGGGTCCTGCAGAGGCACCGACAGCGACGGAGCCAGAGTGGGGAGTGGCGCTCCCGCTAGAAGTCCCTCTGCCCCTGAAATCCCCTACCCCCCTGGACCCACCCTCACACCCCACCTTTCCTGTCCCATTTGTCCACCCCTGCCCCTTACCCACCCCCACCTTGTTTGTGGCCCTCCCCCCCACCTTGTATATATTTTGTAAACAGTTGACTTTTATATGTTGTTTCAATACAGTTATTTTAATATGAATACTGTGGTGGTCTCTGATTTGCAGTGGGCTATAGGTGCTCAGCTGCAGTGGTGTGCATGGTGTCAGGGGTGGTGCGGTCATGGGTATGTGTGTGTGTCCGTGTGGAGGTGACTATGGAGTGGGGGTAGCTATCAGTCAGTGTCTGTGGTGTGTGTGTTGTGCCCCTGTGCACTGGATGACTGTGTGCAATGGTCCATGGTGCATGCTTTGTGTCCATGGTGCCCCTATCAGCCAATTCATGGCCTGTGCAGCTGACACACATGCATGTCTGTGACCTGCATGGTCCACTGGCATGTCAGTGGTGGCAGTCCATACAGGGCAGCCACTGTACCCGTCACACTGCTGGGTTGCCTCCTGTCACTGGTGGGGTGCATGTCTGCCTCGGGTGACACTGTGGCCTCCACAGTTGTTGTCCCACCTCCATGCTGTGCCTTGTGTGTGTTGCAGGGGATGTGCACCACTGTCTGTGACTTGTGTTCTGGGAAATGCTGGTGGCGTGCAGGTCCCACCAGTACACCTGCTGAGGTGGCTGGCACTCCCAGTGCCATGGAGGACTGGGTTGTGTAATACACAGTTTACATGGCCCACGCTGGGGGCTTGGTTGCCCGCCACTGCATCCCTGTGTTGTTGTGCCCTTGGGTATGGGTGGGTGTCTGTCCATGCACTGTGGCATCCGGTGTGGTGCATGCTTCCATGCACCACTGTGGGTGTCTGTGCTGGCTGTTGTGGCCAGTGCTGGGTCGGGGTGTGTCATTGGGATACTGTGCAGGGTGCTGTACCACTGGTGGTGATGTCCAGGGCAAGCCCTGTCCTGTGTGGGGTACCTCATGTGCCGACACATGGTTGGTCTCTCAGCAGTACCTCAGGGGGACTGTGCATGGTGGCACTGTGTATGCCGTTGTTGCATCACTATGTGCTGCCATCCACTGATGGGTGCTCATGGTGGGGCTGCTTTGCATGGTTCTGTGGTACACAGGGTTGCAGTGTCACAGTGGGGGTGGTGGCATGCATGGGGTTTCCTGCAGTGGTGGTCGCTGCTCCTGGGCAGGCTGTCTAGGGGTCACGGTGCAGGGTGTGCACTGCACTTGGGGGATTGTGTAACACGGGGTGGTCAGCCCTCCTTGTGTGCCAGTCACAGCTTGCCGGGGGGGGGTGATGGGGCACCATGGCCCAGCTGTGGGTTGTTTGCTTGTCTCCAAGGGCCGGTACTTATTTCAGCCCTCCCCCAGTTGTGCAGTGAATGGGGTGTGGGGGGATGATGTCTGTTCTGCTGTGTGTTCCTGTGCCCATCTGTGGCATGAGTGGTGGGACCCTACCTCCCTGGTTGTGCAGTTGCATTGCTCTGCTGCTGGAGGGTGTCCCTGGTTGCACTATGGCACCTCTGGACTGGTCAGCTGTACATCCCTTGTTGCGCTATGGCACATCAGATCTGCTCAGCTTCCCCTCCCTAGTTGCGCTATGGCACAGGCGGTGCGATATTCAGTCGTCAGCTGTAGGCACAGTTTGGCCAGCTCACTTTTTGAATATTGTGCCTCTTGCACATGGGCGCAATGGACTTGCGCTTGCTCCTGCTATTGCGCACTTTTTGGGCGCAGTTTGAATATCTGGGCCTTGGTGTGTAGACGTATTCATATCAGTTTTGCACTGTATATCTAAACTGCACTATAGCACTTTTCATAGGTTGTATTGTTTGCAGATTCGTGGCCCTAATAGGGCACTCCATTCACCTTCAGCTAACATCTGATGCTACACAGCAGGACCATTAGATCACCATATCCACCTCCAGACAAAGCTCTTGTGAGCAAGGCACTGGGGCATTTGGGTGGATGTGAGCAGTTTTTGTATGTGACTTCATTGCTGTCTTGCAAATTGATGCTTTTTCAATTGTATTTTGTAACTGCACCGGTCATGGAGTTTGAAGCATGCACTGGTATTAAATGTAGCTCCTTACATTTTTTTTTCTGGGAATGTGACATAATCTGAGTGTCCTGTGCTCGTACCCTTCCCTGACATCCTGCCCAGTATTCTGTCTGAGATGAGAGTCTGGAAGTTGAAAGCATACAGTTGGATCACATTAAATTCACTGAGGTGCTCAAGAATAGCAATGAGTTGCAAACTTTGGAGTGTAGGGATGACGATAAAGTGGATTCCCTGTCATGCTTTTTTACTGTTTCTTATATGATGGGATAATTAATGGGAGAAAAGAAAACTACCAGTCCCTTGTTCGATTCAGTGTATCCTCACCAAATTGGATACTATTCATATATGTAAATGGCTATAATAGCTACTAACGTCATTACCACAGCAGGCTTTTTTCCATTTTTCCCCAGTACTTAATCTCTACTGCAGATGAGTCCCAAACAGTGTGTGTGGCTTTGATATTGTGGTGGACTTCATACCTGGTTACCTCCTCCTACCGAAGAAGACAGTTTCCACTGTTATGGACACTGTCTCTTTAGCTTGTTTGTTTTTTCAGTTCAATTTTGCACTTGTGTTTTTTTGTTTCTTTTATCTGTAGGGAGACAGTTGCAGTGAATTCAACAGATGATAGGGAGGAGAGACAGCATCAGTTGGGAAGGTGCAGTGGGTGATCGGAGTAAGTGAGCGGCGTGTCTGTGTGCTGTGTGGCCAAAGTTTTCACGAGTCGGCAAGTGTAAGATTGATCTCATAAGCACAAAAAAAAAGTAAAAATTCCTGTGAAGAAACACGATTTAATGTGGGGATTCAGTGGGGGCCATAATATTACAACATGTCATACATGACTTATTGGCAGGGAGGAACCCGGCATGAAATGGACCAGAACATCATTTAAAAACTCAAAGCTTACTTTCTGAGACTTGTCTGCAACCCTAAAGGGGGCAGGCGTGGGGGAGGGGATTGGTGCTACAAAGGAGCACAGAGGAACTTGGCAAGGAGTGTCAATAATGTACAGAATAAAATAAAATGCAAAAAAGTCTGTGATGCTAATGCAGTTGACTAGCTTCAGATCTGATGAGGACTCGGTGAAATGAACAAGGGATGTGTAACATTTTGTTCCATATTACCACCATTTAATTTATAAAACAATTAAAAATCATGACACTTAACTACATGTTAAATGCCCCCCCCCAAATTCACCAATCAGTGCTGTTCTCGCACCTGTCACAAATTCACACACACAACAGTGACTGCTGTTAAGTATACATTTGGATTATGTCACTTTCACACAAAAAAAAGGAATTGCATATAATCCAAGTGAATTCTTCAACATCCATGACTTGCACCTATGACAGGGTACTGGCCAGCATGTCTGTGAAGGGGAAAAGTGGGAGACAAGTACTGTACACATTGCTAAACACAGCTTCACAGACGAGGCACCAAGATACAACAATACACACAGATCCGTATAAGAACATGACTGCATGCAAAGCTGATACCATAGGCAATTAAAAAACACACAAAGACACTCTTCAGACCACATAAAACTTTATTAGAAAGCAGAACAAAATGCATACTCAGGTAGACATTGTCCCATTACTCACATACAACCGTCCAACGATAACACCAAAAAATATGTTAAACACAAGAAACCAAACCACACGACCTGTGTAGAAATCTGCTACTTGTAATCCACAGATGTTTGTAACTGAAGGTGGTGCTACCAGAGTTTTTTTAAATTATTTAAATAAGAAGAAAGTAGCATTATTCAAGCTAAATAGGAAGACAAAGTGTGCAATCTGTCGATGTCATCACTTCCAGTCACAGCTGTCAATCAAACTCTGAAAATGGACGCAGAACATGACAGCTTAAAAAGCATAATTTGTAAGTGACTTTGGAATGCTTTTGGAACACACACTATGCAACTGGAACTTAGGGAGAACAACAGACACCAGTAAAGATGCACAAATTGCTGACAGCTCCCCTTTAATGATGCAACAGTAAAAATCAATAACAGAGATAGAAGTACTTTATTGGGAGGAATCCTATCTCTACGGGGGAGAGGATAGGGGGAAAAGTGTTGCTAGCAACAACTAATAATTATGCATTTTTGCAATCAAAAAAATAAGGCACCAGTATTGGGATGTTCTAAGAGCAATGTTCATGGAGGCACAGATCTTTGGTGGTCATTAAAAAGAACAGAACCATAGGGAATAGATTAGTGAGCACTAAACATAAAATTCTGGAAAGAAAACCATATTTTCTCACAACATTAGACTTAACGGGAAACTTCCAGTGTGAGCATTGTGTCCACTGTAACAACACTTACAAGATTAAGAAAATTAGGAATACAGCACGGGATGAAGAAAGAGGTGTCGGGGAAGGTTAGGGAGAAAAAGATTGCATTAAGGAAGTATAAGGAAACAAAGGAGGAGGAGCAGGACAGAGAACTGTACCATTTAAAGCTGAAGCAAAGTGGGAAGGCAATCAGAATAGCAAAGGCCCTAACCAAGGAAAAGATAGCCAACTCAGTTAAAAAAGGGGGATAAAACCTCTTGCAGGTACATTAGGAAGCTTAGAAAGACCAAGGGAGGGATAGTGAGGCTTAATAAAGGGAAGGGGGTGGCCAGAGGTTAACAATGAAAAAGCAGGGATACTGAACAAATACTTCTGCTCAGTATTCACAAAAGAAGAGGAAGGGGAGGTACCTATACCAGTCAATAGAAGCACGGTGGATAAGGGGGTCAATACCAGTCCATTCACAGACAAAAGGTGTGGCAGGGATGAATAAGGCCCTGCCCCATTTGTTATGCAGAAAGAGTTTAAATGCAAGGGTCTGTTCTGTCCTTTCCTTTTCTGTCTCTTCTCCGTCTGGTTGCACAACCAAATTTTCTTGTGAGACCTAGGAACTGATCGCTCTGATGGTTTCGCAGTTTTCTGCCCCTCGCTATTTCTCTGCCTTCCCTTGCTGTTTCTATCTTTCTTCACCCATGCAGATCTGCAGTTATAAAATATATGTGAATCTTTGTGTAGAAATGTCATTGATACTGGGATCCCTTTGTTTAAAACTGCATATAGTTATACTGTTGAAATGATTGCAAAGCTATTTGGAACTCAAGAGGTTAACCTGAAAATGCTGGATGCAAAATCTCTGCAGAGCTGGCTACAAGAAGTCAGTTCTGGGTCATTCTTTTTTGCTGCACCTGCAAGAACCGTGGAAACTTACAAGAACATTGGGTGAGAAGCATGCTGTTATCTTAACGAGTTTCCCAGGCACAGACTTAAAAAAGAGCAGCAATGCTTGTGCAAGAGAGAGTCTGAGACTGAGATTTGAAACTGAGAAGGACTCTGTTTTCTATGTTTGTACTGTCACTGTAAATAGTTATACTGAACAATTTTTATTTTTTTATTTTGCTGTTATTAATAATAAAATGAAGAGATAAATACGAAGAGAGACGAAAAGAGCTTAACAAGCATACCCTTGAGGAAAGAAGGGGGGGGGACATGATAGAAACTTTCAAGTACCTTGAGGGACTCAACAAAGTCCAAGAGGGTATCATTTTTCAGAAAATGAGATGTGCAAGAACAAGGGGGCACAATTTGAAGATAGAGGGGGGATGGCTCAGGGGCAACATGAGGAAGTATTTTTTCTCAGAGAGGGTGGTGGACACATGGAACGGCATTTCGGAGGAGGTTGTGAGATCAAAAAACAGTGGGGTAATTTAAGAATGCATGGGACAGACATAAGGCAATTCTAGTGGGTGGGTAGGAAGAAGTAGGCTGTTGGTTAACTAGGATCTGCAGCCTATCCAATAGGTAGGAAAATGGGCAGACTGGGTGAGCCAAGCAGTCCTTATCTGCTGTCAAAGTCTATGTTTCTATGTGATAATAGACCAATTCATTAATTGCCAAAGTAGGGAGTGGTATATTTGCTAAAATGTCCCTGTGACAAAATTGATATTGGCAAAATGGAGAGGATGCTCAAAACACGTATTGAAGAGCATAAAAGTGATATTTGCAGGGCAAATTTAACATCACCGGTAGTGAGGCATTTTATAGAACATTGCCACCAGTTGCCATTTTTATGTTTTTTTGGACTGGAAAAAGTAGAGCCTAGCCTAAGGGATGGAGACTATAGAACTAAGCTTTCACAGAGAGAGGCCTATTATATACTGATAGGTTTGAAGCCACCAATCCTAGGTATGGCTTAAATGATTGTATCAATTGGCAACCAATAATGTAAAAACAATGTTTTACATTTTTAGCTGTTTACAAAAACGCATCACTTTTCACCCCCCTGCAATCAGTTTGCATCAACAGTTGTCATCCTTATTCCCTTATAGTACTTGTAAACAAACTATAAAACGTTTTTGTAAAAAAGTTTTCTTTCATGAAATCGCACCACATGAAGATGCACCTGACCTCCTAGAAGTGGGGTCTACAGTATGGGAGCTCGTTGGTGCAATGCATTTGAAATGGAGATGTATGACTTTAAAATAAATAAACTGTTTTAATTTATACAGTTAGACAGAAACTGTGAAAAATGAAGCAACCTAAAACATAATAGGGGATGCCTGTCAAGTTTGTTTACTGTTGCTAGGTGCTGCTAGTGCAGGCCAGATGCACAGGGTGACAGTGTCTGGCACATGACTCTTTTCTATGTCATGTGATGGGATGCATTGCTGTGCGCCTGATTCCCCTAGACTACAAGGCATAAAAGAGCTGCGTAGAGTAAGCGCACCACCTCCATCATAAGAAAAAACAGAAGGTCACGCTTTGCTATTTAAAGTAAGTGCAAAACTGAATGAAACAATTATAAACTAATGCGTAGTCTGTGTAAATGTGCAACGTTAGTAATGAGGACACTTAAAAGGCTTATTTTCTTATGTTTAGAATGAAGTAAAAGAAACGGCTGTTGAAGCAGGTAGATATGCACTGAGCAAACATTTGGTGAAAGTTATAGGTGATGAGCCCATGAGAAATGAGATTTGTTCTTAGATAAATACATGAAGATCATAGTACTGAACTTATCCAAGAGAAAACAATTAATACAACAAAACAAATTTGTTGAAGTCAATAAATTAGACTTTTAAACATCTGATAAGAAGAAATATGCATGGAAAAATGAATAATACATGCGTTTTCTGTTTTTAATGGTGTACCTAGAGAGTGCAATAGGTGCAACAAATCTGTACAATATTATGAAGTTCTTAAATGTAAGCTATAAACAAACATCTATTTTGCATTTTTTTCCATATAGGTATTTATCACTCCTTTGGTGGGCCGCAGCTGCTTGTCTGCCAGCCTACCAGACTCCAGGGTTGTTCAGGATCTTGAATGCTATGCATATCCCGGTGGACTCCCGGAGCCAGCCCAGAGGCTTCATCCTGCAGCGGCCCCTGATTTTCCACTTATTCTCCCCAGTTACCCGGGGCTCCAGACAGAGAGGGACATGTGCGTAGAGGCGGGCACATGCCCTCTTGCTCCGGTGACAGACCCTTCATCCCACCCCGCTGGCCTAGTGCCCTGGCTTGCACTGCCTCCTGGCCTCCACCACAAGGCAGTCAAGAGCCAAGGGAAGCACAGATCACTCCCTGGAGAGGAGAGCTACCTGATGGCAGCTCAATCCTGCACCACTCCTTCCCCCCGTGTCAACCTCTGATGGCCCGTGCTGATTCCTGAACATGGGTCACCGGCATGGTGAGAGGTAAGGCGTCCAGTGCCTCAGCACCCTACACCACCGGGACTGCCTATTTTGCATTTTTGGAAAAAATATATTTAAATGAGGCAACACGGAACTAATGCATTGTTAATTAAAAACTAATGATAAAACTTCTTATGACAGGTTTAATGAACATAGGAACAATACTATAACTTTTCTGGTGACAGCATAATGTTTATTTTAATAATATGGTTATATTTTTGAATTTAAAAATAAGAGAAATAACATACATGTCTATACTTTATATTTTAGAGACATGATACAGTGTATCATTGATGAAGGATGCTTTTCTGATATGTATGAATTTACACACTGTATTTAAAGTCAAAACAAAAGTTATAAATAAAAAAAGATTTAAAAAAGAAAACAAAAAAATACACCAGTAGTGTCTCCCACCCATTTGTTCTCTCTTGCTCCCCGGATCCAGTGTGGATCCTGAATGCCCCATTGTTCCTCTGCATATTGCTATTTCTATTTTGCATAAGTATGCTAGGCTCCCTTTTGGTCTCTATTAAAGCATTGCCAAGTTTCACCCACCTGCTAATTACACTTGTGTCCCACCCTCTGTGTAACCTCTTGGAATACCGGAGCTGTATCATAAATGTAACTGAAGCTGCCTTGTATATCTGCTTACTGTACTGCTTTTTCTGTATATGTACTGTGCTTGTAATGTATCCTGATGTTCCCATCCCCTAGGATGCATCTGGAATCGAGCGGCCTCCGCTCAGCAATCCTTCCTGGTTAAACTCTTAAATAAATAAATATTGTGAGGGCCGGCTGAGCACAATAAAAGGAAAGTCACATGCTGCAGTGGGTTGCCTATCATGCAGTTCAATGTGCAAGCTGCTGCAGTCGGCTCCCACTCTCTCCCTCTCACACTACGTGAGTGCTGCGGTGCTCAAAAGTAAAAACTGCACCATGCAGCTCGGCTCCAGACCTTGTTTGTGTGTACACCAGCCCCGTGAGCAGTAAAGGGGGTCTGGAGGCACCTGTGGTGCAATAATTTAAATGCTTTAAAAGTGCTCTTAATTACAAGGGTGCCTGTCATTTTATAGAGCAGCCAAGGCTGCTCATAACTATTAAGGAGCACTGCTGTGTCCTGGGAGGGTAACGTTACAGAAGTAGCAACGGGCAGAGGATGCCCCTGCCAGAACCCACTCTGCAGTCGCTAGAAATACCAGAGGGGCAGCTACAAATGTATGTTTGTAAATATATGTAAAGCTTTACTGTTTGGCTGCAATCTTATGCTAAAGTTGAGACTCTGAATAAAATGTTTAGCTGGTGCCTATGTTTGCCATTCTTGTGACGCTGAGCAGCCAATCAGAAAGCCGGGACACAGAGGAGCTGCTATGAAGGCTCCTGGGAAAAGGAGGTGGTGCCAACTTTTGCCACTAAAACAGTCAACCAATAGGGTGTAGATGAAATCCATTAGCTGCCTTTTGTTTCACTGACAGCTGGCATCAGCCAATCAGCAGCTGCCGGGCTTTCCCCATTGTCTGCCCTAGCCAATTAGGAGCTTTTTTTGTCTCTGGAAGCTCACGAGAAGAGACAACTGAGTTCAGTGTCAGTTGGACTGCAGTTCTGACGAGAGTTTTAAATTCAGCCAGTTCAGCTTGATCCCCTCTGGGGGGCCGGGGCTTCTGCCCCTTGCTTCAATATGGTGTGGAGAAATGAAGAAGGCCTGCCTGGGGGCATCACAGCCACCAGCCCAAGAGGCACCTGCGTTGTCTTCCAGCACATGGAAGGAAAAGTTTTAGTTTAAAGTGTGATTTGCTTGGCCTGAGGGAAGGGAAACTGCCTGGGATGTCTGAAGAAGTCTAGAGGTTTTCTTGGGTGCCTGCATGGCCACTAACTAGCCAAGGGAAGCCCGCCTGATGGTTCTGGTTGGGGGCTTGCGAAGCCACATTTAGCCAAGAGGAGCCACCTGTTTCCTGCAGAGGGAAAATTAAGTTGGAAGATGTCCCCCATCTTCTACCCAGTGGAGTTAGAAGATGCACTCTTCCATCTTTTGAGTCTGCACCTGAGCAGTGAGATTTTTGTTCTTCAAGTCAAGTCTGCACCTGAATGTCTGTGCCCACATCTCACTGGGACCGCCTGCACAGTGAGAGTCCAGAGACTGTGTCCTGCATGCAAAGAGTCACGACTGCCACTGGCAGTGTGATTGAAAATGACCTCTAGTTGCCCGAAGTGGCTCAAATCACCTTTTAAAATGAAGTGGCTCTTTTGACTGTGAAGCTATGAGAGACTGATTTTCTAGCATTAGCCACTACTGTGACAGTCCCAGAAAAAGCATTGCTGCATCACAATGCCATTGATTCCAGCACAGGTGAAGAACCTGACTGTGCTCTGCACCTGGCCTGCTTGGTGGGCTGAAGGAGACAAGCTGCTAGAGGCTACATGCAAGTAGAAAAGTACCAGTTTTTAACTGCAAGATGCCTGCTTCACAGCTCAGCTTCTCAATGATCCGAGTTCAACTACAGAGTTCTGCTGCTGTTTCAACTTTCCAGGTCTACAGTTGCAGTTCCACCCGAGACTGTCTGCAGAACAATGAGTAACAGCAGGAATTTCCCTGCACCAGGAGATGTAAACAGTTTTCTCCACAGTTTGAGTTTGGTCATCGGACCAGAATTGCAGTAAATCAGTAAGACGCCATTTTCGTAATTGCATGGCCTGTAGGGTTTGTGGGTTTGCAATTTTTTTTAAAAGTGCACCAACGCCGGCCAACCAGCTACATCATTGAGGCCTGTAACTAGATCCTGGGTACCCAAACAAGACTTGTAGGGGTAACACTGGTGCCAGTTCAGGAGTGAGAAATGTCTGATAACCTATGGGCCAACACCTGTGTTGAGTTGAAATAACATGCAGGTGGGAGGCGGCCACTAGAAAATATTTTACCAGCAAAGTGATTTATGCTTACCTGAATGCCAAATCGAGATTGTTGTTTTAACTTCTGATCCTTTTACCTAATCCTAATGCTCCCCCTGTAAATAAATGTTTTTATCTTGTTTTTGAAAAATTTGTCTCAACCACATATTATTAGCTGGAGTATCTAATTACAAATGTTATTAAAAATTGGATTTTTGGCTTTCAGGTATGCCGTGTTTGGGATGACTGCAAGGGGAGGTGGATAGGTACAGCATCCCAGAGCGTTGTACTGCTAAAACATCTGACCTACTTTATATGTTACTCTGGGTGGAGGCACCATGCTATTTACCTAACTTTTTGGGAATGAACTCCCTTCTTTCCATCAGAAACTGATCCCAGGCCCCTCACCCTTGTTTGAGTTTGTCTGAGCTGACAAGGCCGGAGTAGTAGCCCTTTTTAGAACACAACACCAGGGGATATGGTTATATGTATGTATAGGTGAGTGGGCTCATCTTGTACCAGTCTGATTCTCTGTCTTTCTAGCTGATTAAGAATGTCTTCTACCTTGTATCCAAAAAAGCTCTGGCCCTTAAAGAAGAACTGCTTTGAATCTGTAAGTCATTCTTTTCCTATAGAAGCTGTTTAGAATATTGGACTTAGCTTTATTCTTTTCAGTCTTTTCTGGCCATTTAGGAAAATTGGTGGGTGTTATTGAGTCACACACTGGTGCAGTTTTGCCATTTAAAAGTGCCATTTTACAAATTTATGATGTAGCTTATGTCCCCTTCAGCAGCAAAGTTCTACAATAGAACAGAATTGTATTGTGGCAACAATAGAAGAGCTTAGCAAGGGCATCAACCACATCACTCAGTTCTAATATGATCCTTACTACCAGTGTACAGTATGAATAAGTAATGGCCACACAATGTACTAAAAGGCCAATAAAAATGAACTAAGACTGGAATGTGAACCTGTACCTAGAAAAAATTTTCTACAGAAAATGCAGACTTGCAGAATAAATGAAGTTATCCTTTAAAGGGTGCATTCAATACAGTCTATTGTACATATTGGGCAAATTCTGCAACCTGGAGCCAGGGATGCAGACTCAGATGCAAGACACAGTTGCTCTGGCTGAAGCATGATACACAAACTGAAGGAGATGCCTGCCAACCTCAGAGCCCTTAGCAATGCACATCAGGGCCTCTGTCTTATTGCACCCATCTAGCACAGTGTCTACAATACAGAACATATCCTTGTCTTAGTGGAATCTTTTTCCTTGGAAGCCAAACCTAGCTTGCCTTGCATGAGGCATAGTAAAGCCTGAAATCAGGCATCCTTAAGGGTGACATTGGCGTACAGACCACATTGTCCTTACTATAGGAGGAGACAGTGGAACTAAAGTCGAACCAATAAAAAGGCTGCTGTCACGATACATCTTCTCCCTCCACATCCAGGAAATCTGGATTATATTCATTCTCTTTCTCTGTAGGCTGAGGAAATGTAGGAGGGATCACAGGGGCCACAGGTTGCTGAGGCAGCGGTGTGGGTGGCCCAAAGGCAGGGACCACAGTCCCAGAGGTATCCATAGCCAAAGCACAGATGACACAAGAATGGCTGAGCAGAGGAAACAGTAAAATGGCAGGGACAACAAAAGTTGCTGACATGACTCGAGACATGTAGCCAAACCAGCACTAGCATTGACTGAGTCAGCCAGTGGAGTCAACAAGGAAAGCCACAATGGAACAATGTACGCGGAAGATGTATTGGGAATGGACTGCATGCTGTTGGCAGGTGTGAGAGCCAAAGCCTAACCCTGGTATATCGAATGATGATCGAGCTGGTGAGGGAGAAAGCTGAAGCAAACTGAAATTTACCCTCATGGGATTTGGGGGCAACCTGGACAAGGAAGATGACTTTGAATGTTTAAGAGGCCTTTTTGGACTTCTCTTTTGACAAATGACATTTCACCCCTGAAGTAGACAGCATAGCCAACCAAAGAGAAGAGCTGTAGGGTTTTCCAGTGACAAATCCTGCGGAGCAAGACAGAGACCCCAGGGCAGATACTAAGGCTGGCCATGTGGCATTCTTAATTTCCTGCAGTGGTGTCTGCTCATGGCCTGGATGAAACCTTGATAAATCGCACAGCTTAAAATAATAAGAAAGGCCCAGGAAGTAAACACAACATTTGTGAGCATTATCTCTAAATATCTTCATGCCGCACTGACAGAAGCATAACAGCAGAGGCATCTTCTGAGGAACCAGTGATAGCATGCAATAACAATGAAAGCAAGTGAAAGTAAAATGACCTTCACTTAACAAAAACTGACAAAGGCACATTCCACGATGTGACAAGTGGTTGACTGATGGAGAAAAAAACTAAAGTGGTATGGGGTCACCACGTTACAGGTGGTGCAGACACAACTTACCATCAGCAGTTCCTAGCTAGACAAAATATGTTGAGTAGTACTGATACTGGCGGTTTACAGTTCTAAAAGTGTGGCTGTATAAAAGGAGATGTCCTTGAAGATTGGCCTGGTCCACTGAAAGCAACAGCAATGGTCTTAACAAATCAAAGAACTATGCCAAGCCTGGACCTAGAATGCTGATGATGGCTATTGATGGAACAGTGCAGGCTGCTGGCAGCAGTCCCCCCCTGGCAATGTTACTATGGTGCAGGAAGGAAGCTGTGGTACCATGGTTATCAGATCCAAGGGTATTTTTCAGGTTGGTGGTCTAAAACCGTCTTTCAATCCCCAGGAATCCCTCACTGTACTTATTGCCCCAGAAAGAGTGAACTCAATGTAAATTATGGAACTCAGAGTGCAATTTCAAATCCCTGCCGAGTGGTGGCATTCTACCTGTTCTCCAACATCAGATTTATTTATCCACCTGAGGAAATAAGTCGCACCGAAGAGCTCTCTTCACCTGAATCGAGTTTCACAGTTTTATTTTACAGTTTTACGAGTATTTAGTTTAGTATTTTCTAATTTATGCTGATTTAATTAGTTTAGCATAGTTTAGCCTTTCTTATTGGTTTTTAGCATCTTTCTCAGTTCCCAGAAACAGGGAAAAAAAACTATTTTATTGTGGTTTTCTTTTTAACCACATTTGTTTTACCTAGTTTTTTCTTGTTTATTTTTATATTTTCTTTTCTTTCAAAGTGTTTTGTGACTATTCGCACTTTGGTTTCCAATATTCAGGAATCAAGGTGCATTCTTGTATTGTTTCCTGTTATGTGAGGGAAAGTATTCTTATTAGTAACCCCCAAAAAATGTTTGTTAGTGGTTCACCCTTTTTAGGGAACTGGACAGCAAATTGTACTTTTCTATTTTGTGAACTCCCCACCCCCCCACCCCGCCCGGGACTTGTCAAAATTGGCATGTCTGAAAGACCACAAAAGAAAACAGGACCTACAGGTCTCAAAAATTGTGCTAAGTGCATTCAATCTCTTGGCAAAGGCAGATTGCTGAGTTGTGTTTAAGGTGTCTAGGTCCTGAGCATTCCCTGACTGTGAACTTTGCAGTAGGTTTTGCCCTAAAACTGTTACAAAAATGGCTAAACAGTTGAAACTTACTATGGCTTATTAGTCTGCCTCTTCGTCACCTAGGCACACTGATGAGAGTCCTTCCTTCCATGGTAAGCAGAAGGAAAAGTCTGCCAAGGATGTCTGTGACATGAAGGTTCCTTTTTTTTATATACTTCATCTTTATTAAAAGTATTTTCAATTTAATACATAGCTGTATCAAGGATTTTACATGCACAGTATATTTAACACTTAGAAAATCTTATATCTGGGAGTTCCATTTTACAGCATAGTGGATACTCCCAGCCTTTCTTATGATATACAATATATTTTAACAAGAAGTACAGATAATCAATTTAAAAACATAAAATCAAAAGATAGTATCATTAAAAAAAAAGCTTATAGAATCTCTAACATTTGTTCCTTACTGCATTAAGTAATAAATAAACTTTTATAATTATGTTCAGAGAATTCTAAATAGTAATTAAAAACAGAGATATGTAAAACCAGTCTATGCTTCTAGAAAGACTACAGATTACACATATTGAAGAGAAGAAAAAAAAATTATAGAAAAAGAAAGAAAAGGACAGAGAAAGAGAAAAAAGTAAAAGCCTCAGTTCAGCTCATCCTAGGTCTACTGGCAGTAGAATTTAATATATATAGCGTATAATTACAACTCTATCCGGGACCCAGCATCAGTTTAGGATAAATAGGACCAAAACAAAAAAGAAAAGGCAACAGCTTCCCCCGTTTTTTTCTTTTTAAAAATATCCTCTTTCCCTTCCCCGTTCTCCTCCCATCCATTGTAGCAGTACTTATTATCATTCAGATGATGAACTCGTAGAGAACAATATCTGATCTTTTTTCCCGATCCCTCTCTCCCCTATGTCTCCCACAAAAGTACCTCCCATCTAGACCACCGCTTTATGAATTGTGGGGTCATAAGGGCAAGAGAAAAAGTTATTCTTTCCAGAGTTTTTATATTCTCAACCATCTCCTTCCACTCACTTCCAGATGGGAGGAGTGGGACAACCATTTCTTAGTAATCGCCTTACAGGATGTTCCAGAGGTATTGTGCTTCTTGTCCCCTTATCTCCAAGTGATATAGGCCAAGGATCAGATGCTCTGGCCCTAAGGGAGTCACGATATTAAAAATCTTACACAATTGCTGATGTATATTAGCCCAGAAGTGCTCTAGTATTGGACAATGCCAAACAATATGGGCCTGTGAGGCCGAAGTGGCCCCACACTTTCACCAGCAGGCACATGTAGCTGCAGGGTTCCATTTACCCACTTGTTCAGGTGTTTGAAAGTATCTACTTCTGAGTTTCCACAAAAACTCCCACCAACCCGGGGATGAAGAGGAATACCACGTGTTTTTTATTGATTGCAACCATCTTGTCTCACTTAAATTTACCCTTAAATCCCTTTCCCATTTCTCCTTAATATATATTGTTGAGTGTTGTAAATCACTAAGGTAGTTTTTATATAGCAAGGAGATTGCCCTCCCTCCATTCTCAGTAGCCCAGATCTGTTCAAACACTGTCGGCTGTATGGAATCCTGAGAATTTAATAAAGATTTTCAGAGTTGTTTCATTATGTAATCCCTAAGCTGATAATAAAATAGGAGATCCCTCTGCCCCAATGGAATTTTCCTCGCAGTTCCTCGATTGTTAGTACTTGTTCTCCCTTCATCAATTGCCAAGGTGCGCGGCACCCTTGCTCCTCCTGCCATTTATACCAAGGGTCCTGATGGGCCACTGTGTAATGTGAACTAAGGGTCCATGTCCGGTACTTCCAGAGGTATTACCTAGTGGCCCCTCTAACAAAACTCCTCCTACACCCCCCAAGAGCAGCTTCTGTGCCTGTAAATAAGGGAGGGAAGTCATATCCTGGTTCATTCTGAGAAAATAGCTGAGACACTAGTGAAGGAGAGCGGGGGATAGCTAGGTCCATAGATTTCCAATGGGCAAGGTATCTCGGATGTTGCAGCAGAAGGGTTACCTTGGTCTGAGCCACCACCCAATACCCCTCTAGGCATGGCACACCATAACCTCCCAACTCCCTTTGCAGAACCAGGGTTTGTTTCCTGATTCTGGGACGTTGTCCCCGCCAAACAAATTTTAAAATAATCTTTTGCCAAGAATCTAATTTTCCTTAGGAAATCCAGCAGGGGACGCACTGAAATAAAAAGAGGAATCGGGGTAAGAGATTCATTTTAGTGGTTTGGACTCTGGCGTGAAAGGGGAGTGGTAATAAGCACCATCTCTCAATATTCGCTTGTATTTGTTTTAATAATGGTGGGTAGTTCAATTGGTAAAGAGCCGAATTATTAGGTGACAATTTTATGCCAAGATATTTCATGGCAGGGAGGTCCCATTTCAAGGGATATCTATCCTTGAGAGCCTGGGTTGGCTCATAATTAAAAGTGATTGTCTCTGTTTTATGGGTATTCAGAGAGTATCTAGATAGCTCCGAGAATTCTTTTAGGTGTTGAAATAGGTGTGGAATGGATGTTTCAGGTTCTGAAATATAAAGCAAGCTATCGTCTGCATATAAGGTTAGTTTGTGTTCTTCTTCTTCTCCTAATCGATGTCTCTTTATATGCAGATTTTCTCTAATACTTTGAGCTAGGGGTTCTAGGTACAGTGCAAAAGGAATAGAGGACATGGGACACCCCTGTCTTGTACCGCTACACAATTTGAAAGAGGGTGAAGTATGGCCATTTACTCTAATGAATCCTTCTGTGATTTGTATATTTTGAAAAAGGTGTTAATGAATTGAGCGGCTAAACCAAAATTATCTAACACAGCCTGAAGAAGGGCCCATGAGACTTTACCAAAAGCCTTTTCGGCATCTAAACTTAATAGGATAGCGGGTTGATGGGAGTAATTTAAATTGTAGATCACATGGGTGGTTTGATGGAGGTTATCCTGGGCTTCACGGTTTGGAATAAATCCAGTTTGGTCCAGATGAATTAATCGGGGCACTAGTTTCTGTAATCTCTTAGTAAGGATAGACATGAAAAGTTTGTAGTCAGTATTTAGGATAGAAATAGGATGATAAGAGGGGCATAATGTAGGGTTTTTTCCTTGCTTCAGGATAACAGAAATAATAGCTTGCTCCCAGGAATTCGGTGGGGGGGTCCTGTGTCTCGCATTACCTCATTAAAGACACTTAATAACAGTGGGACCAATTGACCTTGAAGTGTTTACAAAACTCTCCTGGAAGTCCATCTGTACCCGGGCATTTGGCTGTTTTGAGATTCGAGAGTACCCCTTGCAGTTCCAAACTGGAAATAGGGGCCATCAGTCCCACTTTTGTCTGTGGAGGGTGAGAAGGCAAATATAGTCATTTCAAAACCTCTTCCACTTTACTATCTTGTGCAGGTGGGTGTGGGTCAGTATATAGTGAGGTATAGAAATCTCTAAAAGCCAAAACAATATCCGAGGTCTGATTCAGTCTTTGTTTGGTGACTGGATGTAACAATGTGGGGATCAATGCCTGTGCTCTCTGAGCTCTCAACCGTGCCACCAGTAAGCGAACAGATCTAGGGCCACCCTCAAAATATTTCTGCCTAAGAAAAAGGACCTTCTGCTCTACCTGGTAATCTAACAACTTGTTAAGTTCTGTTTTGAGTTGACCATGTTTTTTATTTGTTGCCACCACATATTTAATTTTAAGTTGTGATTCACAAAGATCTATTTCTTTTTTCAATGTGGCCTTCCTAGCTTCCCTCTGCCTCTTCTTAAAGGCTGAGATGGAAATAAATTTGTCCAGAACTATGGCTTTTATGGTATCCCACAACAAAGGTGCTGGTGTCTCTGGGGAGGCGTTCTCAGCCACCGCTTGCTTTACAGTGTCTATGATTGTCTCCTTCACCTCTGCGTCCTGAAGCAGAGATGTATTAAGTCTCCAAACCGTTCTTTTAACAAAATCTCCTAGGTGAAGTTGACAAAAAATTGGAGCATGATCCGACAAAACTCTATCCCCTAGCCAGCTATCCTTAATCTGTCCAATTGTCTCTATGGGAAGTAGAAAATAATCCAGCCTTGAATGCGACTGGTGGGGGGGCCAAGAAAAAAGTGTAGTTTCTCTGCTTTCCATGTATGGCTCTCCACACATCAGCGTAACCTAGTTCAGAATGGAGTTTTACAACTTTTTTAATGAGGGACTGATTACGACAGGTAGCTGCAGAGGAAGAGTCCAGTGCCGGGTTAAGAATCAGAGTAAGGTCCCTTCCAATGATCACCTCCCTCTCCGCCCATTCTTGTAACTTTAAAAAGATCCATCTGCAAACTTGAAAATCTAACCCTGGTGGGACATAAATGGAAGCAAGGGTCAGGTTCCGTCCACAGTAACGGCCCTTAAGAAAAGCAAAACGACCCTCCCCATCCACCAGCTGCACCGTCTGCTCAAAGGGGGTTTTGGTAGGGACAAGCACAACTGCCCCTCTCCTACGGCCTTTGCCATACGTTGCACATGCCGCAGCACAAAAATCCATTTTCGCTAATTTTAGATTTTCCTGCAAAGAAAGGTGCGTCTCCTGTAGTAGAAAGAATTCAGCACCTGGTCTCTGAAGGAATGATGATATTTTGCTACGTTTAACAGGATTAGTTAAGCCATTTACATTAAACGAGCAAAAGGTTGAGGGCTTAGCCGCCATGTCTGTGGAGTGAAAAGGACTTCTCCTGCGCAGTGTCCCCTATATAGGAGTTTCTTCAAAAGCAGCTGCCCAGCAGCGGAGACTGAACTCGGGGATTGCCAGAGGTAAAGTGTCCTGCACTACAGCCTGACTGTTGTGTAGCACTTCCCACCCGCCCCAACCAGGGTTGCCGCTTCATTTATTGTTGCTGGCAGGTCACGTGTCACATCACGTGACCTACCCTTCTTTTTACTAAATGTCCACTTTCCCATTTGCAGCTTATAGACACCAACCACAAGGGGTTGCTGCATTCTCCACTCTAGCTCCTCTTTCAATTCTCCACCCCTTCCTAGCAACTGTTTGCAAACCTACCCACTAGAGGTCACTGCAGTTCCCTTTGAATCCTTACTGCCACCTACTTTCATCACTTCTCCCATCAGCCCACCACTAGCCTCAAACCTGGTACCCTTTTTTTCCAAAGTCTACTGATTAACCACTAAGCCAATGAACCAGGCCAACATCTTCCTCTACTTTCAAACTCTTAACCCTTCCTCCTTTTCTGAATTAAAAAACTTTCTACACTCTGTCCCTGAGCTGTGCTCAAACCCAGTACCCGCGCAGTCAGAGTCAGCAGCTCTACCTCTTAACCACTTTGTCTACCTGTTTTATTCCTACTTCCTATGCCTTTTAGTCTCTTACCCCCCCACCCCCCACCTGCCAAAATATAAGTTCACCACTTCTTTCTTGCTGCCTTTGTGGGCTTTGAACCCTGTACCCTCACTATCAAAGTCAGCAATTCCACCACTCAGCTAGCACACCTGTCTATTATTTCTGCAGGATTTCAAACTCTAAAAAACACTCTAACCCTCAGACACTGCAAAATTGTTATCTGATTGTTTCTGCACACCTTGAACCCAACTCCCTGCTGCTACAGCCACTGGCTGGGGTCTTTTCTGCTACCCTGGGCAAGACTTGAACCTAGTGCCCTGTGCACCAGCTCTGCCACTGTACCAAAGCGGGAACTACACTTAGAGGTGACCTCTCACTACTACCTCCCCCTCTATCATCCTAGTTCCCCCATTCTTTCTTCACTTCAGCTCTCCCACCCTTACCAACTATGCATGTGCACCTCCTGCCCACCAGCCTCTCTCTTCTCCTCCTCCTTCTTCTTCTTTTGCCTTCCACCAACCCTATTGTCCCTATTAACCCTCAGCCTCACTACTTCAGTGTTCCTACCTACCCTCCTGTCCTCCCCTCCTCCTTTACCACTGCTCCTCCCCTTCCCCTCCTCCACACACCCCATATGCTCCTCTCCACCTCACCCCCCATCCAGACATTACCTTTCCTCCCCCCCCGGCTCCCTTGGGCATCTGATCACGCAAGCCTTCTCTGCCTGTGCTGCCCTACCCACCCCTGTGCATGAACCCCTTTCTCATCCTATCGCTCCGTGTAAACTCTCCATCTGCCACCCTCTGACCAGAGCAGTTCTCTCCTTCTACTCCTGACAGGGAACATACATCCCAACCCAGCCCTGCCCCTCCACCCACCACTCGGCCCACTGGTCTCAAGTAGCCTCCATGAACATATGCAGCCTGCTGAAAAATTTGACGCCCTACAGTGCTGGGCCTTGGCTCATCAACCAGACATCATAGCCCTGGTTGAAACACTGGCTATCCAAATCCACCCCTGACTCATTTGTCTCCCTCCCAGGCTATACCTTATACGGGAGGACTGAGTAAACAACGAGGGAGGCTGTGCAATCTACACTAGGGAGACAATACTTGGACACGCCTCCCCACCCCTGCCCTTGTAAATGGGGCCCAGGCTCTTACCCTCAAACTCACCCCGGACCTCTCTGAGGCCTTCTCTATCTCACCACAGCCCTCGTTCCCCAAAGAACCAGCACCCGGCCCTGGTATCTTTAACTGACTACCTGGCCTCCCTCCACCATAAGGCGGAACAAATCCTAGTTAGTGACCTTAATGTAAACTGGCTCAGCACCTCCTCTTCCGTGATCAGAGACTCATTTGCCGCCAAGACACAACACAACTCGTCACCAGCCCGAGAATAAACCCTAGAGAGGTACCAGCACCCTTCTGGATGTTATTATAACCAACCGACCCCAAAAATCCAAAACATCCAGGTCCTACCAGACTCCCTAAGTAACACTCCCCTATCCTATTTCATTGGGCAGTCCCCAATCCCAAACCAAAGCCCAGACCATCCTCCATGGCGCCTCCGCCCTGGTGGACTGAAAAACTTAAAGTATTCCTCACCCAGATAAATTGGTCCCCATTCATGCGTGCAACCGACATTGACACTGCCCTCGCCTTCTTCACACACACCTTCAACATGGCCTGTGATCTCTTTGCACCCTTCACCAAAATCCGGTCCAAAAAGCAGAATGCACCCTGGGTTAGCCCTGCCCTTTTACAATTACTAAGAAATCGGGATAATCTCTGGCACCTTGCCACTGAAATGGGTCGTCTGTCTGATAGGCAGGCTTACAATGCAGCCCAGAATAAGTGCTCTTGGGCCATCCGGAAAGCCAAGGCCGACCATTACCAGGCCACCCTTACCTCCTCCTGGGGCTCAGCCCGGACTTTCTGGGATAATATTAAACAACTAAATGGAAAATCTCGCTCCCCTGCCCCATCCCAGCTCACTAGAAATGGCACTACCACCACCGAGCCTGCCACCATAGCTAACTGGCTCAACACCACTTTCACTGACCTTAGCTCAGTCCTCCCTAGTAATTTCTTTGACCCTCCCCCCAACCAACCTCCCCCTGTCTTCCAGCACCCCAGCTTCCACCTGCGTAAGATTTCCACCCGGGAAGCCAGACCCATCCTAATCAAAGCTTTAAATAGCAACAGTCCTGGCAGTGACTCACTGGACCCCAGTATCCTCAGGCTGGTGCTAGATGAAGTCCTTGCCCCACTCACCAGCCTAATTAACCGATCGCTCTGCCTGGGACAATTTCCCACAGCCTGGAAAACAGCCATAATCACACCAATTGATAAAGGGGGTGACAGGTCATTGGCCAACAACTACCGGCCAATCTCCATCCTCCCCCCCATCTCTAAAGCCCTGGAAAAAGTGGTGACCATTCAAATCACTGATTATCTGGCTAAGCATAACATCTTATGCCCAGAGCAACATGGCTTCCATGCGGGTCACAGTACCAGCACTGCCCTTATTGAATTCTCCAACTTTCTACACTCCTCCTTGGATACCAGCTCCCTAGCTGGTGCAGTGTTCATCGACCTCTCAAAGGCTTTAGACACCATCTCCCATCCACTTCTGCTGAATGTTCTCTGTCACACTGGTCTCTCGGCTGGCCCACTAGCATGGTGCACAAGCTATCTTGCCGCTCGATCACAGTGTGTAAAAATCAATGGGATACTCTCTGATACCCGTCCCATTCACTCTGGGGTCCCCCAAGGCTCCATCCTGGGCCCCCTTCTCTTCTCGCTCTATCTGAACACCCTGCCCAGTGCATGCCCTGGCAAAATTCTCCTGTATGCAGATGACGCTGTCCTTTTTGCCACACACCTAATCCCTCTCCCTTCAGGACACCCTACAGCAGTCTTTCAATAGTGCCGAAGCTTGGTTTAAGGAGCGCAGACTCGTCATCAATCTTAAAAAGACCAAAGCTATGCTCTTTTCCCACCCCAAAACAAAGCTAGCAACCACCCACTCTATATCGGTCCTAGTACCAATCAGCCACTGGAACAAGTCTGCTCCTATAAATACCTTGGGGTTACCTTCGACTCAGCTCTCACATTTCAAAACCACATAGATGCCCTAACATCCGCCACTAACACACGGCTTGGCATCCTTTTCCGCCATAGAACCTGCCTTCCCCCAAATGCACTCCGGCTCGCTGTTACGTCATCCGTTTTGTCCCTTGTAGACTATGGTCTACCAGTCTATGGTGCTGCCGACACGACTGCACTCAAAAAAATTCACCTAACCCTGAATAAAGCCTGCAGATTGATTACTGGTGCCCCCAGGCTCACACACACACCTGTCAGCTGTATGATGAGGCTAAACTCCTTACCCTGGATGAATGGCTCCGCTATCAAACCTGTTTCCTCACAAAAAAAACCTTACTCGGGCTCTCCCCCCTGGGGTAACAGCATCCGTCCACCTGAGCCCTCCCACTATTGCAACACGGTCATCCAACAAGACCACCCTAATGGTCCCCAGATCAAGAACCAGCCGTGGCCAGAGGTCCTTCTGCTACAGAGCCCCATCCTGGTTTAACTCTCTCCCTGCCCCCATCACCAATGCCACCACCATCTCCAAGTTCAAAACCACCCTTCGAAACCAACTCTTCAACACTCGTAGCTGCTCCTGTCTCTGAAAGTAGCCTCCACCCCGACTTCTCATGACAACGCCCACCGGGCAGCTCTCCACCTAGCCATCCCCACCCTCACTTCCTGGTACACCGTGCCTATGTCTAACCTGGCCAGTGCCAGCTGTTTCATTGTATACCTATTAGATTGCTCAATTTTTGATACCAACTTGTGTAACACCTGTTCTCAATTACATGTACCCTGTAACCTAAATGTATTTTGTCTGACCTCAGTGTGACGTGGCGCCTCTGTTGAACGCCTATTGTTTTGCAAACCTATGCTATGTAACCTAAAACTCTATGTATGTCTTTAATGTGAAGAGGTACCTTTGGAATCGAGCCTCTGGCTCAAAGGTTGTAAACTGATTTTTACAAATAAATAAAAAAAAAAGTTGACACCCTAAGAAAAAACAAACAAATTGGTTCAGTGCTGTACCTAGAGAAGAGTTGGCAAAGTGGATAGCTAGAAAAGAGGCCCAAAAAGAGAAAGCAAAATACAGAGGTAGGAAAATCAAAAAGAGAATCTATACTAAGTCTAGAACAATAACTATTTCAACAATATTTGAGTTTGAAAACATCAAACAACAAACAACGCTTTGAATGCCCTATAATAGGGCTTGACTTCCAAGGTGGGGGATTCAAAATAAAACTTAGGATCCCTTATCCTCCCCCTAGTATATGGGTGTTAAAAAAAACTGTAGGGGAGAGGTAGAAGAGGGTGTCGCCCTGAATCTACAGGTTCTCCTCAGCAAATGTCTCCTATGGAGAGATTTGTAATAAAGTCACCACATGTCTGCTCAAGCAGTAGGTAGTTATGTAAGAGGAGAGTATTAATTTTACCAGTTCTCCCCAGGGCACTAATTAGTTTCAACTTAACACATTTGCATACAACAAAAAGTAATTTTTCCCCATCAACATGTGCTACAACTAAAAAGAAGGTCAAGCACATTAGTTAAGTATACAAAATTATAGTTTTAACCCAGGTTCCCAACAATAGGGTAACAAACTAGAGGCACCATCATTTTTGTTATATACTGTTGGTTAGGTATATAGGAAATCTAAGGAATCGTGGGGACATAAAACATTATGTTTTAAAACAACTTTTTTTTTTTTAAAATATAGCATAGACAAAGACTTTTCCCCAGTCTCTAAATGTTTTAAGTGTTCTGGCCCGTGAAAGGAAAAACCAAACAAACAAAGGAGTGCCTGTTTCACTTCCTACCCCACAGTTTTCAGAGCCATTCTACCCCGCTGTAAGGAGGTAAAGATCGAAAAAATGTGTTGCAGCTACTCCGCACCAAAGGAGTGTCCATAATCCCTTCGGCTACCTGAAGATACACCTTCTACCACCGGCCCTGTTGATCTCGCAGCTCGTAGTTGCTCCATGGCGTCTAGTGCCTTTCTCAGTGGTGGGACACCGTCGCGCCTGTTTGCAGCAAGAGGCCATATCAGGGAGGAGTGACTGTGTTTCAGCAAGCGATCTGCCTCAGTTGCATGGACTGGAATTCCTTTTTCCCCTCATGGTTTCCAGGACCTTTCTTGGATTAAGGTAAAGTTGAGGGGCCTCTTCCCAATGCACATGAAGTGAGGTTTGGAACTTAATACTTTTCACTTGGAGTATTTTAAGAATTGGAGTGTATAGTTGTCTGGCTTGTACCTCGGGTGCATAGTCATGGTCCAAAGAAATCCTAGATGCAAGGTATGTCAGCTCTTTTTTGGCCCACGCTCTCCGAAGGATGTCCTCTTTTATTTTAAAACTGCTGAGTTTAAAAACTATTGAGCGGGGGCAGGCATCTGCTCCAACAGGCTTGAGGCCTAATGAGTGATGAGCCCTTTCTACAGCAAGAGCATAGTTCAGTGGCAAGTCTAGTATGTCTTTTACCAAGTTTTCGATGAATGCTGTCATAGGAGGTTCCTCTGCACCCTCAGGCAATCCATACAGTCTTAGGTTACTGCGTCTTAACCGACCCTCCAAATCAATGCATTTAGTTTGTATAGCTGCCACATGTCGGACCAGTGCTTCCACCGCAGTTGTAAGGTATTTATTATTTTCTTCCACTTCTTTTATTCTCTTCCCTGCTTTTTGTACCTTGGTATCAATACATGAGATCTGTTGTGCCAAGGATTGAAATTCTTTTTTGGAGACTACTCAAGAATCTCTGATTTCCTTAAGGATAGTGTCGTATCTTGTACATGAAAGGAGGTCCGCCTCAGCCTCAGTGTCATAGCCTGAGCCCCACATGCTGCTTCGCGAATGTCTTCTACTGTGCCCAGACCTAGACTGGGGTATTTCATCTCTTCCTTCCCTTTTTGATGGGGTTCTGAGCAAGGAGGGTAGTCGTCTATCTCTTTTTTGACCCTCTTTTAACATTTTGGTTGTTTTTGGTCAGTAGATGGGGAAGAAATTGTCCCTGGGGAACAGAGGCTCACTCTTAAGCTGCTTTCTGCTCCATGGCAGAACCGGAAGTCTGCGGCATGAAAGTTCCTGAAAAAGGGAACCCAGAGGTAGCCAAGCATAAAAGACCCTCTGGGGCAGGTGCCAGAATCAGTTCCTGCTTAAACAAAAAGAGAAACATGTCACTGCCCCTCCTCCTGAAGAAAGAAAGGAGCCATCAGTGGACAAAACAAAAATGCCCTCTGTGGAGAACATGAATAAGGCTTATCAATTTTTCTAGACTTTCCAAGCAATAGGATCATTAATGGGCATGTTGGTTCCACCTTCAGGTCCATACCCAACCTCAGTTCCTGAGGACCAGAGAGCCGAGTTTTACAATGATGAGGAGGAAGAAGAAGAGGAACCCATTGAGCCCAACGGTTCCCTGAGCAGGAGTTCGGTTCCCCTCCCTGGGGGACAAGAGGATTTTTCCTTCCACTATGACTCTGGCAGGCAAACGGTGAACACCCTCCACCTCTCCACCCAGAAAATTGTGGGGGACAAGGACAAGGTGGAATTTTGGATATGATGGGGTTATCCCAAACCAAGAGGTTGCTCTACCAGTACACAGATCCCTCAAGAAAGCAACCTGCAGTTTATTGCAAACCCCTACTTCTACTCTGGGCATTGACAAAAAGATTGAGAAGAAGTACCAGCTAGACAGATGTGAATGCTTAGTACACCTACTCACACCCTGAACATGAAGGGGTAGTCCAGATTGCAGCCTGTGATAAGGCCAAGGTTCCCCTCTCCACCCAGCCTCCAGACAAAGATTCCAGGAAGCTGGAAAGTATGGGGAAAAAGGTTTATATCTCTGCCTCCCAGCTGCTGAGGCAGGCTGTCTATATGGCCTATACTGTCCAGTACCAGAAAGCTCTCTGGAACTTATACTGACCATGAGTGATAAGGCTTCGGGGGATCTGGCACAAGATTTGGCAGATGTTGCCGAATCTGCCCACCATGCAACCAAATACCAATTCCATATGGCAGTGGATACCAATGACACTGCTTTCAGGGTTATGGCCTATGCCATATCTTGAAATTTGTTTCCATAGACGCCATATGGCGTCAGACCCATCCATTGTTAGAACTGACCCAAAATGACCACCGGGAGCAAATGAGTTAAGAAGATTTGCTTGGCTCAGGACCACTAGCCTGTCCCAAGACACTCAGGCAAAGACCATGGATTTCCCTTATGAGAGTAACTCTATTTGGTGACAAGACAGAAGCATATACAAAAAAAGGCGGAGGAGTACAAAGTCACCTACAAAAGCAGTACTGAGAAGGAAAAGGCCTCCACTTCCTATAGGGCTCATGGAAGGGGAGGTAGGGGTAGAGGTTATTTTCCCTGTGCTTTTCTGCCCTATGACTTTTCTTAGATGAAAGTTTTCTTACACCAAGGTAGAGAAATCATTAGGGAGCAGGGCAGAGGTAAATGTAAAAAAAGGCAAAGGCAGTAAGGACAGGGATGGGGCTAAAAGGGGTAAGGCCATCAAAAAGTGGAGGGTGATGAGTACCAATGCCCGTAGTCTGTGTTACAAGCTCCCTGAACTAGTGGCCTTGAAGGAAGAGGGTTGCCTGGATATTGTGGCAGTCGCAGAAACATGGTACACAGAGAACCATGACTGGGATGTCAACATACCAGGTTACACAATCTACAGGAGGGACAGGGAGGGTAAAAGAGGAGGAGGAGGAGTAGCTCTCTATGTAAAGGAATGGATCAAAGCAGCACAACTAAAGAGTAAACAGGGAGCAGATGAGGCACTCTGGGTCACCCTGGAGGCAGGAAATGGCACCACAATTCACATGGGGGTTGTATACAGATCCCTATCTCAGAGGGAGGGAATGGACAAGGAAATGATAGAAGACATCCTTAGAATGGCAGAAAAAGGGGAGATATTGTTGATGGGGCACGTTAATATGCCAGATGTTAACTGGAGCACCTTTGCTGCAGGCACATCCTAGAGCAGGGTCATTCTTGATGCCCTACAAGGGGCATGCCTCAGACAGCTAGTATTGGAACCCACTCGGGAGTGAGCAATCTTAGACCTGGTACTCTCAAATGGGGATGGAGAAAGAATCTCAGATTTAGAAGTGACTAGCCATCTGGGAACAAGCAACCACCAAACAGTGTGGTCCACAATACACAGCCATACAATCAAGCCATACAAAAGCAAGAGTATTGGGCTTTAGGAGGGATGGCTTTGGGAAAATGAGAGAGGGCCTAGAAAAGCACTAGCAAACAGGCAAGAAGGAGGGGTGGAGGAACAATGAGGAGTAATCAAAACAGCCATCACAGAGGCAACAAGCCTTTGTGTAAAGCAAATCAACAAAACACAACGAAGGAAAAAACCGCTATGGTTCTCAAAAGAGGTGGCAGGAAAGGTTAAGAAGAAAAGGATAGAGTTCAGGAAATATAAGGAAACATAGAAGGATCAGGACAGAGAACTTTATCAGTTAAAGCAGAAAGAGGCAGGGAAGGCAGTCAGAATAGCAAAGGCCCAAACAGAGGAAAGGATAGCCAAATCTGTTAAGAAGGGGATGAGACCTTTTATAGGTACATTAGGGAGTGAAGAAAGACCAAAGGAGGGATACTGAGGCTTAATAAAGGGGCGGGAATGTGGGCAGAGGGTGACAGTGAAAAAGCAGGGATACTAAACAAATGTTTCTGCTCAGTACTCACAAAGGAAGAGGAGAGGGAGGTACCTAAACCAAACAAGAGAAACACTCTGAAGACAGGGGCCGATATCAGTCCATTTACAGAAAAAAGGGTTCTCAAAGAACTAATAAAATTGAAGGTGGACAAAGCAATGCGGCCTGATGGGATTCACCCAAGAATTCTAAAAGAACTAAGGGTAGAACTAGTGTCACCACTGACTACTCTCTTTAACAAATCATGGGAGGATGGGGTGGTACCTGAGGACTGGAGGAGGGTGGATGTGATTCCTCTTCACAAAAGTGGGAGCAGGACAGAGGCAGGAAACTACAGACCAGTTAGTTTGACCTCAATGGTAGGGAAAATGATAGAATCACTTCTGAAGGAAAATATTGATGAGTACCTAGAGGCCAGTGGGGCACAGGACCCAACGCAGCATGGATTCACGATGGGAAGGTCGTGTCAGATGAATCTAATAGATTTATTTGACTGGGTGACCAAAGTAGTAGACCAGGGAGGGGCTGTGGACATGGCCTACCTAGATTTTAGCAAGGCATTTGATACAGTCCTACACAAAAGATTAATACACAAGTTAGTCAGCTTTGGAGTGGGTCCCAAGGTGGTAGCCTGAATAAATAATTGGCTAGACAACAGGACGCAAAGGGTAGCAGTAAACGGAGTCCACAGTGAAGAAAGGAAGGTTACTAGAGGGGTACCACAGGGTTCAGTACTGGGACTGGTCCTTTTTAATGTCTTTATAAGTGACATTGCAGAGGAACTGGTAGGAAAAGTATGTCTCTTTGCAGACAACACAAAGATCTGCAACAGAACTGATACACAAGATGGAGTGGAGAGGATGAGAAGGGACTTGGCAAGGTTGGAGGAATGGTCAAATGTATGGCAGCTCAGATTCAATGCAAAGAAGTGCAAGGTAATGCACCTGGGAAACAAAAACCCAGGGGAAGAGTATACAATGGGGGATGAGATACTGACAACAGTAAAATTGGAAAAGGACCTGGAGGTAATTATATCAGATGACCTAAAGGTGGGCAAACAATGTGAGAAGGCAGTAAGGAAGGCTGGGGGGATACTGGGATGCATAGGGAGAGGCATCAATAGTAGAAAACAGGAAGTTGTTATCCCTCTGTAAAGAAGTTGGTGAGACCCCATCTGGAGTACAGTGTGCAGTTCTGGAGACCCCATCTCTGCAAAGACATATACAGAGTGGAGGCTGTCCAGAGGGTATCCAAAATGGTTCATGGAGAGGGCTGTGGATGCATGGCACAGCCTCCCTGAGGAGGTTGTGGAGTCAAGAACAGTGGGGGAATTCAAGAATGCATGGGACAGACATAAGGATGTCCTAGTGGGGGGTAGGAGGAAGTAAGTTGTTGGTTAACTAGGATCTGCAGCTTATCTGTTAGGTAGGAAAATGGGCAGACTATGTGGGCCAAACAGTCCTTATCTGCCATCAAATTCTATGTTTCTATGTTTCTTCAGGAGCAGAAGAGGCTTCAGATGGGCTGACTCAACCCCAGCACCAAAGGCTCAACCCAAGTAGAACTCGATAAGTCAGTCCAGGTTGCCCATCCATTGCCAGTGGGAGAAAGGCTGGCTCACTTTTTCCAGGAATGGAAAAACATTACCACAGACCACAGACAAGTGGGTCCTGAAAGTGGTGAGTCAAGGGCTCACACTGCAGTTCAAAAGATTCCCCAGGCTGCAGGTTTGTAGAAACTTCAAACCTCCCACTCCAACAGAAAGAATTTTGCTGGCGTTGGAGATCAAAAAGTTGCTGCAAGCAAAAGCAGCAGGAAGAGTTCCTCCTTCCCTCCCTCCCAGTGGAGAGAGGGCCTTTACTAATACTATTTCCTCACCCACAAGAAAAATGGGGAGTGATGGCCCATTTTGGATCTCGGGTTTCTGAACAAATATCTGAAAAAGGACAAGTTCAACATGATAACCTTAGCTACAGTAACATCATCTCTGCAGCAGGGGGAATGGATGGGTTCCTTGAACCCGAAGGATGATAATTTTCACATTCCAATCAGGCCCAGCCACAGGAAATATTTAAGATCTGGGCTTTTATCTGGTCATTATGAGTTCTCAGCCCTCCCCTTTGTTCTTTCTTCAGCTCCAAGGGTATTCACAAAGTGCCTAGCTGTGGAGGCAACACATCTCAGCAGGCTGGAGGTGCTGATTTTCCCCTACCTGGATGACTATCTGGTCACAGAAAAATCACACCAGCAGGTCAAGGCCTCTCTCCTCCTGACCCAGAGCACCTAGGAAGGTCTGGGGTTACTCATAAATGCTCAGAAGTGCCACACTGAACCAGTCCAAGTCCTGGAGTTCATAGAAGCAGAGTTGGATGCCCTCCAGGGAAGGGCATTCCTGCCTCAGAAGAGGATGGAAAGCCTTGTAAGGCCTTCATCATATGCCAGTCCAGACCAGCAAGGCACTTCCTTCAGCTCTTGGGTCATATGGCCTCACCACAGCTGTGGTAGCAGGGGCCAGATTTCAAATGAAGACAGCCAGTACCACTTAAGGGCCCACTGGTCCCAAAAGCAAGATCCCGTTTTAAGGCTGCTGCCAGTAACAAAGCCTCTCTTAAAAGCTTTGGACTAGTGGAAGGAAAAAGGCAACCTCAGGGAGGGAATGCCTTTTCAGCAGTGGTTCCTCACAGTCATCTTGACAACAGATGCCTCTCTCCTAGGCTGGGGAGCTCACCTAGGCAACCAATCAGTAAGTGGAGTGTGGTCCCCTCGAGAATCCAAGGAGCAATAACTCTCCTGGAGCTAAGAGCAGTCTTCTTAGCCCTTCAGTCATTCACTTCCCAGGTAAAGGGTCAGCCAGTCCAGATCAGGACAGACACCACCACCATGTATTACATCAACAACCGGGGAAGTACAAGATTCTCAAATCTGAGCACAGAAGCTATGAAGATCTGGAGTCTGGCTTACTTTATGCAGGTACAGTTTTTAGCAGTCCACCTTCCAGGAAAGGGCAATGTCTTGGTGGATTCCCTCCAGCAGTATCAGCCAGGGACATCATGAATGGTTTCTGAGCAAGCAGGAGCTGGCTACAATATTCACAACAGTTGGGATACATCAGAGATAGATTTGTTTGCCTCCAAAGAGAATTACCATCTCTCTCTCTTTTGTTGTAGATTTCTAGCAGTGGGCTTGGTTTCCATGGATGCCCTGACCCAGGACTGGTATGGGAGGTTCCTGTATGCCTCCCCTCCATTCCCTCTGCTGCTAAGAGTACTGTTTAAGCTAAGAAGCCAGCCTGCCATGATACTAGTGACTCCAGACTGGGCCAGGCAGGCATGGTACTACCTTCTCCTGTCCCTTTCCATCAAACAGCCCATTCCTGTTTCACAGAGACACAACCTACTGACCATGTCTAAGGGTAGAATAACCTTTCTAAACCTCAAGTTGCTGCACCTCAAGGCCTGGTTCTTGAAGAGCTAGAGTAGAAACATAAAAACATAGAATTTGACAGCAGATAAGGACCGCTTGGCCCACCCAGTCTGCCCATTTCCCTACCTACTGGATAAGCTGCAGATCCTAGTTAACCAGCAGCCTACTTCTTCCTACCCCCACCCCCTAGAATGGCCTTATGACTGTCCCATGCATGCTTGAATTCCACCACTGTTTTTGACTCCACAACCTCCTCCGGAAGGCCGTTCCATGCATCCACAGCCCTCTCCGTGAAAAATACTTCCTTAAATTACCTCTGAGCCGCCCTCCCATCTTCAAATTGTGCCCCTTGTTTTCACTTTTTTTTTGAAAGATACCCTCTTGGACTTTGTTCATTCCTTGAAGTACTTGAACATTTCTATCATGTCCCTCTCTCCTCCTTTCCTCGAGGCTATACATATTAAGCTCCTTTAGTCTCTCTTCATATGTCTTCTGGTACAGACCCTGCACCATTTTAGTTGCCCTCCTCTGGACAGCTTTCATCCTGTCTATGTCTTTCTGGAATTGGGTCTCCAGAACTGCACCAGTACTCAGATGGGGTCTCACCAGCTGTCTGTACAGAGGATAATAACTTCTGTTTTCTACTGGTGATGCCTCTCCCTATGCATCCCAGTATCCCCCCAGCCCTCCTTGCTGCCCTGTCACATTGCTTGCCCACCTTTAGGTCATCTGATATGACTACCCCTAAGTCCCATTATATTTTTGCTGTTGTTAGTATCTCACCCCCCATTGTGTACTCTTCCCCTGGGTTTTTGTTTCCCAGATGCATTACCTTGCACTTCTTAGCATTGAATCTAAGCTGCCATACATTTGACCATTCCTCTAACCTTGCCAAGTCCCTTCTCATCCTTTCTACCCCACCCTGTGCATCAACTCTGTTGCAGATCTTTGTGTCATCTGCAGAGACATACTTTCCTTCCAGTCCCTCTGCAATGTCACATGAAGACATTGAAGAGGACCGTCCTAATACTGAACCCTGTGGTACCCCACTAGTAACCCCTTTCTTCTGAGTGGACTCCACTTACTATTACTCTCTGTGTCCTATTCTCCAGCCAATTCTTTACCCAGGCTGTCATCTGGGGACCCCTCCCAGGCTAGCTAACTTATATTAATCTTTTGTGTGGGACTGTGTCAAATGCCTTGGCTAAAGTCTAGGTAGGCCATGTCCACATTCCTCCCCTGATCTTACTACTTTGTCACCCAGTCAAAGAAATCTATCAGGATCTGTCTATATGACCTTCCCACTGTCTAAGATTGCTCCCTCTTGAGTGGGCTCCAATACTAGTTGTCTAAGGCATGCCCCCTGTAGGGCATCTAGAATAACCCCACTCTTCGAAGTGGCTGTTGCAACTGCACTCCAGTTAACATCTGGCATATTCAGATCACCCATCAGCAATATCTCCCCTTTTTCTGCCATTCTAAGTATACTTTCTATCATTTCTTTGTCCATTTCCTCCCCTCTGAGAAGGGGGTCTGTATACAACCCCTGTGCGGATTGTGGTGCCATTGCCTGTCTCCAAATTTACCCACAGTGCTTCTTCTCCTCCCTGTTTACCCTTTTGTTCTGTTGCTTTTATTTAGCAGTCCACCTTCCAGGAAAGGACAATGTCTTGGTGGATTCCCTCAGCAGTATCAGCCAGGGTCATCATGAATGGTTTCTGAACTCCGATTTTCACTTTTCAGAGGAGGTCCTCAAAGTCCTCAGGGTCTCCAGGGAGCTTGCTACCAGGAAAACATATGCTTCCAAATGGAAAAGATTTTCTCTGTGGTGTGCTCCTAAGCAGCTCAGTCCTTTACAGGCAGACCTGCCCATACTTTTGGATAAATTGGTTCACCTTCAGACTTTGGGCCTCAGGCCTTCAACCCTCAAGGTACACGTACCGGGCTGCTATTTCCGCTTATGTCTCAGTAGGCAATGAGAAAATGATTGCTTCACTCCCCATTTTCAGGAAATTCTTTAAAGGACTCCTGGCACCTGTACCCCCTAGTAAGGAAACCAGTCCCTCCCTGGGATTTGAACCTGTGTACTGCCAAAATCATGGAATCTGCTTTTGAGCCTTTGGCTACTGCAGACTTGAAATATGTCACCTGGAACTCTTTTCTTGGTGGCCATAACTTCTGCCAGGAGGGCGTGTGAGCTGCAAGACCTCTGCACAGACTCAAACTACATTATCTTCCACAGAGACAAGGTAGTCCCAAGGACTAAAAGGAAATGCCTCACCAAGGTGGTGTCCGAGTTTCATCTGAACCAGTCCATCACCCTTTCAGTGTTTTTCATGGCAAAGTCCAGTTCTGGTGAGCAGAGGCTCCACAGTCAGGATGTTAAAAGAGCACTTAGCTACTATCTGGACTGCTCTAAGGAACTCCGATCTTCCCACTCACAGCTGTTCCTCACATACAGTGAAATGGGCAAGGGCAGGCCAGCCTCTAAGAGAACCATTGCTCACCGGATAGTCTCCTGCATCCAGTTTTGCTACAGAAAAGCTAGCAAGCTACCACCACAAGGTCTCAGGGCACACTCCACACACATGGCACTTCTGCCTCTGTGGCTGCTGCAAGGGATGTCCTATTGCTAGAAATTTGTAAAGCAGCTACCTGGAAAACTGTACATACCTTTATAAAACACTATTGCCTGGATGTGCAGTCCAGAAGGGATGCCAGGTTTGGCACTGCTGTTTTGCAAAACCTTTTCCCTAAATAGGTTCTGTACCCAGCCTCCCTGGGTACTGCTTTGTAATCAGCACTAGTGAGCATAGTAAGGGGATTCTTGGGTGTTGAAGAAAAAAGTACTTATCATAGTAATATTGGTTCATCCGAGGGATCCCCTCACTATGCTTAACTTTCCCACCCTGCATCCTCATCCAGAACCTGGAAAAGGTTCTCCAAGAATCAGTTGTTTGGTATTTATTTGCTTAAACATTACATATTGCACTGTCTACAATCAGTTGATTATGTGGTTACTTATTCCTAGTCTGCTGTAGCTTGTCCTGTAAGACCAAACACCACCATGTGGCAGAGATGTGAAATTGCATTCTGAGTTCCATAATTTACATACATTCCACTCCCTGTGGGGCAGCTCAACCCTTCTGGCTAATTGCACTAGTAAGCAAAGTGAGGGATCCCTTGAAAGAAATATTACTATAGTAAGTAATTTTTTCTTCGCTGAAATACAGGTGGCAGCAAACTTACCATCCCTCTTGAAGTGCAAGAACTGGATTGCTGATGAGCAGGGGAATGACCTCGACTCACTGATGACATGCGATCTGATTCACATTAGCTCCTGAGGTATTCTGCCAAGGAAGATTCCAACCAGGCAAAGGTTTTAGTTGGCAGCAGCATTTTTGACTTGGGTGGTAACTTTGATGGATGCTCTTTCCCTGTCAGCCTCGTTTTCATGATCGGCTTTGGTGTTGACAATTTTGGCAATTTGTCAAGCACTGCAGTATCCTAGCCCTTTTTTTACAAAAAAAAAAACAAACAAACACTCCAAAGCTGTAAGCTTGCATTTTCAAATGGCTTAGTTATACCCCAGACAAAACCATAGCTTTGCATATTCTAGGATATGCCAAGGCAATAAATTTACAACTCTTTTGGCATTTCCCTATAAATGAGATTTCCTCAGTGCCAGTGGTGAAAATGTGCATTACTCAGCAATGAAAACCCTGACAATCAAGGATACCAAAGCAGTTGCCTCCAGAAAGAAACAGCTTCCACTTATCCAACAGTCAACTCTTTTGATATGGGGGGGGGGGGCGTGAAAAAGAACTGAAGTAGATGCAGCCTAATGGCATTCAGAGAACAGCATATAAAAATGCTACTGTAGGAATATATTGCACAGTTGATATGTTATGTAGACAATACTGTGCTCAGCTGATGTGCATGTAGGCCTGTTGATGTGGGTTGCCCCTTATACTGGGTTCTTATACTGAGTGTTGCATGTGTTTCCCAAGAGGTCCTGATGCCAGATGGCTTACAGTCCTGATGTATTGTGTCTCTATGAAAATTGTTTCAAAGATCTGTACTGTACAACTAAATCATGTTTAAAACACATGAATAGATGAAATGTCAATAAATAACAGGCTGTTAGACTGGTGTAATGTTACCTGATTTATCAGACAGCCAAATCATCCAATATTCTAACCTTAAAATAAGAAGTTTTGTTACAGCAAATTAAAAATGAAGTTGTAGTTTGAAGATGCTCTTTAAGGTCTGTGACATGAGTGGTTCATTGTGGTCTAAAGTTTTATTCTGCAAGCAAAAAGTTTGAACTTTTTTTTTACATTTAGTTCTCTACGTGCAGATCCAGATCACTTACTTTACATATGGTCTATTACTACCATATCAAACAAGTCATGTTCAGATTAAACACAAATGCAGTATAACCTTACTGGTGTTACTAGGTAATGGGAGAATATAGCATGATGTGAAAATGGATGACTGTTAAAGAGGTAGGTATCTGTTTCTGTCAGCAATAAGACCCAACAGGTTGTGGGGTGGGGGGATATGTGCATGCCCAGATGTGTAGTGAGGCCTGATGCCTCAGGTGGACCACCTTTCAGCACCTGCAAGTACAGGTATCCTTCAACACCCCACACTCAGGAGGGTCTGATAAAATGGGTTATGCTGTCAATTTGAAACAAAACTTTAAAAAGTGAAACTTTTTTTTTTAAGGTTTTATTGTAAAATAGTCCTCCTTCTGGTAGGTCATCAGTAGAGGAAGCAGTGTAATCACTGTAGGTTGTCAATATGGGTTGTGAGCAGCATTCATTAGAAAGGAAAAGTTATTGACCACAGTAACAGCATTTCCTCTAAAGAATAAGAACATGCAGTAAAACTTGTGCATCATCTCCATGAGGATTATGATACCCTGAAACACAGAATCATTTTCAAACATGCTCTCTTTCACTATGCTCATCTCGAGTCCCCCCCCCCCCCAGTACACCATCAAAAGATCTTTGGGATGAAGAGGCCAGGTCAACCCCGTTATCTGTGTGTGTACATAGTTACCTTTGTACATAGGTTACACAATCAGTTTTGGGTTTGTGGATCTTGGGCTTGCCCAGGATTAATGTGTGTATGTTTGTCTGAAAATCTGAAAATTAATAAAGAAGGTCTTATAAAAAAGAAGAGAGGCCAGGAGAATAGACCTAATTTGAAAAAGATATGCTAGCTGTAGTAAAATAAGTTCCAAATTAGAAAACAGGTTTCAAGGACACAGAACATGAAATAGCAATCATAAACAGCTATTAATAATAATAACCAATGCTGAAGAACCTCATTACCACATCCTAAAAAGTGGAGGCAGTGAAAGGTAGTTTTACTGGTTGTTTTAATCCTTTAGGAGAAAAGCTGTTACTGTGGTAAGCAATGTTTCCTTTTAACTACAAGGATTAGAACAGCTTAGCAAAACTTCGGCAGACTCCAAGCAGTGCCCTTGGTTGGGAGATTTTTGGAGTCTCTGGGGATAGGTTCAGAAGTACAGAAATCCCAAATCAAACATCCTGTCTTGTTTGTGTATCCAGGCAATAATGGGATGTGAAAGTATGTACTATGGAAAATGTAGCAGCAGCTTTACAAATTTATATCAGTGGCACGTTCCTTCTAGCTGCCAATGATGCTGCTGTACTTCCTAGTGCAGCTTGCTTTGAGGGCTTCTGGGGGTACTACCCCTGCCTTGGTGCTGAAGAAATGTATTGTGACTACTATCCAACTGGATATGGACTGTTTTGAGGGTGAGTGCCCTTGTGACCTCACCCTATGTGATGAACAATTGTTTGCTACCATTTCTAATGTCCTCTGCGCTCTAGACTTGTAGAAACTGAGGACCTTTCTGACATTTGCTGTAAGGAGTTTTTCCTCTCCATTCTTAGAATGTTGTCGTGGGAAATACACTGGCAAGGTAATAGTCTAATTCAAAAGGAATTCTGACATAATCTTAGGCAGGAATTTGAGGAATCGATGCAGTATACCTATAACTCGCTGATCACCCATGCAGAACAGCCAACAGAAATAATGTAAAATGTAAGGAGTTTTTCCTCTCCATTGTTGGAATGTGGTCTTGGGAAATACATTGGCAAGGTAATAGTCCAGTTCAAAAGGAATTCTAGCATTACCTTAGGAAGGAATTCCACATCATTCCTTAAGACTACTTTTTTCCCTGTTGAACATCGGGTTTGAAGGATCAAGGCAGAGTGCCTGCAACTTGCTGACTATCCATTCAGATGTAATAACCAACAGAAATAATGTTTTCCAGGTGAGATATTTTAACTCAGATGTGGCCACAGACTCATAAGGAATGGACATTAACTGAGTGAGGACCAAGTTCAGGTCCCAAGCTGTCATGGGCTTCTTCACAGTGGGTGCATATATGAGATGTCTTACGAATATGTTATACTGGATGTGTAAACAATGATTCTGCTGAGGCCTTTGGCTTAAATGCAGAAATTGCTGACAAATATACAGAGATGCTGGCTTTAAACCCAGGGATTTAAATGTAAGAGATAATCCCAAATTAGAGAAACTTCTTCATTTGCAGCTGAATGGGACTTTTTCCCAACACCAGACAGAATATTTTCCATTTTGAATTGCAGGCTTTCCTTTGGCTGGTCTCTGTGCACCTTAAGGACCTGTAAAATGTGAGCAATTCAATTCTGAAAACTTCACCCCTTCTGTGTCCATGTCTTTAGGTAAAGGAATTCCAAGTTTGGGTGGTTCAACTGACCTTTTGAGACTGCTAGAATGTCTCAACACAGGCAGAGTATGAGTCTTATAGACAGCTGGAGTAGCAGTGAGTACCACGGCTGTTTGGCCCAAACATGGAACCACCAGGATCATAGCTACTCATTCCACTCTTGCTTTCAGAAGTCCTTTTTGTATCGAAGGAAAAAGTGGGAAAGCATACAGAAACTAGTTCCCCCAGTGAATGCTGAGAACATTTTCTGGAACTGTTCCCAGGGACGGGTCTCTGCAGCATTACAGTGGTAGCTTGTTCTCCCATGAGACAAACAGGTTCTCTTATGGAACATCCCATTTCCTGAAAAATGGCCTTAGAACAGTTTGTCTCAGGAACCACTCATGTGTTACATGACCTATCCTGCTAGGACTGTCTGCCAAGACATTGTCCTTTCCTGCCACATGGATTGCAGAAATACGTAGTAGAAGTCTGGTGCACTGTAATGCTGCTGGTTGGAAAGATTGAGCTCCACAAATAAAGAAGACAGCTGCCTACCAGATGGAAGGTAGGCAGTAAAACTAAATAAGCTCTAGCCAGAGCCAATACAGCTGTGGTGAGCTTGCAAAGCTCTGAAGAATGAGTGCCTCCGAGTGCCATCTCCAAGATGGAGGCGGTGACACATCTGCGCATGCACGGCATTCGTGTATGCGTAGTTGCAGTGAATGGCATTATGCCATTCACAGGATGGCAGCACCAGTGGAACTGCACATGTGCACAAGGCATACATGCGCAGTTCTTGTTCTGCAATGTGGAAGTAACAGCCGAAATAGTGCGGCTGTTACTCTGTAGCCACCAACCATGGCAGATTGTTATGAGATCTGTTGGTCTTTTAGTAGGATACTTCCAAAAGTTCAATGGAAGGTGCCATGATTGGCCATTTTAAGCAAGAGAATGCAAAATGGCTGCTGGCTCTGCCCACAGCCGTAAAAAGTGGTGTACTGAATGATTTTGGTGCCACCTGTTTCCACATTAAGGTGTAGAATACTTATTACTACACTACTGCATACTGTTTCCAGTGCTCATACTAAGTTAGTGGCCTATAGCAGGAGTATATGTATGCAGGGTATAAGCCAATTATCAAATTTATAGTACTTTTTTGCAGTTTTGAGGATCTTGCACCACCTTACTTGTTGTGGCATTGTCTGTCCTTATCTTTTCAATGTGTGCATAAAGTAAGGCACTCAGGAAAATTGTGCTGGTGCTCACAGAAGTTCAAGGATCCCAGTTTGGACAAACAAATATACAGAAAAGTGGGATTCAGATCAAAAAGTCACAAACACTCAAAACATTCAGAAAGAAATTGAGCTTTTCTCCCAACATAGGACATAATTCTACCAACACTACCTTTAAGAAATTGCTTTCATTTGGTATAGTAGTTTATCAGAAAATTATACGATGGCAAGAACATTTCCTGGATTCTGATTGGTCAGTCTGGGGCTGGACCCATGATGTTATCCCAGCACAACATCACGGGTCTAGTCTCAGCCTCACTGTGAACCAATGTAGATGGCATTATGGAGCTTGCATCTCGATTTATTGCATCTCCTCTTCAGAAACAAAAATATTTGTTCACACTAATAAAAACATTCTTTAAAATATTCTTTTTATTTTATATATAACGAGCCATTGTATAATAGCAATAATGCCCTCCATGGTGAGTGTCATTTGGGATAACATCACGCCTCTGGTATTGGACGCACTCGACCTGGGGCCTTGTGCCCAACCACCTGAAGCATGACGTTATCCCAGCATGACACACACCCTGTTGGGCATTATTGCTTAAATAATAAATGGCAGTTTAACCTCAGCTTTCAGGCATTGGAAGAACCTAAAGGTTTATTCAATTCATTGCCAAACAATCTGATAAGGGAGGGAACTTAGTAATAATGGATGAGAGACGGTATAAAAACAAGATTATAGGCATGCTGCAGAGCACAACCTATTATGTCAAGTTACCCAGAGATCCAACAGGCCAATTTGTGGGTGAAGTGTTTGACTTATTAGATTTAGCTGTATAATGAGGATGAGTGACACAAAGAGAGGTTAAGTTTCTAAAGGTAGCTTATCCAGTGGTTCCAACATTATATGCACTACCAAAGATTGACAAAAAAACAAATTGACCTTCCTTTGCAACCAATTATATCAGGCCTTAATTCTACCACACAGAATTTATGCAAATTTGTGGATTTTCACCTACAGCCTTAAGTCACTGGTTTAAAATCATATATAAGGGACAGTATGAATGTGCTTAATAAATCTGAGAGTTTTGTGTGGAAAGATACTTACCACTGGGTAATTGTAGATGCAGAGAGTCTGTATGCCAGTATCCCACATTATTTGGGCATATAAACAGTGAAATTACCACCTTGCTAAAACTGGAAATAGAATAATCAATGCGCATTTTATACTTCTGGCTTTGGAGTTTATTCTCAATAGGAATGTTTTGCTTTCAATGGGAACTTTTACCTACAAAAATGTATCATGGCCCTGGGGGCTGCAGCTGCACCCTCATACACCAAACTTTACATGGGAATGTGGGAAGACAAATACATTTATTCTGACAACGCATTTACTCAGAGCCTGGTGTTTTGGGTTTGCTTTCTTAATGATGTCCTTGTTGGCTAGGAGGGCAGTGAGCTGAGATTCAAACAATTTGTGAAGTACATTAACAGCAATGGCATGAATTTAAAATTCATGTATAGCTTGGATAAAAAATAAAATTGATTTCTTGGATATCACGCTTAATGCATACCGTGACGATAGGGCCATATCGATAAGCTTCAGAAAGCCAACAGTGGGCAACTTCTTGCTTCACACAAAGTCATCACCCGAATAAATTAAAAACTTATATAGCTTATGGACAGTATTTAAGTTTGCGCAGAAATTGCACACAGAACGATGACTTTGAGTGTCAAGCAGAGGACTTGACCAACCGGTTCTTAGAGAAAGGATCTACAAAAGAAGTATTAAAAGCAGCATATGATCAGGTAAGAATCACTGATAGAACCACACTACTAGTACCAAAAACAAAAGTTACCCATGCACCAGGTTCCGAGAGTACACAGGGAAATAATAATTAACCTAAAAGGTTGATTACCTTTTCAGCTGAGTTTAACCCATTGGCAGGACAGATTGGAAGTTTGGTATTTAAATTATGGCCGATATTGAAAGTAAATTCAATACTGAAGTAAAATATTTTAAACACTCCTAGAGTGTCTTTTAGAAATGGAAATAGTTCAGGGGATATGTTGACTTTGAGCCACTTTCTAGCTACTAAATCAAATGAGTACCTGATATCTAAAATCTGGTTGCCTACCCCCACGAAACGGCTTTTATGCCTGTAAAAATTGTAATGTGTGTAAATGTGCTCAGGCAGGCTAACAGTTTATTAAGGATGGTGAACAAGTTGCTATTAAAGAACTAATTAAATACACCACACAGTGTGTTGTTTATGTAGCATGGTGCAACTGTAATACATATTACTTTAGGAGAACAGTATGTCATCTTAAAAGGAGGATAAGAAAGTATATGAGAGCTATTATAAACGAAGATGATAGAAATGCTCTTGGATTCCAATTTAAATAACATCACAATTCAAACCGAATGGACTGAAATTTATGGGACTTGAGTATGTACCTTTGCTACGGGGGTGGTAGAAAAAACAAGTTATTCACCTGTAACTGTAGTTCTAGGAGTGGTATATGGTGTTAATCCACACTTCCGGCAGAATTTCTTTCCCCTTTAAATCTGGCCAGAAGGTCTTCAAACTGGCTCCTCCCACCCACCCAGCTGGTATCCTCCTTGGTACCACCCTGTGATGTTAGATCTGATCCACTGGAAGCCAGAGCAGAGTGCAGCTTGTCAGGGGAAGTCGGGCGGGTTTTGTGGATGTACACCACATACCACTTCTAGAACTACAGTTATAGGTGAGTAAGTTGTTTTTCTAGGGATGTGGATATGGTGTATTATCCACACTTCTGGCAGACTTCTAGCAGGTCTCCATGAGGAGGGGGCATGGTGCACACACCCTATTTAGGGAAGAGAGATTGGAGAACCGAGGACCCAAAACCAGCATCCTGAGGTGACTCAAAGTTGATGTGGCAATGGGGGAAGAAGGTGTGTGCTGACTTCCAGGTAGCAGTCCTGCGGATCTCCTGGATAAGGATGTCCCTGGAATTAGCCACTGAGGTAGCAGTATGTCTGGCTCCCTATCAGCCAACCTACAGCAGAGGTCAATGCAGGATACAATCCACCTGACAATTGTCCACTTTGTTGCCGGTCTGCCAGGTGTGCCTTAAGTGTACTGTAGGTGACAAACAGCTGGTGAACCTCTCCCCAAACTCCAGCTGTGTGCTCCTTATAGTAGGCAAGCATGTACCACAGGTCCAGAGTATGAAGCCAGTGCTTGGCCTACAAGGTGTGGCTGAAGTACATCGGGAGATTGATCTCCTGGTTAAGGTGAAACTCCAAGACCACCTTCAGAAGGAACTTTGGGTTGTCCTTGTTTGGGTAGGAATAATCTACAGAGCCCCAAATCAGGAGGAAGCCAGGGATAAGGAAATCCCAGAAACAATCCTCCAGATATCAGGCAAAGAGGACATGGAGCTGGTGGGAGATTTCAATCTGCCGGACATAGACTGTAGTACCCACACAGCGGCATAACAAAAAAGCAGGGAATTCCTAGTCACACTACAGGAAGCAGGCCTAAGTCAACTAGTGACATCACCCACAAGGGCTAACGCAATTCTAGATCTGATATTCACAAATAGTGATAGGGCTATGGGTGTCAAAGTAGGGAACCATCTGGCCAGCAGTAACCATAGCACAGTATGGTTCAGGGTAAAAAGGACTGAAGATGCCACACATTCCAAAATGAAGGTCCTTGACTTCAGGGGGCAGACTTCACAAATATGAAGGCCTGTCTGAGGGACAACCTTAGTAACACAACAGAAGGGAGCATTGAGGAATATTGGACAAGGTTGAAGGATGCAATAACCATGGTCACATCAGAGAGTGCCCATCAGGTTAGTAAGAACAAAAGAAGGAAAAACCCACAATGATTTTCCAAGGAGGTAGCAACCATGGTGAGAGAGAAGCGTATAGCTTTCAGAAAGTACAAGGAGTCAGGGAACGAGGCAGACAAAACAGAATACAAACAGAAACTAAAAGAGACAGGAAAGGGGATAAGAAATGCAAAGGCACAGACAGAGGTTAGGATAGCTCAGGAAGTAAAAAAGGGTAACAAAACATTCTACAGCTACATATGTGAAAAAAGGAAGACCAAAAAGGGCATTGTTAGAATCACAAAAAAGGACGGACAACCCACAGAGCAAGAAGGGAAGAAGGCAGAGGCATTCAGTGAGTACCTTCTGCTCAGTCTTCACACAGGAAGCAGATGGAAATGGACCAACAATAGGCATAAAGAGTTGTCCAATTGAAGGAACAGACACGGGTCCCTTCACAGAAGAAAGGGTCCAAGAGGAAATAGACAAGTTAAAGGTAGATAAAGCTATGGGACCAGATTTGATACACCAAAGAAGACCTTGGGAGAGAACTGGCAGCCCCCTTAGCAGTGCTCAACAAATTGTTGTGGAGTGGGGAGGTGCCAGAAGATTGGAAGAGAGCAACAGTAGTATCACTCCAAAAGAGTGGAAGGAAGGAACAGGCAGGAAACTACCATCCGGTTAGTCTAATGTCAGTCGTGGGAAAACTGATGGAGTCGCTGCTGAAGGAAAGAATTGTAGCTTTTTTGGAGAAAACTGGTCAGCTTGATAAAAATCAACATGATTTCATTGCAGGGAGGTCCTGCCATACAAACCTGGTTGATTTTTTTCAGTTGGGTCACCAAAACAGTAGATCAGGGTGAGGCAGTGGATGTGGTTTACCTGGACTTCAGCAAAGCTTTTGACACTGTTCCGCACAGGAAACTAGTCAAAAAACTGGAGAACATGGGTGTCACACCCAAGGTAATGAAATGATTCAGAAACTGGTTACATGATAGAACTCAGAGAGTATTAGTTAATGGCACTCTTTCAGAAGAGGGAAGGGTGACTAGTGCGGTCCCGCAAGGCTCGGATCTGGGGCCAATCCTCTTCAACATATTCATCAGTGACACTGCAGATGGACTGAAGGGAAAGGTGTACCTGTTTGCAGATGACACCAAAATCAGCAACAGGGTGGACACACCAGAGGGACAGCACAGCATGAAGGTTGATCTCTGAAAACTGGAGGAGTGGTCCAGTTCCTGGCAACTGAAATTCAATGCCAAAAAATGCAAGGTCATTCATCTGGGAAATCGCAACACAGGGAAACTGTACTCAGTGGGAGGACATCAGCTGGTGGCAACTAGGCAGGAGTGAGACCTGGGGGTGATCATATCAGATGACCTCAAGGTCAGTGAATAATGAGAGAAGGCAGCATTAAAAGCTAGTGACATCATGGGATGCATAGGGAGGGGCATCACAAGCAGAAGGCATGAAGTAATCATGCCCCTGTAACAGTTCCTGGTAAGGCCTCACCTGGAGTACTGTGTCCAGTTCTGGAGTCCACACCTTAGGAAGGACATAGATAGGCTGAAGACAGTACAGAGAAGACCAACAAAGATGGTGCAGGGCTTGCATCAGAAACTATACAAGGCAAGACTAGATGACCTCAAATTATACTCCACAGAGCAACAAAGGGAACTTGGAGACATGATCGAGACATTTAAATACCTTAAAGGCAACAACAGGGTACACGTGCAGAACCTCTTTCAAGTAAAAGACTACAACTGGACTGGGGGCATGACCTTTGACTTAAGGGAGGAAAGTTCAGGAGCAATATGAGGAAATTCTTCTTGACAGAGTGCATTGTGGAACCATAGAATAGCCTGCTGGAGGGGGTGGTGGGAGCCAAGACAGTGGGGGAATTCAAGTGGGCATGAAACAGGCAATGTGGGCTACTCAAGCAGGCAGCTAAGTGGGGGGTAGGAAACCAAGGCCAGACTTGATAAATCATATGGTCCCCATCTGCGGACAACTTCTATGTTCCTGGGGAAGACCAGGTAAGGAGGCTCCTCCAAGAGCACCTGCTGCTCACTGGTCCTTCCGGCAGATGTGATGGCTACCAAGAAGGCAGTCTTCCATGACAGGTGTGACACCTCACACCTGTGCATAGGTTCAGATGGCTTGCCCATGAGCATCACCAACACCAGCAACAAGTCCAAAGGTGGTGGTGGTGGTTCATGCCCGGAAGGGTAATGTGGTCAAGGCCCATAAAAAAAATCACCTGACCACCTTCTCTTGTGCCACCGTCAGCATAGCAGCCTGCACCTGGTATGCAGAGATGGCTGTCAGTTGCACCTTAAGGGGTCATTGACCAAAGGCCCAACTGTGAGAGGGACTACAAATCGAGGATGCTAGCCATTGGACAGGACAGGGGTCAAGCTCCTTGCCCTGGTACCAAATGAAGAACCTCTTCCATTTGAAGGCATACAAACATTCAAAGAAGCCAGCAAAAGAAGGCCATTTGGTCTATTAAGTCTGCTTATATTGCAGAGTCCACAGCTTGAGCTAATGTCCCTGCCCTCCCTCCCCACTCCACTCATCCTCCCTTCCCATGATCCTTACACCTTCCCCTATGCCTATCCCAGCCTCTTTTAAATCTGCCCATTATCTTCAATGAGATGTCATCTTCCACCACCCTCTCAGTGAAGAAGTGCTTCCTGATCTCCTTCCCTCCAGCTTAAGACTGTGCCCCCTAGTGTTATGGTTGCCACTCAGCTTAAAGAGATTCTCCTTATCAACCCTATTTATCCCTTTCAAGTACTTGAAAGTCCCAATCATGTCCTCTCTCTCTCTCTTGTCTTTCAGGGAGTACATGTTCAGTGCCCTCAACCTCTCCTTGTATGCCTTACCCTGCTGACTCACTATCATCTTTGTAGCCCTCCTCTGGACCACCTCTGGCAGATTAATGTCCTTTTTGAGGTGTGAGCACCAGTACTGAATTCCATACTCTAGATGTGGCCTTACCAGTGACCTGTACAAGGGCAGTATAACCTCCTCACTCCTGCTACTGATCCCCTAGATATGCATCCCAGCATCTTGTTTGCCTTTGCTGCTGCTTTCCTGCACTACATGGAGTGCTTCAAGTCACTAGTGATCATCACTCCCAGGTCCTTCTCCTCCTCTGATGCAGACACTCTGACTCCACCCAGATAGCACTCTGTCCTGGGATTCTTGGCTCCCATATGCATAACTTTGCACTTCTTGGCATTAAAGCCAAGCTGCCAGATCCTGGACCACCTCCCCAGCTTTTCCAGATCTTCCTGTAGGTCCTGTATCCTTTCAGCTGTGTTCACTCTCTTGCAGAGCTTGGTGTCATCCGTGAATTGGCACATTTTGCCCTTAATGCCATCCCCAATGTCACTGATGAAGACAATGAACAACATCGGCCCCAGCACCGAGCCCTTGAATTGTTGAGTCGATACCTTCAGAGAGGCCTCAACTACTTGCTGGACCTCATCGGAGAGACCCAGAGCCTAGAATTCTAGCTGTTCAGGAACCAGGCTGCCAGGTGCAGGACTAGAGGAAAGGGAGGGAGGGAAGGCATAAAGAAGGCCTGGGATCTGGAGCCTCACAAAGGCATCTCCCTGCAGTGTACACCACTGGGGGGGCATGATACAGCCTCGGCTTGGCGTTCTCCCAGGAGACAAACATGTCCAGCTGATTGGTGCCCCACTGGGAGAATCGACGATCCACTATCTCCTGATGAAAGTGTTGCCTAAACAATCTTAGGTTGTTAGAATTTAATAATAATACAGATTCTTTTGTCTTCAGAGTCTGCCAGGAAACACTGACAAACAAGCAGGGAGTACTAATAAAGATTTATTATACTACTTATGCCAAGCATGTGACAGAGAAAATAACAAGGGAGATGGGTTTCTCACCACTCTCCTGAAGAATGTGCATAAGCGCCAGAATTTGTAGGATCTCAGGTTCTCCAAGATCTCATTCTCGCCGTATGGAGCTAGGTTGCAGAAGGCTATATACTACAGATAACAGTATAGCAACAGAGATTACCTCATAGTTACGGATATGAGAAACAATATGCATTGGTCCTAAGTCATTCTCCATTGGATGATGACTTAGGAGACAGAATTACTAATGAGTATTATGTGAGACAAAGAATATGCTTTGGTTAGCATTATAGCTTGGACAAAAGAAATGCTGACTGGGCTCTATTACACATGACATTTCTTGCTTATGTATAAGAAATAAAGACAAAACAAAGGTTTTCTGTCAGCTTGCTTAAACAAAGAGAAGTGCTGACTGGCCTCTACTACATATAATTATATGAAAATATATATATAGTGTATATGAGAATATATTTATATATATATATATATATATATAGTGTATAAAGTAATCACTGACGATCCCTCAGAGTCATCATACCAGTAATTAGGTAGATTATATATGGAATATATGTAAATGACAAACATAATGCATTATAGTGAGGTATAATAATCATGCATGATCTAATCCTATGGAGGAAGTAAATAAACATTAGCATATACAAGCAGCAAAGCACATTTCTGGCACTTATGCTTATAGGATGGGTGCCTAAGTCTATATATTAGTGCAAAATAGCAGTATCACAGTATAATAGACCAGGAATACAGCGTGATGTGTATGTGGGATGGTAGGGGGCATAACCCAGGTGCAACAAAGGAACCACTCATGAGACACCTCACCCACACAGTTGAGGGTGTCCACCAGCTGACTGGACACTCCAGCCACATAAATGGCCAGCAGGTCAGCCTTGAGGCTGAGCACTAGGGTCCAGATGTGGGAGAACTTCCCTGCACAAAGGTAGGGCATGCATCCCACCCTGCTTGTTGAGGTAGTACATGGTTATCATGTTGACCATCTGGACCGGGATGACCTGAGCCTGGAGATGTGGAGCAAAGGCTGTCAGGGTCAGGTGAACAGCTTGAAGCTCCAGCAGGTTGGTGTGACACCTGGGCTCCTCAGAAAACCAGAGGACGTGGACCCTGTGTTTTCTCAGGTGGTCACCTTAGCCCATCAGGGAGGTGACAGTTGTGAGAGTGTCCATTGGCTCTGGGCAGACCAATGGGACTCCTTCCTGTAGATGTTCCATGACCAACTACTGCTGGATGGCATCCCACATCTGCTGGGTCACCGTGACTGGCTGGTGGAGGTGGCCTTGATGCCAAGACCACTGATGGGCCAGCCCCCACTGCAGGGAGTGCATTCTTCAGTGGGCCCAATAGACAATGCTGGTGCAGGCCACCATGAAGCCCTGGAGGTGCAGAAAGCCTCTGGCAGGGTGCAACTGCCAAACCCAAAACAATTGGTCACCAGCTTTAAAAATGGGTACCACTTTAGCTGATTTCCAGGGGTCAGGTGTGGAAGAGGTGGAAAAGGCCAGATTAAAAATAAAAGTGAGTGGTTTAGAGATAGCAGAGGTGACTAGCTTTAGCATGACAGGGGAGAGGTCATCTGAGCCAGAGCTCCCGTGGTTTGGGAGGGTTCTTAGAAGCTTAAAGGCTTCCTTTTGGGAACTAGCCTTAAAGTAGAAAGGAGGGGTGCTAGAAGAGCAGGGAGGGGTGGGTATGTGGTGCTTACCCCAGTGTAGGTTGCTATATTTGAAGGAAGCCTACAAAGGAGGATGGAGAGATCAGTAAATTTCATGATGAACACCTGGGCAACCTCAGTGGGCTCGGTTAGCTGCCCAGAGGGTGAGTCTAGTTGAATATTATTACTGTGTGGATGAGGGTTGAGAAGGGAGCTAATGGAGTCCCAGAATTTTCCGGGGTTGCTGAGGCTTTCCTTCTGGAGATTGAGGTCATAGCGCTGTTTTAAGGATCTAGTCATGTGTTTGCCTTGATTGCACAGTTGCCGATATTCATTCCAAAGGACTGTGGAGGGAGATGATTTGTGGGCAGTTCATTTGCAGTCTCTAGCTTTCATGAAGACTAGGAGGTCTTTGGTTACCCATTGGGTACACCCGCCTCTAACTCTCTGTGTTGTAATTGGGAAATGCTGGTCCTGGATTGTGAGGAGGGCCTTGGTGAAGAATGCCACAGTCAAGGGCACGTTGGTGATGGTGTAGAGGTAATGCCAGTTTAGGAACCTAACATCATCCATGAAGAGGGAGGTGTCAAGACAACTGAAATTTCAGAAGGAGAGGCACTTGGGGGGGTGGGGGTTGAAGTGGTCACTGAGGACCATATGACGTAAGTCTTGGGAGTGGTCACTAATGAAGTCAGCCAAGGTTCCTGCCTGGCATAATCTATCATCACGGTTATTAATCACCCAGTCCAGCAGAGTGTTGGTAGAGATGTGAGGGTTTAGACAAGTGGGGAGGGTGATGGTTTTCACCAAGGTGTGTTGTTTCAGAAGGCTAGTGAGATCAGGTTCTTGAGCACTTAGACAATTTAGGTTGTAATCACCAAAGATGATGAAATCCCTGGGTGGGGAAAGAGACCCATAGCCAGTCAGGAGATCTTGAAGACCCTCTGTGCCCCGGGTTGGAGGGTTATAGCAGCACCCCAAATACAGTTTCTTGGCAGAACCTAGGGTGACTTCTAAGATTAGACATTCACTTGTGGAGGAGGGCTCAGAGCAGAAGATGGTAGTAGCAGAGTGGGGTGCTCTAAGGTATATTGCAACACCACCACCACCCTTTTTTTGCCAGGCCTATCCCTGTGTAGCAGGGAGTAGTCCACCAGGAGATCCATGGCATCTGTGTGGTGCGATTTCAGCCATATCTCAGAGAGACAGAGAGTGTGGGGTTTGTGGAGGGATATTCAAACTTCAAGGTTTGGGTATTTGGCGAGGAGGCTACAGATGTTCATGTGGGCAATGTTTAGGCTACGGGGCCTGATCCAGCTGAAATTGGTGGAAGTAATATGGGTGTTAGGGCCAGGGTTAGCCTCAATGTCCCCTGCTAGTAGTAGCAGAGAAAGTAGGAAGCGATAAGGACAAAGTGGCCAGGCGGTGGGGGGAGTGCAATAAATAACCTAGAAGTCGGTGCTCCAGGTTGGAGAGAAAAAGAAGAGGAAGGGGACTAAGTGGGGTATTCTCCCACTTTTCTTGTATGAGCGTGAGCTTCGATAAGTGTATGGTCACTTGAAGGTGATTAGGATCCACTTGTTCTCAGGCTAGAATCAAGGCACATGAATCGTTTAAAAGTAGTTTACCTATAAGCGATGCAGCCAGTATGGGGAGAAGTGATTCATGGTGCATGCAAGGCTAATTTCTATGAGAAGCCAGGTGGACTCCAACTGAGTTCAAAACCCAAAGGCTGTAGGTGACAGGTGGTTGAAATGGACAGAAGTGCACTTAACACACAGGTAATGTGATATTGGGATAGGGACAAAGAAAAATAAAGAGGGCAGAAGCAGCAAGAAATTGTTGGTAATTGGATGGATTTATTTTTGCTGCAGGGAAGGAAAAGGCTTAACTAAGAGGAGAAAAAGGGACAGGGATGAAAACTCATAATACAGTAGTAGGAGCTTAGTCTGCCATCTGTCCAGGTATGGGTACAGTCGGCTCCCTCGGTGCCTCAGGAAGGCTGCCACCACTGCAATGCATTTGGTGAAGACCCTGGAGCTGAGGAAAGGCTGAAGGGCATGGCTGAACTCATAAAGAGTCCCCTCTGCATGGAGCTGAAGGAACCATCAGTGGAATGGACAGATGGGGACATGAAAGAAGGCATCCTGTAGATCCAGGGAGCAAAACCTCATGTCCTGCTTCAGGGATGGAATGATCTGGTTCAGCATGACCATTCTGAAAGTGCATGACTGCAAAAATCTGTTCCGGTCGCTCTAATCTAAAATGGAGTTCCAGTCCCCTTGTCCATTTTGGAATCACAATTTATTAATTTATTTATTTATTTAGTTATTTATTTATTAGATCATCGGTTTACAAACCTTTGAGTCATAGACTCATTCACAAAGGTACCTCGTCAAGAGAGCAATACATCACAGCAAACAAAACAGTACAGTACATAACACTTAGATTAAAAAAGCAACCAGCGTTACAGGCATTCACTGGTGGTACACATTTGGTAACAGATAGATCACAACAGTCATAATATAGATACACGAGTACCATATCGGGTAGCAACCAGAGATATTTTATTACAATAGTCAGCAGATGTTGCCTGAGACCCCAGGTATATACAGCAAAAGTAGACAGGGCATGCCCAGTCTTGAGGTGAAGGTAAGGGGCAGGTGGGGGATTATGTGCAGCTGCAGCAGCGAGTGCTTGTCAGATGGCTTCTGAGGGAGACCTTGAAAGGACCAAGCTTAGTGGAGTCAGCTATGTTGGCTGGGAGGGAATTGAACCAGGAGGGAGCCTGATAGTAAAAGGATCTCTGGGATATAGAAGTCCTTACCCTGCGGATGATAAGGGAGGTTTTGACAGTGCTGCAGGTGGAGACTTGGGGGGCGGCAAGCTGCAGGTGGAGACTTGGGGGGCGGCAAGCTGCAGGGAGGTGGTGACTTCGGGGGGGGAAGAGCCCTAGCAGGGTCCTTTTTACAAGAAGGCAGGTTTGGAAGCAGTGTCTTTCTACAAGGTTGAGCAAGTTGGTGGTGGAGTACAGCAGGCATGTATGGGTGCGCCTAGGGGCTCCCAATCATTAGCCTGCAGGCCTTGTTTATAGAGAGCTGGATTCTTGCAAGCGCAGTGTTGTCAGCAGCAGCATGGATGGGCAGCCCATAGTTGATTAGCAACAGGACAGAGGAGGTGATTGCTAATCTAAGGGCCTCTTGTGGTAGGCAGTCCCTATGGTGGTATAATAGCCCAATCCTGACATTGGTGGCAGCAGAAAGGGCATTGATATGGGAATGGAAGGAGAGTGCCGAATCAAAGGTAATGGCCAGGTACTTGTAGGTGGAAACCTGCTTAATGGGGTTTAGTGTGCTAGGCAGTATCACGAGAGGGGCACCACTGGCTTTGCTTTGGCGATGTGAGAAAAGCATAACTTTAGTCTTTTTTACGTTCAGAACTAGCCTTTGTGATGTGAACCAATGCTCAGCTCCATCAAAAGCTTGTTGGAGGGTGGCCTGGAGTATGTTGTGGTTGAGGTCAGCAGCGAAGAGCACAGTGTCATCTGCGTAGAGGAGGATCTTACTTGGACAGGCCAAGGGGAGGGAGTTGAGGTACAGACTGAAGAGAAGAGGGCCTAAAATGGAGCACTGGGGAACCCCAGAGCAGACAGGCCATGTGTAAGATAGGGTGCTATTGATTTTTACACACTGAGTTCTGGCAGAGAGGTAGCTGGTGAACCATGCAAGGGGGCCAGGGGAGAAACCAAAGCATCTGAGGGAGTAAAGCAGGACAGGATGGCAAACCATATCAAAGGCCTTGGAGAGGTCAATGAACACGGCACCGGCAGGACTTCCGGCATCAAGAGAAGAGTGCAGGAAGTTGGAGAATTCAAGTAGCGCAGTTGTGGTGCTGTGATCTGCACGAAAGCCATGCTGTTCAGGGCACAGGATATTGGGCATGGCCAGGTATTCAGCAAGCTGGTTGGCAACTACTTTTTCAAGGGCCTTAGAGAGTGTGTGGAGGATGGAGATAGGTCGATAGTTACCTGGGGACGATCGATCGCTGCTCTTTAGGATGGGAGTCATGATGGCAGTTTTCCATGTGCTGGGGAACTGCCCCAGGCACAGAGAGTAGTTGAGCAGCTCAGTAAGTGGGACCAGGATAGCATCCAACATCAGACGAAGTAGCCTAGTGTCCATTAGGTCAGTGCTGGGGTTGTTACTACTAACGGCTTTTTGCAGAAGGGGTCTAGCCTCCAACAGAGAGATGGTACATAGGTAGAAAGGAGGTCTCTGGAGAGTGGGCAGGGGTGCTACTGGGATGGGGTCAAAGAAGTTAATGGGCAGCACTGAATTCAGGTCTAAGAAAGTTTGGTTTAGGCAGTCTGCAATGCCAAAGGGGTCAGAGCAGACAGTGCCATTCTGGAGATGCACCAGCCCAGTGGTGCTGTGACTTGAGGCGCTGGTTGCCACACCCCGTGTTGTGCTGGTGACCCATGTTCAGGAGTGAGCACAGATCATTGTAGGTCGGAGGGGAGGATATGGATCAAGCATCCGGATGAACTGTTCTCCATCTCTGGGGGGAACCTGTGACTGGTGCACAACTGACCCCTAGCGGAGGCTGGGGGTCGGCAACATGCAGCCACAACAGATGCCTGATGTGATGCAAATGGAAGCATTCACGACCTCGTCACTGGCATCATTGCACGCCGTGCACCATAGTGGGGGGGAGGCGTCCATGGTCATGGTGGCTTGATGGCCATTCAATGGGCACCCCAGCCTCGCATCGCCGGAACTGGATCCAGATCTGGCAGAAGAGCAGGGGGTCTCCCCACCACCCCACCATGGGAGGAAGCTGTGGGGGAAGAAGGTGAGGGCCCTAAGGAGGCTGGGTATGACCGGATGGTGGCAGGAGACAAGGTAGCATGGGCAGATGGAGCTAACCAGGAGATAGAAAACAGTAAGCTAAAAAATAAAAAAATAAATAAATATCTGGAGACAAACCCTGGATCAGCTGGTGGTTCTGGGACACAAACCACCACCTCCTTCTGGAGGACCTGGATGTTGTCCTCCCAGAGGGTGGACAACATGTCTGCATACACCACATCCTTCTGGGGGGCATGGGCTCAGCTTGGCAAGAGAGCCTTGCACTCCAGAGGCAAGCCCTGACCAACCACTTCTAAAACCCACTTGTCCATGGTAACACTGGACAAGGTGGAAAGAAAATGGCACAGCCAGTGTCCCACGAGAGGGTCCAGGGGAGACAGGACAGGCAGGGATGGGGCACCCCAACCTGCCACTGGGCAGGCTTGGAGGAGGAGGAGGCAGGGCCTGCCAAGGACGTGGCTGGGCCTTGACCACCATGCTTCTGAACCACGGAAGTGACAGAGTTAGGCCTGAGATGCCAAGACTGCTGGTGCCCAGCCAAGGCCTGGGGCAGCTTGGCTGCAGGAACAGAGTAGGGCCAAAAAGACTTCTTCTAGGGTTTAGAGCCCTTAATGTTTTTGGGGCCAATGTAATGGAGTCCAGGGTGGCACTGGACTTTTCAGCTCTGGTGAGATGACCATCCACCCCGGCCCAAACAAGTCGGTGCCCAGGAAGGGGACATCTGCCAATTTGTGCTGGGTATCTGCTTTGACAGTCGAGATCCTCAGCCAAGCCCTGTGGCACATAGCCACGGCTGTGGCCATGGACCTGGCACAGGAGTTACCAATGTCCATGGCCATCTGAAGCTGCTGTTTAGTCACAGTACAGCCTTGGTCCCTAATTTGCTTGACCATCATCTGAGGGTCAGGTGGGAGCCAAGTAAGCACCTGGTCAAAGGTGCCCAACAAGGCATGGGTAAAATGGGCCATCATTAAGGTTGAACTAGCCTGCCTATGACTGAGAGATGAAGCCGCATAAACGTTCTTAACCAAGAGATCCAATTTCTTGGATTCCTTTTGAAGGGGGGGGGGCTTGTCAACATCCCCAACATTTCCCATCCATATTAACACTAAATCAGTGACCAAGCCTTTGGTCGAGGAGTGAGCATTAAATCCAGAGAGAGAATCCATAGAAACCAAATACTTGAGGGCCATACAGGCTGATGGTGTAGAACAGGAGTCTGGGAGCTGCCAGAGGTCCAACATGGGCCCAAGAATGGCTTCAGCCACTGGGAAGGTGACCCCAGGGGAGTCATCCAAGTTGAGGATTTTGGTGGGGAAATACTTAGCCTGTTTCTGTGTGGGCTCCAACTCAATCTCTATAGCCTTCGAAATCAGGCGGAACATGGTCCTGAAGGTGGTAGGACCATGGTCTGCAGACAAAGCCTTCCTGGACTCCAAGTCGACCAAGCATGAATGCATGGAGGAAACCTCTGATTCTGAGGATTCATCAAAGACCGACAGGCCCCCTGAGTCCCCACTAACTCTGCAGGGCTCGTTGGCCTACGTGAATGTAACTGACAGTCATCAAATAAGCCCAGGAGCAGTGTGGGCATCCTTGGAAGGTGGACTGTCTTTTGGCTGAGGTGGCAGGCATTTCACCCTAATGTGCAGAGAGCCCAGGAGCAGCTGAGATGGGACCCGTTTGGACAAGCCTGGTACTACCTTCTCCTGTCCCTTTCCATCAAACAGCCCATTCGTCTTCCACAGAGACACAACCTACTGACCATGTCTTAGGGTAGAATAACCTTTCTGAACCTCAAGGCCTGGTTCTTGAAGAGTTAGAGTACTCCAATTTTCACTTTTCAAAGGAGGTCCTCAAAGTCCTCAGGGTCTCCAGGAAAACATATGCTTCCAAATGGAAAATATTTCTTCTGTGGTGTGCTCCTAAGCAACTCAATCCTTCACAGACAGACTTGCCCATACTTTTGGATAACTTGGCTCACCTTCAGACGTTGGGCCTCAGGCCTTCAACCCTTAAGGTGCACCTACCTGGCTGCTATTTCTGCTTACATCTCAGTAGGCAATAAGAAAACAGTGGCTTCACACCCCATTTTCAGGAAATTCTTTAAAGGACTCCTGTATTTGTTTCCCCCTGTTAGGGAACCCGTCCCTCCCTGGGATTTGAACCTGTGTACTGCCAAGATCATGGAATCTCCTTTTCAGCCTTTTGCTACTGCAAACTTGAAATGTGTTACCTGGAACTCTGTTTTCTTGGTGTCCATAATTTCTGCCAGGAGGGCGTGTGAGCTGCAGACCCTCTGCATAGACTCAAACTACATTATCTTCCACAGAGACAGGGTAGTCCTTAGGACTAACAGGAAATTCTTCCCCAAGGTCATGTCCGAGTTTCATCTGAATCAGTCCATCACCCTTCCAGTATTTTTTACAGCAAACTCCAGTTCTGCCTCTAAGAGAACCAGTGCTCACTAGATAGTCTCCTGCATCCAGTTTTGCTACAGTAAAGCTGGCAAGCTACCACCACAAGGGCTCAGGGCACACTCCACACATGGCACTTCTGCCTCTGTGGCTGCTGCAAGGGATGTCCGTTTGCTAGAAATTTGTAAAGCAGCTACCTGGAAAACTGTACATACCTTTATAAAACACTATTGCCTGGATGTGCAGTCCAGAAGGGATACCAGGCTTGGCACTGCTGTCTTGCAAAACCTTTTCCCTTAACAGGTTCTGTGCCCAGCCTCACTGGGTCCTGCTTTGTAGTCTGCACTAGTAAGCACAGTAACAGATTCTTGAGGTTTAAAGAAAAAAACACTAACCATAGTAATATTGTTTCTTCCAAGGGATCCCTCACTATGCTTAAGTTTCCCACTCTGCCTCCTGTTCCAGAACCTGAAAAAAGGTCCTCCAAAAATCAGTTGTTTGGTATTTATTTGCTTGAACATTACTTATTGCACGATCTACAGTCTGTTGATTGTGTGGTTACCTATTCCTAGTCTGCTATAGCTTGTCCTGTAAGACCAAACACCACCATGTGGCAGAGATGTGAAATTGCATTCTGAGTTCCATAATTTACATACAGTCCACTCCCTCTGGGGCAGCTCAACCCTTTGGGCTGATTGCACTAGTAAGCAAAGTGAGGGATCCCTTGGAAGAAACAATATTACTATAGTAATTATTTCTTCACTGAAAAACAGGTGGTAGCAAACTTACCATCCCTCTTGAAGTGCAGGAACTGGATTGCTAATGAAGAGGGGAATGGTGTTGACTCACTGACGACATGCGGTCCAAGTCCCATTGACTCCTTAGGCTTTCTGCCAAGGAAGATTCCAACCAGGCAATGGTTTTAGCTGGCAACAGGATAGTCAATTTAGATGGTGACTTTGATGCATGCTCTTTCCGTTAGCTTTTTTATCACAGACAGTTTTGGTGTCGACAGTTTTGGCAATTTGTCAAGCGCTGCAGTATCCTAACCCTTTTTTTACAAAAAAAACAAAAACAAAACATACACACTTCAAAGCTGTAAGCTTGCATTTCCAAGTGGCTTAGTTACACCCCTGACAGAACCAGTTTTGCATATTCTGGGATATGCAAAGGCAATAAATCTGCAATTCTTTTGGCATCTTCACTATAAATGAGATTTCCACAGTGCCAGTGGCAAAAAAGTGCATTACTCAGCAATGACAAACACTGTCAATTAAGGATGCCAAAGCACTAGCCCCCAGAAAGAAACAGCTTCCAATTATCCAACAATCAGCTCTTTTGGGCGGTGAAAAAGAACTAAAGTGGATGCAGCCAAATGGCATTCAAAGTACAGTATATGCAAATGCTACTGTAGGAACATGTTGCACAATTGATGTGTTATATAGACAATACTGTGCTCAGCTGCACGTAGACCTGTTGATGTGGGTTGCCCCTTGCATATATTTCCCAAGAAGTCCTGATGCCAGATGGCTTACAGTCCTGATGTATTGTGGCTCTAAGAAAACAGCTTCAAAGATCTGTACTGTACAACTAAATCATGTTTAAATCACACAAATAGAAGAAATGTCAATAAATAACAGGATGTTAGACTGGTGTAATGTTACCTGATTTATCAGACAGCCAAATCATCCAATATTCTAACCTTAAAATAGGAAGTTTTGTTATAGCGAATTAAAAATCAAGTTGTAGTTTGAAGGTGCTCTTTAAGGTCTCTGACATGAGCAGTTTATTCTGGTTTAAAGCTTTATTCTGCAAGAAAAACTGTGGAACCTTTTTTACACTTAATTCTCTATGAGCCGATCTGGATCACTTACTTTACATATGGTCTATTACTACCTATCAAACAAGTCATGTTCAGATTAAACACAAATGCAGTATAACCTTACTGGTGTTACTAGGTAATGGGAGAATATAGCATGATGTGAAAATGGATGACTGTTAAAGAGGTAGGTATCTGCTTCTGTTTATGTTAGCAATAAGACTCAATACGTTGTGGGGTGAGGGGAATACCTGCATGCCCAGGGGTGTAGTGAGGCCTGATGCCTCAGGTGGACAACCCTATAGCACCTGTAAGTACAGGTATCCAACACCCAACACTCTGGAGGGCCTATTAAAATGGGCTTGCTGTCAATTTTAAATAAAACTTTAAAAAGTGAAACTTTTTTTTAAGGTTTTATTGTAAAATAGTCCTTCTTCTGGTAGGCCATCAGTAGGGGGCACAATATAATCACTGTAGGCTGTCAATATGGGTTGTGAGCATCATTCATTAGATTGAAAAAGTTATTCACCACAGTAAGAGCATTTCTCCTAAAGAATTAGAACAGCCAGTAAAACTTACGCATCATCTCCATGAGGATTATGGTGCCCTGGAACACAGGATCCTTTTCAAACGTGCTGCTCTCTTTCACTGTGCTCATCTTGAGCCCCCCCCAACACACACACACACACACACACACACATATGCCATCAATAAATCATTGCGATGGAGAGGCCAGGAGACTAGGCCTAATTTGAAAAACATATGCTAACTGTAGTAAAATAAGTTCCAAATTAGAAAACAGGTTTCAAGGACACAGAACATGAACTAGCAATCATAAAAAGTTATTAATAACAATAACCAATGCTGAAGAACATCATTAGCTCATCCTAAAAAGTGGAGTCAGTGAAAGGTAGTTTTACTGGTTGTTCTAATCCTTTAGAAGAAAAGCTGTTACTGTGGTAAGCAATGTTTCCTTTTAACTACAAGGATTAGAACAGCTTAGCAAAACTTCGGCAGACTCTGAGCAGTGCCCTTGGTTGGAAGATTTTTGGAGTACTCTGGGGATAGATTCAGAAGTACAGAAATCCCAAATCAAACATCCTCTCTTGTCTGTGTGTCCAGGCAATAATGGGATGTGAAAGTATGTACTATGGAAAATGTAGCAGCAGCTTTACAGATTTATATCAGTGGCACATTCCTTCTAGCTGCCAATGATGCTGCTGTACTTCCTAGTGCAGCATGCTCTGAGGGCTTCTGGGGGTACTACCCCTGCCTTGGTGCTGAAGAAATGTATTGTGACTACTATCCAACTGGATATGGACCATTTCGAGGCTGAATGCCCTTGTGACCTCACCCTGTGTAATGAACAATTGTTTGCTACCATTTCTAATGTCCTCTGCGCTCTAGACTTGTAGAAACTGAGGACCTTTCTGACATTTGCTGTAAGGAGTTGTTCCTCTCCATTCTTAGAATGTTGTCTTGGGAAATACACTGGCAAGGTAATAGTCTAATTCAAAAGGAATTCTGACATAACCTTAGGTAGGAATTTGAGGAATCAATGCAGAATACCTATAACTCGCTGATCATCCATGCAGAACAGCCAAAAGAAATAATGTAAAATGTAAGGAGTTTTTCCTCTCCATTGTTGGAAAGGCGTCTTGGAAAATACATTGGCAAGGTAATAGTCCAATTCAAAAGGAATTCTGGCATTACCTTAGGAAGGAATTCCACATCATTCCTTAAGACTACTTTTTTCCCTGTTGAACATCGGGTTTGAAGGATCAATGCAGAGTGCCTGTAACTTGCTGACTATCCATTCAGATGTAATAACCAACAGAAATAATGTTTTCCAGGTGAGATATTTTAACTCAGATGTGGCCACAGACTCATAAGGATTGGACATTAACTGAGTGAGGACCAAGTTCAGGTCCCAAGCTGTCATGGGCTTCTTAACGGGGGATGCATATATGAGATGTCTTACGAATACGTTATACTGGATGTGTAAACAATGATTCTGCTGAGGCCTTTGGCTTAAATGCACAAATCACTGACAAATGTACAGAGATGCTGGCTTTAAACCCAGGGGTTTAAATGTAACAGATAATCCCAAATTAGTGAAACGTCTTCATTTACAGCTGAATGGGACTTTTTTCCCACACCAGACTGAGAATATTTTCCATTTTAAATTGCAGGCTTTCCTTTGGCTGGTTTGTGAGCACCTTAAGGACCTGTAAAATCTGAACGATTCAATTCTAAAAACTTTATCCCTTCTCTTTCCATGTCTTCAGGTGAAGGAATTCCAAGTTTCTGTGGTTCAACTGATCTTTTGAGACTGCTAGAAGGTCTCAACACATATGAGTCTAATAGACAGCTAGAGTAGCAGTGAGTACCACGGCTGTCTGGCCCAAACTGGAGCCACCAGGATCATAGTTACTCATTCCACTCTTGCTTTCAGAAGCCCTTTTTGTGTCGAAGGAAAAGGTGGGAAAGCAAACAGAAACTCGTTCCCCCAGTGAATGCTGGGAGAAACTTCAGTAACTGTTCCCAGGGATGGGTCTCTGCAGCATTACAATGGTAGCTTGTTCTCCCATGAGGCAGATAGGTCCACTTATGGAACATCCCATTTCCTAAAAACTAGACATGGCATAGTTTGCTTCAGAACCACTCACGTATTACGTGACCTATCCTGCTAAGACTGTCTGCCAAGACATTGTTCTTGTCTGCCACATGGACTACAGAAATACATAGTAGAAATGTTCTGCACTGTAATGCTGGTGGCTGGAAAGAGTGAGCACCAAAAATAAAGAGAGCTGCATACCAGATGGAAGGTGGGCAGTAAAACTAAACAAGTTCTTGCCAGAGCCAATACGGCTGTGGTGAGATTGCAAAGCTCCAAAGAGCAAGTGCCTCCGAGTGGCATCTCCAAGATGGCGGCGGTGACGCAACTGCACATGCGTAGCTGCAGTAAATGGTATTATGCCATTCGCAAGATGGCGGCACCAGCAGAACTGCACATGTGCATGAGGCACACATGCGTACTTCTTGTCCTGGAATGTGGAAGTAACAGCTGAAATAGTGCAGCTGTTACTCCGTAGCTGCCGACTGTGGTGGATTGTTACAAGCTCTGTTGGACTTTCAAAAGGATATTTCCAAAAGTCCAATTGAAGGTGCCAAGATTGGCCATTTTAAGCTAGAGAATGGAAACATAGAAACATAGAATTTGACAGCAGATAAGGACCGCTTGGCCCACCCAGTCTGCCCATTTCCCTACCTAATGGATAAGCTGCAGATCCTAGTTAACCAACAGTCTACTTCCTCCTATCCCCAACTCCTAGAATTGCTTATGTCTGTCCTATGCATTCTTGAATTCCTCCACTGTTTTTGACTCCACAGCCTCCACAGGAAGGCTGTTCCATGCATCCACAACCCTCTCCATGAAAAAATACTTCCTCACATTACCTCTGAGCTGACCCCCTTCTATCTTCAGATTGTGCCCCCTTGTTCTTGCACATCTCTTTTTCTGAAAGATGCTACCCTCCTGGACTTTGTTAATTCCCTTGAGGTACTTGAAAGTTTCTATCATGTCCCCCTGTCCCTCATTTCCTTAAGGGTATACATATTAAGCTCCTTAAGTCTCTCTTCATATGTCTTCTGGTGCAGCAAAACGGAAGTAGCCTCTGCCCACAGCTGTAAAATGTGGTGTACTGAATGATTTTGGTACCACCTGTTTCCACATTAAGGTGTAATATACTTACTACTACAATACTGCGTACTGTTTCAAGTGTTCATACTGCGTTAGTGACCTATAGCAGGAGTGTACGTATGCAGAGTATAAGCCAAATCTCAAATTTATAATACTTTTTGGCAGTTTTAGGATCTTGCACCACCTTAGTTGTTGATGTAATACACTGTTGTGGCATTGTCTGTCCTTATCTTTTCAATATCTGCACAAAGTAGGGCGCTCAGGAAAATTGTGCCAGTGCTCACCAAATATCAAGGATCCCAGTTTGGACAAACATATATACAGAAAAGTGGGACTCAGGTTAAAAACGCACAAATGCTAAAACAATTCAGACAGAAATTGAACTTTTCTCCCAACACAGGACATAATTTTACCAACACTACCTTTGAGAAATTGCTTTTATCTGGTATAGAAGTTTATCAGAAAGATAATAAATGGCAGCCTAACCTCAGCTTTCAGGCATTGGAAGAACCTAAAGGTTTATCCAATTTGGTTGTAAAACAATCTGATAAGGAAGAGAACTTAGTAATAATGGATGAGGGATGGTATAAACACAAGGTTATAGGCATGTTACAGAACACAACCGACTATGTCAAGTTACCCAGAGATCCAACAGGCCAATTTGTGGGTGAATTGTTTGATTTATTAGATTTAGCTGTATAACGAGGATGAGTGACACAAAGAAAGGTTACGTTTCTAAAGACAGTTTATCCAATGGTTCCAACATTATATGCACTACCAAAGATTGACAAAAAACAAACTGACCTTCCTTCGCAACCAGTTATATCAGGCCTTAATTCTACCACACAGAATTTATGTAAATTTGTGGATTTTCACCTACAGCCTTTAGTGACTGGTATAAAATCATATATAAGGGACAGTATGGATGTGCTTAATAAATTAGAGAATTTTGTGTGGAAAGATACTTACCACTGGGTAACCATAGATGCAGCCAGTCTGTATACGAGTATCCCCCACCATTTGGGCATCGAAACAGTGAAATTACCACCTTGTTAAAACTGGAAATAGAATAGTCAATGTGCATTTTATACTCCTGGCTTTGGAATTTATTCTCAATAGGAATGTTTTGCTTTTGATGGGAACTTCTACCTACAAAAATGTGTCATGGCCCTGGGGCTAATGCTGCTGCACCCTCATACGCAAGCCTTTATTTACATGGGATTGTGGGAAGACAAATACATTTATTCTAACAATGCATTTACTTGGAGCCTGCTGTTTTGGGTCTCCTTTCTTGATGATGTTCTTGTTGGCTGGGAGGGCAGTGAGTTGAGATTCGAACCATTTGTGAAGTACATTAACAGAAAAGGCATGAGTTTAAAATTCATGCATAGCTTGGATAAAAATAAAATTGATTTCTTGGATCTTACATTTAGTGCACAGTGTTATGATAGGGTCACATCAATAAGCTTCAGAAAGCCAACAGTGGGCAACTTCTTGCTTCACGCAAAGTCATCACCGGCAAAAATTAAAAAATGATATCCCTTATGGACAGTATTTAAGGTTGCATAGAAATTGTAGACAGAACAATGACCCTGAGCATCAATCACGTGATTTGACCAAGTGGTTCTTACAGAGAGGATATACAAAAGAATTATTAAAAGCAGCATATGATCTAGTTTACTAGGTAAGTGTGGACAAAAGGAAGCCATGAAGCCTATCTTGATTGTCCCCCACATGTGGGAAATTACACTTTGTTGTAGTTTTTCGAGAGCCAATGATCTACACCCTTTTTAAAGGATTCAAAGGTATTACAGTCTACTAGCTCTTGTGGTAGCTGGCTCCAGAGCCTTGGTGTTCTTACTGAGAAGAAATGAAGCCTCCTGTTTGTTTTTGCTTTACACATCATTAGTTGTTGATTGTGAAGTCTAGGTACTATTTTTCTTTGTGTTTTAACAATATCACATTTGTCCATCAGAGAGGGAGATTTGAGAATTTTATATAAGAACAGAAGATCACCTCTGGAGCACCTAAACTCCAGTGAATGTAGGCCTGTTTTTTTTGAAGCCTCTCTGGATATGGTAGTGATGCTAAATGGGGTACCATTTTTGTTGCTCTTCTCCGAACTCTTTCAGTCACTTGAATGTCCCTGACCATGTATGGACTCCACACTGGTGACCCATAATCTGTATATGGTCTGATGTATGCTTTAAACAATGGGATAATACATTCCTCGGTCTTAGATATAAACATACGGTTATTGTGCCTAAGAAATGAATTAGCAGTTTTAGCTACATGATTACAGTGATTAGAGGAGGATAATTTGCCATCTATCAGGAAGCCCAAGTCTCTTTCACATATTGAAGATTTAATGATAATATTATATAGTGTATAAGTTTGTTGGGGATTATTGTAACCTATGTGGAGAACAGAACATTTGTCTGTATTGAATGTAATTTTGTTTTTCTGTGCCCAATGCTCTAATACTGAGAGGTCATTTACTAATAAGTCCATATTATAGTCGGAATCCACCCTACCACCTAACTTTGTACCATCTGCAAATTTTTAAAGTATGTTCCTAGAGCTAGTCTGCATGTCTGAGATGAAAATATTGAATAGTGCTTGGCCCAGAACTGATCCATGTGGCACACCACTGGTCACACCCATATTACTGAAATGGACACCATTGATCCTAACATGCTGCGTCCTGTTGGTTAACCAGCAATTGATCCATTTTATGTTGCAAGAAAAACCTAGGTCTGATAGCTTAGCTAGGAGAATATTGTGAGTAAGCTTATCAAATGCTTTGCCATAATCCAGGAGGATGACATCCATGGGAATCGTATTGTCTAGTTCTTGGTTGACAGTATTGTAAAAGGCTATTAAATTGGTGGTGCAAAAAAAAGCCTTGTATGAACCCATGTTGTGAGTTGTCGATAATGCCTAGAGTTTGCATTTCTGCCTCTAATATGCCTTTAATGATTTGTTCCATTACTTTACATGGGATGGAAATAAGGCTAATGGGGCAGTAATTATTCACTATGGAACAGTTACCCTTTTTACGTTAGCTTGCGCGCATGCGCAAGGAACATTTTGGGAGAGTAGCACACTTGGAGGTGTGCCTCTCCCACCCAATGCACTGCTCCCTTGAGCAGGCGTGGCGGTCCTGCACCAATGGGTGCAGGAGTTCAGTATGACAGCGGTGTTCCTCTGCTTCAAGGAAGCACCACTGCCATACTGGTAACTGCCCTCGCGTCATGCCGCTGCCTCCCCAGCGCCCGTCCGCGCCCTCCCCAAAGCTTTGGTGCCACGCTGAGCCCCACCCCAGCGTGGCAAATGTTGTTGCCGACGGGGTGCCCAATCCCCCATCGGCTCCACGCCCCCAAGCCATCCTGCTGCCATGCTGGAAGCCCACCCCAGCATGGCAAACGGTCCTTTACTTTGCCGGCGGGGTGCCCAATCCCTGTCGGCTCCTCGCCCAGCGTGGTTGCCAGCGGGGTGCCCAATCCTCGTCGGCCTTTGCCCCCCCAGCTATCTTCTGCCATTCTGGGAGCCACCCCAGTGTGGCAAACATCCCACGTAGTCTTTTTTATTTTTAACCTGTAAACACAAAACGGTCCCGCTGCACGCCCCAGCTCCCCACAACCCGCACCCACCCACTGCGCACCCAGCCTCCCCACACCCCTCACCCCATACTTACCTCCGGACTCTGGCGCGACGATCTTCGGTGGACCGGGAACACGTCTGCACTCTTCAAAGCCGACCGCGAACTGAGGAAATGCCGGTAAGCTGTATAATGGGCTACATGGGGGGGTTCAACTTTATTGCATATCTCAGTCATTTTTGGGAATTTTTGCACCAAATTTTCAACATGGGGTTTTTGGGACCCCTTCTCATGAATGATGTCACTGTCATGGCGTTATTCGGGCCCGAAGGGTGATTTCGCAGGCACTGCGCAGTCACTGTGTGAAATCACCCTTCAGCCTTGAATAACACCATGACAGTAAATTGTTCATGAGAAGGGGTCCCAAAAACCCCATGTTGAAAATTTGGTGCAAAAATTCCAAAAAATGACTGTTTTACGAGCGTGCATTGCGTAGTTCCTACGCAGCCTCGTAAGTTCGTGAATTTTCAATATTTCCACTCCAGATTTTCAACATTGCCATTTTATCACACCTTCTTATGAGTTGTACAGCTGTCATTTTTCACATCTCACCCAAAATGTGTTTCCGCCTATGTAGCGCACAATGGCGCAGTTGGTGTGCGAAATCAATGTATGGAACACATTAAGAAAATCACAGTGACACTATTCATGTGCAGAGGTCTTAAAATGGCTATGTTGAAAATTTGATGAAAAAATTCCTGAAAATGACTGTTTTACGAGCATGCGTTGCGCAGTTCCTACACACGCTCGTATGTTTGCGAATTTTTAATATTTGCACTCCAGATTTTCAACATTGCCATTTTACCACACCTCTATGAGCAGTACAGCTGTCATTTTCACATCCTGCCCAAAATGTGTTTCTGCCCATGTAGCACTTAATGGCGCAGTCGGTGTGGAACTCAATGTATGGGACACATTAAGAAAATCACAGTGACACTGATCATGAGCAGAGGTCTTAAAATGGCTAAAGGAAAATTTGGTGAAAAAATTCCTAAAAATGACTGTTTTATGACTCTGCTGCGCAGTTCCCACGCACGCCGTAAGTTTGCAAATTTTCAATATTTTCACTCCAGATTTTCAACATTGCCATTTTACCACATCTCCTTATGAGCAGTACAGCTGTCATTTTTACATCCTGCCCAAAATGTGTTTCCGCCTATGTAGCACACAATGGGGTAACAACAAGGTCATGCTGACAATTTATTGTGCAAATACCAGCAAACGGACAGGGCATTAGGTTAAAGCACCATACATGCCAAACACCACTGCAAATACCTGCAAGCGAACGTTCAGCATTGACAAATGCTTGTTAAGTATAGGCACAACTGTAGCAGTTATCCAATCAGATTGAACAGATCTTTCTGTTAATGATTTATTAAAAATAATGGAAAGTGGTGTGGCAATATTTCAGCTGTTTCAACCAAAAATCTAGGATTGATTTAGTCTGGTCCACAGCTAGTATTTGGTTTTAATTTTTTTAACAAGGAAACTACTTCAGAAATAGTTATGGTGTGGTTATTTTCAGCAGAACTTGATATGATAGTATTTGTATTAATTATGACTGTATGATTTGAGAATACTGATGCAAAATAGGTGTTAAATGTGTCAGCTATCTCTCTGTCAGATGTAGTGGTGTTTGTGCCATTGGTCAATGGCCCAATTTGTCTGTTACTGCTTTTTTTATTATTGAAATAAGAAAATAGGGATTTGTGATTATCTTTGGAATGGGCTATGCAGAACTCGAGTTTGCATTTTGCCTTCCTGATAGTCCTTTTTAGTTCTTTAACGGCAGTTTTGTATTGTCTCAGTATGAGTTCTTTTGTCCCTGTTGTGCATTTTTTTTAAATGAGTAAATAGTTTTTTCTTCTGTTTGATTTTCCTACGAATATCATTATTTAGCCACAATGGAATTTTACCTTTATTGTTATATTTTATCCGGGCTGGAATATAAGCTTTTTCTAGGTCTATTATCTCATTTTTAACAAATACCCAAGGGTCTTCCAGGATTAAAGGTGATAAAATCATTTCCCATGGGGTATTTTTTAAGCTGTTGTTTATTGCCTCAAAGTTGGCTTTGTGGTAGTTATACACCTGAGTGTTATTAACTATTATGCTAGATTCATACTGTAGATCAAATACAATGGTATGGTGGTCAGTATTCCCTAGTGGGTCTGATATTGAAAGATTTAAGACTTTGTCCTCAGTATTGGTAATCACAAGGTCTAATATAGTGCACCCTCTAGTGGGTTCTTGAACAATTTGCTCAAGTCCCAGTTCATTGATTGTTGAAATAAAAGTTTTTTAGACAGCTGTTGTGCCATTAGTAGTAAACCAATTTATGGACAGCATGTTAAAGTCTCCCAGGATCAGGATATCACCTTAATTTGTCATGTGGCTGAGGTCCTGTATTAATACATTTGTATATTCTGAATCAGAGGATGGTGGGCGATAACATGTACCCAAAATTAGTTATGGGTGTCCCTGAAACTGAATGGCTACCCATATACTTTCTGTTGGTGAAGTATGTGCGGGTTGTGCCTAAAAATAGTCATTTTATGGCTAGTGCACTTACCTGGTAAACAAAAGCTAAATAAATAAATAAATGTGGGTATTCATGTGAATGAATTGTGTCTTTAATATAAAGACACACACCACCTCCTTTTTTGTGAAATCTATCTTTGTGGTATAATTTAAAGCCCAGTATGTCTTTCATCCAGGTTGAATCTGGGTCCCACCATGTCTCTGTTACTGAAATGATGTCAGTATCCAGTAAGTGAATTTTGGTTTCAAGCGCGGAGATTTTTAACACGTTTAAGGACCTTGCATTAAGAGATAATATTTTGCAAACCTTAGATGTTGGAGGCTTATTTACTTGAGTCTTGGGTGTCACCCCAAACTCCCCCCTTGATGTCAGTTTAAACAACTGCTAATGTGTGAGAGAATTCTCCTGCCTAAGATGGAACTGCCTCTCCTGCTCAAGTGGAGCCCATCCCAACAGAAGAGAGAAGGGTTGTCTACAAAATTTTCCCAATGCGTAAGGCATTTTATTTCCTGTGACAAACACCATTTCCTCAGCCACTCATTGTAGGATTTAATTCTGTTAGTAACATACTCAGTAGCTCTTGGTACTGGCATAACCTCCAAAAAACATATTTCACAACCCATTTCAGTCAGGATGTTGTTAAGGCAGATGGTATTTAACTTCATTTGGTTTAGGTGGCATCTATTAATATAATTTGTACCAGCGTGTATTATTACCTGGGGGTTTGCACTAGAATGATTCAGTATGTTCAGAGCCATCAAGGTTATATTGGATATACCTGCTCCCCTGAAGCTGGAGCAGGTACATTTACTTTTATCTGGATTACACACCATCCTGTCAACGTGCTTAATAATGGAGTTCCCCTAATACAAATACATGCCTGGGAGAATTCCCCTTGCTAGTTGTTGTTCCTAGGTTATGTGTAATCGATTCTAGGGGGACTGGGCTTTTGTTGTTGGATTTCACCTCCATCTGAGTGAGTGTTGGTACAGAGGTAGAGATATTTATTTGCTGGTGGTCATAAGAAGTGGGGGTACCTAATGATTCTGGGTCCAGAGTATCATCGTCTGGTGTTAGGACCTCAAACTTGTTATGTGTCTGCACTACTGGGGCACTATTGAACACCTGGCCACCCCTGCACTTCATTTTACCTTTGGGGACCTGTGACCATGTTTCATCCTCTGGGTTGGGTACAGGTGCTAATACTGAAGTGGCTACTGAATTTGTTGGTTCTAGTACTGTATTAGTGCCACTACAGGGATAGTAAAGCGATGCCATTTCATCAATGTATGACTCTGATGAGTGTAAGTCTGTGTCAGAGGGGCTTTAATTGTGCAGAATGTTTAATTCGTCCTGTAATACCCTGAGCAACGGTCATCTATCGCATACAAAATTCTCAATTTGTGGCCCAGTGGCATACATTTGACAACTACCAAACAGATTTTCATGGCTCCCCATATTATGTTATGTTTGGCCACACACTTTCACTTAACATACTCATGATCTACCTCAGGCCCTTCCTAGCATCTATAGTATTAGCTATTTTTGTGAAAGATATAAGTACCACACATAGAACCACACTGCTGGTACAAAAAACAAAAGTGAGCCAGACACCAGGATCTGAGAGTACACAGGGGAAATAAAAGTTAACCTAAAAGGTTGATTACTTTTTCAACTGAGTTTAACCCATTGGCAGGACAGACTGGAAGTTTGTTATATAAATTATGGCTGATATTGAAAGCGGGTCCAATATTGAAGGAAAATATTCAGAACACTCCTAGTGTCTTTTAGAAATGGTCAAAGTTTAGGGGATATGTTGACTTCGAGCCACTTTGTAGCTACTAAATCAAATGAGTACGTGATATCTAAAATCTGGCTGCATACCCCCACCAAATGGCTTTTAAGCCTGTAAGAATTGTAGTGTGTGAATATTCTCAGGCAGGCTAACAATTTATTAAGCATGGTGAACAAGTTGCTATTAAAAAACTAATTAAATGCACCACACCATTTGTTGTTTATGTAGCATGGTGCCACTGTAATAAATATTACTTAGGGAGAAGAGTAGGTCATCTTAAAAGGAGGATACACGAGCATATGAGAGCTATCATAAATGAAGATGATAGAAATGCTCTTGGATTCCACTTTAAACGACATCACAATTCAAACCCGAATGGACTGAAATTTATGGGACTTGAGTATGTACCTTCGCTACTGGGGGGCACGGAAAAAACAAGTTACTCACCTGTGACTGTAGTTCTAGGAGTGGTATATGGTGTTAATCCACACTTCTGGCAGCATTCCTTTCCCCTTTAAATCTGGACAGAAAGTCTTCATGCTGGCTCCTCCCACCCACCCAGCTGGTATCCTCCTCGGCACCACCCTGTGATGTCAGATCTCACCCACTGGAAGCCACAGCAGAGTGCCACTTGCCAGTTGAGGCCGGGCAGGTTGTGTGGATGTACACCATATACAGCTTCTATAACTACAGTTATAGGCAAGTAACTTGTTTCTCTAGGGGCATGGATATGGTATATTACCCACACTTCTGGCAGACTTCTAGCAGTTCTCCAGGAGGAGGAGGGGGAAAAGGTGCACACACCCTATTTAGGGGAGAATGATTGGAGAACTGAGGACCCAAAACCAGCATTCTGGCATGACTCAAAGTCGATGTGGCAATGGGAGATGAAGGTGTGTGCTGACTTCCAGGTAGCAGCCATGCAGATCTCCTGGATAGGGTTGTCCCTGGAAGCAGCCACTGAGGCAGCAATATGTCTGGTTAAAAGAGCCCTAAGCCCTACGGGAGGCTCCCTACCAGCAAACCTACAGCAGAGGTTGATGTAGGATACAATCCACCTGACAACTGTCCACTTTGCTGCCAGTCTGCCAAGTGACATTTCAGTGTAGGTGACAAACAGCTGGCAAACCTCTCCCCAAACTCCAACTGTGCGCTTCTTATAGTAGGCAAGTATGTGCCACAGGTCCAGATTATGGAGCCTGTGTTTGGCCTCTGAGGTGTGGCTGAAGCACACCAGGTGACTTGATCACCTGATAAGGTGAAACTCCAAGACCACCTTTAGGAGGAACTTCGGGTTGTCCCTGTTCAGGTAGGAATAATCTACAGAGCCCCAAATCAGGAGGAAGCCAGGGATAAGGAAATCCTAGAAACCATCCTCCATATGTCAGGCAAAGGGGACGTGGTGCTGGTGGGGGATTTCAATCTGCTGGACATAGACTGGAGTACCCACACAGGGGCAACACAACAAAGCAGGGATTTTCTAGTCACACTACAGGAAGCAGGCCTAGTGACATCACTCACAAGGGGTAACGTGACTGTAGATCTGATATTCACAAACAGCGACAAGGTTCTGGGCATCGAAGTAGAGAACCGCCTATGCAACAGTGACCATAACACGGTTGGTTCAGATGAAAAGGACTGAAGACTCCACACACTCCAAACTGAAGGTACTTGAGTTCAGGAGGGCAGACTTCACAAAAATGAAGGCTGTCTAAGGGACAACCTTAGTAACACAACAGAAGGGAGCATTGAGGAATATTGGACAAGGTTGAAGGATGCACTAACCACGGTCACATCACAGTGTACACATCAGGTTAGTAAGAACAAAGGGAAGAAAATTCCACTATGGTTTTCCAAGGAGGTAGCAACCATGGTGAGAGAGAAGTGCATAGCCTTCAGAAAGTACAAGGAGTCAGGGAACAAGGCAGACAAAACAGAATACAAAACAGAAACTAAAAGAGACAGAGAAAGGGATAAGAAATGCAAAGGCACAGACAGAGATTAGAACAGCTCAGGAAGTAAAAAAGATAACAAAACATTCTACAGGTACAAACGTGAAAAAGGAAGACCAAACTGTTAGAATCACAAGAAAGGACAGACAACCCACAGAACAAGATGAGGAGAAGGCAGAGGCACTCAATGAGTACTTCTGCTCAGTCTTCACACAGGAAGTAGATGGAAACGGACCAACAATAGGCCTAAAGAGGTGTCCAATTGAAGGAATTGACACGGGTCCCTTCACCAAAGAAAGGGTCTTAGTGGAAATAGACAAGCTAAAGGTAGATAAAGCTATGGGACCAGATGGGATACATCCAAGAATACTTCAAGAACTTGGGAGAGAACTGGCAGCCCCCTTAGCAGTGCTCTTCAACAAATTGTTGAGGAGCAGGGAGGTGCCGGAAGATTGCAAGAGAGCAACAGTAGTACCACTGCACAAGAGTGGAAGGAAGGAACAGCCAGGAACTACCATCTGGTTAGTCTAACGTCAGTCATGGGAAAACTGATGGAGTCCCTGCTGAAGGAAGGAATCATATCTTTTTTGGAGCAAAGTGGTCAGCTCAACAAAAATCAATATGGTTTCATGGCAGGGAGGTCCTGCCACACAAACTGGGTTGATTTTTTCAATTGGGTCACCAAAACAGTAGATCAGGGTAGGGCAGTGGATGTGGTTTACCTGGACTTCACTGAAGCTTTTGACTCCATTCCACACAGGAGACTAGTCAAAAAACTGGAGAACATGGGTGTCAGATTTGAGGTAACAAACTGGGTCAGAAACTGGTTACATGGGAGAACTCAGAGAGTATTAGTGAATAGCACTCTGTCAGAAGAGGGGTGACTAGTGGGGTCCTGCAGGGCTCAGTTCTGGGGCCAATTCTCTTCAACATATTCATCAGTGACATTGCGGACAGACTGAAGGGAAAGGTGTGCCTGTTTGCAGATGACACCAAAATCGGTAACATGGTGGACACACCAGAGGGACAGCATAGCATGAAAGCTGATCTCCAAAAACTGGAGGAGTGGTCCAGTTCCTGGCAACTGAAATTCAATGCCAAAAAATGCAAGGTCATGCACCTGGGAAAACACAACCCAGGGAAACTGTACTCAGTGGGAGGAGAGCAGATGGTGCCTAATAGGCAAGAGCGAGACCTGGGGTGATCATATCAGATGACCTCAAGGTCAGTAAACAATGTGAGAATGCACCACTAAAAGCTAGTGGCACCTTGGGATGCATAGGGAGGGGCAACACAAGCAGAAGGCATGAAGTAATCATGCCCTTGTATCAGTCCCTGGTAAGGCCTCACTTGAAGTACTGTGTCCAATTCTGGAGGCCACACCTCAGGAAGGACATAGATAGACTGGAGACAGTACAGAGAAGAGCAACAAAGATGGTGCAGGGCTTGCATCTGAAACCATATAAGGCAAGACTAGATGACCTCAAATTATACTCCGTAGAGCAACGCAGGGATCGTAGAGATATGATCGAGACATTTAAATATCTTAAAGTCAACAACAACAGGGTACATGTGCAGAACCTCTTTCAGGTAAAAGACTACAACAGGACTAGAGGGCATGACTTCGACTTAAGGGATGAAAGTTCAGGAACAATATGAGGAAGTTATTCTTCACAGAGCACATTATAGAACCGTGGAATAGCCTGTTCGAGTGGGTGGTGGGAGCCAAGACAGTGGGGGAATTCAAGCGGGCATGGGACAGACAATGTGGGATACTGAAGCAGGTAGCTAAGTGGGGGGTGTAGGAAACCAAGGGCAGACTTGATGGAGCATACGGTCCCTATCTGCGAACAACTTCTATGTTTCTGTGGAAGACCAGGTAAGGAGGTTCCACCGAGAGCATCTGATGCTCATTGATCCTTCTAGTGGATGTGATGGCCACCAAGAAGGCAGTCTTCCATGACAGTTGTGACACTTAACACCTGTGCATAGGTTCAAATGGCTTGCCTGTGAGCATCACCAACACTAGCAACAAGTCCCAAGGTGGTGAAGGTTCATGCACCAGAAGGGTAATGTGGTCAAGGCCCATAAAAAAGTGCTCGACCACCTTCTCCTGTGCCACTGTTGGCATAGCAGCCTCCACCCGGTATGCAAAGATGGCTGTCAGGTGTACCTTAAGGGGTTGTAGACTGAAGGCCCAACTAGGAGAGGGACCACAAGTAATTGAGGATGCTAACCATGGGACAGGACAGGGGGTCAAGCTCCTTGCCCTGGCACAAAATGGAGAATCTCTTCCATTTGAAGGCATAGCACTGATGAGTTGATTCCTTCAGAGAGGCCTCAACTACATGGAGGACCTCATCGGAGAGACCCAGAGCCTGGAACTCTAGCTGCTCAGGAACAAGGCTGTCAGGTGCAGTACCAGAGGAAAGGGAGGGAAGGCTTAAAGGCGGCCTGGGGTCCAGGGCCTCACAAAGGCATCCCCCTGCAGTGTACACCACTGAGGGAGGCGGGCACAAAACAGCCTCAGCTTGGCATTCTCCTGGGAGGCAAAGAGGTCCAGCCGATGGGTGCCCCACTGAGAGAAGAGACAGTCCACTACCTCCTGATGAAGGGAAAACTTGTGACACACCTCGCCCACACAGCTGAGGGCATCCACCAGTTGACTGGACACTCAAGCCACATGAATGGCCAGCGGGTCAGCCTTGAGGCTGAGCACTAGGGTCCAGATGTGGAGAGCTTTCCTGCACAGAGGTAGGGCATACGTCCCACCCTGCTTGTTGAGGTAGTACATGATTATCTTGTTGTCCATCTGGACTGGGACAACCCAAGCCCAGAGATGTGGAGCAAAGGCTGTCAGAGCCCGGTGAATGGCTTGAAGCTCCAGCAGGTTGATGTGACACCTGGACTCCTCAGGGGACCAGAGGTCATGGACCCTGTATTTTCCCAAGTGGGCACCTCAGCCCTTCAGGGAGTCACTGGTTGTGAGAGTGTCCATTGGCTCTGGGCAGACAGATGGGACTCCTTCCTGTAGATGTTCCATGACCAGTCACAACTGGATGGCATCCCACATCTGTTGGGTCACCATGACTAGCTGGAGGAGGTGGCCCTGATGCCAACACTCATGGGCCAGCCCCCACTGCAGGGAGTGCATTCTCCAGTGTGCCTAATGGACAATGCTGGTGCAGGCCACCATGAAGTACAGGAAGTGCAGGAAGTCCCTGGCAGTGTGCAACTGCCCAACCCAAAATGATTGGGCAAAGGAGGAAAGATCCTCCGCCCTATCTACTGGGAGCTAGGCTCAGACTCAGCAAGAGTCAAGCTCCCACCTCATGAAATGAATCACCTAAGAGGGGACGAGTTCTGACTTGGCCTTGTTGACCAGGAGGTGAATGCTTAAGCAGGTCTGGAGGTCCAGGTCCCTGGACCACTCCACCTTCACCCTGGAGAGGCCTGCAAATCAGCAAATTTATTTTTATTTTTTTATTTATGACTTTGATTACTGGGTAAGTACACTGATCCAAGGACTGTTTTCAGGCACGACCCGGGCCACAGGAGTGGCACAGCGAATGACATACATACATACATGATAATTATTTACACACGAGTTAGTCGTTACAATACAAGCAATACTGATTGAAATAAAAAGAAAATAAACTATAGAAATGCACATAGGATAATACAGAAAAAATCAAAATTGACAAAGGTCAAAGGTACAGGTACTAAATTCCTAGCAATCAATAAGGTGGCTGGAAGCAGTTGCCCTCAACCTGGGACTTGGCTGTCCTTTTGGCCTAGCAACCACTGAGCACAGAAAACAGTAGAGGGTATAGGCATGAGTGCAGCAGAAAAGGAGTGGTACAGCTGTCAGGGGGCGCTACTTGGGTGAGCAGTTATAGCAATACTCCCTAAATAGCCAGGTTTTGAAACTGGATTTGAAAGTGAGGTGAGAGGTGGTTGATCTGAGCGATGAGGGTAGACTGTTCCACAGGGTAGGGGCCACAACAGATAAGCCTTTACTTCCCATACTAGTAGCAGCTCTAGGGACTTCGGGGGGGGTGGACAACCTAGGAACATATGGTCCTTGGTGAATGTCTAACCATGAGGATAGAGGAGAGAAGGGACACATTCCCAGTCCTGAGGGTGTTGTCAATGGGACAGCCAAGGGTAAAGTCAAATCGACCTTTAAACGGTAGCCAGCCGAGGGACCAGTAGAGGTCACAGTGATGGGTGGAGAACGGGGTGAGTAGGGCGAATCAGCAGATATTATTGTAGACAGATGTGAGTCGAGCTCGAAGGGCAGTGGTTACGTGCGAGTATATGGGAGAGCAGTAATCTAAGATGGGAAGGATATTACCTACAATGATAGCCAGGCAGGCCTCCTTAGACAGGTAGTGTTTGATATGATAGGCCACCCCCAGTTTCTAATTTACTCAGCATGCAACCAGGTTGACGTGTTTGGCAAAGGAGAGGAAGGGGACCAGTGTTACACCCAAGTATTTAAAGGAGGTGACATTCTTGAGGGCAGGACCATCAGGAGAGTAGGCATGGAGGGAGGAGTTGGTCTTGAGTGCTTTGGCAAGGTAGGGGTTGGACCCAAACAGCACTACCTTTGTTTTGTTTTTTTGTTCACCGAAAGCAAATTGGCCATGAACCAAGTGTGGGCTGAGCAGTAGTTATGTGTGAAGATGGAGGATATATGAGGTAGGGACTCTACGCAATGAAAGAGGACATGGTCATCCACACAGAGGAAGGAGTTGCAGGTAAGGCTGTTGGAGGGGAGGGTGTTAAAGATAGAAGAGAAAAGGGGGTCCTAGAATGGAGCCCTGGGGAACCCCAGTAGTAACTGATAGGGCAGGGGATGTGGCAGAGCCAGTGCACAGTTTGGAAATGGTCAGAGAGGTAGCTCTGAAATCAACTGGTAGTCTCCAAGGAGCACCCAAGCTGGGGTAACTTGGAGAGGAGGAGGACATGGTCTACCAAGTCAAACATCCTGGACAGGTCAACAAAAATGGCACCAGTGGCATTTCCACTGTCCATGTTTGATAGGACATGGTCAGTGAATAGAGCAAGGGCTGCGGTGGTACTGTGGTTTTTGTGAAAATCATGCTGCTGGTTGCACATGGGGTTGTATTTCCTGAGATGTTCAGCTAATTGGTGATGGACAATCTTCTGTCGAAGCTTACTAAGGAGAGGGAAGATAGATATGGGTCGATAACTGTCTGAAGAAAGGGGGTCACTAGCTTTAAAAATGGGAACCACTTTAGCTGATGTCCAGGGGTCAGGCCTGGAAGAGGTGGAAAGGGCCAGGTTAAAAATAAAAGTGCATGGCTTAGAGATAGGAGGGGCAACTAGCTTTAGCATGACAGGGCACAGGCCATCTGAGTCAGGGCTGCCGTGGTTTGTAAGGGTTCTTAGAAGCTTAAAGGTTTTCTTTTGGGAAACAGCCTTAAAGCAGAAAGGGCTCTTCTTCTGGAGGCTGAGGTAAAAGCTCTGTTTTAAGGATCTAGTCATGTGTTTGAATTGATTGCACAGTTGCCGATATTCATTCCAAAGGACTGTGGAGGGAGAAGATTTGTGGGCAGTCCATTTGCAGTCTCTAGCTTTCATGAGGGATAGGAGGTCTTTGGTTATCCATTGAGTACACTCGCCTCTAACTCTCCATGTTGTAATTGGGAAATGCTGGTCCTGGATTGTGAGGAGGGCCTTGGTGAAGAATGCAACAGCTGAGGACATGTCGGTGATGGTGCAGAGGTCCTGCCAGTTTAGGACCCTAACATCGTCCAGGAGGAGGAGGGAGGCACCAGGGCAGTTGAAATTTCAGAAGAAGTGGTACTCTGGGGGGGGGGGGTGCAAGTGGTCTTTCAGGTTCATATGGCATAAGTCTTGGAGTGGTCGCTAATGGAGTCAGCGAAGGTTCCTGCCTGATGTAATCTATAATCATGGTTAGTAATCACCCAGTCCAGCAGAGTGTTGGTAGAGGTGCGAGGGTTTAGACAACTGAGGAGGGTGTGATTTGCACCAAGTTGTGTTGTTTTGGAAGGTTGGTGAGATCAGGTTCTTGAGCACTTAGCCAATTTAGGTTGTTATCACCAAAGATGATGGAGTCCTTGGTTGGGGAGAGAGACCCATAGCCAGTCAGGAGATTTTGAAGAGCCTCTGTGTCCCCCGTTGGAAGGTTATAGCAGCAACCCAAATACAGTTTCTTGGCAGAACCTAGGGTGAATTCTAAGATTAGATATTCACTTGGGGAGGAGGGCTCAGAGCAGAGGGTGGTAGTGGCAGACAGGGGTGCTCTAAGGTATATTGCAACACCACCACCCTTCTTTTTACCGAGTCTTTCCCTGCGTAGCAGGGGGTAGTCCACCAGGTGATACATGGTATCAGTGTGGTGTGATTTCAGCCATGTCTCAGGGAGACAGAGAGCATGGGGTTGGTGGAGGGATACCCATACTTCAAGGCTGGGGTATTTGACAAGGAGGCTACAGATGTTCATGTGGGCAATTTGTTGGCCATGGGGCCTGACCCAACTGCAATCGGTGGAGGTGATATGGGTGTTAACAGGGCCAAAGTTGACTTCTGGTGACATCATCTCTCGAATGGCAGCCTAACCCCAGAGCTCAGTTGCACTCAACTGAAATCTAACTCTGTCTGCAAGATAAACAGCCTTCTAGGCCGTCTTTCGGATGAGACTTTAAACCAAGGTCCCATCTGCCTGTTCCGGTGGTAGTTCAGGTGGATATTAAAGATCCCATGGTATTTCTCGAAAAAAGTAGGGAAATTTCCCTGGTGCCCTGGCCAAATTTCTCCCCATTCACTAAAAATACCAACAACAGCTTAATCTGGTTCAAGGTCAGTTGGCATTCATCTGTATCCTCCTCCCCTGGGTCATGCCTGAAAATAGACAGAATTTATCTGGTGCACTTACCCTGTCAACAAAAACTAAATAAATAAAACAGCACAACTTGCCTGCAAAGATGTCCACCAGACATAAGACAAGTGAATCAGCCGTGGGGCCAACGTCGAAAACCCCAAAACAAATGATCCTAGATTGGCAGCGGACATCAGCGGAGCCTACAGTATCAGTGGTGGGGGATCCATCGGGCCACAGTGCAGCTAAAGAGGAGCCTAATCCTGACTTATCAATTACTTCCAGGCAATTATGCAATCAACTCCAAAAAATCGTGGACACCCTACAAAAAATGGAGTCTCTGTTCACTGACAATAGTCGTGACATCCAAGCCCCGGACCTTCACACCACCATATTGGAAACGCAGTAACAGACTGTTACACGAGGTCCCTGCGCCCTAATTGGTACCCTCAGAGGTACACCGTAGACATCTAATGCTTAGGTATAGGTCATACTAATATTTAGGGCTAAGGGCATCTACCGTATAAAAGTAGATGTCAGGATTTTAATGCATATTGTAGTAATCCACTTTGCCTGCTAATACACATATATTTTACCATGTATTTTCTGTCTATTTCTTACTTGTTAGATGCCAAGACACCTGTGTCCTTGAAGTAATTATAATATGTAAGACGGCATTGCCATCTTTTGGTGATTTGTACTACTACACTTAGTTATGTAAGACTCTATATAAGAACTCTTTTGTTCTCAAACTGATGACTTTACAGAATTGTATAATGTTATCTTGGAACATGGAGCCACCTCTAATTTAGCCAATAGGGCTCATCTCTATAACTAGAAATGTTTCTATCTTTTGGTAACCATAGTAATTATCATAGGTATATAATGTAATGCACAAGCTTTACACCTCGGAGACCCGAGAGACCCCAAGAGACTACAGAGAAACCTCGAGATCCAGGGAATGCTTAGCACTGGCTCCCTGTTCGTATTGGTAAGAACTGCTTAGGGCAACTGTGATTTATCCCTTTGGTAGTAATAAACTTGTTTATTACGCTAATGCAACGTGACTGTGATTACTTGCATTTCCAATATCATCAAGAATCTGAAGGTGAGGTGTAGACCTCTCTACAAATTGGCGACCGTGTGCAGGTGATATTTGGTGTTTGTAAGTTTTCACTTGTTGCTTAACTCTTTTCCCTTCCCCACGGGGACAGTAGGTGTACATTCCCGTATCACCTCTCCCGTTTTAAAACCAGTTTGCAGTCACTTGCAAAGTCTGGCTGACTTTTTGGGTCTGGTCGATGCCGTCTCGACCCACTCCATAGCAGCTTTGAATTGCAAGCCTGCAACTAATACAGTAGCCCGGCTGTGTTTAAAGTACTCGTGCTGTAGATTGATACGCAGCACGCGGTCTTTTTCACACACAATGGCCACAGTATCAGATATCTGCGCAGAACTGAGACTCGATGTTTCGAACTTCCTTGCCTCCCATGGATGATGGGCTGACCAGCGCGGGGCGCCAAGTCAATCCGATAACCCTGTACTGAGGATTTCAACCCAGTACGCAGAGAGGACAATCAACCAATAAGCGTCAAGCTAAAGGGTTGATGGTCACAGCTCTCTATGCTGCTTTGAAGCCTCTAGGCGAGGTTTGAACCCTTGATCTGCAGATTTCATCTCTTAAGCAAGAGATGGGTTTGCAGGAAACAGAATGTATTAGACTGCAGCAGAACTTGGAGTCTGAACTCCAAACTCTGCGAAATGAAAAGGATTCACTATTGCATCATTCAGCCCAGTCTGGGGAACAGGAACTATGTATGTTGAAGCAGGAGTGTGAAAGTTTGAGACAGGATAAGAGTCAGGTTGTGCAAATGAATGATTTGCTGAGTGCTGCGAATGCTCAGTTGAGTGATGAAATGGGTGAGCTTCAGAACGAGATCAACCAGGTACGTAATGACTTTGAAGTAGCTTACAGGGACAATCGCGAATTGAGCGCCACGTATCGAGTTTTGCAGAAGCAAAAGCAAGATTAGGTTGATATGGATGTTGCAAGTGTGAATCATGATGAATGTAGAACTAAGATGGCGACACTGCGCCATCAGCGAGAGGTTCTGGCTGGCCATGTTAAGGCAATGGGAGGCGTAGCCCCTGCCTTTCATTCGTCGTCAGAAGGGGAGTTATCTGATGATGACGTTTCACAATACAACGCCCAGTCATGCCCCTACTATGGCCCAGACTCCACACCCAGCCATCCACAGCATAGCGGGTCCCCGCCCACAACTCCCCAGGTCACACGTCGGCGACATCATGACGCTCATCATGGGAAATGCCAACATGGCGGCGCCCATGATGGGGGGGGAGCAGGCCCAAGCCTGGTCCCAACGGTGCCTCCGGTAGCCGTTATTAATGTGGAAGACAGGCAAGAGATAGAAACTATGATTGAAAGAGTGATAGGCAAGGTTACCCTTCCTGAGAGAAGTATGAGGGCTATTAAAACCCAGATTAGGCAGCTTTTTCAAGAAGCTGGCACTCAGGAAGGTATCGTCCACACTACGGCTGAAGCTGCAGCTCGTGCAGCCTTGGATGGTGCTCGAGACACACTACCTTTGCCTGATCGACCTACTAATCCCCTGCAAATGGCCTACTCTGTTCAGCAAATTGCTGACAGCATCGGTCGGATGAGCCCGTCTGACAATCTCAGCTGTCACCTGGAAAAGGTATGTTCTAAATGTGAGATGCTTAGCCTCGCTGCAGAATATCAGGTCCAAATACTACGCCAGACCATCGATCCTGGTTTATGGGCCAAACTCCCGGAAGCTGTTCACCAGGATGGGAACACTACCTTTGACGAGGTTGCAGCTGAGCTCATTTCTGCTCACAGTCCAAGTGTAGTAGGAGTGATGCTTGCATACCCTGTGAAGCAGAATGCAAAAGAAAGTCCAGCGACTCACCACCAGAGACTCTGGATGGCGTACCGAGCAGGAAAACACCTGGCACAAGAAGCTGCAGATGTGGATCTTATCGAATATAAAACCCTGTTCCTTAGGAACATGGTTCCAGCAGTAAGAGAAAAAGTAGAGCCAACCACTTACCCAAATATGGATAGGTTTGCTGATATTCTTCAGAAAACCAAGAGGGTGTATCAATTGTATATCCGTGATTTGGGCTCCGGTTCCAAGAAGATAGCTGCCATGGAACCCGCTTCGGGGACCACGACACACTTCACAGTTAAAGGGCAGGCTCAACGCCAACAGGCCCAACATCCTCCAGCCCCTCCAGCTGGTAATCAACACCCCCAAACAGGCCCAACAACAACAACAACCGCATCAACAACAGCAATGGGGTGGGAACCGGAATTGGCATAAGAACAGGAAGCATAAAGGTAGAGGTAAACCACAACAGAGAACGGGTCCTTCATATAGAGAGAGATAGCTGAAGAAAATCAAAAATTTCGAGAGCTCCTGGGACAGGTGCACTCTGTGGCAGATGCTGTTCCCACACAGACCCTTGCGGCGGTACAACCAGCAGCCCAGGCCACAACCGGCCATGGAGTCACCGGAGGTACAGGCTCTCAGGCCCATACAAGCCTGAACCCAGAAGCTCCTCCCTATATAGCATCAGTACAGCATGGTGAAGTCATTCACGCAAGCCAGGCCCAACCTCTGCATGCTTCCAGCAGTACAGATTGACAATTACAGGTCCCAGTCCGTATTGTAAACAAGCTGGTCTTGGATACAAGCAGAGCCCTGCACCGAGGCCGGGTCGAAGTCCGCCAACTAGCTTTGCTGGATATAAGTGCAGCTGTCTACTGTCACTACATAGCGAACACCGGACACATCCCTTGGTCTACGGACAGAAGACCAACATGTCAGGAGTCGATGGTACTAGGCTGCCTGCATACCGTTCTCTACCCTTACCAGTAGGGCTAGGCCACTTGAAAGCCTCACATACTTTCCAACTAATGGTACTGCATGACCATCCTAGTATTATAGGGATCGACTTCCTTGCACCACACGGCTGTGTGGTGGACCTAGCTAACATGCTATTGATACAAATTCAGGGTCAATACCATACCATCTTGATTCCTGATTCACACGTTGTGGCAACGATATCTGCCAATGACAAAGAGTATGATGTCATAGATTTGTTCAAGAATCATGAACTTTTTCCAAAACTCCTACCTATTCTGCAATGACATTTAGAAGCGTTTGCAGTTAACAAACATGACTGTGGTAGAATGTACACCATCATTGAAGTGCCAGACCCGGCACATGAGAGGCAAAGACAATATCCTTTCCCAGCTGAGGCCTTGCCTTCCCTTAGAGAAACGATCAAGTCACTCCTCAAGCAAGGACTAATTAGAACTTGTGTTTCCGCTGCCAACTCCCTGGTATGGCCCGTGAAGAAACCCACAGGCACCTGGAGACTTACTATTGACAACAGGAAACTGAATCAGGTCACTCCCAGTTGTTTCCCAACTGTGGCATCAGCACCAGATGTGCTACGACTTCTGACCCCTGACTTGAAATGGTTCAGTGCCCTGGATATCTCCAATGGTTTTTGGTCATTGCCATTGGCCCTTAAGAGTCAACATAAGTTTGCCTTCACCTTTGAAGGAAGACAGTACACGTGGACTTGCTTGCCACAAGGATCCCATAACAGCCCATCCCTCTTCCATCTCCACATGATGGATGCCCTCGAGAGTTTCTCTACCCCCCAATGTCTCTTACAATATGTGGATGACCTGTTGCTGGACACAGCCACACAGGAAAAACATCTGGATCTCTTGGACGAACTATTGACTCTCATTCAGAAAGCAGGCTTGAAATGTAACCCAGCAAAAGCACAATTGTGTCAGAAAGAAGTACTCTTTCTGGGTCTAAAAATAACTGACCAAGGTCAAAGCCCTACCTGGAAGAAGGTACAGGGATTACAAGACTTGCCATTACCCACCAGTGTGGCAACTCTTTGAAGGTTTCTAGGTATGGTAAACTATTCGAGAGATTTCATTTGTGATTTTGCTCAGAAAGCTGCTCCTCTGTATGAATTACTCAAAAAGGATGTACCATGGACTTGGGGCCCTATTCACACCCAAGCTGTGATGTCACTGAAGCAGGCCTTGGCCTCCGCCCCAGCACTGGTGAATCCCAATCCAGCATTACCGTTCCATCTGGAGTGTGCCACCTCTGACATTGCTATGTCAGCAGTGTTGGCCCAGAAGGTACATGGCACCTTGAGACCCATTGCATATGCCTCACAGCTCTTGACCCCAGTGGAACAGAAGTACAGCCTTTGTGAAAGGAATCTTCTAGCTACCTACTGAGCTGTCAAGCACTTCTTGTATATCATTGGTTACTCACCACTGATCATCAACACTAACCATACACCCACCACTTTTTTGCTTTCAGACAGAGTGAAGGACGGGTCAGTCTCTAACACCAGGCTGACACACTGGTTACTTCTTCTCCAGGACAGGGATTCTTGCACTTTCTTCATGACCTATTGCTGGAAAGTGTCAAAGTTTATTTATTTTATATATTAATTTGAATGTAGGATTACAAGTACCTTTGAGCCAAGGCTCTTTTACAAAGGTTCCATGTTGGATGAGGTACAATTCAAACAAGACACTGAATAACAGTATAACAGTGGGTTACAGGCAGTTACATACAGTTTTATAGATTCAATACAGTGGCAAAAATGCCAGGAGGAGTTCTGGTAACAGGGTTAACACAGTATGGAAGAGAGACACACTAGTGGGGTGCAGCCACAAGCACTTGTCAAAAATCAATTAAAGTGCTACCAGGGGGTAGGGAAGGAGGGTGGGAGGAGGGGAGGATGAGTGGGTGTATGGGAGAGGGAGTTGAGGGGGGAGAGGGTTAAGTGCTAGGTGGAAAGAGCAAAGAGGAGAGGGGAGAACAATTAGGAAGGACAGTCACAGGAGATAGATGCAGACAGTATGTGATGGAGACTGGATTTGAATGGACCAAGCTTTGGCATTGAGGCGATGTCAATGTTGAGACCATTGAACCAGCTGGGAGCTCTGTGCACAAAGGATCTTTGCCCTTGTGTGGTGCGGAAATGCAGGATATGCAGTAGTTGGGATTCAGAGCCCCTGGTGATGCAAGTAGTTCATGCTCGGCAGAGGAGAGCTTGGATACCTGGGGGAGCAAGGCCTAGTTTTTTTTTCTTTGCCATAAGGCAGGTTTGGTACTTCATCCAGTTTGAAAGTTTAAGCCACCCAGTCTGTGCGTAGAGATCACATGTGTGGGTGAGGTGATGGGCGCCAGTTATGAGATGGCAAGCTTTGTTTAGTGCAATGGATATGCGCCTGAGGGCAGTGGCAGAGGCAGAGCTGTACATGATCAGGCTATAGTCGATCATTGAGATCACTGAGCTCTGTACTGCAATCCTTAAAGCATCTGAGGTAAGGCATTGCCTGTGCTTGAAGAGTAGGCCAATGCGAGTGTTGGCAACCATGGCAATGGTGTCAGTGTGCGTAGCATATGATAGGTTACAATTGATGGTAACTCCTAGGTATTTAAAGGATTGAACCTATGCGTAAAGCTACCAACAGTCTCTATTTTCCCAGGACAATCCCTATTTTAGGCAGCATATCCCAATGTCTCCACAAGTTTTGCAAAATGTCACGTTTGTCCCTTTTTTGCTTACTTGTCCCAGTTTAGTTCCTTTTTTTTTTGCTGGATGCTAATCCGTGAGTGATAGTTATTTCAGCACCACTGTGGTGCTGCTCAGGCTGGACAGCAGTTTGCAACTTCAACCCCTGTGCCTGTATTGCACTGTAAGCATCAGTGGCAGCACAGTAAAGCATGTTCCTTCCTGTTAGATTAGACTGGGTAGTAGTGCAAACAAGCACATGAGGATGTCTGTCTGCCAGCAGCTTAGAGGGACTCCAGACAGAGAAGAGACCGCCAGCAGGGAACTAAGGTACCCAAACCTGATCAGCTATAGGGAAGTGTGTGAAAACAATCTGGTGTGGTGGTGGGAGACACTGAAGTGAAGTTTGCTCAGCAAATGAAGTGAGTGTGAGTGGGTTGGATGGGACTGTCAAGAGGAACAATACTTGCAGCTTGAATGTCTGATCACAGTTTAACGCAGGTTTGTTTCTAATGAACTTTCTGTACATCATGATTTGGAACTTGCTGCAGCAGAATGATGTATTGTTTTAATCTGAATGTTTGCTACTGGTATTACTGTTGGGGGGGGGCATGGCCAGAGCAAGCTGCAAAATGTAACTGATGGTGCTCAGCGTTATCTGCGGTGGTGCCCATGGGAGTGATACAGTGGGGAGAGGGTGGTCAGGATGGACTATCCCAGTTTTAGGCATTGAAAGTTGGTAGCTTTACCTATGCGAGGGTTGCACCAAGGCAGTTTTGGTCGTGATGGGATTACATAAAAACATAGACTTTGACGGCAGATAAGGACTGCTTGGCCCACCTAGTCTGCCCATTTCCTTACCTACAGGATAAGCTGCAGATCCTAGTGAACCAACAGCCTATTTCTTCCTACCCCTCCACAAGAATTGCCTTATGTCTGTCCCATACATTCTTGAATTCTCCCACAGTTTTAGAACCCACAACCTCCACAGGAAGGCTGTTTCATGTGTCCACCACCCTTTCTGTGAAAAAATACTTCCTCACATTGCCCCTGAGCCGCCCTATCTTCAAATTGCGTCCCCTTGTTCTTGCACATCTCTTTTTCTGAAAGATGCTACCCTCTTAGACTTTGCTGATTCCACTGAGGTACTTAAAAGTTTCTATCATGTCCCCCCTCTCCCACCTTTCCTCAAGGGTATACATATTAAGCTCCTTTAGTCTCTCCTCATATGGTTTCTCTTGCAGACCCTGCACCATTTTACTTGCCTTCCTCTGGACTGCCTCCATCTTGTCTATGTCCTTGCGGAGATGGGGTCTCCAGAATTGGATGCAGTACTCCAGATGGAGTCTCACCAACTGTCTGTACAGAGGGTTTACAACTTCCTGTTTTCTGCTGGTGATGTCTCTCCCTATATATCCCAGTATCCCCCCAGCCCTCCCTACTGCCTTCTCACATTGCTTGCTAACTTTAAGGTCATCTGATATGATTACCTCCAGGTCCCTTTCTATTTTTGTTGTTACTACCCCCCCCCCATTGTGTAATCTTCCCCTGGTTTTTGTTTCCCAGGTGCATTATTTTGCACTTCTTTGCATTGAGTCTGTGTTTGTTGTGCGGGCTGCAGAAGAGCATGGACTTGTTTTTTTTTTTTAGTTGAGAACCAGTTTATGCATACTAAACCAAGTTTCAATTGAGGTGAAGGCAAACTGTAGATTCTTTTGAAGGTGGCCCAGATCCTTGTGAGTGGAGAAGATGACAGCATCGTCAGCACAGAGGATGATTTGTACAGGACAAAATTTTGGAAGATCATTCAGAAAGAGGCTAAAAAGAAGTGGCCCAAGAATGGAGTCTTGAAGAACTCCTGAGTGAACAGGGGCGTGCATCTGAGAGAACATCAGCTATTTTCACTCTTTGGGAGCGATTCTCCAAGTAGCTCTTGAACCAGGTAGTGAACTCAGGTGAGAGCCCAGCAGAATGTAACTGTGTGATTAATAGTTTATGATGTACAGTGTCAAAAGCCTTGGTCAGGTCTATGAAGACTGACCCGATTAGGAGGCTGTTGCCAACTAGCTGTGGATAGCACCAGTCAATTCAAGGAGGGCTGATGTAGTATTGTGACATGTACAGAAGCCATGTTGTTGGGGGCACAGTATGTTGTATTTATCCAGGTATTCCATTAGCAGGGCCGATACCATATGTTCAATGGCCTGGGGGGGGGGAGAGTATGCATATAGGCCGGTAGTTCACATGCAGGTCCTTGTCCCCACATTTGTGGACCGAGGTTACTGTGACTGATTTCCATCCATCGGGGAACTGGCTGAGGGCGAGGGAGAGGTTGAAAATTTTTTGTTAGTGGAAGTAGCACTTCATCAAGGGTAAGGGACACCAGCTTGAGGTTGAGTGAGTCTCCACTAGTTCTGGATTTGGCAATTGCATTAGAGACGTATTGACGGTCCTCATGCGCCCTGACTTCCTTAAAGTAGAACGGTGGGTGGTTGGAGGGAGGTGGTTGTGGGCTGGGGGTAGGAGAAGGAGGGTGATCATCATTGAAGAAGTCCAAAGGAAGAACACTACTGAGGTCAGAGAATGCAGTATTAAAAAGTATTTGCAATTGTGGTAGGGTCAAGAGTTATGCCACCATCAATGACCGCATAGTAGGTGAGGTTTTTGGCTGCTTCCCAGTTACTTTTTTAAGATTGTCCCAGAAGGATTTCCCTTTTCCCCAGGTGTCCATGAGGGTATCTCTATAGTACACATTTTTCTTCTGGCGGATTGATTTAGTGCAGTCGATTTGTGCCCATTAGTAGTTCTGAATATCGGCTTGATTGCCAGTGGCCCGTGCCTGAAGCCAGAGGAGGTCCCTTGCTTTCAGATCCGTAAGTAGTTCAGTGGAGAGCCAAGGATTGCAAAGGCCTTTGATATTTCACCTTTTGAAGGAGGCATAGGTTTCACAGGCAGCATTGAAGGAGTTGATGAAGAAATCCAAGGCCGAGCTGACGTCAGACGCGTTGAATACAGGAGACCAGTTGAGCTGTCTGAGGTGGGATTTGTGGTGTTTCAACTGACCGCATGGGAGGACTCCACTATTGATTAATTTGGGGGGGCTTGCAGAATTTATTCGACCATTTGCAGATGACTGGGGAATGGTCACTTAGTGTATGTAGAAGGACAGAAGCATCCGAGATGCTGGAGGGATGGCTGGTCAGTGTCCAGTCCAGGAGAGTGCTTGCACCAGTTTTATAATTATGTCTGGTGGGGGAGGTTACTAGCTGGGCCAGGTTGGCTGCTGAGATGGCATCCTTGAGGCCCCCCCATGTCAGCAGCTAGCTAAATGAAGTTAAAATCACCCATTAGGATCGATTCTGAATCAGGGGGTTGGGCACGGATGAGGTCCAAGACTGAGTTGAGGCCTTTACCTTGTTCCTTTGGAGGAATGTAAACAGCAGCAGCAGTCAGTGCTTTGTTGTGACCTCCCAACAGAATTTTAATAGGTAGTATCTGCGTAGAAGAATCCGAGAGGGGGGGTAGGTAAGCGGTGACCCAGGAGGGTGTCTTTGAGATATATAGCACAGCCTCCCCCTCTTTTTGTACTCCTGCCAGGTCTGAAGACATTGTACCCTGGCAGGGCAATAGCCATGTCTGACAGTTTGGGTGATAGCCAGGTTTCAGCGATTGCAAGGATATCAGGGTTGTTTTGATTAGTGAATATTTGCAGGGCATCAAGTTTAGGCAGGAGGCTGCAGATGTTGAGAGATGTCAGTGTTAGAGTCCCAGGGGGCCTCTATTGATGGCCAGAGCAAGGAATTTTAGGCCCAGGATTTGGGTGAACATTCCCACATAGCAGCAGCAGGAGTAGCAGCAGCTTCAGAATGCACCATCTTAACTGTTTTAGGGCAGATTTGTTTACCCATTTCATGCACAGTCTGTTGCAGTGATTCTGTCTTAGGTCCCAAAGTGAAGTAATATGAGCCAGTGAGAACAGCAATAGGTGAACATACACCACCCAGTCATGGTTATTCAAGTGATGCCAGCCATCCCCAAAGGAGAATAGGACAGTATAGACAAGCTCAGTTGGAAGGGTGCCAGAGGGGGTGCAGATAAGGTCAATCCTGTAGCCAATCAGCGGCCAAGCGGAGCAAGTTTATGGTTCATGTTGTGTTTAATGCTGTGTCACGATACTAGAAGGGTTATAAAGGCTGTACCACACTCAGGACCTTCACCATGGGGGGGGGTTATGGATAATTACATACAATGTGCGGAGTCTCCATAGCCCCATTAAGTGTTCTAGGTTACTACAAGAAATGAATAAGTTGGGCGCTGACATTGTCTTTTTACAAGAGACCCACCTCGGAGCAGAAGAACATCTAAAAACTCAGAAGGTCCTGGGTGGGGGGAGTCTATGCCTCACATTATGTGGCGTGTTCACGTAAATGAGGAGTAGCGATATTAACAAGAAAGAATATACCATTTAAGGTGTTAGATGTTAAAACAGATCCAGAAGGCAGGCTGGTTACAGTAATAGAAGAAATGGGAGCACATAAAACCAACTTCATCAATATCTATGCCCCAAATGAGGATGATCTACGGCCTAATTTTTTCCTCAATACATTGGCACAAGAGACCCAGGATGCATTCAGTATAAACATAGTGGGGGGGGGGTACTTCAATACAATTCTCTCTTCAAGCCAAGATATGTCTGGGGTGGGAAGAGGGGAAAAACGCTCGAGGGCCACAACTACATTAAACAGAATAATGTCTGAATTTGGACTACTGGATGTGTGCCGGTATTTAAATCCCAGTGTAAAAGATTATTCTAATCAATTCAAAGTTTATTTTACCAGGATAACACCTTTGAGACAACTCATTTGCAAGGAGGTCCTGTGGGGACATAGGTACAATACAAAATACAGAGCAGTTACAGTGGTACAATACAAATACAGCTGAGATACTATAGACAAGAAAAGCAGACAAAAGGAAGTTCACTAAGCATAATACTGAATAGCAAAATGTTTCCAAGTCTAATACAGGTGGCTATACAGGTAAAGCTAGTTGAGTACAACAATTATGAAAAATGATAGGTGCAAAAAAGTACATTGGAGCAATAGAAGAGGGCATACAGTAGAGTGCAAGGTTCAGGGATTTTAAAGCAATAGAGGATGGTCAAAGGTGGAAAGAGTAATACAGGTTACAGAAATATAACGGGAGGGGAGAGGAGAGCAGGTGTGGGGGAAAGGAGAAGATAAAGATGCAGAAAACTAAGAAGCATCGAAGAGGTGGAGACATGGGGGCTGGATGATATACTGTACAAGTGCTTAGTAATAGTGTTGGTTGAGGGGAATAGAGGGGTTGGAAGCAAACTGTGTCAGAGGGGATTAGGGAGAGGATTAAGTGCCAGGAGTCAGAAAGAATACACATGATTACAGTAAGCAGGTTCAAGCATAACAGTTACATTCATCCTTCAATACACGCTCAGTCAAGGAGTTGAATGTATACAAGCCAATGGTAAGGTTAAGTTTAAGGGTTTTTTGTATAGTGTTCCATAAAGTCGGCATGGCATAATTTACGGATGAAGAACCAAACCGGGTTATAATCCGTGGAGTATCAAATGTTATATATGAGAACTTCCTGGGAGTGTACACACTGGAGGCATGTTTAAACATGGAGCAGATGTAGGGAAGGAGTTTCAGGTTAGAGCTCTGTAAACCCAGAGGGATGCATTGTGGCATCTCATGACACTAAGGGATGGCCAACCAACTTGCAGATAAAGGGAGCAATGGTGGGTGCTGAAAGGAGAATTTATAATGAATCTTAAGGCCCTGTGATAGAGTGTGTCAAGGGTAATTAGGGCTGACTTCAGACTATGGCTGTAGAGAAAGTCCACATAGTCAATTAACGGGAGAAAGGTTGTTTGGAACAACCTTAGTTTAGCGTCCTGGGTAAGCAAGTGCTTTATGTGATAGAAGAGACCAAACCGTTGGCAAAGTTTTTTGGCCATTTCCTCTATATATGTTAAAAAGGATAGTTTTCGATCCAGCCAGAAGCTGAAATATTTAAATTTCTCAACTGGTTCCATTACTTCTCACAGAATGGTCTTAATCTGAAAATTTGCTTTCAAGGAGTCGGTGGGAACATCTTTGGTATTAGGGGACAGGTGCACAATTTTTGTCTTTTTAGCATCGAAGAGTAGTTTGAGATTTATTAGGTTGTGTTGAAGTAGGTCAAAGTCACGTTGTAACTTGAGGCGGGTGAGTTGGAGTCTAGGCCTGGCAACATATAACACAGTATCATCCACAAATAGGTGTATGTTTGCTGTGCTGACATTGTTGTTAATATTATTAATGTAAATGGCAAATAGTAACGGACCTAAGATGGAGCCCTGCGGGACTCCTCTCAGGATAGGTTTTAAAGGGGAGAGGGTGCCATTGGCTTTAACCTGTTGCTACCTGTCAGTAAGATGACAGGAGACCCAATTTAGCGAGGTGTCATCTAGATCAAAATTATTTAATGTGTCCAACAGTAATTGGTGGTCAACGGTGTCAAACGCCTTGCTTAAATCTAAAAAAAGGCTGCAAACATGGTGCTTAGCATCAAGAGAGGTTAACCAGTCATCTGTAACTTTTGCTAGAGTGGATACTGTACTGTGTTTGGGGCAAAACTCAAATTGATGGGGGTTCAGTAGATTTTCTGCTTCTAGGTGGTCTCTGAGTTGGGTGTTGACCAGCTTTTCAAGAAGCTTAGATAGAAGCGAACTAGGTCCGTAATTATTGAGGTCTCATGGTCATCAGATTTAAACAAAGGGATGACATGAGCAGTTTTCCAAATGGGAGGAATAATACCTTGGGAAAGTGACAGACTGAACAAGTGGGTGATAGGCAAGGCCAGGATGCAGTATCCTATCTTTATAAAGTAAGATTCAAGCAGATCAGCTCCTGCACTTTTTTTAGGGTCCAGAGTGAGCAAGAGATCCTCGACTTGCTTGAACGAGATAGGGCTGAAACTAAATTGTGAAATGCCAGGTCTAGTTTTGGAGGAAGGTGGTAAGAGGGTGCAAGTAAGTGGTTGGGATGATAGCTTGCTGATGGGAGAAGAGTCAAAAGCTAGGCCGGCTGTGGCAAAATGATTATTTAACTAGTCCAGAATATCATCACTATTTGTATAGGTAATGTCCCCTGAGACTATTTTGATTGGGAGGGATGAAGGTGAACTATGCACTTCAATTTCCCTAATAATATTCCAGAATTTAGCAACATTGTTTTTGGATGACTCCAAAGCAGACTGGCAGTACCTGGCCTTTTCTGCCTGAATGAGTCTGGTGCACTGATTTCTTGTTGCTCTGAAGGCAGCCCAATTGGCTTCAGATTTTGTCTTGCGGCCTTTTTTCCATAGGTGATTTCTGTAATGTAAGATGGATTTCAACGAGTTAGAGAACCAAGCACAGGCTTTATTCCTAGCTTAGTTTTGTCATTGGGGCATGTTTGTTAATAACCTCCAATACAAGGTTGAGGAAGTGGGTATATGCCTCATCGACTGTTGGAACCAGGTAAAAATCTTGCCATCTGATCCCATTCAGATTGGACAGGAACTCAGTGAAATTAAATATGCGGAAATTCCTTTTGTAGGTAAAGTTAGGTGGACTGGTTGTTTTTGGGGAGTGCCACATGTAGGCAGTGGCACTGCAGTCACTAATGTCCTTATGAAATACCCCAGTGTAAGCAATGTTATGGGGCCTGTTGGAAAAGAGTAGGTCCAGGAGAGTGCTGTTCCCAGGATTTTTAGTATTAGGGAGGGTGGCATCACAGATTAGTTGCGTTAAGTCCACGTCCATTACAGAAATTTTTTAGAGGTTCAGAGCAATGAGAATTCCAATCCAAGTTGAAGTCCCCCATACAAATAAATTCAGAGTCAATGATTCCTAGTATCCTGTGGAGGTGGGAAATTATCCGCAGTCCTCCAGAAGGGAGTCTGTCGCAGCCTGAAATGTAGATTGACTCATTAGCCAATAGAGAAATTTTTAAGGTGAGATTTTCAAATTTCTTGGGCAGGGTTGTGGAATCAAGGACACAGATCGTGTATTTGTCTAGAACATGAATTGCAATCCCTCCACCCCTAGATATCCTATCTGTTCTGTAAGCTTTGTAGGATGGGATATTCAATTCAATTTTATTTTTAACCAGGAAATACACTATTGAGATACTCATTTGCAAGGTGGTCCTGGGGGGACAGACATAGTATACATAAAAAGAAAACACTACAGATTTACACAATAGTTCACACAGTACAGTGGGTGATACATAGCAAGGTACAGTCAGATTACTCAGATTTTTGCATATGTACGTAAGTGCAAGCAGCTAACTGCATAATACAATTGGAATGGAAGGAGATAAGGGGGAAGGTAGAGCATGATCCATAAGGTGAGGTAGGAATAGTCGAAGATAAGTAGGATGGGGGGAGGTGTAAGGGAGAGAGGCTCAGGGAGTAGCAGGGCAGAGACAGACAGGAGTGCAAAACAAAAGAAAGAAGGGGAGCAGGGAGAGCCAGGGGCAAATATAGTGGTAAGTGCCATATAAAATATCAAAAGGAGGGGACCATAGGCATAGCACTGGCAGTTTTCCTTCAACAGAGGTTTCAGAAGAGATGTAAAGGAGGATAGTCTAACAAGGCGAGTCAGTTTTAAGGTAATTTCGAGGGAGTTCCACAAGGTTGGTAAGGCATGGCTAATGGATATGGTTCCAAAACGAGATTTTACCCCGGGGGGGTATCAAGCGAGATATAATCATATTTCCTAAGTGAGTATGTGCAAGGTGTTGATTTAAAGAGGCTGAATATGTAAAGAGGGAGTTTGTTAGTGAGGGCTTTGAAGGTCCAGATGGAGGCATTACATCATCTTCTGATAGATAAGGAAGTCCAGCTGAGTTGGCTGTAAAGTGAACAGTAGTGAGTTTTGAACAGAGAGTCGGTCACAAAGTTAAGGCCCTGTGGTACAGGATATCCAGCTTATTAAGGACAGTTTTGGGGCAATGACTGTAAAGAAAATCAGCATAATCAATTGATGGAAGGAATGTTGTTTTGACTAATCGTAGTTTTGCGTCATAGGTAAGCAAATGTTTGATACGGAAGAAAAATCCCAGCCTTTGTTTTAGCTTTTTGGGGAGTTCTTCAACATGAGAGATATATGAGAGCTTACAGTCCAACCAGAAGCCTAGATACTTAAATTTGTCCACTCTTTTCAGAGTTTCATCCTGCATAGATACTATATGTATATTGGCAGGCTGATGCGATCCAGAAGATGCATTAGTTGATGGGGAGAAGGACATGACTTTTGTCTTTTTGGCACAGAGTAGAAGTTTCAGATGTAGCAGATTTTGCTGTAGGATATTAAATTCCTGTTGTAAATCCCTGTAGGCAGATTCAATGGTAGGACAAGAGACATAAAGCATAGTATCATCTGCAAATAGGTGAATACTGGCAGATGTAATATTGTGGTCAATATTGTTTATGCATATTGCGAATAATAAAGGGCCCAAGATTGAACGTTGAGGTACACCTCTCGGAAGGATTTTGCAGGAAGAAAGGTCACCCTGCACCTTCACCTGTTGCTGCCTTCCAACAAGGTAGCATGAAAACTCTTTAAGGGCATTATCATCTAGTCCGATGTGATGTAGCAGCATCAGTAGCAGATTGTGATCCACCATATCAAACACTTTGCTTAAGTCAAGGAAAAGCATGGCGACATGATTCCTTGTGTCAAGTGCAATTTGCCTATCATTAGTAACCTTGGCCAATGCAGAGACTGTGCTGTGACTTGGCCTAAAGCCAGACTGTAGAGGGTTTAGTAGGTTGTGATTCTCCAAAAATTCCCTTAGTTGACAGTTTACCAGCTTTTAAAGAAGTTTTGACAGAATAGGAAGAAGAGAGATGGGTCTGTAGTTGTTCAAGTCACTCGGTTCACCATATTTGAGCAGAGGGATGACATGGGCTGTTTTCCACACTGGGGGGAGTGCTCCTTCAAGGAGTGACATATTGAAGAGGTGAGTGATTCATGGGGCTAGCTGATAATAGCCTAGTTTTAGAAAGGGGGGAATTTGGTCAGACCTTGCATTTTTTTTAATATCTAGGTGGGTTAGAAGGTCTTCAACTTGCTTGAGTGAGGCAGGAGTGAAACTAAATTTGGTAGAGCAGGTGGAGGTGCTGGAAGGGGCCCAAGGTGTGGCGATGCTGGTTTGCTGGTTCAGCAATTTGCCTACAGCAGGGGTATCAAAGGCTAGGCCAGCAGTGGCAAAGTGGTTCTTGAGGGCTTCTCAGATGTCATGCATGTTGGTGCAGGTAGTATCTCCAGAGATGATTTTGGATGGAAATGAGTAGGGTAATTTATGTCCTTCTACATCATTCAAGATCTGCCAGAATTTAGCACCATTATTCTTGTTGGATTCCAGTGCACTTTGGTAGTAATTGATATTGATGTTGATAGCTTGATTGGGTGTGGAAGCTTTCAGCCAGGATTCTGAAACTAGAAGCACACCTGGGGTGGTGTGGAGTACCCAGGCTTGAATTAAATCCATTTTCTTTAGCATGCTGCAGGCATTAATATGCATAAAGCTGAGATCTTTTAGTTGAGGTAGATCTGAGGGAGCAGGAATAGGTAGAGGCAGTCGAGAATTTAGTTCAATGTTTCCTGAACAGAGTAGCAAGAGTAGGAGAAGCTTCTTAAGCCCCATATACAGGAATTTGAGCAGTGAGTGGTGACTGCATCTGGGGAGGGGGGTCCTGGAGGAGGATAGCCATGGTAGGGAGAGGAAGTGAGGGGATACTGGGCCAAACACTGCAATATGGACAGGAATAGTTAGTGGTGTGGGTGTGCCCAGGAGGGTCATAAGGGTGTGATATGGTTCTGAGTAGCTCCTGGAGCTGGTATCCCTAACGAGGCACTAGGGTATCAGCATACATAGCTTTTACTCTCTGAGGCACAATCAGCACTCCAGGCTAGACTACTTTTTGATGTCAACAGAGTGAGCCTATGTCGTAGAAACAGCTAAGATTGGCATCTCAACTATCTCGGACCATGCCCCAGTCAGTATAAGTTTAGTGTTTGACCCCTCAATTGGGGGCTCGGTCTGGATCTTCAACGCCAGTCTTTTAAACAGGGAAGACTTCAAGGAATTGATAAAAGGGAAGGTAAAAGCATTTCTAGAGTCAAACCCCACAGATGGCTCTTCAGCTTCTATCCTGTGGGATACCATAAAAGCTTACTTGAGGGGGAAAATCATTTCCTATGCCACCAGACTCAAGAAGGAAAGCATCTCCCAGCAGAAAGAGCTGGAGGGTCGTATAGCCTCTTTAGAGCAACAGTACAAGTCAGGCCTAGACCCTAGGAATAAACTGCAATTGGAGGAGGCTAGGAAAGCATTAGGAAAACTACTGGAGCATGAAATAGAGGGGAAACTAAAATATGCTGGGCAACTTTATTGTGAATCAGGGAATAGAGCCGGAACACTGCTGGCAGCTCAACTGTGCAAAGAGGCAGCCAGCAGAGCAGTCCTTCAGATAAGAAAGGGGGCAACCCAAGAATGTACAGCCAAACAGACAGAAATAGCCCAGCAATTTGCTGACTTCTATAAAGCCCTGTATGGCTCTGAAAGAGGACCACCTCATGCCCCAGAGGTCCAGGAATACCTGGAAGACATCCCCCTACCCTCCCTTCAGGAGAACGAGGCATAAACACTTGGAGCTCACATTACTGCGCAAGAGCTTCAGTTACACATTGCCTCATTACAGAACTCCAAGGCCCCAGGGATGGATGGTTACCCTGCTGAATTTTTTTAAACTTTCTGGGGCAATCTACTCCCATCTCTCCAAAGAGCCTTCAGCTCCATCTTGAAAGATGGAGAGCCCATCCTTCCCTCTGAGAAATATGCCCAAATTATTGTCTTACCAAAACATGGAAAAGACCCCCAGGACTGTGATTCCTACCAACCCATCTCTTTATTAAATATGGATCTAAAGATCTTTACATGGATCCTGGCCTCTAGATTACAACCATTCATGTGTTCTCAAGTACATCATAATCAGACGGGCTTCATAAAAGGCAGACTTATTCAGGATAACATCTGTAGGTTCCTCAATATAATTTCCTCCCAGAAGCATCAGCAGCACTTTCAAATAGCCATAGGGGTGGATGCAGAAAATGCCTTGGACAGGGTTGACTGGTGCTTCATTCATCAGGTGTTGGACAAGCTTGGCCTGGGGGACAAGATTTGTGGGTGCCATCTCAGTGTTATATGAGGGGACCAGAGGAAGTAGTGAGGGTCAACAGCTGTTTGTCTGAGAGATTCAACTTGGGGCAGGGCACCCAGTAGGGTTGACCAGTCTCGCCAATGCTCTTCGCCCTGTCACTTGAACCTCTGGCAGTTCAGATCCATAATCATCCCCACACTCAGGTGGTGGTGGGGGGGCAGAGCAGAAGATTGCCCTGTATGCAGATGATGCATTGCTCTTTTTAGGTAACCCGTCTGCCTCTCTCCCTCACCTACTCCAGACTCTAGACCAATTTCATAAGCTGGCGGGCTACAAAATCAATCTAAATAAATCAGAGGCCCTTGTCCTTAGTGGCGCTCCTCTCCTGACTTTAAGGATCAATTCCCATTTACATGGGCCCCAAAGAATTTCAATCCGATATCTGGGGATTCAGATCTCAGTAGACTTGATCAAGCTGTTCTCCAATAATTATGTTAAATTATTACAAATCATACAATGGCAAGAAAGAATCTTGGACTGTGATTGGTCAATCTGGGGCTAGACCCATGGCATTATCCCAGCATAACACCACAGCTCTAGTGTCAGTCTCACATTGCTTTCCTTTTTTCCACCTCCTGTTAAGAAACAAAAATATTTTTCCACACTAATAAAAACATTCTTCAAAATTATTTTTTTATTCTATATATAACAACAAGCCATTGTATAATAGGAATAATGCACTCCAGGGTGTGTGTGATGCTGCGGCCTTGTGCCCAACCCCCTAGGCATGGCATTTTCCCAGCACGACACACACCCTGTCATGCATTATTCCTTTATTCTTAAACAAGATCTGGCTGGATGGAAGATTCTCCCCTTATGTTTATATGGCAAGTAACAAGCTAGTAAAGTGAATGTCCTTCCCCGCTTCTTGTTTCTCTTTTAAACACTTTCCATCCACATTCCAAAAACCTACTGGAAAGATTAGCTTATGTAACCCCCTTCTTACTCGGGGTTACTAGAATCCCAGTAAGACCTAGTGGTAGGCAGGGAAGGCAGCTTGTGAAACTCCAGTTAAATGGGTTTCACACTGTCTCACTCTGTTCTCAGTCTCAGCTGAGACTGAGGGATGACATCACCAATAGAACTATCACAGCTGCATGAGCCACATTGGAATCTGCAGCAAGGGAGTTGGTATAGAACGTTGGGAAGTTTTAAACAGAGTCAATCAGTTCAGTGTGGAGTTGGTGTTAGGAGCTTGCTGTGAAAGCAGCACAGCAGCTCAGTGTAGGCTCTAGGAGCCTCAGCCCTGAGAGAGGGCTACTTTTAAGTAAAAGGGTGTGTGTCTCCACCTTAAAGAGAGACACAGAAGATAATTGAAGTGGTGGAGACCACTGTTTTCGGGTCTCAGTGCCCCTTCCCCCCAGGGAGGGGGGCAGGAAAGGGTTCCCAGCAGATTCCTGGGGCAACCCCCAGTTCTGCTACTAAAGAAGCTGCATATGTGTTCCAGAGTTTATTTGAGAGAACAAGAAGACTTGTGAGTCACCTGTGGGACACCTGCAACCGGAGGGTGAGTGTTTGCTCTTCCTGAAAGGGCCTATGTTTTTCACCCTGGGACTTGTGTGACAATGAGGGGATTGAACTACTAAAATAGTGGGAAGCCTAGAGTAATGGGCTAAGCAACAATTAAAAGTAGGTTCAAGTCCAGAGCTTGTTGGGATGAAAATGATATGTAGAGGAGATGTGACAGATATCTACCCAAGAATCTACATTTGCAAGTTTTCTATAAAGGAATTGTTTAGTTTCCAGAGAAATGGCCAGGTATGGACTGTGGGAGCTGGAGGTGGGAGGCCCCCCATCTTTAGTGACCAGATCCACCTCTACGGATTTGCTCTGTGGATTTCTACTTTACCTCAGGCACTTGACTAGTGATGAGGGAAGTACCCAGACGTGGGATTGTAAGGAAAATTCTGTCTAGGAGTCGAAGCCTCTAGTGTGGTTTGGGGAGCCACAACAGGATAATTGGTTCATTCCCAAAATGGACCATGGATCAAGTGGCCGGCGGGAGAGCCGGGCCAGTGGGGAAAACCCAAGTAGTGTACAAGTCGGGCTGTGTACCCTAAGCTGGGTGCAAGTCCGGGCTGTGTGTCTGGTGGCTTCAGAGCCTGAGGGCTGGAAATAGTGATAAAGTGTTCTGTTGTCTCTAATATGCATTACCAGGAATGTAGCCCCGTGGGGGTCCATCTATGCTTTGTTTGGTCAGCTTGTATGTGAATAAAAGCCACACTGAAGAAGCCCATTCCTGGTTCTGGACATTACAGTTATTGCTTCCTGTGTTCGGATTCACTTGGGTGCCTCTGAGCAGAGTAGCCAAACCTAGGTCCCCTGTGCCGAGTAACCTCATCCTCCTGTACCCAGTCCCCACCAGGTACTGCTGTCAGCTTCAACAGCATGTCACCTGTCGTTTTACCAAAATGGCAGGGTGAGAGTTTACAAAAATGGAGGCACTGCTGGGATTTTATTAAGGAGGAAGGTGCTCAGGCAGGGGGGCTAGTATTTTGGCTATCTGGCAGTGGGTAGCCCAAAAGCTGAAGCAAGTACCTAGTGTGTTGCTGTGTGCTGTGGATCTTCTGCTGCTGTTTAAAATGCCAACTGTTTACCAAGGAGCAGTAAAGCCAAAGAGCGTGCCCTTGTCCTCCATCACATTGTTTACAGCATTTTTGCCTGCTTTTAAAAATGAACTGTGGTAAAGAAAAGTGTGGAAGACTAGGGGTAGCCACAGGAAAATTGTGCCCTGGACGTTGGAAATGCTTTTAAAATTAACTGTGGTAAAGAAAAGTGTGGAAGACTAGGGGTAGCAACAGAAAAATTGTGCCCTTGTCATTGGAAATGCTTTTAAAATGAACTGTTGTAAAGAAAAGTGTGGAAGACTAGGGGTAGCAACAGGAAAATTGTGCCCTGGACATTGGAAATACTTTCTGAATAAACTGAGGGACTTGCAGGTGTAATGGCTATGTTAAATGGCTGAAATGGGCTCCGCCATGGAGTCAGTTGGGAAAGAAAAAGTTGCATTCTGCAGTTTAAATTTGCCTGCTCGCGATGATGCGCGTGAGGAGAAGAGCACTCGCGAGGAAGAAGAGGCTCATTTGCATGGCGTCGTATGATTGGTCAGGCTGAGATCAGTCCCGCCCCTCAGCCAGCTCTACAGTGACTGCCCCAGCATTCGAGAGTGAGTGTGAGTGGAGTGCGTGTACTGGCTAGTGGAGGAGCATCGTGGAGTGTTAAAATAGCTGTAAATCTTGTAAAAATAGACTTTCTAGTTTAAAATCAGGCTCAACCGCTAATCGATAGTCAGAATTGCAAAAGTGATGGTCGAAAAGACAATCGGCAGGACTGCCCGCCTGCTTTCTGTTCTGAGGACTCCAAGAACTGGCTGCAGGCCATTTTTCCCCATCGCAGAAAACTGCTACTGATAACAGTAAGTAACAACCTAAAACTGCTCAAACAGTGATTTTCAACCCTATGCCATATAAATGTGTGTGCAGCAGTGTAGTCAGCTTTGCAAGTAACGACTGTGTCAAGTCCTGCCAGCAAGTGCAAGTCTGTTAAGCCATTGACTGTGTGCATAGTAATGAATTCAGCCTCAGTTTAAAGTTTGAAGCCAGAGAGAGACTGTGGGTTGTAGCTAATGTGCAGCACTAGTTATACAGGCAATCTTGTGCTTAAAAACCTGAAGCTGTAAGGGACTGTGAATCAAATGTTACCAGAATGTAAAGAGTCCGTGGAAAATCATGTAAATGTGTTTAAAGCAAGAACAGAGCAAGTTGTGCAGTTTGAGCAAAAGTTATCAGTAGTTTGTGTAAATCGGGTGCACAGTGGCTTGACCCAATTTTTGAATGTTGATGCACAAGAGTGCTGCCACCGCCATTACAGGGTGGGGTAGTAAAGTAAACACAGCAGCAGAGGAGCCATTTTACAACTAAAGAGTGTGTTCAGTAAAGTGTGACTTTCAGTTACAGTGAACTTTTGTTTGTTTTCTGCAGTTATGGCCTCAGGACCAGCTCGTTACCCGGATCATGCCCTGGTTGCAGTAACAACAGCAGTAAATAGACTGAGGGATATTGAAAAGTGGTGCTATGGAGGACAACTGCCTCCTCGTGTGGTGATTCCTGGTTATCCAGTGCTTGTATGTCAAATATGCTTGAGAGCTGGAAGGGACGTCTTCATGATTCCTCACTGTGCTGGATGCCTAGAAAAATATGGCTTGTATAAAGCGCCTCCAATCCGGTTGGCTCCCACATGGACAAAGGTTCAGGAATCAACAGTTGGCAGCACACAGCACGAGGCGGAGCCTGTGGAGGAAGGCCCCCCGGGGGAGTGTGGCACAAAGCTAGAGGGTGCAGAATTAGAGACAGAACCAGAAGCTGAAGTTTCAGATGCTGGATCCCAGAAGGAAAATTCAGATAAAGCATCAGTAGACCTCTGGGGGAGGGCCTAGCCTAAGTCTCTTAGGAGAAGATGAGATGCGGGAGGCCTTTGAGTGGGAGGTGTTGACCTCCGCGCCTAGTGATGAGTGGATAGTCTCAGGAGTGAGAATGACTGCTCACTCCTGGGCTCAGATCCTCAGTGAAGAGGAAGATGAGGGGGAACCTATGTGGCCTTCTGAAATAGGAACGGGTACACAGCCTCAAGATCTTGCCTTTGAGGAATGTATGGAAGAAAGTGGTGATGTCACTGCCCTGGCTTTGCAAGAGGAAGAAGTCAGGGATCCGTTTCTAATTTCTTTAAGGATGCGTAGTTGGCAGAACCAGGACTGGCCACCCCCAAGCCAGGCCAGCGGTCTTAGATTGACCAAAGCAAGTAAAGAGGAGAGACTGGTTCGTAGAAAGGCAAATGAGATCTATGGTATGACCTTTTCTACCTTTCCTCGGAAAGTCAGGGAGGAGATTGAGAACAGCAGGAAATCCTGGATCTGGGACGAAGCAATGAAAAGTGTGCATCCTGGGGCCAACAAGCATGTAAAGAACAGACTGTTTCACGAGAAGTATACCCAGTGGAAGAGAGGTAGGACACTGTTTATAGACAAAGTGAGAATAGTGGACAGAGAGGGACGTGAAATCTCCCACTATGTGAATTATGTGCGCCCAGACAGGGTAATAATTCAAGCTCCTGACCCCCTGTACTGTTGGCCTCTGTGCAAGGACCTCTCAGCAAACGTGCCCGTGCCTACTAAATGGGCAGCTGAGCAGTGGTAGTCAATACTGCCACACCAGACTGTGTAGTGCCTTTATTGATCCGCCAATATGGACATCCAGGACTCAGGTGCCCCACATTCGTCAGTTCTACAGTGTACTGGCCTTTCCAGAATCCATCGACTGGCCCACCAGATGACTTCAGATCCAGAGAGGACACCAGCCCAGCTGTATCCTGTTCATCGCCTGGTACTCGGATGACGTCGGACCAGCTGTTTTCTTTTTTGTTCCTGTTTTAAGGTTCCATCTCCAGGGATGACATCAGCACAGCAGTTCCCAGATGTGCCCTCCTGTGGTTCCCGGAAGATGTCCACCTAGCTGTATTGGAAGAAATGCTGCCAGGGAGAGTCTTCGTCAGAGGTGCAGGTCGGTCCAAAAATTTCCATTCTACAAGTGGCTGGTAAGTCCGAACTTTTCCATCTTTATGACACTGCAGCACACCCTACACTAGCAGACTCCAAAAATGTGTGAACTGTCCTCAAAGACTCTCCCCCTCGGGACTTTGGCCTGTTAGAACCATGCTTCACTGGGCTCCGGCCCAGGAGAGACTCTTTATTGGACTAGCCTTTGGGCATTGTGGTCACTAGTTGGGACTTTTAGGGCACTCCATCCCCCCAAATGTGTATTGTAAATAATGTCATTGTTTTCTAATGTAAATACTGTTTTTCTACCTTTTTCTAAACAAAATCTTTTTGGGATTCTTTAGTGTTTTGATGGTAGGGGTTTAGGTAGACTGTGTATGCAGATTAGGAGGTGTGTTGTCTTTCTTTTTCTTACAGGTGTTCCTGGGAAGACAGAAGAGAAGACAAGAAGAGGAGGAGGATTCATCGAGTTCCTCATTAGTACTTTAGTGTGTAGAAATTTAAAGTACTGTGGTGTTATTGTTGTTATTACTGTATTATCCCTTTCCTTCCACAGGTGTGGTTGTGGGGGTAGGGAGGAGGCAGTAAAATGGTATAAAATGTGGTATTTTATTGGTGTGTGGTTGCAGATTGCCCAAGGTCGGGGAGGTTCCTGGGTTGTTTCTGTTTTGGGGGTATTAGGTTAAAGGCATATAGGTTTTCCCTAGAGGGTTAGGGGGGATAGACAGGCTGTAGTCCTGAATGGCCATTGGGACCGCAGTGCTGATCTATCAGGGCTATGCTCTGGATAGTTCCACCAGAGCAACTAGGTGTCCATAGTAAGTGGATAGTGTAGAGGCTGATATGTCAGCTAAAGGCCTCTAGGCCCTTAGTGTTGCCTGCCTGTACTTGCACATGGTAGGAGGGGGCCTGATCACCCCCCTCCGCAGGTAGCACATAGGGTGGGATGGCCTAAAGCTGAGTAAGTAATGACTGCGGACAGTCATTTTCCTGGTCAAGGGCAAGTGTAACCCCCTTGTTACCCGGGGTTACTAGAATACCAGTAAGACCTAGTGGTAGGCAGGGAAGGCAGCTTGTGAAACTCCAGTTAAATGGGTTTCACACTGTCTCACTCTGTTCTCAGTCTCAGCTGAGACTGAGGGATGACATCACCAACAGAACTATCACAGCTGATTGAGCCACATTGGAATATGCAGCAAGGGAGTTGGTATAGAATGTTGGGAAGTTTTAAACAGAGTCAGTCAGTTCAGTGTGGAGTTGGTGTTAGGAGCTTGCTGTGAAAGCAGCACAGCAGCTCAGTGTAGTCTCTAGGAGCCTCAGCCCTGACAGAGGGCTACTTTTAAGTAAAAGGGTGTGTGTCTCCACCTTAAAGAGAGACACAGAAGATAATTGAAGTGGTGGAGACCACTGTTTTTGGGTCTCAGTGGCCCCTCCCAGGAGGGGGCAGGAAAGGGTCTCCTGCAGATTCCTGGGCAACCCCAGTTCTGCTACTAAAGAAGCGTATGTGTTCCAGAGTTTATTTGAGAGAACAAGAAGACTTGTGAGTCACCTGTGGGACACCTGCAAACCGGAGGGTGAGTGTTTGCTCTTCCTGAAAGGGCCTATGTTTTTCACCCTGAGACTTGTGTGACAATGTGGGGATTGAACTACTAAAATAGTGGGAAGCCTAGAGTAATGGGCTAAGCAACAATTAAAAGTAGGTTCAAGTCCAGAGCTTGTTGGGATGAAAATGATATGTAGAGGAGATGTGACAGATATCTACCCAAGAATCTACATTTGCAAGTTTTCTATAAAGGAATTGTTTAGTTTCCAGAGAAATGGCCAGGTATGGACTGTGGAGCTGGAGGTGGGAGGCCCCCCATCTTTAGTGACCAGATCCACCTCTACGGATTTGCTCTGTGGATTTCTACTTTACCTCAGGCACTTGGCTAGTGATGAGGGAAGTACCCAGACGTGGGATTGTAAGGAAAATTCTGTCTAGGAGTCGAAGCCTCTAGTGTGGTTTGGGGAGCCACAACAGGATAATTGGTTCATTCCCAAAATGGACCATGGATCAAGTGGCCGGCGGGAGAGCCGAGGCAGTGGGGAAAAACAAGTAATGTACAAGTTAGACAGCCACTGCTGGGTTAAGTCCGGGCTGTGTGTCTGGTGGCTTCAGAGCTGAGGGCTGGAAATAGTGATAAAGTGTTCTGTTGTCTCTAATATGCATTACCAGGAATGTAGCCCTGTGGGGGTCCATCTATGCTTTGTTTGGTCAGCTTGTATGTGAATAAAAGCCACACTGAAGAAGCCCATTCCTGGTTCTGGACATTACAGTTATTGCTTCCTGTGTTCGGATTCACTTGGGTGCCCCTGAGCAGAGTAGCCAAACCTAGGTCCCCTGTGCCGAGTAACCTCATCCTCCCTGTACCCAGTCCCCACCAGGTACTGCTGTCAGCTTCAACAGCATGTCACCTGTCGTTTTACCAAAATGGCAGGGGTGAGAGTTTACAAAAATGGAGGCACTGCTGGGATTTTATTAAGGGAGGAAGGTGCTCGGGCAGGGGGGGCTAGTATTTTGGCTATCTGGCAGTGGGTAGCCCAAAAGCTGAAGCAAGTACCTAGTGTGTGTTGCTGTGTGCTGTGGATCTTCTGCTGCTGTTTAAAATGCCAACTGTTTACCAAGGAGCAGTAAAGCCAAAGAGCGTGCCCTTGTCCTCCATCACATTGTTTACAGCATTTTTGCCTGCTTTTAAAAATGAACTGTGGTAAAGAAAAGTGTGGAAGACTAGGGGTAGCCACAGGAAAATTGTGCCCTGGACGTTGGAAATGCTTTTAAAATTAACTGTGGTAAAGAAAAGTGTGGAAGACTAGGGGTAGCAACAGAAAAATTGTGCCCTTGTCATTGGAAATGCTTTTAAAATGAACTGTTGTAAAGAAAAGTGTGGAAGACTAGGGGTAGCAACAGGAAAATTGTGCCCTGGACATTGGAAATACTTTCTGAATAAACTGAGGGACTTGCAGGTGTAATGGCTATGTTAAATGGCTGAAATGGGCTCCCGCCATGGAGTCAGTTGGGAAAGAAAAAAAGTTGCATTCTGCAGTTTAAATTTGCCTGCTCGATGATCGCCGTGAGGAGAAGAGCACTCGCGAGGAAGAAGAGGCTCATTTGCATGGCGTCGTGTGATTGGTCAGGCTGAGATCAGTCCCGCCCCTCAGCCAGCTCTACAGTGACTGCCCCAGCATTCGAGAGTGAGTGTGAGTGGAGTGCGTGTACTGGCTAGTGGAGGAGCATCGTGGAGTGTTAAAATAGCTGTAAATCTTGTAAAAATAGACTTTCTAGTTTAAAATCAGGCTCAACCGCTAATCGATAGTCAGAATTGCAAAAGTGATGGTCAAAAAGACAATCGGCAGGACTGCCCGCCCGTTTCTGTTCTGAGGACTCCAAGAACTGGCTGCAGGCCATTTTTCCCCATCGCAGAAAACTGCTACTGATAACAGTAAGTAACAACCTAAAAACTGCTCAAACAGTGATTTTCAACCCTATGCCATATAAATGTGTGTGCAGCAGTGTAGTCGCTTTGCAAGTAACGACTGTGTCAAGTCCTGCCAGCAAGTGCAAGTCTGTTAAGCCATTGACTGTGTGCATAGTAATGAATTCAGCCTCAGTTTAAAGTTTGAAGCCAGAGAGAGACTGTGGGTTGTAGCTAATGTGCAGCACTAGTTATACAGGCAATCTTGTGCTTAAAAACCTGAAGCTGTAAGGGACTGTGAATCAAATGTTACCAGCATGTAAAGAGTCCGTGGAAAATCATGTAAATGTGTTTAAAGCAAGAACAGAGCAAGTTGTGCAGTTTGAGCAAAAGTTATCAGTAGTTTGTGTAAATCGGGTGCACAGTGGCTTGACCCAATTTTTGAATGTTGATGCACAAGAGTGCTGCCACCGCCATTACAGGGTGGGGTAGTAAAGTAAACACAGCAGCAGAGGAGCCATTTTACAACTAAAGAGTGTGTTCAGTAAAGTGTGACTTTCAGTTACAGTGAACTTTTGTTTGTTTTCTGCAGTTATGGCCTCAGGACCAGCTCGTTACCCGGATCATGCCCTGGTTGCAGTAACAGCAGCAGTAAATAGACTGAGGGATATTGAAAAGTGGTGCTATGGAGGACAACTGCCTCCTCATGTGGTGATTCCTGGTTATCCAGTGCTTGCATGTCAAATATGCTTGAGAGCTGGAAGGGACGTCTTCATGATTCCTCACTGTGCTGGATGCCTAAAAAAATATGGCTTGTATAAAGCGCCTCCAATCCGGTTGGCTCCCACATGGACAAAGGTTCAGGAATCTACAGTTGGCAGCACACAGCACCAGGCGGAGCCTGTGGAGGAAGGCCCCTCGGGGGAGTGTGCCACAAAGCTAGAGGGTACAGAATTAGAGACAGAACCAGAAGTTGAAGTTTCGGATGCTGGATCCCAGAAGGAAAGTTCAGATAAGGCATCAGTAGACCTCTAGAGGGGGAGGGCCAAGCCTAAGTCTCTTAGGAGAAGATGAGATGCGGGAGGCCTTTGAGTGGGAGGGGTCGATCTCCGCACCTAGTGATGAGTGGATAGTCTCAGGAGTGAGAACGACTGCTCACTCCTGGGCTCAGATCCTCAGTGAAGAGGAAGATGAGGGGGAACCTATATGGCCTTGTGAAAAAGGAACGGGTACACAGCCTCAAGATCTTGCCTTGGAGGAATGTATGGAAGAAAGTGGTGATGTCACTGCCCTGGCTTTGCAAGAGGAAGAAGTCAGGGATCCGTTTCTAATTTCTTTAAGGATGCGTAGTTGGCAGAACCAGGACTGGCCACCGCCAAGCCAGGCCAGCGGTCTTAGATTGACCAAAGCAAGTAAAGAGGAGAGACTGGTTCGTAGAAAGGCAAATGAGATCTATGGTATGACCTTTCCTACCTTTCCTCGGAAAGTCTGGGAGGAGATTGAGAACAGCAGGAAATCCTGGATCTGGGACGAAGCAATGAAAAGTGTGCATCCTGGGGCCAACAAGCATGTAAAGAACAGACTGTTTCATGAGAAGTATACCCAGTGGAAGAGAGATAGGACACTGTTTATAGACAAAGTGAGAATAGTGGACAGAGAGGGATGTGAAATCTCCCACTGTGTGAATTATGTGTGCCCAGACAGGGTAATAATTCAAGCTTCTGACCCCCAGTACTGTTGGCCTCTGTGCAAGGACCTCTCAGCAAACGTACCCGTGCCTACTAAATGGGCAGCTGAGCAGTGGTAGTCAATACTGCCACACCAGATTGTGTAGTGCCTTTATTGATCCACCAATATGGACATCCAGGACTCAGGTGCCCCACATTCATCAGTTCTACAGTGTACTGGCCTTTCCAGAATCCATCGACTGGCCCACCAGATGACTTCAGATCCAGAGAGGACACCAGCCCAGCTGTATCCTGTTCATCGCCTGGTAATCGGATGACGTTGGACCAGCAGTTTCCTTTTTTGTTCCTGTTCTAAGGTTCCATCTCCAGAGATGACATCAGCACAGCAGTTCCCAGATGTGCCCTCCTGTGGTTCCCGGAAGATGTCCACCTAGCTGTATTGGAAGAAATGCTGCCAGGGAGAGTCTTCGTCAGAGGTGCAGGTCGGTCCAAAAATTTCCATTCTACAAGTGGCTGGTAAGTCCGAACTTTTCCATCTTTATGACACTGCAGTACACACCCTACACTAGCAGACTCCAAAGATGTGTAAACTGTCCTCAAAGACTCTCCTCTTCGGGACTTTGGCCTGTTAGAACCATGCTTCACTGGGCTCCGGCCCAGGAGAGACTCTTTATTGGACTAGCCTTTGGGCATTGTGGTCACTAGTTGGGACTTTTAGGGCACTCCATCCCCCCAAATGTGTATTGTAAATAATGTCATTGTTTTCTAATGTAAATACTGTTTTTCTACCTTTTTCTAAACAAAATCTTTTTGGGATTCTTTAGTGTTTTGATGGTAGGGTTTAGGTAGACTGTGTATGCAGATTAGGAGGTGTGTTGTCTTTCTTTTTCTTACAGGTGTTCCTGGGAAGACAGAAGAGAAGACAAGAAGAGGAGGAGGGATTCATCGGAGTTCCTCATTAGTACTTTAGTGTGTAGAAATTTAAAGTACTGTGGTGTTATTGTTGCTATTACTGTATTATCCCTTTCCTTCCACAGGTGTGGTTGTGGGGGTAGGGAGGAGGCAGTAAAATGGTATAAAATGTGGTATTTTATTGGTGCGTGGTTGCAGATTGCCCAAGGTCGGGGAGGTCCCTGGGTTGTTTTTGTTTTGGGGGTATTAGGTTAAAGGCATATAGGTTTTCCCTAGAGGGTTAGGGGGGATAGACAGGCTGTGGTCCTGAATGGCCATTGGGACCGCAGTGCTGATCTATCAGGGCTATGCTCTGGATAGTTCCACCAGAGCAACTAGGTGTCCATAGTAAGTGGATAGTATAGAGGCTGATATGTCAGCTAAAGGCCTCTAGGCACTTAGTGTTGCCTGCCTGTGCTTGCACATGGTAGGAGGGGGCCTGATCACCCCCCCCCGCAGGTAGCACATAGGGTGGGATGGCCTAAAGCTGGGTAGTTAATGACTGCGGACAGTCATTTTCCTGGTCAAGGGCAAGTGTAACCCCCTTGTTACCCGGGGTTACTAGAATCCCAGTAAGACCTAGTGGTAGGCAGGGAAGGCAGCTTATGAAACTCCAGTTAAATGGGTTTCACACTGTCTCATTCTGTTCTCAGTCTCAGCTGAGACTGAGGGATGACATCACCAACAGAACTATCACAGCTGCATGAGCCACATTGGAATATGCAGCAAGGGAGTTGGTATAGAACGTTGGGAAGTTTTAAACAGAGTCAGTCAGTTCAGTGTGGAGTTGGTGTTAGGAGCTTGCGGTGAAAGCAGCACAGCAGCTCAGTGTAGTCTCTAGGAGCCTCAGCCCTGACAGATGGCTACTTTTAAGTAAAAGGGTGTGTGTCTCCACCTTAAAGAGAGACACAGAAGATAATTGAAGTGGTGGAGACCATTGTTTTTGGGTCTCAGTGCCCCTTCCCCCCGGGGAGGAGGGCAGGAAGGGGTTGCCTGTAGATTCCTGAGACAACCCCCTAGTTCTGCTACTAAAGGAGAAGCTGCCTAGGTGTTCCAGAGTTTATCTGAGAGAACAAGAAGACTTGTCTGTCGCCTGTGGGGCACCTGCAACCGGAAGGTGAGTGTTTGCTCTTCCTGAAAGGGCCTATGTTTTTCACCCTGGGAATTGTGTGACAATGTGGGGATTGAACTTCTAAAATAGTGGGAAGCCTAGAGTAATGGGCTAAGCAACAAGTAAAGTAGGGTCAAGTCCAGAGCTTGTTGGGATGAAAATGATATGTAGAGGAGATGTGACAGACATCTACCCAGAATCTACATTTGCAAGTTTTCAATAAAGGAATTGTTTAGTTTCCAGAGAAATGGCCGGGTATAGACTGTGGGAGCTGGAGGTGGGAGGCCCCCCATCTTTAGTGACCAGGTCCACCTCTACGGATTTGCTCTGTGGATTTCTACTTTACCTCAGGCACTTGGCCAGTGATGAGGGAAGTACCCAGATGTGGAATTGTAAGGAAAATTCTCTCTAGGAGTCGAAGGCTCTAGTGTGGTTTGGAGAGCCACAACACGATAATTGGTTAATTCCCCAAATGGACCGCGATTCAAGTGGCCAGCAGGAGAGCCAGGCCAGTGGGGAAAACCCAAGTAGTGTACAAGTCGGGCTGTGTACCCTACGCTGCGTGCAAGCCTGTGCTGTGTGCCTGGTGGGTTCAGAGCCTGAGGGCTGGAAATAATGATAAAGTGTTCTGTTGTCTCTAATCTGCATTACCAGGAATGTAGCCCTGTGGGGGTCTGTCTATGCTTTGTTTGGTCAGCTTGTATGTGAATAAAAGCCACACTGAAGAAGCCCATTCCTGGTTCTGGACATTACAGTTATTGCTTCCTGTGTTCAGTTTCACTTGGGTGCCCCTGAGCAGAGTAGCCAAACCTAGGTCCCCTGTGCTGAGTAACCTCATCCTCCCCATACCCAGTCCCCACCAGGTACTGCTGTCAGCTTCAACAGCATGCCACCTGTCATTTTACCAAAAAGGCAGGGGTGAGGGGTTACACTTACCTCCCTAAGACAATTCTTATGGGGGGGGGGGGTAACAGGCCCAAACTTTCATTTGCTAGGCAGATTCAGGCTAGAAACAGAGATGGAATTGGGCTCTCAGACTTTAGAGACTATTACTTAGCTGCCCAGAGTCTGTGGCTTTATTCTTGGCTAAGGTAAAGAGAGGAATCAGGGTGGTACATGATGGAAAGGGAAAAATTACCCCAGGTCCCCCTCTGGACATTGGCCACAGGCAAAATTCACCAGACAATTCTGCGTCAGATCAAGAACCCCAGGACCAAACACCCAATTACAGTTTTATGCAAACTGAGGCACCTAACGAGTACTCCAAATGAACTTGGTCCTTTGTCCCTGATTAAATTCCATGCAGATTTTCAGCCCCCTACACTAGACAGGAGATATGCCTTCTGGGAATCGTAGGGACTAGTTTGTTTCTCTCAGCTACTACAAAGTGAGATGTGCATGAGTTTTAACCAGCTTCAGCAGAAATATGGCATCCAGAGAGAGGATCATTTCAGATTCCTGCAAGTCAGGAACTTCATCCAACGGGACTCCCACTAGACCCAAATTCTAAGACCCTGCACTGAGTTAGAGGACCTATTTTATTGGTGGGTATGGCTGTCTGTGAAAATGAGGCCCATATCTCAGCTATACAAGCTTTTATCAGAGGGCACACCTTCCTCATCAGACAGACTACATTAAACCTGGGCCACAGAAATGGGACAACCCATTCCAGAATCTAGCGGGCAACAGAGGCTCAGGAGGGGTTAGGCGATCACATCCTCCCCTTCCTGGAGGGAGTTTAACTGGAAACTTTTAACAAGATTTTCTCTCACTCCCACCTGTACAAAACATTTTGGGTCCACCTGCACAGACAGATGCTGGAGACTCTGCGGAGTCACTGGTTCTCACTGGCACATCTTTTGGAGCTGCCCGATAACACCATTTTGGTAGCAAGTGCATGCTCAAATCCAGTCTATCCTCAGATTTCCTTATCCTTTCACCTTTCAAACTTTGGTCTTGGCCCTGTTGGAAGGGTCTATGGGGTGCAGGGGACAGCATAAGCTTTTTCACATTCTCAGGCTTGCGGAACTTAAGTGGTTTCCACCGGAAGCCCCCCTCCCTTCACATGTAGACACAGAGGTTGAGGAAATCGAGACCATGGAAAAGCTCGCAGCTGCTCTTCATCTCAGAACAGAGGGTTTCTTAGAGGTGTGAAGGCCCTGGCACACATGGTTTCAAGAAGAGGAGAGGGCTGATTCAGCGCAGACCTGCCTCTGATATCTCATGGGGGCCTCACCCAGGAGAGGGGACTTGCATCTTTAATTATTTGCTAAGGCCCTGGACATTGGTCACCTCCCTGGGTGGGGAGGAAACCTGGAATTTAAGGATGGGTCTGGACAACCATTTGAGAAACTACTAATCCCATGAATAACCCTAGGCTTATTCCCAGATACTTACAAGCAATTAGATAAGTACGTGTAATGACACACAGCATAATGTTTATTGTTGAATGTTTGAATTTATTCTGTTTTTAATTTAAGTTTCATAGTTTTGTTAATTTGTAATCATATGGATTCAAGGTGCTTATATATACACCTCTGGGAACAAGGAATTCATAGAACTTCATCAAGATGTACTTTTGTTACAAAAATTCATTATTCAGATTTAATCAACCATAGTCTGTTAAACTGCTGAAATGTTATTTGGGGATACAGCCAAAACAGTTTACTTCACAACAGCTTGGACTGAATGAACTTATTCTAACTTCAGGACTTCCCTCGAGGACAAACATTTTTTTCCTGTAATGTTTCTCCAGGCAGCCTGTATATGGCTGTAATTGTCATAAAAGGTCTATTCCTAGAGCTGTAACAGAAACAATATTGAATCAATTATTTATTTAAGGAATTGAACGTACCTGTATCTATGCATGATTGTATGCCTTACTGGCTTAATGATTGTTATATTTGTAACAGAGAAATAAAGATCAAAGTTTCAAAAAAAAACAGGGTTACAGCTAGCCTCAATGTTCCCTGCTAGTAGTAGCAGAGAAAGTAGGAAGCGATTAGGACAAAGGTGCCAGGTTGGGGGGGGAGGAGAGACAGACAGAGAGAGTGCAATAAATAACCTAGAATTTGGTGCTCCAGGTTGGAGAGAAAAAGAAGTGGAAGGGGACCAAGTGGGGTATTCTCCCACCTTTCTTGTATGAGCGTGAGCTTCGATAAGTGTATGGTCACTTGGAGGTGATTAGGATCCACTTGATCTCGGGCTAGAATCAAGGCACTTGAATCGATCAGAAGTAGTTTACCTATAAGCGATGCAACCAGTAGGGGAAGAAGTGATTCATGGTTCATGGTGCATGCAAGGGTGATTTCTTGGAGGAGCCAGGTGGAGTCCAACCGAGTTCGAAACCCAAGGTCAGTAGATGAGGGGTGGTTGAAATGGACAGGAGTGCAGCTGACACACAGGTAATGTGATATTGAGATGGGGGAACAGAAAGGTAAAGAGGGCAGAAGCAGCAAGAAATTGTTGGTAATTGGATGGATTTATTTTTGTTGCAGGGGAGGAAAAGGCTTAACTAAGAGGGGGAAAAGGGGACAGGGGTGAAAACTCAGAATACAGTAGTAGGAGCTTAGTCTGCCAATCGTCCAGGTATGGGTACACTCAAACTCCTTGGTGCCTCAGGAAGGCTGCCACCACTGCAATGCATTTGGTGAAAACCCTGGGGCTGAGGAAAGGCTGAAGGGCACGGAGCCACCAGTGGAATAGACAGATGGGGACATGAAAGAAGTCATCCCAGAGGTCCAGGGAGCAAAACCACATGTCCTGCTTCAGGGATGAAATTATCTGGTTTAGCATGACCATTCTGAAAGTGCATGACTGCAGAAATTTGTTCAGTTCATTCAAATCTAAAATGGGGCACCATCACCTTGTCTGTTTTGGAACCAGAAAATATCTGCAGACAAACCCTGGATTGGCTGGTGGGTCTGGGACATGAACCACCACCTCCTTCTGGAGGAGCTGGATGCTGTCCTCCCAGAGAGCGGACAACATGTCTGTACACACCACATCCTCCTGAGGGGCGCAGGCTCAGCTTGGCTAGAGAGCTTCGAACTCCAGAGACCAGCCCTGGCCAACCACTTCTAAAACCCACTTGTCAATGGTAACACTGGACAAGGTAGAAAGAAAGTGGCAAAACCGGTGCATCATGGGAGGGTCCAGGGAAGACAGGATGGGCAGGGAGGGGGCACCCTCAACCCATCACTTGGCAGGCTTGGAAGAGGAGGCAGAGCCTGCTGAGGATGTGACTGGGCCTCGACCGCCGTGCTTCCGGACCATGGGAGTGACAGACTTAGGCCTGGGATGACAAGGCAGCTGGGCCGCAGGGGCAGAGTAGGGTCAAAAGGACTTCTTCTAAGGTTTAGAGCCCTTAATGGCCTTTTCAGCTGATGTAACAGAGTTCAGGGTAGCACTGGACCTCTCAGTTCTGGTGAGATGACCATCCAACCCTGGTCCAAACAAGTCAAGGAAAGGGACATCTGCCAGTTTGTGCTGGGTATCGGCTGTGAAGGTCAAGATTCTCAGTCAAGCCCTGCGGCACATAGCTATGGCTGAAGCCATTGACCTAGCACAGGAGTCACCAATGTACATGGCCATCTGAAGCTGCTGTTTAGCCACAGCATGGCCTTGGTCCACAACTTGCTTGACCATCATCTGAGGGTCAGGTGGGAGCCAAGGAATTACCTGGTCAAAGTTACCCAACAAGGCATGGGTAAAGTGGGCTGTCATTGAGGCCGAACTAGCTTGTCTAAGGCCAAGAGATGAAGCTGCACAAACTTTCTTGGCCGAGAGATCCAATTTCTTAGATTCCTTGTCAGGGGGGCTTGTCAACATCCCCAACATTTCCCATCCATCTGAACACCAAATCGGTGACCAAGCCTTCAGCCAAGGGATGAGCAGTAAACCCAGAGAGAGAGAATCCATAGAAACTGCATATATGTGGGCTATACAGGCTGATGGTGTAGGGAAGGAAGTTGGGTGCTGCCAGAGCTCCAACATGGGCCCAAGAATGGCTTCAGCCACTGGGAAGGCGACCCCAGGGGAGTCATTCCAGTCAAGGATTTTGGTGAGGAGATACTTAGCCCATTTCTGCGCTAGCTCCAACTCAATCTCTATAGTCTCCGAAATCAGGCAGAGCATGGCCCCGAAGGTGGTAGGACCATGGTCTGCAGACAAAGCTTCCCTTTAATCCAGGTTGACCAAGTGGGAATGCATGGAGAAAACCTCTGATTCTGAGGATTCATCAAAGGCTGACCGGCCAAGTCCCCGCTAACTCTGCAGGTCTTGTTGGCCTAAGTGACTGTAACTGACAGCCATCAAAGAAGCCCAGGAATAGTGCGGGCATCCGTGGAAGAAAGACTGCCCTTCGGCTGAGACGGCAGGGGTTCCACCCTAATGGGCAGAGAGACTGGGAGCAGCTGAGCTGGGACCTGTGCAGGCAAGGGTGGCAGGAGCCAAGGGAGTGCTAGGGAGGGAGCAAGAACCAGCTTAGGCCCAGTACCCAAATAGAGCTGCTGCTACATGAACTCCTTGTAGCACTGTTGCAACTTATGGCAGATTCAATCCTCCCCCACAGAGGAGGAATAGTGGCAAATTCACTTTCCTGAGTGTCAAGAATGAGACTGGCGACACCGGCGAGGGCTGCTTGACCCTGAGCTACTGGACCTCAACTGTTGGCAAATTGGATGGCAAGGAGAGGTGGGAACTGGCGAGGGATGCTTGGGGTCCCCCGCAAGCTTGGTGTCCCGAGAGTTAGTGACTAGGTCAGGAGGCTGATCCGACCTGCCCCGGGACTGGAGTGTAATGACCAGAGTCCTGGAAAGAGAAGTATTCCTCTTGTCCTGCGACAACGGGTCGACCAGGTCGAGGAAAATCTCAACAGCCTGGTCAGCCTGCATCTCAGTTGACAGGCCCGACGGGGACACCATGGGGCCAGCTGCCTGGACTTGAAGTGTCGGCCGAAGCCAACTCATCAATGAAGGTCCACAAAGCAGGAGTGCAGGATTCCAAGGCCCAAGAGCACTCGTGGTCCTGCAATGGGACTTTTTGGTTTTCACTTTGGAATATTTCTTGGAAGATTTAGACCCAAGCGAAGGGCCCTTCCTGAGGGTAGGAAGAGACTGGCATAAGTCCCGAAACGCTCCAGTGAAAGAGGTGCCAAAACCCAGCGGAACCAACATGGACACAGAAGAGGAGCCCGTTGTGGACTGGACTATAGCTTCCTCAAAAGCCGCTGTTCAGCAGACCCCGCTGCCGCAGAGACCACCTGACAAGTGCCCTTGTACCAAACAGGAGGATCCTGCTTGTCCAGACAGCCAAGCAAAAAGTCACGCATACTGGTTTTCCAACATGGAGGCATGTAAAGTGCAGCACAGACCGCAAGCTGGAAATCGTGTTCTTGGCCAGGCAGTAAATGCCTGTGGTGTGAAGTTCCTTGTGTGATATTTTCTGCCTGCAGTAACTTAAAGAATTGTCCAGGGTTTGGCAGTTCAAATTTAATGCAAAAAAGTGAAAAATAATGCATTTGGGGCTCAAAGACCCTGGAACAACATATCAATTGGGGGGTGAGGATATAGCAGGCACCAAGCAGGAAAGAGACCTTGGGGTTATCATCTCTGATCACCTCAAGGTAGGAAAACAGTGCTACAAGGCAGCAGGTAAAGCAAATAGGATGCTGGGATGCACAGGCAGGGGCATCACCAGCAGGAAAAGGGAGGTCATAATTCCACTATCCAAGACACTAGTGAGGCCCAATCTGGAGTACGGTGTCCAGTTCTGGAGACCTTAGCTACATAAGGACATAGACAGAGTGGAGAAGGTTCAGAGGAGAACAACAAAAAATGGTACAGAGATTGCATCACAAGTCCTAAGAGGACAGGTTGAAGGACTTAAATATGTACTCCCTGAAGGAGAGAGGAGATATGATGGAGACATACAAGTACCTTATGGGGAGGAACAGGATGCAGGAAAACACTGTTTTCCAGTAAAAAGACATTCCAGGACTAGAGGGTATGGGATTAAGATGGAGGGAGGGTGATTCAGAGGAAAGGTGAGGAAGAATGTCTTCACAGAAGGGGTGGTGGACAAGTGGAACACCCTGACTGAGGAAGTGCTGAGAGCTAAAACAATCACGGGATTTAAGAATGCATGGGATAGACATAAGGGAATCCTGGAAGTAAGGGGCAGCAGACTTCTAGAAAAATTTAAAGGGATCTTACAAGCTCAAATGGACAGACTGGGTAGGCCACAGACCCTTATCTAACTACAGTATCTATGTATCGATGTACAAAGTTTGAAACCAGGCGCTGACTTAGAAATGGTCGACTCCATAAGCTAAAATGGTGAAAACTGCAAAATCAACTCGAAGACAAAGTATTTTTGTGAAAAACAACGATAGGGCCTACACAAACGCAGAGCACTATGGAAGAAACGGTCTCTTCCAACAGAAAGGAAGATCTAATGTCACGGGGTGGTGCCAAGGAGGACACCACCAAAGTGGGTGACAGGAGCCAGCTTGAAGACCTTCCGGACAGATTTAAAGGGGGAAAGGAATTCTGCCAGAAGTGTGGATAGTACACCATATCCATGTTCCTAGAAAAGTTATTACTCCAAAAAGGAACTAGATGGTAGTTTGAATTGTTTTCCTACATGGTTTGAATGAAGATGTCGACTACAGTCCATATTTATAATTGTACAAGACTTGGGCAGTTGCACGTCTTTTTTTCATTTTTTTGTCTATGTAGCTATCAGACTGAAGATTTAAAAACTGAATTACAAGAATATATTACCAATTATGGAATGGATGTGCGAAGTTGAAGATGTACATATTTGCACTTGTCACTTTAACCTATACTACATATTGTACAGCGCTGGGACTATGCATTGTTTTTTGAATAGTCTAAATTGGAAAAATATATTTTTTTAATTTATTTAGCTTTTGATAACCGGGTAAGTACACTAGACAAGACGTTTGCCTATTTTCAGGAACGACCCGGGAGAGTACAGAAAAGTACGATTCAGATACATAGGACAGCATGGTACAGATACATTCCAATTAACGGAATCAGGGAAAACATTACATGCCCAGATAGATTAAATGGGACAGCAAAGTACAGATACAATCAGATAAACAGAATCAAGGAAAACATTACATGTCCAGATAGGGTACGAACAGTGGAACAATGCATAAAGATATGAGCAGTACAATATATACAGTATGAAGTGCAACTATAAACAGTTATGCACACTACAGAACCCCATAGAAGTGGAGCTACAGTCAGAGCATACCTCGAACATCGGGTGGTGGTAATTACAAACTGAGCCAAACCCAGGAGGTCTGGCAGGTCTGGAAGGGATGAGGGGAGATGGTGCCAAGGAAAAAGTGAGTATTACGGAGGCTTAGTACAGCCACACGCTGAGGCTAGCTTAAGGTGATTCCAAAGGGAGGATCTAAGGCAAGCCTGTGAGGGGGAGGAGCGAACCTGGGCAGGAAAAGAGTTCCACAGCCTGGGCGCGCATGAGGCAAAGTCTGTATCACCCATCTGGGTGTGAGTAGCAGGTATCTTGAGGACAACAGGACTCAGGAACCTCAGGGAATAGTGTGGGGAGGCAGCTGGTACGAGGAGCTCCGCCAGCCCAGGGGGGTTGCCGGTGTGAAGTACCTTGCCCGTGAAGCACCCCAGGCCAAAGTCTAAGTAATCAGATGGGGAGAGCCAGTTCAGCTTGCTGTACAGATCATAGTGATGGGTGAGTCAAAGGGCTGCAAGCGCAAAGCGACAAATATTATTGTAGGAAACAGTCCACCTTGAGAGGAGAGCTTTGGAGGTGCGGGCAAACAGAAGGAGCCCATAGCAGAGGGAGGGGAGGAACACACCTCGGGCCAGTGCCAGTCTTGCAGTGGGGGTGAGATTGCTCTCAGCTCTGTAAGCCATACCCAGTTTGCAGTTTACAGCTTTACAAACATTCTGGATGTGATGCCCAAGGTCAAGCTGAGGGTCAAGTGGCACTCCAAGGTATTTGTAGGTACCAGTGACAAGGACCGGAGTACCATCAATTCCAGTGATGTGCAGAGGAGCAGGGGTGGCCTTGATCTTGACCAGGGACCCAAAGAGCATGGCCTGAGTTTTTTTTAGGTTGAGAACCAGCTTATGGGACGACACCCAGACTTGGATGTTCCTGAATTCCTCACTCAATTGGCGGTTAATGACCCCAATGTCCCGGGAGTGAGTAAGGATGACCAGATCATCTGCATACAGGGTGGTACTACAGTGGTCAGTGGAAGAGGGAAGGGTGTTGACAAAAATGGAGAAGAGCAGGGTCCCCAGCACTGAGCCCTGGGGAACTCCTGTGGATACAGTAGTGGTGCCCAAGAACACCTTGCTGTATTTGACCAGCTGCTGCCTACCATGTAGGTAGTTGTAGAACCAGAGAATGACCGGCGGGGACATGCAGAGGGACTCGAGATGTGAGCAAAGCAGGGTGTGGTCCACAAGCTCAAAGGCCTTAGATAGGTCTATGAATACAGCTCCAGAGAGTTTACCCTGGTCCATAGCTGTTCTGATTCTGGAGGAGACAGAGACAAAGGCAGAGGATGTACTATGCCCTTTCCGAAATCCATGCTGCGCAGGAGACAGCAGCTCATGGCATTGAATATACTCTGAAGTTGCTCAGCCACCACTTTCTCCAGAAGTTTACTGACCACAGACAATATAACTATCGGACGGTAGTTGTCCAGAATATTAGGGTTGCCCTGCTTTAGTACAGGGACCACCCTGGACACCTTCCATATGTCTGGGATAATCCCAGTTGTTAGGGACAGGTTAAATATATGAGCTAACGGGGGGCAATGTACGAGGCACAAGATGGAGGAGCTTAGGTTCCATACCATCATGGCCAGCACTGGAGAATGGAGAAGAGACCAGAAAGCAATCTCTGCATCTCTCGGGCCATCACAGCCCTGAAGTAAAGGAGCGGGCAAGAGACAGAAGCCAGTGATTGGGCAGTAACTGGGTTGCAGCTATCACAAGCAGTCAAGGAGGATGGGGAGGTAAATGCAGACAAGTCAGAGAAATGCAAGTTGAATGCATTTGCGATGGTAAGGGGATTGTTGCAGCTAGCACCATCGTGAGTATGTCAGTAGCCTCAGTAGAGGAGGAGCCACTGACAATGTTTTTAATATTCCTCCAGAAACTCCTGGGGTCTTCAGCAGAACCCAGCAGAGCAGCTTGCAGAAGTCGCTTTTGTCAGTACATATTGCTTTTTTACACTCATTTCTGAGTCTCCTGTACTGCTGGAATATGGCCTAGTCCATTGTGACCTTAAGATTGGCCCAACACTTGTCTCTGGTCCTCATGAGGGCAAGAAGGCTCCCATGCAACCATTTGGTAGCAGACCTCCTAACCCTCTTCCTGATGAGAGGGGCATGTTTATTCTGCAGGGCCCTGAAGGCACTGAGAAAGTAACCTGTTGCTGCAGAGGGGTCCTGGGCATTCCACACCTCGGCCCAGTCAGTATGCAGTAGATCATCATGAAATGAGCAGAGGTCGAACTTGGAGAAATCCCTAACCTGAATGATTTTGTGAGGAACTTTCAGGGAGGGGATCTTCCACACACAGTACACTGGAGAGTGGTCAGAGATGGAGTCAGGAAGGATACCCGATGAGCTAATCCTCTCGGGCCTGTTGGACAGGACCCAATCTAGGAGGGAGCCCGAGCCTCCAGTGGTGGACAACCTAGTTGGATCCTTGATGAGCTGAGACAGTGAGAGACCCGCAAGCAAGGGCTCATATGACTTCATATTCCCACCGTGCCAATTTAGGTTGAGGTCACCCAGAATCAATAACTCATTATCCCCCAGCCATTAATCCAACAGAATCAAGGAGGGAGGACAATCCCACCACACCCCCCCCCCCAATTGGGGGATTAAACGTAAATATAATATGTAGCCTCTTTGTATTCCCAAGAAACAGCACTGTGTGTAATAGTTCACAGGGAGGCTGCAATGTCTCTCTTCTTTTTGAAATGCTGTTTGAATTATGTTCCTATTAATGAATGATTTGTTTTTAACACTTCACTTTTTGATAAGATGATTTAAAAGTAGTTGAAACATTATTTATGTATGCTTATTCACTAAGGAATCCTTTCTACAGTATATAGTATGTATATATCTCTAAGTTTGGGCTTTATATTCAAGGCTTGTCTGTCCACCTGTACTGGCACACCCCCTGAGAAAGACCCATGTGGTCGAAGCACTGGGGCAAGTTTGTTAGCGTCCTCCTGGGCTGCTGCAATAAACTCATCTTCAGTAATTTTTTGAGCGTTTGTGACTGTTTGACCCGAGTGCCACTTTTGTGCAATATAGCACAGTGGTTAGAGCACTGAGCTTCGAACCAAAAGACCCCTTAGTCATGGGTTTGAATCCCCCAATCACCAGAAGTACATTGTCCCTGAACCAGTTTTGGGCTGGCAGTATAGCTTAGAGGTTAGAGTAACAAGCTGTGAATGAGCTTGATACCTGCAGACATGGGTTTGATTCCCACAACCTCCACTTGCATACTGTGTGAGTGATATTGAGCAAGTCACTTGAACAGACCAAAGCTCCAAGGTCACCTCTGAAAACAGGCACTTGTGCCTAGTGGGCCTTACCCAGTTAACAAAGACTAAATAAAAAATAAATTAAAAAATAAATTGCACTTTGAAGAGCTTTGCAGATCTACTTCTAATCTTTGTTTGACAGAGCAGCAGATGGCTAAAGCAAAGAGGTAGTAGTGTATCTCCCTCCCTCCTTGTATATCTTCTCACCAGACGGTGGTCTGGTAACAAACTTCCCATGGCTATTCAAATGTACTAAATGAAAAAGCTATACCTGTATTCAACTGTGCTAAACAAAACAGCTGTATCTGTATATCAAGCGCCTCACTCTTAAGTTTAGCTTACAGGCAGAAGGTAGAAGATGTGCCACTGTAAAGCTGATTGTTTCCTTCTTTGTTACTTACAGGAACTTTTCTTTCATGGCAGGGGAACACCCTCCTCCCCATGCCCATCCACTTATATAGTCTCGGGCCCGAACACCTATTTCCTGCCTATGAAAGGGAAGGAGCAGGACCTACCTTCAGATTGCTCAAGTAGCTGATAAAACACACACACAAAAAAATCATTCTTTTTCTCTTTTTGTCCAATTTATCAACTACAGACACAGCTGGGATGGATGTTGTAAACTGCTGGCAATGTGGGACAGTCTTCAGCAGGGCAGCTATCCACGGCTTCGATCACTATCCTACATGCTGGATGATCGGGAACCTGAAGGCTCAGCTGCAAGCAGCATGGGCAGAAATCTCCCATCTCAAATCTCAGATACAAGGGACAATTACTATAAAAACAACCACCATTCCTCCAGCACAACACTGGTGCACCTCTCTGGCAGAGGGTTGTTGGACCTGGAGGTTGGCAGACAGTTGGGAAGGGCAAATCGAGTGCACCAAAAATCAAACCACACCAGATTAATGCCTCCAAATACCAACAACAAACAGGTTCCTACCTCTGGCATCCAAGCCAAACACCATGGCACAGGATGCTGAGGGACCACAGCAATCACAACAAATGCCAAGAAAATTAAAAACAAGAAAAACAGGAAAAAATAATACACAAAAACTTATCATCATAGGTGACTCCATAATTCAGGAACTTGATACCCACCTGCAGCCCGAGGTAGTAGTCAGATGTCTCCAAGGATCGTCCACATGGAGAGACATTGATTGTATTACCAAAATCGTACAGAGCACAGGAGACAACATGAGTATCCTAATCCACCTAGGGACAAACGATCTAGCCAGTTGGTCAGTAAAAGAGGCCAAGAAACACCTAATCAGGCTGTGGAAACAGTTGGCATCCATTTCATCCAACATCTCCTTCTCTGAGGTTCTGCCTGTATGGGAGAAGGGTGGAGACCAGCAGAAAATCAGGGAAAGAAAAATAGGTGATCTAAACACATGGCTCAGGGACTGGTGTCAGGAAAAAGAACACCATTTTATAGGAAATTGGCAAAATTTCTGGGAGTGGAAATTCTTTAAATTCAATGGTCTGCGTCTGACAAAGGAGGGGGTCAGTGCACTGGGTCAGATGTTCAATGTTTTTGCAAGTCATTTAAACTAGTGGAAGAGGAGAGGGGTAAGGCACCTGTTACATCACATGGTGTTAGTCTCGCCCACCCCTACCCCCTTAGCTACAAACCACCGGTGGGTACATGGAATTTCAAATGTACAAATGCCCACAGTCTGGGTAACAAGTTCCCAGACCTGGAGGCTGCAATGACAGAGGCAAAACTGGACTTATTAGCCATAACCAAGACATGGTTCATCAATAATCACACATGGGACGTAAATGTACCAAGTTATGCTCTGTTCAGAAGGGACAGGAAGGGGAGGAAAAGGGTGGTTGCCCGTTACGCCAAAGAGGACATCAAGGCAACCGCAATTCAGGGCAGGCATGAGGAGGCAGAGGTATTGTGGGGCACCCTAGAACCAGGCAATGGAACAGCAATACAAACAGGGGTAGTCTACAGGCCTCCAGTCTAGGGGGAGGATGTTGACAGGAAACTGATAGATAACGTACACAATATTTCAGCAAAGGGAGAAGTTCTGCTGATGGGAGATTTTAACATGCCAGATGCAGACTGGTCCATCTCAGCTGGGGCATCAGCCAGGACCAGGGACACCATGGACTCCCTACAGGAGACGGACCTCAAACAACTGGTGAAGGAACCCACCAGGGACAGGGCTATCTTAGAGCTGGTCATGACCGAAGGAGAAAGAATTACAGATATCCAGGTGGAAGGTCACCTAGGGTCCAGCGACCACCACATTGTATGGTTCAAACTGGAAATGGGGATACAAGCAACTCATTCCAGGACAAGGATCTTAGATTTAAGAGATGTGGACTTTGCTAGGATGGCAGAGAGTCTTAAAGAAGCCCAGGCAGAAAGAGTTAGAAGTGGGTGTTGGTGGGGAAAATGGGCACGTATTAAGGAGGCAATTGTGGAAGTAATAGGCCAATGTATTAGGGAGAGAAACAAAAGTAAGAGAAGGAGACTGCAAAAGAGAAGTTATGGGCCAAAAGGCTGGCCTTCCAGAAATACAAAGAAATGCAAAAAGATAAGGATAGGGTGGTGTACCAGAATTGTCTGAGGGAAGCTGAGAAAGCAGTTAAGGAGAGCTAAAGCACAAACCAAGGAAAGACTAGAGCAGCCAGTGAAGAAAGGGGACAAGATATTCTGCAGGTATATTAGTGAAAAAAGAAAAACTAGGAGTGGAATTGCCAAACTCAGAGGGGAAGAGGGAGAGTGTATGAAGGGGGACCTAGAAAAAGCTGGGTTTGTCCAGAGGGAATCGTGTCAAATGAACCTGGTCGAATTTTTCAACAGGGTGACATGATCCCTGGATGGAAGAAAGACGGTTGATGTCCTGTACCTGGACTTCAGCAAGGCTTTCATCTCGGTCCTGCATGGAAGGCTAATTTGGAAATTGAGGGAACTGGGGGTGGGAGATAAGCTGGTGGAGTGGGTAGCAAATTGGTTTAGGAATAGACAGCAGAGGGTGGTGGTAGGGAGTGAAGCCTCAACACCCAGAGAGGTCATCAGCAGGATCCCACAAGGTTCAGTTCTGGGCCCTATCCTTTTTAATGTGTCTATTACAGACATTGGGAAGGCAGTTGGTAGTAAAATGAGTCTATTTGCCGATGATACTAAATTGGGGGTGGTGGAAGATAGTAAGGCGGGTAGGAGGGTACTACAGAAGGACATGGAGAGGCTAGAAACATCGGCCCACATGTGGCAGTTGGGGTTTAACATGCACAAATAACACGTTCTACACCTAGGTGTTAGGACCCCTGGATTTACCTACCAATTGGGGGGGTATAGCTGACTGTTGCAATGATGGCAAAGGACCTGGGTGTAATGACTGATGCTAAAGGGAACCACTTGGAGCAGTGCAGGAGAGCAGTGGCTAAGGCAAAGAAAATGCTTGGGTGTATTGCCAGGGGGATATCGTCCAGGAGAAGGGAAGTTATACTTCCCCTGTACACCTCACTGGTGAGACCACATCTGGAGTACTGTGGGCATGTCTGGTGCCCCCGCCTAAAAAGGGACATCACACTACTAGAGAGAGTCCAGAGAAAGGCAATGAGGATGATTAGTGGCCTGGAGGAGTCATTAAATGAGAATAGACTTAGAGAATTGAACATGTACTCTCTGGAGGACAGAAGGGATAGGGGAGATATGACAGAGACCTTCAAATACCTGAAGGGGTTCAACAGAGGGAACAGGAAGGGGCTGCTCAAGTTGAGGGAGGAGGGGACAATGAAGAGCCATAGTCTAAAGTTAGAAGGGGCGGTACAGATGGGAGGTGAGGGGGCATTATTTGACAGAGAGGGTTGTGGTGCCCTGGAATGCATTGCCGGATGATCTGGTTAAACTGGGAACTGTGGGAGGTTTCAAGAGGGTGGGACAGACACAGGGCAAGGATACGAGGAGGGGTATGGTGATCACCAAGGGTGTGTACAGCGTGGGGATGTGGGTGGGGGGGTAAAATAGTGGGGAGGTAGGGAGCCACTGTGCACTGCCAGTGAGCTGCAACAGGCAGACAAGATAGACCGTTAGCCCTAATCTGCTGGCAATTATGTACAAATGTGTCAAGCCAGGATGAAGCGCAGAAATGCTGCAGAGTATCACAGAATACTGCAATTTACTGCAGGGGCCATTGCAAGTCAATGGCAATTAAGCCCTTTTGTCATGCAGGATTTTGTGACATGTCATTACTGCAAGTTATTGCACTTCATCGTGGCTGACACATCTGTATGTATGTATCTATGTACAGTTGAAGCCGAACTCTGCAGATTTCTGCAGTAGAGTTACTGCAGCAAACAATGCAGTTTCAATGGGAGCTAATCCCTTTTGTCATGCAGGAAACCTGTGACACTGCACTTCATACTGGTGGACTTCACAGTATGTATAAATCCTAAATAGGTATTTCTGCTTAGTCTTCACAGAGGAGAGGGAGGGGCAGGGCCCACAGCTAGGCATTAGATGTGCATAGGGAAGGGAGGCAAACACACCAAGCCATTTTCAGAGGAGAGGGTCCTAGAATCGTTCACTACGGTTAACGTAGACAAAGCATTGGGTCCAGATGGCACACATCCCAGGATCCTTAGGGAACTGAGACTGTAGTTGGCAGCACCACTGGCAGACTTGTTTAGTAAGTCACCGAGCACTGGAGTAGTCCCAGAGGACTGCAGTAGGGCTTATGTGGTCCCTCTTGATAAGTGCGGTAGCAATAAGGAGGCAGGGAACTACAGACCAGTCAGCCTCACATCAGTAGTGGGTAAAATTATGGAGGCCCTCCTTAAGGAAAGGATTGTGGAACCCTTGGAATCCATAGGTGCACAGGATCCAAGGAAGCATGGATTCTCAGCAGGGAGGCCCTGTCAAACTAATCTGACAGATTTCTTTAACTGGGTGACCAAGGTGGTAGATCAAGGGGGTGCAGTTGATGTCACCTACCTTGATTTCAGCAAGGCCTTCGACACTGTTCCACATAGAAGACTGGTAAGCAAGCTGGGCAGTCTAGGAGTGGGCCAAACACTGGTAAACCAAGTTACTAACTCGCTAAGTTACAGAAAGCAGAGGGTGGTGGTAAACGGAACCCAGTCAGAAGAAAGAGCAGTCACCAGTGGGGTACCTCAGGGGTCAGTTCTGGGGCCTGTCCTCTTCATCGTCTTCATCAGTGACATTGTGGATGAGCTGGAGGGGAAGGTTTGCCTGTTTGCAGATGACACCAAGATCTGCAACAGAGTAGATACGCCATAGGGTGTGGAAAAGATGAGGAAGGATCGAGAAAAGCTAAAGAGATGGTCAGAAGTGTGGCAACTGAGATTCAGCACAAAGAAGTGCAAAATCATGCACATGGGAAGCAGGAACCCTGGAGAGACCTACAGGCTGGGGGAGGGTCACTCGCAAGCACCAGGGAAGAAAGGGATTTGGGAGACATTATCACAGATGACCTGAAAGCCACCTAACAAACAGCAAAGGCAGTGGGCAAGGCCAGGGGAATATTGGGATGTATTGCAAGGGGTATCACAAAGTACAAAATACTGGTAAGGCCCCATCTGGAATACTGCACACAGTACTGGAGGCCACATCTGAGAAAGGACACTGACAAGGTGGAGACAGTACAGAGGAGGGCAACCAAGATGGTGCACGGTCTGCAGCACAAGACATACGAGGACAGGTTAAAGGACCTCAACATGTAGTCACTGGAGCAGAGGAGGGAGAGGGACGATATGACTTAAACATTCAAATATCTCAAAGGCATAAATAAGGTGAAAGGGAGCAACTTTTTCCAGTATGAAAGAAGTTCTAGGAAAAGAGGACATGACATGAGATTGAAGGGAGGACGGTTAGGGGGAAATGTGAGAAAGTTCTTTTACATGGAAAGGGTGGTGGATGCATGGAAAAGCCTGCCCCAAGAAGTGGCGGGTGTGATGCTTATCCAATCTGCTTGTTATTATTGTATCATATTTGTGATATGAATATATATTTCCTTGAATTTCTGCTTGAAAGTATGGCAGTCAGCACAAGGCATCATGGGACCTTGGATTTTCAAAAAAAATACTGTTCTCCCTATAAGTGGAAAATCTAATTAAGAGCTTCCTTTAGAAACCAGTTTGTATAGGTTGTAAACCAGCCACTTGTATAAAGTATTGCATTTTATGATATATTAGAAGGAAAGCAACTTCTGACAGATACCTGTTAGATTTCTCACAAATAGGAGAACTAGCTGTGAGGAAGTTCCTCTGAAGATCAAAGGGGTAATTCTGACCTGCCATAAAGCAGGCTCAGTAATTAAAAAAAAAAGTATAAATATATATATATTTTTTTTTTTTTGTAGGATGCTTAGCAACAATGCAGATGCCTGTGACTACCATTCAGTACACAGGAAATGTGAGTGACCTCACAGCCAGCATCACTACTGAGCTGTGATCTCACAAGCTGGGTGGGACCCTTGTTCCCCTCAGATATTGCCAAGGCTGAGGGGACATACTGCTTTTTATTTCTGGACTCCTGAAAGAACACACTCATGAGAAGCACTTCTGTTAGGTAATTAAACCAACACTAATTGCTAATTGAAACTAGGGTAGGATTAGTTACTAAGTAAAAAGATGTTTGGTTTGTAATTGTCCATTTATTTTTTTATGACTGTACTTTAATGTTACATGTTCTGTGTTTTGTATTTCATCTACTATTTTTAATTTTAGTAAACTTTATTTTTCTTGAAATCCTGCCTCTGCCTTTTTCTCATTTTGAATGTGAATGCTGGGACAGTGTTGATAATTCTGATAGAAACATAGAAACATAGACTTTGATGGCAGATAAGTACCACTTGGCCCACCTAGTCTGCCCATTTCCCTACCTACAGGATAAGCTGCAGATCCTAGTTAACCAACAGCCTATTTCTTCCTACCCCCCACAAGAAATGCCTTATGTCTATCCCATGCATTCTTGAATTCTCCTACAGTTTTAGACCCCCACAACCTCCTCAGGAAGGCTGTTCCATGTGTCCACCACCATCTCTGTGAAAAAATATTTCATCACATTGCCCCTGAACCATCTCCCCCTCTCTATCTTCAAATTGTGTCCCCTTGTTCTTGCACATCTCTTTTTCTGAAAGATGCTACCCTCTTGGACTTTGTTGATTCCACTGAGGTACTTAAAAGTTTCTATCATGTCCCCTCTTCTCCCTCCTTTCCTCAAGGGTATATATATTAAGCTCCTTTAGTCTCTCCTCGTATGGCTTTTCTTGCAGACCCTGCACCATTTTAGTTGCCCCCCTCTGGACTGCCTCCATCCTGCTATGTCCTTGCGGAGATGGGGTGTCCAGAACTGGATGCAGTACTCCAGATAGGGTCTCACCAACTGTCTGTACAGAGGGATAACAACTTCCTGTTTTCTGGTGGTGATGCCTCTCCCTGTATATCCCAGTATCCCCCAGCCCTCCCAACTGCCCTCACACTGCTTGCTAACCTTAAGGTCATCTGATATGATTATCCCCAGGTCCCTTTCCATTTCTATTGCTGTTACTACCTCCCCATTGTGTAATCTTCCCCTGGGTTTTTGTTTCCCAGGTGAAGTATTTTGCATTTCTTTGCATTGAATCCAAGCTGCCATACTTCTGACCATTCCTCCAACCTTGCCAAGTCCCTTCTCAGCCTTTCCACACCTCCTTGTGTATCAACCCTGTTGTAGATCTTTGTGTCATCTGCAAAGAGGCATACTTTTCCTTCCATTCCCTCTGCAACGTCACTTATAAAGACATTAAAAAGGACTGGACCCAGTACTGAACCCTGTGGTACCCCACTAGTAACCCCTCTTTCTTCAGAGTGGACTCCATTTACAATTACCTTCTGTGTCCTGTTGTGCAGCCAGTGTTTTACCCAGGCTACCACCCTGGGACCCACTCCAAGGCTGGTTAATTTGACTATCAACCTTTAATGTGGGACTGTGTCAACTGCTTGGCTAAAGTCTAGGTTGGCCATGTCCACAGCCCCACCCTGGTCTACTACTTTGGCCACCCAGACAAAGAAATCAATTAGATTCATCTGACATAACCTTCCCACTGTGAACCCATGCTGCCTTGGGTCCTGCGCCCCATTGGCCTCTAGGTACTCAACAATTCTTTCCTTCAGAAGTGATTCCATCACTTTCCCTACCACAGAGGTCAAACTGACAGGTCTGTAGTTTTCTGCCTCTGTCTTGCTCCCACTTTTGTGAAAGGGAATCACAGCCACCTTCCTCCAGTCTTCAGGTACCACACCATCCTGCCATTTTTTGTTAAAAAGGGTAGTCAGTGGTGTCACTAGTTCTCCCCTTAATTCTTTTAGAATTCTGGAGCAAATTCTGTCAGGCCCCATTGCTTTGTCCACCTTCAGTTTTAAGAGTTCTTTCAGAACCCTTTCTTCTGTGAAAGGACTGGGATCGACCCCCCTATCCAGAGTGCTTCTGTTAATTGGATTAGGCACCTCTCCCTCCTTCTCTTTTGTGAATACTGAGCAGAAGTATTAATTCAGAATCCCTGGTTTTTTGCTGTCCCTCTCTGCCCACCCACCGTACATTCTATTCAGCCTCACTATCCCTCCCTTTGTCTTTCTATGCTCCCTGATGTACCTATAAAAGGTTGTATCCCCCTTCTTAACTGAGTTGGCTATCTTTTCCTCAGTTTGGGCCTTTGCTATTCTGACTTCTCTCTTTGCTTCCTTCTGCCTTAACTGGTACAGTTCTTTGTCCTGCTCTTTCTGTGTTTCCTTATACTTCCTAAATGCTATATTTTTCTCCCTAACCTTCCCCACCACCTCTTTTGAGAACTATAGTGGCTTTTTCTTTCATTTTGCTTTGTTTATTTGCATCACACAAACGCTTGCTGCCTCTGTGATGGCAGCTTTGATGTTTCCCCATTGCTGCTCCACCCCTTCTTCTACCCTGTTTGCTAGTGCTTTTCTAAGGCACTCTCCCATCTTGCCAAAGTCAGCCCTCCCGAAGTCCAGTACCCTCACTTTTGTATGGCTTAACTCTGTAGCTGAGTTTATCATGAACCACACTGTTTGGTGGTCACTTGTTCCCAGATGGCTACCCACTTCTAGATCTGAGATCCTCTCACTGTCCCCATTTGAGAGTACGAGGTCTAAGATTGCTCCCTCATGAGTGGGTTCCAAAACTAGCTGTCTGAGGCATGCCACCTGTAGGGCATCAAGAATGGTCCTGCTCTTGGATGTGGCTGCAGCAAAGGTGCTCCAGTTAACATCTGGCATATTTAGGTCCCCCATCAACAGTATCTCCCATTTCCCTGACATCCTAAGGATGCCTTCTATCATATCCTTGTCCATTCCTTCCCCCTGACATGGGGGTCTGTATACAACCCCTGTGCAGATTGTGGTGCCATTTCCAGTCTCTAAGGTGACCCACAGTACCTCCTCTCCTCCCTGTTTATGCTTTTATTCCATTGCTTTTATCCCTTACTTTACATAGAGAGCTACTTCTCCCCCTCTTCTCCCCTCCGTGTCTCACCTGTAGGTTGTGTACCCTGGTATGTTAACATCCCAGTCATGGTTCTCTGTGTACCATGTTTCTGTGACTGCTACAATATCCAGGTATCCCTCTTCCATCAAGGCCACCAGTTCAGGGAGCTTGTTGCCCAGACATTGGGCATTAGTACTCATTACCCTCCATTTCTTGATGGCCTTACCCTTTTTGCCCCATCTCTGTCCTTATGCCTTTGTCATTTTCTCCATTTACCCCTGCCCTTCTCCCTATTGACATCTCTATCTTGGTGTTTACATCACTTACTACCCTGATTTTTGGAGGGAGGGCTAGGATTTCCCTGCTCCTTTCCAGTGCCTCCCCCTTGGCTAGTTTAAATACTTGCCAATGAAGCACTTTAACCTATCACCTAGGATCCTGGTTCCCCTCCTGGACAGATGCAGACCATCACACCAGTATAGGTCTGCATCACCCCAGGTGGACCCCCAGTCCCCAGTGAAGCCAAATCCCTGAGCTCTACACCAGTTTTTCAACTACTGATTGAATCCCATGGTGTGGAGCACCCTAGCCTCACCCATGCCACAGACAGACAGCACCTCCAAGAAGGTTACCATGTGTGCTACTTGTCTAAGGCCCCTCCCCAACTACACAAACTCTTCCTGCACTGCTCTGACCCCTTTCTCAACCAGGTCATTTGTCCCTAGGTGGACAATGACATCCAGCTCCTTCCCCTCCCCTGCGAAGCTGCTCCAGCGATCCTGAGGATTTGCCTCCTGTCCCTACAAGCCATGATGCCAGGCAGGCACCTTACCTCCCTCTCCCTCTCCCCTTCCTCCCCCAGTTCTACCCCCCAACAATGGAATCCCCCACCAGTTGTTGTTTCCTTCCCCTGTAGGGTCCCATGCAACCCTGCTGTGGGTCTCCTTTGTGGAGGTTCCCAGCATCCTCCTTGGTCTCCACTGCAGGTGCCTCCATAGAGGAACAACACTTTGCCAGAATGGCATATGAACTGTGGAGAGGTACAACTGGAGGGATGTGCCTCTGTTCCACCACCCTCACCCTCCCTGAGCCCACTGTGGTCCAACCACTCCCTCTTTCTTGGCAACCTCTGAGGCAATGGCAGTGGCCCTGGTGGTCCCTCGGTGGGACTGGAGGTCCCACAAATCCTGGCCAACTCAGCCTGGAGATGAGCAACCTCCTCTCTCAGCCCAGAGAGGTGCCTGCAGATGGAACAACACCGCATCCTTCAGAACGTCTCCCAGACGACTGCTGTTCCACAGCCACTGCACTGCACCACTCCCATCATGTCTTATTTCTGGCCCCTTAACTGTTGTTTGGAATACTTACTCTTTCCTCTATGTTTTATTTACTTTTTCTCCCTACTTACTTACTGCCTCTGTGCCCTTTAAGCTCCTGATCTTCCTGTTCTGAGACAAGAAGGTCATATATTTCTCAGTAGTCTCCTTACTTGATCAGAGTCAGACCTCCAGCAGCTGGGGGGGGATGGAGAGCTACTCTTTTCCTTCTAGGATGGTGAGTCTTTTGTGGCTCTGTGATCACTCACTTCCTGCTCCCAAACGGGATGTTCCTGTTGTCAGTCAAATCCTGTGCCTATAAAAGTAAAACTGGCTTAGGCTAAGGGGGGGTGGAGGGAAGGAGGGCAATATAATCCCAGTAGACAAGTATAATTATAACAGCAGCTCCTTCTTCTTGGTGTTCTCTGCCTGTTCTCTGACAGAAGCTATCTAGGGCAGTTTTTAAACCTGGCTTTAACCTGGCTTCCTTCTAGCTAAGCCACTCCCCCTACTTTACAGATCTTTCTACACTTAGTTAATTGCACAGATATGCACCAAGGTAAAGTACCAAGGTCTCAATTGAATCAAAAGGGGGACTGTGAACCAGGTGGTGTGCCTGCTGGGTTAAGTACTGCACTGCATTTCCCCAAAGAGGGTGTGATATTTGGACTTGTTACCTGGGTGTGCTAGCAAAAAAGGGTTCATATTTGACCCCAGGACTTGAGACTGGTAGTTGTTTGGACCCAAAACAGACAGGAGGGTTACCCTGTATGTCTCCTGTTCACATATTGCACTTTGAGGTCTGGCACTGTGGGAGCAGTGGACCTGATCCCAGGAGTGCATTTGTGACAGTGGGAACACGCATGGCAGCAGGATTCAAAGATGCATGGGATAGGCACAAAGGAATCATACAGATGGGAAGGAGTGGCTCAAGTTGATGACTAAGAGTCAGTTGGCACAAAAGAAGGTAGTGTAAATGGGCAGAATGGTGATGGGTCTGGAGGTCCTTATCTGCTCTTAGCTTCTATGTTTCTTTGTTTTCTGTGTATTCGTCTGTCCTTATCTGTAGACTTTTGTCCTGGGCCAATGATGACAAGAAAAAATTAGTCACCGTAGTAATGTCGTTTCTTCCAAGGGAGCCCTCACTGTGCTTAACAACTGCATCATTCCTATGGAATTAACTGCCTCAGAGCTTAGAATTTTATGTTAATTATGGAATTTGGAATTAAATTCAAACTCTGCTGTGTGGTCATGCTCACTCTCACATTCCAACGGCAGATTTATTTCATAAGCTAGGGTGAGCAATAACCAGTAAACTAGCTAAATGACTACCAAAAATACTTTTAAAATGTTACAAAGAATTTAAAAGGCTCAGATTACTGATTAACAGTTGTAAAGACACTGTAACAAGTAGTGCCAGACATAAAGAACTGATTCTTATGCAAATCCTTTCTCAGGTTCTGAAAGGGGAGGTAGGGATTGGGATTGTTAAACACAGTGAGGGATCCCTTGGAAGAAACACTACTACGGTGAGTAAGTTTTTCTTCAAGCCCCAGGAATTCCTCTCTTATGCTTAACAACTGCAGACTCCATGGCTGTACCTTGGAAGGCTGGGTACATAACCTATTTAGGGAAAAGGTTCTGCAAGACAGCAATGCCGAAACTAGCATCCTTCTTGACTGTATGTTCAGACAGTAGTGTTTTGTTAAGGTGTGTACTGTTTTCCAGGTAGCTGCTTACAGATTTACTGCAGAGAAACACCTCTTGATGCTACCACAAAGGCAGAGGTGCCCTTTGTGCAGTGAGCCCTAAGGCCTTGAGGTGGCAACTTGCCAACTTTGCCATAACAGAACTGTATATAGGAAACCATCCAATGAGAAACCATTCTCTTGGATGTGGGCTTGCTTGTCCCCATCTCACTATACAGTAGGTGATGAATAACTAGGTATTAGTGGACCTTACATCTTTTGCATGGTCCAAGTAGTATCTCAGAGGTCACTTAACATCCAGACTGTGGAGTTGTTGTTCTCCTAGGCTGGATTTTGCCGCAAAGAAAACTGTAAGTGTAACAGACTGATTCAGATGAAATTCAGACACTACTTTAAGGAGGAATTTTCTGTTGGCTCTTCAAACTAACTTGTCACTGTGAAATATGATACAGTTAGGATCTGTGCAGCTTGCTCGCCCTTCTGCCACCAGGAAAACTGATTTCCAAGTGACACACTTCAAACCAGCAGTTGCCACCAGCTCTTAAGGAGCCTCCATCAGCTGGGTGACACACAGATTCAGGTCCCATACTGATGATTAATGCCTTTAAGGAACCGTTTGAAAAAGGGTTTGTAGGCCACAGACCTGTCTTTGCCAGCTGATGTATATGATGACACTGCTGCCAAATGCACCTTCAAAGTCAAAGGCCTGAGGCCCAAGGACTGGAGGCGGACTAGGTAGACCAAGACTGTGGACAGAGCTGCCTGGATGGGGTTGATCTGTTCAGGAGAACACCATAAGGAAAAATATTTCCCATTTTGGAGCATAAGTTTTCCTTGGAAATCTTAAGTACTTCTATGTTTTCTCATAGATTCAGCCCAGAGAACTCTAACCCCTCAAGAACCATGCCCTGAGGCATAGAGGTCTCAGATCTGGGAATGTGATCCTACCCTGAGACATTGTTAACAGGTTGTGCCTCAGCGGCAGGCTGGTAGACTGTCTGCTAGAGAGGGACAGGGTCATGGAGAACAATGTTTGTCTGGCCCAAGCCTAGAACAATCAGAATCACTGTTGCTGAGTCCCTTCTCAGTTTTACCAGTACTCTCAGTAAAAATGGAAAAGGAGAAAGGCTTAAATAAACATCCCTAACCAGCTGAGGACTAGTGTGTCCTCTAGGACTAAACCCACTACTGGGGGTATGCAACAAAAATGTGAGGGGCTGACTGTTCTCCCAGGGGACAAACAGATCTTTTTCTGGTGTACCCCACATTCTAAACACTGATGCCAGCACTTGTTGGTTTAGGGCCCATTCTTGATTTCCCTGGCTGATCCTGCTCAAGGGGTCTGGCTAGTACATTGCCTTTACCTTGTAGGGGTACTGTGGATAACAGCACCTCCAGAGAATATTCCAGGTTATAGATCTTCATGGCTTCTGTGCACATATTGGAAGATTTTGTTCCTCCCTGTTCATTCAGTACATGTTTGTGGTGTTATCTGCTCTGATCTGACAGATTGACCACTGATCTGAGTGAAAAAACTTGCACTGCTAGGTGCAGATCCTGGAGTTCCAGGGGATTTATGTGCTCCTGCATCATTGTGGAAGGGAATCCCCTCTCTGAGGTTGCATTCCTCATTCCACCAGTCCAGTGCCCTTAATAAGATTCTTGTGATGGGCACTTGTACAGATAAGAGTGTCCTACCTCTGAGACCAAAGGTCCCCTAGTAGGTACTGAATATCTCTCACCTGGAATTTGGCCCCGGTACCAGTGCTGTGGAGGCAGCCATGTGACCCAGTAGCCTTGGAAAATCCCCTACAGGCCTTGGCTAGCCTGCTTTGAAGGATTCTACAGGTGAAATCAGATTTGCTATCTTGCTAAAGGAAGGAATGCCTTCCCTTGCAGAGTAGCAAGCTCTACAGTGATAACCTCTAGAACTTGAACTGGTTCTGTTTGGGACTTTGAAAGTTTACGAGGAAGCCCAATACCTCCAAATTGTTTAATGGGAAACATCCATCTGGCTTTGTCTCTGAATGCATGATAATAGCTTGTCTTACCTTGTTATTGATTGCTGTGCCACTTGTGTCTATTTTCTATCATTTACAATCTCCCTTGATGCTACTGCTGACTGCCTCATTTACTCATGCTGCGCCTGGCATATTGCTCAAAGCAAGCACATGCGCATTGCTCGTTAGGCTGCTGTGATGTCCCATACGAGGAAAGTGTTGTGGGATGTTTTGCCGCGCTGCTGCACAGACTGCTGTTAAGTGTGAATGCTCATTCGAGGAGTAGTATTGTACAGTAAAGTCCAGGCAGCAAAAAAAAAACTTGTAACATTAGTAATTGAAGCACAGCTTATTTATTGCATTTCTGAGTAAAGTTGCTTATATTTTTGTTGTTTGCATAGACCAGCCAATAACTACAGATGGTGTACTTTTGATGGTGTACAGCTTCTGCTGCTAGTTTTTGGTAGACAGCAATCTTGTTTTCAGAGCAAGAAGCATCTGACTAAAGAGTTAGAACTTTTCTTACTAATAGAACACTTCTAATGCAGCAGGAGTCAAAGCCTGTTGGGATTAAGCAACCAGAAACTTTATTAGAAGTGTGGGGTCTCAGTTAGGGTTAAAAAAAGAGAGTTGTGTTTTTCTATGTTAGGAGATGGGGACTGTATCAGCTTCTCAGTTTGCTAAGTCAGGAGGAGAGCAGTTAATTGGGGGCATGGCTTAGGCAGTAGAAAACCAGGTGTCTTCAATTACAGTTCCCCACTGCTAGCTTTTGGCAAGTGGCAATCTTGCTTTCAGAGCAAGGAGCAGCTGACTAAAGAGCTAAAACTTTTCTTACTAATTGACCTCCTTCCCTCCCCTCCACTCTCCCACCCTTAGCCAGTTCCACTTTTACAGGCACTGGATTTGACTGACAACAGGAACTTTCTGTCTGGCATTAGGAAGGGAAGGATTCACTGAGACACATAAGTTTCATCATCCTTGAAGGAAAAGAGTAGCTCTCCTTCCCCCTAGCTGCTGGAGGTCTGACTCTGAGCAAGGAAGAAGGAGAGTACTGAAGAATACAGGAAGTTCCTGTCCAAGAATAGGAAGGGTGAGAGCTGCAAGGAGACATAGGCAGTAGGAAATTAGGTGGAAAAATAAATAGAGGGAGGAGAGAGTAAGCATACAAAGCAACAGGAGAGGGACCACAAAATAAGACATGATGGGAGTGGTGCAGTGCAATGGCTGTGGGGTGGCAGTCTTCTGGGAGATGTTCTGGAGGCTGCAATGCTGCTGTATTTGCAAGCACCTCTCTGGTCTGAGGGAGGAGGTTGCACATCTCCAGGCCAACTTGGATAGGATTCGTGAAACCTCCTCCCCTCCCAAGGACCACCAGGGAAACCGCCATTGCCTCAGAGGTTGCCATAAAAGAGGACACTCTGCACCATGGGATTCAATGACTGGTTGAAAAGCTGGTGCAGAGCTCAGGGATTTGGCTTCATTGGAGACTGGGACTCCACCTGGAGGAATGCAGGCCTATACAGGTGTGATGGTCTGTATCTGTCCTGGAGGGGAACCAGGATCCTAAGTGATAGGTTTAAATGCTTCAATGGCAAGCATTTAAACTAGCCAAGGGGGGGAGGCACTGAAGAGGAGGAGGGAAATCCTAGCCCCCCCCAGAAATCAGGGTAATTAGTGAGGTAAACACCAAGATAGAGCAGTCGATAGGGAGAAGGACAGGGTTAAATGGAGAAAAAGACCAAGGCAGTAGGGACAGGGATGGGGCAAAAAGAAATAAAGCCATAAAAAAATGGAAGGTAATGAGTACCAATGCTCATAGTCTAGGTAAAAAGCTCCCTGAAATGGTGGCTTTGATGGAAGAGGGATGCCTGGATAGTGTGGCAGTCACAAAAACATGGTACACAGAGAACCATGACTGGGATGTCAATATACCAGGGTACACAATCTACAGGAGGGACAGGGAGGGAAGAAGAAGAGGAGGAGTAGCTCTGTATGTAAGGGAAGGGATCAAAGCAACAGAGCTAAAGGGTAAACAGGGAGGAGAGGAGAGGAGGCACTGTGGGTCACCCTGGAGACTGAAATGGCTCCACAATCCACACAGGGGTTGTATACAGACCCCCATCTCAGTGGGAGGAAATGGACAAGAAAATGATAGAAGGCATCCTTGGGATGGCAGAGAAAGGGGAGATTTTGCTGATGGGGGACCTGAATATGCCAGATGTTGACTGGAGCACCTTTGCTGTAGCCACATCCAAGAGCAGGGCCATTCTCAATGCCCTACAGGGGGCATGCCTCAGACAGCTAGTTTTGGAACCCACTCGGGAGAGAGCAATCTTAGACCTGGTACTCTCAAATGGGGATTGAGAGAGGATCTTGGATTCAGAAGTGAGTAGCATTTGGGAACAAACAACCTCCAAACAGTGTGGTTCACGATAAACTTAGCTGCAGAGTCAAGCCACACAAAAGTTAAGGTACTGGACTTCAGGAGGGCTGATTTTGTCAGAATGGGAGAGTACCTCAGAAAAGCACTAGCAAACAGGCAAGAAGGTGGGCTGGAGCAACAATGGGGAAACATCAAAACCGCCATCACAGAGGCAACAAGCCTTTGTGTGAAGCAAATAAACAAATCAAAATGAAAGAAAAAAACACTATGGTTCTCAAAAGAAGTGGTGGGGAAGGTAAGGGAGAAAAAGATAGCATTCAGGAAGTATAAGGAAACACAGAAGGAGCAGGACAGAGAACTGTACCAGTTAAAACAGAAGGAAGCAGGTAAAGCAGTCAGAATAGCAAAGGCCCAAACTGAGGAAAAGAGAGCCAACTCAGTAAAGAAGGGGGATACAACCTTTTATAGGTACATTAGGGTGCAAAAAAAGACTAAGGCAGGGATACTGAGGCTGAACAAAGAGCAAGGTGGTTGGGAAGAGAGTGACAGTGAAAAAGCAGGGATACTGATGGAATACTTCTGCTCGGTATTCACAATGGAAAAGCAGGGGGAAATACCTAATCCAGTCAATAGAAGCACTCTGGATAGGGGGGTTGATATTAGTCCTTTCACAGAAGAAAGGGTTCTGAAAGAACTCTTAAAACTGAAGGTGGATAAAGCAATGGGGCCTGATGGGATTCACCCCAGAATTCTAAAAGAACTAAGGGAAGAACTAGTAACACCACTGACTACACTTTTCAATAAATCATGGGAGGATGGTGTGGTACCTGAGGACTGGAGGAGGGCAGATGTGATTCTCCTTCACAAAAGTGGGAGCAAGACAGAGGCAGGAAACTACAGACCTGTCAGTTTGACCTCAGTGGTAGGGAAAATGATGGAATCACTTCTGAAGGAAAGAATTGTTGAGTACCTAGAGGCCAGTGGGGCACGGGACCTGAGGGAGCATGGATTCACAGTGGGAAGGTCATGTCAGACAAATCTAATTGATTTCTGTGACTGGGTGATCAAAGCAGTAGACCAGGGAGGGGCTGTGGACATGGTCTACCTAGACTTTAGCAAGGCATTTGACACAGTTCCTCACAAAAGATTAATAAACAAATTAGCCAGCCTGGGAGTGGGTCCCAGGGTGGTAGCCTGGATAAAACACTGGTTGGACAACAGGACACAGCGGGTAGTAGTAAATGGAGTCCACAGTGAAGAAAAGAGGGTTATTAGTGGGGAACCGCAGGGTTCAGTACTGGGGTCGGTCCTTTTTAATGTCTTTATAAGTGACATTGCAGAGGAAATGGAAGGAAAAGTATGTCTCTTTGCAGATGACACAAAGATCTACAACAAGGTTGATACACAAGGTGGGGTGGAAAGGATGAAAAGGGACTTGGCAAGGTTGGAGGAATGGTTAAATGTATGGCAGTTTAGATTCAATGCAAAGAAGTGCAAAGTAATGCACCTGGGAAACAAAAACCCAGGGGAAGAGTACACGATGGAGGGTGAGATACTGACAACAACAAAAATGGAAAGGGACCTGGGGGTAGTCATATCAGACAACCTAAAGGTGAGCCAGCAATGTGAGAAGGCAGTAAGGAGGTCTGGGGGGATACTGGGATGCATAGGGAGAGGCATCACCAGTAGAAAACAGGAAGTTGTTGGCCCTCTGTACAGACAGTTGGTAAGACCACATCTGGAGTACTGTGTACAGTTCTGGAGACCCCATCTCCACAAAGACATAGACAGGGAGGAGGCTATCCAGAGGAGGGCAACCAAAATGATGCAGGGTCTGCATCAGAAGACATATGAAGAAAGACTAAAGGAACTAAAGATGTATAGCCTCGAGGAAAGGAGGGAGAGGGGGGACATGATAGAAACTTTCAAATACCTCAAAGGAATCAATAAAGTCCAAGAGGGTAGCATCTTTCAGAAAAAGAAATGTGCATAAACAAGGGGGCACAATTTGAAGACAGAGGGGGGACGGCTCAGAGGTAATGTGAGGAAATATTTCTTCACAGAAAGGGTTGTGGATACATGGAACAGCCTTCCTGAGGAGGTCGTAGAGTCAAAAACAGTGGGGGAATTCAAGAATGCATGGGACAGACATAAGGCAATTCTAGTGTGGGGTAGGAGGAAGTAGGCTGTTGGTTAACTAGGATCTGCAGCTTATCCATTAGGTAGGGAAATGGGCTGACTAGATGGGCCAAGCAGTCCTTATCTGCCATCAAATTCTATGTTTCTATGTTTCTATGAGTGACTGGACCAAGGTGGGCTCAGGGAGGGTGAGGGTGGTGGACAGAGGCACATCGCTCCAGTTGTACCTCTCCATAATTCATACGCTGTTCTGGTGGAGAGTGGTTCCTCTAAGGATGCACCTATAGTGGAGACTAAAGAGTATGCTGGGAACCTCCACAAAGGAGACCCACAGGAGGGTGGCACAGAATCCCACAGGGGAAGGAAACAACTCCTGGTGGGGGATTTAATTGTTAGGGGGGTAGAACTGGGGGAGGGAGGGGAGAAGGAGGTAAGGTGCCTGCCTGGCACCACAGCTTGGAGGGACTGGGAGCAAATCCTCAGGATAGTGGGAGCAGCTGCACGATGGAGGGAGCAGGATGTTATTGTCCAACTAGGGACAAATGACCTGGCTGGGAATGAGATCAGAGCAGTGCAAGAGGAGTTTGTGGAGTTGGGGAGGGGCCTTAGACAAGTAGCACATATGGTAACCTCCTCGGAGGTGCTACCTGTCTATGGCAAGGGTGAGGCTAGGGTACTCCACACCATGGGATTCAATGAATGAATGGTTGAAAAACTGGTGCGGAGCTTAGGGTTTTGGCTTCACTAGGGACTGGGGGTCCACCTGGTGGCATACAGTCCTATACTGGCTCAATGGTCTGCATCTGTCTAGGAAGAGAACCAGGATCCTAGGTGATAGGTTTAAATGCTTCATTGGCAAGCATTTAAACTAGCCAAGGGGGGAGGCACCAAAAAGGAGCAGGAAAATCCCAGCCTCTCACCACAAAACAGGGTAGTTAGCAAGGTAAACACCAAGGTAGAGAAGTCAATAGGGAGCAATGATAAATGGAGAAAAAGGCAGTAAGGACAGAGATGGGGCTAAAAGGGGTAAGGCCATCAAACAATGGAGGGTGATGAGTACCAATGCCCATAGTCCGGGTAACAAGCTCCCTGAGCTTGCGGCCTTGATGGAAGAGGGACACCTGGATATCATGGCAGTCACAGAAACATGGTACACAGAGAACCATGACTGGAATTTCAACATACCAGGGTACACAATCTATAGGAGGGACAGGGAGGGTAAAAGAGGAGGAGGAGTAGCTCTTTATGTAAGGCAAGGGATCAAAGCAATGGAACTAAAGGGTAAACAGAGAGGAGAGGAGGCACTGTGGGTCACCCTGGAGACAGAAAATAGCAGCACAATCTGCACAGGGGTTGTATACAGACCCCCATTTCGGGGGGGGCAATGGACAAATAAATGATAGAAGGCATTCTCAGAATAGCAGAAAAAGGAGAGATATTGTTGATGGGGGATCTGAACATGCCAGATGTTAACTGGAGCACCTTTGCTGCAGCCACTTCCAAGAGCAGGGTCATTCTCAATGCCCTACAGGGGGCATGCCTCAAACAGCTAGTGTTGGAACCCACTCAGGAGGGAGCAATCTTAGATCTGGTACTCTCAAATGGGGACAGAGAGAGGATCTTGGATTTAGAAGTGATTAGCATCTGGGAACAAGCGACCACCAAGCAGTGTGGTTCACAATAAACACAGCCATAGAGTCAAGTCTTACAAAAGCAAGAGTACTGGACTTTAGGAGGGCTGACTTTGGGAAAATGGGAGAGTGCCTCAGAAAATCACTAGCAAATGGGCAAGAAGAAAGAGTGGAGGAACAATGGGGAAAAATCAAAGTAGCCATCACAGAGGCAACAAGCCTTTGTATGAAGCAAATCAACAAAACAAAATGAAGGAAAAAAACACTATGGTTCTCAAAAGAGGTGGCAGGGAAGGTTAGGGAGAAAAAGGTAGCATTTAGGAAGTATAATGTAACCCCCCTGTTACCCGGGGTTACTAGAATCCCAGTAAGACCTGGTGGTAGGCAGGGAAGGCAGCTTGTGAAACTCCAGTTAAATGGATTTCACACCATCTCACTCTGTTCTCAGTCTCAGCTGAGACTGAGGGATGACATCACCATAGAACTGTCGCAGCTGCATGAGCCACAATGGAATCTGCAGCAGGGAGTTGGAGTAGAATGTTGGGAGGGTTGAACAGTAGTCTGTAGTCAGTTGGAGTTTGGAGCTTGTTGTGAAAGGAGCACAGCAGCTCTGTGTTAGGCTCTTGGAGCCTCAGCCCTGACATAGGGCTACAAGTAGGGAAAGGTGTGTGTTCCCACCTAAAGAGAGACACAGAAGCTAGTTTTAAAGTGGTGGAGACTGCTGAATCGGGTCTCAGTGCCCCATCCCTGAGGGGATGGGGCAGGAAGGTTTTGCCTGCATATTCCAGGGGCAACCCTCTGGCTACTGCTAGTGGAGAAGCTGCCTTATTTTGTCCAGGAGTGTGGAAAACAAGAAGATTTCGTGATTCGCCTGTGGGGCACCTGCAACCGGAGGGTGAGTTTCTGCTCTTACTAAAGGGCCCATGTTTCACCCTGGGACTTGTGTGATAGTGGGGATTGGACTACTGAAGTAGTGGGAGGCCTAGAGTAATAGGCTTAGCCAAAAGTAAAAGTATGTTCAAGTCCAGCACATAGGGGAAGTCAAGACATGTAGAGGAGATGTGACATACATCTACCCAGTAATCTACATTGCCAAGCTTTCAGAAAAGAGTTGTTTAGTTTTCAGAGAAATGGCCGGGTATGGATTGTGGGAGCCGGAGGTGGGAGACCCCCCCATATTTAGTAACCAGGTCCACCTGTACGGATTTGCTCTGTGGATTTCTACTCTGCCTCATGCACTTGGCCAGTGATGAGGGAAGTACCCAGACATGGGATGGAAGGAAAATTCCCTCTAGGAGTCGAAGGCTCTAAGGTGGTTTGGGGAGCAACCAATAGGAAAACTGGTTCATCCACATAATGGACCGTGGATCAAGTGGTCGGCTGGGGAGCCGGGCCAGTGGAGAAAACCCAAGTAGTGTAGAAGTCGGGCTGTGTACCCAAAGCTGCGTGCAAGTCCGGGCTGTGTGCCTGGTGGGTTTAGAGCCTGAGGGCTGGAAATGTGAAGAAGTGTTCTGTTGTCTCTAATCTGCATTACCAGGAATGTAGCCTCATGGGGGTCCGTCTATGCTTTGTTTGTTCAGTTTGGATGTGAAGAAAAGCCACACTGTAGAATCCCATTCCTGGTTTGGACATCACAGTTATTGCTTCCTGTGTTCGGATTTACTTGGGTGCCCCTGTGCAGAGTAGCCAAACCTAGGCCCCCTGTGCTGAGTAACCTAATCCTCCCTGAACCCAGTCCCCATCAGGTACTGCTGTCAGCTTCAACAGCATGCTACCTGTCATTTTGCAAAAAGGCAGGGATCTGGGGGTTACAATAAGGAAACATAGAAGGAGCAAGACAGAGAACTGTACCAGTTAAAACAGAAGGAAACGGGGAAGGCAGTCAGAATAACAAAGGCCCAAACTGAGAAAAACATAGCCATCTCAGTTAAGAAAGGTGATAAAACATGTTATAGGTACATTAGAGAGTGAAGAAAGATCAAGGGAGGGATAGTGAGGCATAATAAAGGGAAGGGGGTGGGCAGAGGGTGACACTGAAAAAGCAGGGATACTGAAGGAATACTTCTGCTCAGTATTCACAAAAGAAGAGGAGGGGGAGGTATCTAAACCAAAGAATAGAAGCCCTTTGGATAGAGAGGTTGATATCAGTCCATTCACAGAAGAAAGGGTCCTGAAAAAACTCCTAAAACTGAAGGTGGACAAAGCAATGGGGCCTGACGGGAGTCACCCCAGAATTATTAAAAAACTAAGGGGAGAACTAGTGACACCACTGACTACCCTTTTTAACAAATCACGGGAGGATGGTGTGGTACCTGAGGACTGGAGGAGGGCAGATGTGATTCCCCTTCACAAAAGTGGGAGCAAGACAGAGGCAGGAAACTACAGACCTGTTAGTTTAACCTCAGTGGTACGAAAAATGATAACTATAACCATAATAATAATTATGGCAATATTAATCATAATAATAATAACAGAAAGAACTTCCTTAACACCCAAAGAAAGGGACTCCAGCTGGAGGGCATTACATATAAAAAAATACCCTTGAATATCCAAATCACCTGAAAATGGGAAGAGGGACAACAATAGTGAATACAACCACAACAAGTGTGCCAGAAATGGCATGTATACCCCTGAGAGCACAGTATTCGGGAGTGCAGAGGCTAAGGTTCCAGAAGGGGAGGCAGGGTGGGAAAGTTATGAATACCTGAGTATCACTTGGAAGAAACAAGATTACTATGGTAAGTAATTTTTTCTTCTAATCCCAGTAATACTCAGGTATTCATAACTTTATGCAGACTACCAAGCAGTACCTTTGGAGGTGGGCACAGAACCTTATTTTGGGAACAGACTTTGCAGGACTGCTGTGCCGAACCTGGCATCACCCCTGGACAGAATATCCAGACTGTAATGCTTTGTAAAGGTGTGTACTGTTTTCCAGGTAGCTTCTTTACCGATGTCCACCAGGGGAGCATCCCCAACAGCTGCTATGGCAGCAACTGTGCCCCTTGTGGAATGGTCCCTTAACCCTGTTGGGGCTCCTTTCCCACCTAGAGTAACAAAACTGGTTATGCTGTATTATCCAGTGAGAAATAAACCTTCTGATGCTGGGTTACCCTTTCCCACATTCTCACAGGTCAGGAATAGCTGTTTTCTGTCCTGTCTATGGACTGTAGCAGCTGTCAAATAGTAGCTAAAAATTCTTTTGGCATCCAGACTATGAAGATTCTTTTCACCAGAACTAAAGTGTTCAGTGAAAAAGACAGAAGAGGTAATGACTTAATTCAATGTAAATGAGAAGTCATTTTAAAGTGAAAACTCCCCTTTTGTTCCCAGGATAATTTTGCCTCTGTGGAATAAAATGTAGTCCTTTTGGACGCAAACAGACCTGGGATCACCAATTCTTCTGGCAGAAGTCTTTACCACAAGAAAAAGCTGTTTGTTTTCTTAAAACAGACCTTTTTTTTTCCACATAAGTTGAAGGCATAGGCTCAAAGAGGATCCCATGAGCCTAACTATATACACATCTAGGCCACATGCTGGTACTGGTTCCCTGTGAGAGGGGTGCAAATTGGACAGGCCTTTAAAGAACCTTTTGAAGACAGGGTCCGAGACCTGAAAAACTTTCTGTCCAACTGAAGTGTAAGCCAGTGCTGTGGCCAGTTGGACTTTTAAAGTATTTGACTGTAAGCACAGTAAGTGCAAATAGGTAAGATAGTCTAGCACAGCTGGAACACCAGCCCATGCTGATATGTGCCAGGCCCTTAAAGTGCATTTTAAAGCTAGGCTCTGAGGCCAGTAAAACATTTTGTCCAACTAATATGCAAGCAAGTGCTGCAACTAGGTGAACCTAGAAGGTGCTGGACTGCCAGTCTAATGAGGGTAAATAGGTAAGATAGTCAAACACAACTGGGATCCAGCATGTGCTGGAACCAATTGCTCGGTTGAACACCAATAGTAAAACCTTTTCCCATTCTGAAGCTTAGATTTTCTTAGTGGAAGGCTTCCTGTAACCACATAAAATATCTAAGACACTCTGAGAAAGATGCAAGCCTGCATATTGTACCCTAAGGACTCAACAGCCATGCCTTAAACCTGAGTGATCCAAGGTTTGGATACAAAAGCTTCCTGGTTGGAGGTTAGTAGGTTGTGCCTCTGAGGAAAAGGTGTATTGGTTCGTACCCAGACATGGAGAGTAGCAGAGAGAACCATATCTGTCTGGCCCAGTCTAGTGCCATCAAGACCACTAATGCTGACTGGGACCTGAGCTTGAAAAAATTTGCTCTGCATGCCAGAGGAAAGGAAGAACAAACATGCAGGTGCTTACCTGGCCAACTCAAAACCAGAACATCCAGATGGATTGTTCACAGATCTGGTTGTCTGTAATAGTACTGTAACAGGTGGTGGTTGTGGTGGGATGCAAACAAGTCTACCTCTGGAGCGACCCACCTTCTGAAGATAACTTGCACCTGACTGTTTAAGGCCCATTCTCGATGGGATTAGTTGATTTGAGTCAAGGTGTCTGCCAAGGTAGTGTCCCTACCTAGCAAATGAATATCCTGCAGGAGCCCATGGACCATGCTAGACTCCATATTTTCATAAGTCCTGTGCAGGGAGGGCTTACCTTGTCCCTCCCTACTTGTTTATGTAATACATTAGGGTGGTATTGTCTGTTCTGACCTGTACCACCTTGTAGTGGTTGGGTGAATACCTTTAGTGTCAGTAACACTACTCTTAGCTCCTGCAGGTTGATGTGCAGGAGTGACTCTGCACTTGACCATGTGCCTTGGGTGGTGCGAACCCCCAGATGGGAGCCCCGCTCTAATAAAGATGCATCTGTTGTAAGACAACTGATGGGGGCTCTTGCTGAAAAAAGAAGAAGCCCCTTCCCTTAGATTGGTTCCCTCTTTCCACCATTGAAGGCCTGTAACAATGTGTTTGTTACTAGAATTAGTTTAAAAGAGGGTCCTGTGCCATGAAGTGACACTGGATGGCCCTGGTCTGTAATCTGGATTCCAAAACTGCACCAGTGGCAGGTGCCATGTGGCCAGTAGCTGAAGAAACTGTCTTACAGTTTTTGTTTCATTCAGGCTGAATAAGCCTGCTATTAGTGGAAAACTTCTGGCCCTGCGTAGAAGCAAGTAGACCCTGCCTTGCAGGGTATTTAGCTCTGCTCCTATGAACTGTAGTGCCTGAGCAGGCTGAAGGTCAGGCTTTCTTTAGATTTATCAAGAGCCCTAGAGACTCCAGGAGACCCTAGGTGAGTTGTAGACCCACTTACTGGGCAATTCTACAACCACCAGCCAGTCCTCTAGGTATGGGAAAACTGTGACACCTTACCTTTGAAGGTGCTCCAACCACTGTGTACACTCTTGAAGACTGACCTGATGAGAGTCTGAACCTGAAGTACTTTCTGTGAGCCTCCCTTATGAGAGTGTGGAAATAATTTAAGTCCAGTGATGCCAGAAACCCCTTAGGTTTTTTCCTGGGGTTCGACATGCTTTGTCTTTTTGGTTTTCCTAGAGGGGACCAGAGAGACAGCCGGACCACTCACCCCCCCCCCTTTTTTAGGTGCCTGAATCACCCTTCTCAGGGATGTGTAAGGAACAGAAAGCAGTTTCACAGATAGATTTGGAGGTTGTTGGCTGGTCAGAGCCTGAAGCACCCTTATTCGGTCTCTTTTGCAACCTTTCAGTCCTTTTCACACTGTTTTTAGTGGGAGAAATTTGAGCTCAGGGACAATCCCTGACTCACTACATTCAGGGCCACTTGTCTGTGGTACCTGAAGTACCCCTGCTGTGGGTACTGCTAATACTGAGGCACAGCCCAGCTTGATAGAAAAAAAGGGGACTTGCTGTGGTATATGTGTCCACCATTTTCATGTAAGCCTTTATCTTTCTCCAAAGAGGAATTACACTCAACTGGGAACTCCATAACCTTGGTTTGGGCATCTTGAGTGAGGTTTGTGACTCACAGCCAGGCAAACCTCCTCTGAACCACTGTACTTGTCATCTATCTGGCAGCAGCCACTTGAACTGTTATTTGGCTGCTCCCAAACCAGATTTAGCTGTTTCAGCTAGATCATCTGACAGGGGAGTCTGGACCTTGGCTGACAATCATAGCAGGGGCCGACTACAATAGTGAGTTTGGAATTGACATAGGCTTGAAGTGTGTACCTGCCTGATGGCCAAGGAACTTGATAAATATCCCTTTTATGCCATGGGCCCGATTCTAGTAGTTTGGTACAAGTTGTCGCCAAACGTGACTTGTGCCAATGGCAACTGTGACATTGACCCTGCACCCTATTCTAGAAGGGGCAGGGTCCCTACAGCTAAGTCCTATGAATTGCGACATGCGGCCAGGTATGCCGAACAGAGGGCGTACCTGGCGAGCATGTCACAAGCCGCAACCGCAGGTCGCAAGTGATCCCCCCCAACTACCCACACCGCCGGCACCCCACAATGCTAGAGGCCCCCTACCCACTGTCGTGGGTCCCCAAATTGCACCATTGCCTGTGTACTGTACAGTATGTACAGTACAGGCATACATCTGTCCCATAGTACACCTGGTGGTCTAGTGGCACCCCACCTAGCCATGCCAGTCCACCCAGCACCCCCCACCTGTCCCCAGTCGGCAACTGGCACAGCCCACCTCTCACTTCCACGGCCAGCCACTGACTGAGTTCTGAAGGAGCTCTACTGTAAAGACGCACTCAGAAATTAATATTTTATAAGGTTTCTCATGTCAGAACAAAATATGATGAGGAGAGGATCTCTGAGCATCTAGTCTTTACAGGCAGAGAGAGAAATCTGAGGGGTTTAGAACTAAGGCAGTTAGTATAAGGTAGCATTTGAAAAAGTGGCTCATACAAAAGATTCCATCATTTGTATCTTTCCAAATTCTCTCTGGGCAGTTCTACTTGCAAGGCTGACTGCATAAAGTTATGAATACCTGAGTATTACTGGGGATAGAAATAATGACATCACTTCTGAAGGAAAGAATTGTTGAGTACCTAGAGGCCAGTGAGGCACAGGACCCAAGGCAGCATGAAGTCACAGTGGGAAGGTCATATCAAACAATCTAATCAATTTCTTTGACTGGGTGACCAAAGTAGTAGACCAGGGAGGGGCTGTGGACATGGGCTACCAAGACTTTAGCAAGGCATTTGACACAGTCCCACACAAAAGATTAATATACAAGTTAGCCAGCCTGGGAGTGGGTCCCAGGGTTGTAGCCTGGGTAAAACATTGGATGAACAACAGGATGCAGAGGGTAATAGTAAATGGAGTCCACTCTGAAGAAAGGAGGGTTACTAGTGGGGTACCACAGGTTCAGTACTGGAACCAGTCCTCTTTAATGTCATTACAGGCGACATTGTGGAGGGACTGGAAGGAAAAGTATGCCTCTTTGCAGACGACACAAAGATCTGCAACAGGGTTGATATACAAGGGGAGTTGGAAAGGATAAGAAGGGACTTGGCAAGGTTGGAGGAATGGTCAGAAGTATGGCAGCTTAGATTCAATGCAAAGAAGTGCAAAGTAATGTACCTGGGAAACAAAAACCCAGGGGAAGAGTACACAATGTGGGGGGAGGTACTAACAACAACAAAAATGGAAAGGAACCTGGGGGTAGTCATATCAGATGACTTAAAGGTAGGTAAGCAATGTGAGAAGGCAGTAAGGAGGGCTGGGGGGATACTAGGATGCATAGGGAGAGGCATCACCAGTAGAAAACAGGAAGTTGTTATCCCTCTGTACGATCCTATCAGGAATACTGCGTGCAGTTCTGGAGACCCTATCGCCACAAGGACGTATACAGGATGGAGGCAGTCCAGAGGAGGGCAACTAAAATGGTGCAGGGTCTGCACCAGAAGCCATCTGAAGAGAGACAAAAGAAGCTTAATATGTATACCCTCAAGGAAAGGGGGGGCATGATGGAAACATTTAAGTGCCTCAAGGGAATCAACAAAGTCCAAGAGGGTAGCATCTTTAAGAAAAAGAGATGAGCAAAAACAAGGGGGCACAATTTGAAGTGTAACCCCCCCAACCGGCCCTCCTTGTTTAACTAGTAGGGCTTCTCCTCTCCCCAAAACATCTAGAGGTTAAGAGAGGGGTGGGGTTTACATTTGCAAAGAAGTTTAAAAAAAGAACAACACCAAAGCCACTTTGTACAAGGTAGATTAGACTGTTATACAAACAGACAACCAAGTGTGGCAGCTACCTGGCAAACACCTGATAGGGACCAATTGCCATGGCCAAAAACCTGGGTCCCTGGGAGAAAACATTTGCTCAGGGCTATGCTAGCTTTGCACTTCTGGGCAGGGGCACCCAAGTAACTCCAGACACAAGGAAGCAATAACATTACTGTCCAAACCAGGTTGGGATTCCAGAGTGTGGCTTTTATTCACATAACAGAGTAGGAATAATCACAAAGTGAAGATGCCCCCCCCCCATAGGGCTACACACACTGGTCATGCAGATTGCAAAGGTACAGACATTCCTGAATTCCCATTTAGCATAGGATGAAGAAAACACACACTGGTTCCTACTGGAAATTGGCACATCTGGCCAGGTACTGCTGCATTTTTCCATCAACTTGGCACATCCGGCCAGTACTAGGACACTTGCCCATATCCCATGAGGAATGAAGGTGGTACACGTGACCGCAACTAAGCACATACTGGCTCAGGACTTTCAGAACCCACATACTGGGATAAACTGAATGAAAACAACCCACATCCAGGGGTAAACACTTTTCTCAGGCATTGGCCAATTGCACTGAAGAAAAAAATATAATAGGTGCCCTTCAGAACCCATAGAGGTAAACTGGTTACTTCAGATGGGGGGGTCTGCCACCTTTTGTTTCCAAGCTTATACTCAGCCATTCATCTGGTTAATAACACCACACAACTGTAGAAAACTGTAGATGTTGTCTCAAATGTACATCACACTTAACATATATTACACACACACACACACACACACACACACACAGAGGTGTCAGAAGTTAAAAGTTCTGTACATGGACAGTCACATACTGGACTCCAAATGTAGGCAGACACTTTTACAGAGAAAATCTTAGGTGACAGGGTCCCTTTGTCAGAGAAATCACCATATAGGACTTGCAGGTACTCCTGGGTTTACACAGAAAAAACAAAGTACTCACAGAGCAGTTGTCACAAGGCAGCTTCAAAAGTCCAGAACGGATTGCAGGGGATTGCCCCTGAATCCTGAAGTTCACCCCATCCCTCCAGGGATGGGACACAGGAAAAACCTATTGCCCAGGTCTCCACCACTTCCAAAAAGCTGGAACAGTTGTCACACACTGGAGTGAAAACTAAAAGAAAACGAACAGGTAGCTCTGTGACAGAGCTGACTGAGGAGCTGCCTAACACTGCAGCCTCCTCCACTAGACTAGATCACTCTCTTATGAACATTCTAACTCACTCCCTAGCAGCTGCTGGCCAGTGTGGCTTATGCTGCTGTGACAGTTCTAAAAGACATCATCACTCCTGAGCTCAGCTGAGAACAGAGTGACAGCGTGAAACCCATTTAACGCATTTCACAAGCTGCCTTCCATGCCCACCATTGATTCTAACTGGGATTCTAGTAACCCCTGGGAACAAGGGGGTTACACCCACCTTTAGCCAGGAAAATTATTATCCCCAGTCATTATCTACCCGGCACCGGACCATCCTACCCTATATGTTGACTACGGGGAGGTAGCGCTAACTTCTCCCCTACCATGTGCCAGGCACAGGCAGACAACACTAAGGGCCCAGAGGCCTTTGGCTGATGCATCAGCCCCTACTCTGAGATCTTATTATGGAGAATCAGTGGGTCTGGAAGAACTGCCCAGAGCATGCCCTAACAGACCAGAACTGTGACCCCTACTGCAGGTCAGGACCACAGCCTGTCTATCCCCCTAGCCCTGTAGGGAAAACCTATCTAACCAAAACCTACCCATCAGAAGGGAAACTCCCCTCCCCCCCCCAGCCCAGGGCACCTGCAAACCAAAAACACAAAAGGGAATTAACACTACACCAAAGCATTACACTCCCACACTCCCCCACACATACACCTGTGGAAGGAAAGGTTAACCCATGTTAAAAACTACACAATATTCTAGAAAACACTCTAAAGCACAGAGGAACTCCGATGAATCCCCCAAATCCTCTTCTTGTCTTCTCTTCTTTCTTCTTCAGGAACACCTGAAAGAGAAAAAACAACAAAACACCACAAATCTACAAGACACAGTACCGTCCATATCCTCTTCCATCAAAACACTGGAAAATCCCAAAAAATATTTTATAGAAAAAAATCAGAAAAGTAGAAAATAGTAGAAAATCTCTAACATTATGTACAATACACCGTTTGGGGGATGGAATGCCCTGAAAGTCCTAACTAATGACAGGCAATGGTGCCCGAAGGCAAGGTCCATTAAAGAGTCTCTCCTGGGCCGGAGCCCGCTGAAGCACAGTTCTTGGAGCCTGTAGTCCAAAGGGAGAGTCTTTGTGGACAATTTTAACAGTTTGTAGGTTGCCAGGTGTTGGATGTGTAATGTAGAGTCAGCTAGAAAATAATAAAAAAGTATTGGACTTACCAGTCCCTTGTAGAATGAACAAATGGAATTGCCTACTTCTCCAGTCAAAGATTCTCCCTCCCTGGCAGCATTGTTCGGATACAGCTAGATGGATATCTTCTGGAAAACAAATGATGAAACAGGAAACTGCTGGGTTGATGTCATCTCAGAAATCGAACCATGGAACAGGAATCAACAGCTGGGTGTATGTCATCTGGGGGTCCAGGCGGGGAAACTGGAAAAGCACACTGCAGGTCTGACGAAGCTTGGACACACCTTGAATCCTGGAACACCAGTCTGGCGGAACACATGGGTACGGTAACTGCTGTATGGCAGACACTTCGCTACCACTGCTCTGCTTCCCTCAGGGTGGTCATGGGCATATTCACAGGGAGTGGCAACCATTAAAGGTAGTACCACTCTGAGTCAGGTGCAAGAACCATGACCCCATCTAGGCATTTATAATTGATGCTGTAGAAAGCTTCATCTCCTGCTTTGTCCACATGTCGTACAGTGTCCATGAACAATGTCCTGCCCAATTTCCAAAACTTTAGTCTATCATTTATGACTGTTTCTGATACAAGGGGTCGCACCTGGATGCAGATTCTTGCTTGCTTCCTCCAGTAACCAGGCTTTCCTGTTTTGCTCAATCTCCTCCCAGACTCTACAAGGAAAGGTAGGAAAGGACATTCCAAATATGGCATTAGCCCTCCTACAAACCAGTCTCTCCTTCTTACTACTCTTCTCCAGTACATGGCCACTGGCATGGCTTGGGGGTGGCCAGTCCTGGTTCAACCAGTGCTGCATACTTAAAGCATGATATAACTTGTCCCCAACCATTTCTGAAGACAGGGCAGTGGAGTCACCAACTTCTTTCTCTGGTTCCTCCTAGGCAAGAGCTTGAGGCCACTCACTGGGACCCTCAACAGAAAGATACATATCTTCCTCCTCCTCCTCCTCACTCAAAACCTAAGCCCAGGAGTGAGCAGTCATCCTCACTCCCGAGACAGTCCGCTCTTCACTGGACGTGGAGGTAGACACCTCCCATTCTAAAGTTTCTCGAAGTTTGTCCTCTCCAACTAGGCTAGGAGTAGGACCCTCTCACCACGGGTCAACGGATCCTTCCTCCGCACTGTCCATTTGCCACACAGGTGTATAAACATCATGAGGAATCTGCCCTTGCAGTAAATCTACACTTTCTTCCTTTGGGCCACACTCTGCTGGGCCTCCCCCCAACGGGTTCAACCTGGTGCTGTGTGCTGCTACATGCAGGGTTTTGTACTTTTGTCCAGGTGGGAGCCAGATGAATTCTAGGTGCTCTGGACAGACCATACTTCACTAAGCAACCCGAACAGTAAGGAATTAAGAAAACGTCCCTTCCAGCCTTGAGGCACATCAGGCATACTCTCACAGGGTAGTTGAGAATGGCAACAGGAGAAGGCAAACTGTCACCATAGAAACATTGCTCTATTTCCTTTAGCTTGGCAACCTCCTCAGCTATCATAGCTCAGGCATGATCTGGGTAGCAGGATGGTCCCGAAGCCATGTCTGTAAATAAACACATTAAAGTTCATTGTTACTACACAGTTCACGATACTTGGAACGGTCTCTTAAAATAGCTCCCTGCTGCTGTGTTTACATTACTGCCCCACCCTGTAATGGTGACAGCAGCACTCCTGATGCAGCAACAAATCTGTCTCTGACTCAAGCAACTGCGCATCTGACTTTCTGATACTGATAATTTGCTCAAACTGTAACAATTGCACTGCTTTCACATTTCTCAGCACAATCATATGATTTCTGGACTTTACGATTAGCTTTCAATCAGTTTTACTTGCTTAAAGTCACTAAAGCCACGGTATTTCTACGAACAGGATTGCCTGTTTGTTGCAGCCTCTCATACAACTTGCAGTCTCCCTTTTGCTCAGAAAATGATACTGTTGCTGAATCCATAATACATGCTCACAGTCTATTGTTTAGAATTCTTGTTCGTTTTGATTTCACTTTAAGTCCTTCTTTGCAAAAACAGTCGCACTGTTTACACACAGATCCAGCTGGCTTTGTTAAAATCAGACAGTCTAAGCTCAGTTTTACTGAATGGTACTCACTGAATCAGTAGCTGGCTTGCTCCAGTGGAAAATCTCAGCCTAAAGCTGACCCTGGAAGGCCTCTAGGGTGAAACGGACTGGCGATCCTGCCGATTGTCACTACGAACTCCATGCTTTCTTCCCAGTCGGTCGGATACTGGGTTGAGCCCGAACTTTAACAGAAAAAGTCTGTATTTACAGAATTAGAATGTTTACTGACCCCTTGATGCTTTCTCCTTGCTAACCAGCTTGTGCACCACTCGTTCTCTCCCTCTTGAACACTGGGCTGCACTCTGAAGCTGGCTAGGGGCCGAACTGATTGCAGTCACACCAATCACTCGATGCCATGCAAAGGAGCCTCTCTCTCTCTCTCACGTCGTGCTTTTCTTCCACAGCGATTGTCGAGCAGGGCAAAATTTAAACTCCGGACAGAACTTTTTTCCTTGGCTGAAATTTCATGGTGGGAGCGCCATTTTTGACCATTTCTTTGCTCAGAACTTGGCTATTTATTTAGCAACTCCACCATTTCACACAATAAGCACATGAAACTTTCAGGGCACACTTATCTCTTTGTTTCCTAAAGTCCACAATACTTTTTGTCACAGAAAATTTGAGATTTAAAGTTTTTGTAAACACTCTACTTGATGCAGGACAAGGGCATACACATTCTGGCTTTACAGTCCCTTGGTAAATGGTGGCACAACACACAGCAGCACATGAACAGAAGGCACACAGCAGTACATACGGATGGCACTATCCTAGGCAGATCGTTTTGCGCAAAACTTTCAGGTTTGGGCTACCAACTGCCAGACAAACAAACGTTAGCCATAGCCTAAGCAAACTATATTTTGTTTATTCCCAAATTCAAAACACATTGTCGGACGAGTCCCCATTTTTGTAACCCTCCCACTGACCCTCCTTGTTTAACTAGTAGGCTTCTCCTCTCCCCAAAACATCTAGGGGTAAAGAGAGTAGTGGGGGGTTTCATTTTCAAAGAAGTTTTTTTTTAAAAAGCACCAACGCCACCATATACAAGGTGGACTACACTGTTATACAAAACAGACAACCAAGTGTGGCAACTACCTAGCACACACCTGGTAGGGACCAGTTGCCATGGCCAACAACCCGGGTCCCTGGGAGAAAACGTTTGCTCAGGGCTACACTAGCTTTGCACTTCTGGACAGGAGCACCCATGTAACTCCAGACACAAGGAAGCAATAACATTACTGTCCAAACCAGGTTGGGATTCCAGAGTGTGGCTTTTATTCACGTAACAGAGTAGGAATATTCACAAAGCGAAGATGGACTCCCATAGGGCTACACACACTGGTAATGCAGATTACTGAGGTACAGACATTCCTGAATTCCCATTTAGTATAGGATGAAGAAAACACACACTGGTGAACACACTGGTTCCTACTAGAAACTGACACATCCAGCCAGGTACTGGTACATTTTTCCATCAACTAGGCACATCCGGCCAGTACTAGGACACTTTCCCGTATTTCATGAGGAATGAAGGTGGTACACATGACCACAATGGAGCACATACTGGCTCAGGATGTTCAGAACCCACATACTGGGGTAAACTGAATGAAAACAACCCACATCCAGGGGTAAACACTTTTCTCAGGCATTGGCCAGTTGCACTGAAGAAAAAAGTAATAGGTGCCCTTCAGAACCCATAGAGGTAAACTGGTTACTTCAGATGGTGGGGGTCTCTCACATTTTCTTTCCAAGCCTATACTCAGCCATTCATCTAGTTAATAATACCACACAACTGTAGAAAACTGTAGATGTTGTCTCAAATGTATATCACACTTAACATACTACACACACACACACCACAGAGGTGTTAAATGTTCTGTACATGGACAGTCACATACTGGACTCAAATGTAGGCAGACACTTTTACAGAGAAAATCTCAGGTGACAGGGTCCCTTTGTCAGAGACATCACCATACAGGAATTGCAGGTACTCCTGGGATTACACAGAAAAAGAAGGTACCCACAGAGCAGTTGTCACAAGGCAGCTTCAAAAGTCCAGAAAGAACCTGGGGATTGCCCCTGAATCCTGAAGTTCACCCCATCCTTCCTGGGATGGGGCACAGGGGAAATCTATTGCCCTAGTCTGCACCACTTCTGAAAACCTGGAACAGTTGTCACACACTAGGGTGAAAACTAAAAGAAAACAAACAGGCAGCTCTCTGACAGCACTGACTGAGGAGCTCTCTGAACACTGCAGCCTCCTCCATTAGACTCTAGAGCACTCTCTCATGAACATTCTAACTTACCTATAGCAGCTGCTGGCCAGTGTGGCTTATGTTGCTGTGACAGTTCTAAATGACATCATCCCTCCTGAACTCAGCTGAGACTGAGAACAGAGTGACAGAGTGAAACCCATTTAACTGGCATTTCACCAGCTGCCTTCACTGCCTACCACTGATTCTAACTGGGATTCTAGTAACCCCTGGGAACAAGGGGGTTACAGAAGATAGAGGGGGGACTGCTTGGGGCAATGTGAGGAAGTATTTTTTCATGGAGAGGGTGGCGGATACATGGAACAGCCTTCCTGAGGAGGTCGTGGAGTCAAAAACAGTGGGGGAATTCAAGAATGCATGGGACATACATAAGGCAATTCTAGTGCAGAGTAAGAGGAAGTATGCTATTGGTTAACTAGGATCTGCAGATTATCCAATAGATAGGGAAATGGGCAGTCTGGATGGGCCAAGCAGTCCTTATGTGCCATCAAAGTCTATGTTTCTATGTACTGTTGTGTGGTTGGGCCCTGATATCAACGTCAAAACTGGGCTTACAAAGAAGACTTGATTGCATTTATGAACACTATTAAACATAAGCTAAAGATCAATATGACAAAAACCAAAATATTGGTTTTTGGCAATAATAGTAAAAGGAAATGCACTGTGTGGTTAAACAAAGAAAAAGCTGATCAGGTTAAATACTACGACTACTAGGGAGTAAGATTTGCAGAGAACCTCAAATGGAAAGATCATGTAGCCATGATTAGTAACAAAACTAAAATGACATTTAATGCATTTAGAATGTTTAATACCAAAATGGGACAAAGCACAGTAAAGGGCGTTTTAAAAGTAGTGGAGGCCAAAATAAAATCAAGTATGCTATATGCAGCAGAAATTTGGGGTGATACTAGACTAAATAATTTACAAATAATATTGAATAAGATAAATAGATATAGCCTGATGGTTCTACAGTCTGTCCCAAAGGCTATTCTAAACCTTGAAACAGGACAATATTCCATAGGTACTTTAGTGGCAGAGAGACAAATAATTGCAATTATTAAAATATTGCTTTTAAATGAAACAAGGCTGCCTAGACAATGCTTGGAGGAAGAATTAGAATATTCTCAATCAGGATTTGAGTTTCCATCAATTAATGTAACTAAGAATTTACTTTGTCCAAATGGCCTAGGTCACATACTATGGGATGTTTTTATACAACCTTGGGATGAGACAGTGAATCTCATAAAGAATAGGCTACGAGATGTAGAAAAACTAAATATGAAAGAGACACTAGCAAACCAGAAATTATTCAGATGGTACAAACAAACTAAAATGGAGCATGAACTAGAACCATACTTATTCAAATTGTCAGATCCCTCAGAAAGAAGAGCACTGTCTAGGATTAGATTGGAAATATATAACGCCAATTATATCTACTATAGGCAAAAGAGATCGAATATAAGCTCACCCTACTGTAAGTGTGGTTTGTCTTCGGACGATGATGCCAAACATATCGTATTAATCTGCCCTCTGTTTAAAGCTCAGAGAGAAAAATGGTTAGGTGGCATCTTGGCTGGCCTCGACACCCCCTGCCCCGAGAAGCTATAACATTGCATGAATAAGGTGGCTGCTTTTTTGAAGTCAGTCCATTTGTGAAGATGGATCAGTGATTATTTATTGCATAGATGTATTGTCTAATATTATGTATTTTTGGGGGGAATTGAGATGGAAAACATGAATGATATATTATAATTCAGATACACAAGAAATTAAAAAGTGCAATATTGATCTAGGAATCATTTTGAGTGCAGCTATTTGACTTTGCTAGCCATATCTGAAATGATTTTATTATTTGCATTTATTGATATGTCAAACGATGAATAAGCATATTTGCAAATTTTATTATCTGATATTCTGCTAATTTGTAATAGTTTTTAAACTGAACAAATAAACGTTATTGATTACGTGGTTGGCTGCAACAGTGACTGTTGCAAAAGTGAATGCAGGGGGTCATCGTCTATACTTTCCCTCATGGTCCCCTTTTACTGTCCAAATGGAAAGTGGCCATTAAGAGGGATAACCTCCCAGATACCAGCAGTCACAATACTGTCATCTGTTCTTTGCATTTTAGTGATGACAGCTACCAGAGAGATATGCAGGTGCTATATAGTTTGTACACTAGTGACCTGTACAACGAACATCTAACATACTGCAGATCAAGGGTGCCCTACTAATGTACATTCATAAATGTATTTTCCTGTTAAAAACTCAGTGTCTTTGTGTTTATTTCATTAATTCTACTCTCCACTTGTTTCACTATTTTTCTGTCCAACGACTGCTGTCACCTTGTGTGGGTGAGAGAGTGGGTATGTGGGATCTTCCAGCTGCATCATAGTAATCATAAGACAGAGAAGTTAAAGTATGTTGTAATTTGGTGCTTATGGTATCATCCTAAATTGCAGTTTAGTGACATGGTATTATTTTCCAGTGTAATGGTATGCTTGTCTGTTATTCGATGCAGTAACAATATCATCAAACTTATAGATGCTGTGTTTCTTTGTGAGCGTGTGTTTTGTGTGGGGGGTGGGTTGTTGCTGTTGCCTTATGATTCCATGCTGCTTCAGACTGCATGCTGGTGTAACAATGTGCTGCTTTAATATATTTTTATACATTACATAGCATACATGTGGGTGGATTTTTTTCATGCGCAGTGTATGTACCAATGGGCCAGCAGCGCTCATGATCTGGTAGTCAAATCCTTTTTATGTTTGCTTGCACGCATGTGCAAGAAACATAGTGTCATCATCCGAGATTTCGGAGGTGTGTCACCTCCTCCTCCAATTCAGTCAGTGTGTTGGCAGGCGTGGCCCCTGTAAGCCAATGCATGCTGGAGCTGTCTATGACAAGCTCCAAAATGCAGTGGCATACAGTTGAAAGGGAGATCTACGCTTCAGTGAGCAGTGATAAGATATCGCCTGCTCATGCGCAGTTCCCCTACACACACACACACACACACACGCATACTGCGTGCTGCCCCCCCTTTACCATGTGGCGTAGGTGCCCAATCCCCGTCGTGTGCTGCGCTCCCCAAAGCTTTCAATGCCACGCTGGGTGTCCACCCCAGCGTGGCAACTCAATGGTATAGCCGACGGGGTGCCCAATCCCCTGTCGGCTCCACTGTCCTCACCTCCCCAGTACTGGGTGCCACGCTGGGAGCCCACCCCAGCGTGGCAACTGATCATATGGCCGGCCAGGGGTGCCCAATCCCTGTCGGCTCCACTGCCCCCCAGCCATCCTTGTGCCACGCTGGGAGCCCACCCCAGCGTGGCAAACGCCCCACGCCGCCTTTTTTAACCTGCAAAATAAAACGGTCCCACGGGCGCTTTCTCCCTGCCCCCACAACCCACACCCACCCACTGTGCACCCTGCCTCCCCACCCCTTCACCCCATACTTACCTCCGGCTTGGCATGCAATCTTCGTGGACCGGGATCACGTCTGCACTCTTCAAAGCCGACCGCGAATTGAGGAAATGCTGGTAAGCTGTATAATGGGCTAGATAGGGGTTTTTCAACTTTATTGCATATCTCAGGCATTTTTTGGAATTTTTGCACCAAATTTTCAACATGGGGTTTTTGGGACCCCTTCTCATGAATGATGTCACTGTCATGGTGTTACTTGGGCCTGAAGAGGTGATTTCGCAGTCACTGCGCAGTCACTGTGTGAAATCACCCTTTGGGCCTGAATAACATCATGACAGTGACATCATTCATGAAGGATCCGCTTCGTGGTGATACCATCCAAAATAACTTTTCTGGCGTCGTTCGCAGTTTCCTCAGCAGGCTTGTAAGTTCGCGAATTTTCAATATTTTCACTCCAAATTTTCAACATTACCATTTTAACACATCTTCTTCTGAGTAGTGCAGCTGTGATTTTTCACATCTCACCCAAAATGTGTTTCCACCCATGTAGCGCACAATGGCGCAGTTGGTGTGCGAAATCAATGTACAGGACAAATTAAGAAAATCACAGTGATGCTGTTCATGAGCAGAGGTCTTAAAATGGCTATGTTGAAAATTTGGTGAAAAAAATCCTAAAAATGACTGTTTTACAAGTGTGAGTTGCGCAGTTCCTACGCATGCTCGTAAGTTCGCGAATTTTCAATATTTTCACTCCAGATTTTCAACATTGCCATTTTACCACACCTTCTTATGAGTAGTACAGCTGTCATTTTTCACATCTCACCCAAAATGTGTTTCTACCCATGTAGCGCACAATGGCGCAGTCGGTGTGCGAGATCAATGTATGGGACACATTAAGAAAATCACAGTGGCACTGTTCATGAGCAGAGGTTTTAAAATGGCTATGTTGAAAATTTGGTGAAAAAATTCCTAAAAATGACTGTTTTATGAGCGTGCTTTGCAGTTCCTACGCATGCTCGTAAGTTTGTGAATTTAATATTTTCACTCCAGATTTTCAACATTGCCATTTTATTACACTTCCTTATGAACAGTACAGCTGCCATTTTTCATATGTCGCCCAAAATGTGTTTCGCACATGTAACACACAATGGTGCTGTTGGTGTGCAAAAGCAATGTTTAGGACAGATTAAGAAAATCACAGTTACACTGTTCATGAGCAGAGGTCTTAAAATGGTTATGTTGAAAATTTGGTGACAAAAGTCCATAAAATGACTGTGTTACAAGTGAGCATTGCGCAGTTTCCACGCACCCTCGTAAGTTCATGACTTTGTAATATTTTCAGTCCAGATTTTCACCAGTGGCATTTTTCCACACTTCCTTATGAACAGTACAGCTGTCATTTTTCACAACATGGCTGAAGTGTGTTTTCACACTTTCAGCTCAGAGATGCGTGGTCACTGTGGGAAACCATTGTTCGGCACAGATAACGAAAATCACAGTGACACTGTTCATGATCGGAGGCACCAAAATGCCTGAGTTGACAATCTGCAGTAAAAAATTCCCCAACCTAATTATATTACTGGTGTACATTGCACAGTTTCTATGTACGCTCGTGACTTCACCATTTTTTTAAATATTTTTACTGCAGATTTGCAACATTGCCATTTTTTACACCTCCCCATGAACAGTACAGCTGTCATTTTTTACATCCTGTTCGGAATGTTTTTGCACCTGTGGTGCTAAATGCCGTAGTCGCTGTGCATAAGCAGCTTTGCTAACAAACTGATATTCCCCCTGTTCATGAGGTGGGGTCACAAAAAAACCATGTTGAAAATTTGGAGTGAAAATACCAATGAATGCCTGAGGTATTAGGGTTTCCAACCATAATGTCCAACCCTGTAGAGAATGACAGGCATCAGGGGTGTGACTTGGATTCTTGCCTGTAATGCTCATACCATTCCACACCCTGCAGCCAGTGAGAGGCATCGAGGTATGCCTTGGACTCTTGACCCCAAAGTTCACCCCATTCTCTATATCGTACCCATCTCACCGTGTTCCTAATGAAATGGGGTGCGCGCAAAGTCAAGGACCCCAAGGAACACCGTGACACTTGTCAGTGTCTGCAGGCGGGGTGTGGTGAAATGGCGTGGCCGTTATGCCTGACGACCCAAACGCACACTACAATGCCTGTCACTCTCTGCAGGGTGGTGGTGGGGTTGGCTTCAGTTCAATATTTCACTGCCATTCCTATTACGCAGCTCTGTAACTTCTACACTACTACTGCCAATGCCAGCAAGCAAACATTCGGCATTGACAAATGCTTGTTTTAGTAGCCATTTGACTCATGGTTGCCAGATTTGTTTTACCCCGCCTTACATTTTTCAAACTAAAGGAGGCACTGTGCAGTGCTCCTGTTTTGACAAGTCCTGATTATAGCAAACCCTTTATAGTTCAGACTGAGACCTCAGACTAATGGTTTGCCATCAGCATGGAATGATAATGGCCCTGCCCCCTCACCCACCCACACAAATACACACAGCATCTCACAGTTCAATACCATTGTTGCTGCACTGACTAACAACCCCCCAAAAATATACATAAATGGTACATGTATGATGGTATGTGATCCAGGGGTCAATTGCACTGGTCCAGCATTGAAAGTGTTACCAATTTGCATTGTCCACCCAAGACTTACACTGGCTCCATGGTGTAATGGGAGTACTGGGAAGTGGGAAGGACTACCTCTCCCCGCCATGTTCCAATTACTCCCTGTTACCCCCTCCCTTCTCCAAATAAGCCCTCACTGTTGTCCAGTGGCACCCTCCTCCCTACCTGTTGCCCATAGGTTCTCCCTGGTGTCCGGTGGCACCCCTCCCTCTCCCCCATAGGTTCTCTCTGGTGTACAGTGGCAACACTGTCTCCTTCCCCGTAAATTCTCCAAGATGTCCAGTGGCAACTCCCACCCTCCCAGAGCACACCAACTCTGCACCTGTCCCTGGCAGCAGCCAAAACAAACGGTCCACTCACCTTCTTGTCTGTCCACTATCTGTTACTACACCTCAGTTCCACCACTCTCCCTTTCCATCTCTCCTTAGTCAGCAACTCACCAACAGTTCTAAAGTATGTGACCATGCTGTCTGTAGTATCTGCACAGTTTCAATGCAAGGTCCAAATGCTGCCAATCTCTGCCAGTACTTCTTTGCAATAAGACTTGAGTGAGTGATTGCCGGCCTTTTGTCCCAGCAGTGAGATGGGCTTTTTTTTAAGGATTTTATTTTGAACGTTTGGGTGGACTGTTGACAAAGGAAATATGGGTGGGGGGTTTTGGGGCTGGAATGGCTGGTGGAAACATTGAAGTTGTCAGTGGCTAAGGACCATCTGGCCCATTCTGTCCACTCTGTTGACTGTATCTTTAGCTCCTTCTCACTGCAGTGCTTCAAAGTGCGGCATTAGGGCACTGAGTCATTAGGGTACCAAAATAGGAATCCGCCACTCCATCCCCAAGGCCCGCCCCCTCCAGATTTGGAATCTATAGTTGGTGGGTGGCACAGCCCCACACAAGGGGGGGGCAGGAGGTGTGGTGCAGCCCGCGGCAAAAACAACTCTCGGTGACATTGCTGATTGGCACCCTAATGACTTGGCGCCCTAACACTTGTGCATTCGGAGGCTGGAACCACTCCTTCTCAGTTCCTTATTTAGTATTCAGCTTTTTCTGTTTGCCTTGGTGGTTGGATACCCTTGTGCCTGCACCATGCTTTCTTAAAGCCTGTGATTGGTTTAGCTTACACCACTTGTGGAAGTCTGTACCAAGGTTCCACCACCCTCTCTGTGTACAAAAACTTCCTGACATTACCTGCCTCAGTCACCCTCCAGCTACATTGTGTGACCTCTCATTCTTGCATAACATCTTTTCTTGAAAATGCTCCCATCCTGTACCTTATTCACTCCTGTGACATATTTATACATCTCCATCATGTCTCCCCTCTCCCTCCTCACTTCCAAAGAGCACATGTTTAAGTCCCTAAGCTTGTCCTCATATGTCTTTACATACAGGCCCTGGTACCATCTTGTTCACCCTCCTTCGAATTCTTTCAATCTTGTCTATGTCCTTCCTAAGGTAAGGTGTGCAAAACGGTACACAGTACTTGAGGTGAGGTCTCACCAGTGACTTGTAGGGGGGCATTATGACCTCCCTCCTTCTGCTGGTTGTCCTCTACCTATGCATCCCAGTATCCTGCTACTTTTCCCCACAGCCTTGTCACACTGGTTTTCTACCTTCAGGACCACAGAGATAATTATCTCCAGGTCTTTGTCCAGGCTTGTGAGTACAAGGCCTCCCCCCCCCCACTCAACTGTATTTAGCATTGTGGTTCTTGTGTGCCAGATGCATGATTTTGCACTGTTTTGTGTTAAAGCCCAGTTGCCAAACCCTTGAACACTCCTAAAGCTTGCTAAGATTCTGCTTTATGTGTTCCACCTCCCTGGAGTGTCTACCCTTACTAACACACTACCAAAGTTAGGCTGATGTGTCTGTAGTTCCCTGCTTCCTCTCTGCATCCAGTTTTGTGCAGCTAGAGCACATCAGCCCTCTGACAGTCTCCCGGAACCACTCCTGTCCCCAAAGACAGGTTAAAGAGGGCCGTTGGGGATATAGCTAGCTCTTCCCCGAGTTCCCTCAGTACCCTATAATGTATTCTGTCCGGTCCCACTGCCTTATCCACTGTAAGGTGTGTCAACTCCCTCAGCACCATATCCACTATACAGGCCTTGTGTTCATCTCTGTTACCCTTGTGCCCTTCTCCTCCAGTTCAAGTCCACTTGGACTCCTTCTCCTCTAAACCTGACTATCCCTCCCTTAGCCTTCCTCTTTTCCTATGTAAGCCCCCTGCAAATGGGGGTTCCCAAAAGTCTTCCAGGAGCTTGCTTGAATGCTCCAAGCCTGGATGGTGTTTGGCATCTAAGCCGTTTATCTGTGAGTGCTTTTAGAGCCTCTGGTACTGTCTCTTTAAGAGCTGTCTGCATGCAGACATAATTAATTTGGATGGGGGTCTGTGTGTTTTCCTGCTTGAGTCCCACTCGAACTGCTGCCAAATCACTCCATTTCTGCCGTCACTAAGTGGACAGAGTGAGCACTTTTCAAAGATATAACTGTTTGCCAGACATCATTTAGAGTAATAACGAAAATACAGTTTGTCTAACCTGCTTTTCTTTGCAGTCAGAACTTTGTTTGCCTAGTCCCTCATTCTAGTTTTGAACTGCTGAACTGGACCAATCAGTGTGGGGGGACCTTTGAAATGGAGCCTGCTGCTGGCAAATCAAAACTTGGACTCTCATTGTGGAGCCAGCCACCTATGTACTGTATGGCCAATACTCTGGGAATTGTAGTTTGGACTTCGGCACCTTTTTTCCACCAACAGGGGGAGTTTACTGTGAGTGACAGCCAAACCAGCCAACTGAACTGGGAGGAACTCAAAGGAAATGCCCGGCTCTGTCTACTGGAAAGATCAGATGAGTTGTGACTGTGAAGAGGGAAGGAGCTCCGGGCTCCTGCGCTGTTCAGTTTTCGCATGGGAAACACGTGTGGGGACCTGAAGTTCGGCATACAACTGTTTGTGAGTGCCAGTGTGGACTGAATCAGAGTTGTAAGGAGAAAGAAGCACCAGAAGTGAGGAAACCAGGCTCACCCTGTAGAAGACTGGAGAAATTGCTGAATCACGCTCGGGCTGTCAGAAACTGAATCTGCTGTGTGTTCTCCCATGTATTGTGCAGTAATTGCAATCGGGATAGAGAAGCAGCCTGCCTGGTATAGTACTTTCCTTTTACATATAAATGTATGTAGTGCTTGTGGGGAATCGTGTTTCAAATCCCCTGTACAGTGAATTGAGTGCTTGAAGCTGGAAGTAAACCCCAGCTTAATCCAGACTACATCCATTTGCTCTGAACTGCCGTGGGGTCCAGTCACAAGGACCTTGTCCACATGGTCTGCTCCTCCTGTCAATCCAGGACAATCTGCCTTCCATTCAGTTTCAGCATTGAATTTGTGAGTACAAATCAGGGTAGCTCCCTGCCATCATCTAATTGCAAGTGTTCCATCTGATTACTTTTCCTTTCTTTCTTCACGAACTGAGCCTACTGGCTCCAGATTACAAAGTGGGTATTTTGCATGCATTTTCCATCCTCAGGGCCCCAACCAGCTGCACCAAATAGGCTAGCCTCTTATTGCCTGAGTACCCAGTAAGAGTGACATTTGGGACTCTGAAATATGTGCACAGTACTGTGATTATTAATGTGACTGAATCAATTAACCTGATTTCCCCCTGTCCTTGATTCTATCCCCTAAATAAATCAGATTTGGTTGTTTAGCAAAGTTACACTGCTTGAACTGTGTGTCTGTGTTGAATTATTGTACAGTGGTTATTGTATAACTGCATCTTACTTTACAGGGGGTCCCCAGAGTCAAGCTGATTAAACCAATCCTGGGGGTAAGTGTATATTGCAAGGGTACTGTGATTGATTTGTGTGGGCCACTAGTGGGAAGAAAGGTGGGTTGCAGTGACCCAGAGGGCTGTGACCAAGTCATATCAGACTGTCTTAACCCCGACCTCTGGGTGGAGGTACCCGCCATCAGATCCAGGCCCCTCAACCTGTTAGTGGCAAATCAGGCAGGGGTAGTAGCCCTTGGGATAGCACCCCCTGGGGGTTACATCTTGGAGGCTCACCCTTGGGATTAGTGTCCTCTAGTGGCCACATTTACGAATTACTGTTAAAAAATAAATGGGCACCCCAACAGAAGTGGCTGTACACCAGCTGGTGAAGTGGTGTACTGGGGAGGAGATCGACCCCCAAAATGCTACACTTATCTTGGATATCCCACTGCGTACCAGTACGGACACTGTAGAGGGAGTACTTTCCAAGGCTGAATGTTTACGAGACCCTGCGGTAGAGGGGCGACAGGCTGATCTGCTCACCCAAACTTTCATCGCCCTAATAGAGTGTAAGGACCCTGTAGACAGTTCTAAAGTGCCACAGACTGTTACCCCTGGGGAAACCCTCACTGTCTGGAGAGTGATAACCAAAGACAGTAAAGACCCCAAGGACAATGAGCCTCCCCCATTATCTGAAACTTTTGAGGAGAAATTTGCTAAATTGTTGTTGGGGGAAGGGAAAACTGTGGAGGATTTAAAGAAACTATTATTGCCACCTGAGAACGTTCCTCCACCAACACCGTCTTCCCCTCCAGCACCCGTTATTGCCCCTCCTTCTGTGCCAGTGCAAGCCCCCATGTCTGTACGTGCAAATAGTCACAACTCTTACCGCAGTTTGAGAATTTTCTCCAGCACCCTCCCCACCCTACAAGGGGAAGAGGATTGGGAGACCTGGATAGACTGTGTTGCCCCTTTGGTATCTGAGTGACAGTGTGCAGAGGCTGAGAAATGGAAAAGAATCCTAGAGAGCTTGAGAGGTCCGACTCTGGAAGCCATTAAGACTTTGAGGTCCACAAACCCTGAGGCATCTGCCCAAAAGTACCTAACTGCATTTGAATGCAATTTTGGGAGTATTGAGTCAGGGGAGAGCTTGATGTGGAAGTTTCAAGGTACAAAACAATGGCCAGGGGAAAGTTTATCTGCATATGTTACTCGTCTGGAAGGAGCACTACAGAGGGCCTACCGGAAAGGGGGGGTGGCCGCCAGTGACTTAAACCGTGTGAGGTTGGGGCACATATTGCAACATGCAAAGCACTCAAAATTGCAGCTGCTTCAGTTGAGGCTTCATGACAGGAGAGGTAACCCACCAGATCATTGTGATTTGATGAAAGAAATCCAGGAAGTTGAGGAGGAGGAGGATTTCTCAGAGCTCCACATAGTTGTAGCTGCTCCAACCTCTGCTTCAAGGGCGGGGTCGGCTGCTGACAGCCAGGGATCACCGAAAACCCATGATGAAAGTCAAGGATTAAGTGTCTGCCAAACGGAGATGGCTGTAAACACCCCGCACTGGGAGGAGTTGCTGAGGGAGATTAGGAAAGTAACGGACAGTCTCATCATGAAGGATACTCCTATGAGCACGGGCACTGACACTTGCCCGACTGTTTCTGCTATGGGGGTGGGGGTGCCCACCCAGGCACCTCATGTTGACAACAGTTTGAAACTTGATGCATTGACTATGGAAGTGAGGGAACTGAAAAGATGTCTCCAAATGTCCAACCCACCGCTGGCTAAGGTGGCACCAATGTTTTCTATCGATAGTACCAATGCCGCGGCCCCTACAGTGATGCCTCCATCACCCCAAACTTCAGCAGACATATTTTGCCATAATTGTGGGAAGGATGGGCACATGAAGAGGGAATGCTGGTCTCAGAAAGACTTAGAGAGAGTGGTGAGCTGGCTACAAGGAGAACTTCGGAGAACAAGTCAGTGGTTAAGAGGTGCATGCAATGGTCCCAGTGAGGGTCCCAAAAATGCTAACTCACATCCCACTGTGGCAAGGTCAGTTGCCCAGGCCCCCACTACTGCCTCTTCAGACTGGTCCAGAGTAGCGGGTCCTTCCATGGAGACCACTGTAAAGGTGAATAGAGTGTCTACAAGAGCTGTATTAGACAGTGGCTCTCAACTGACAATTATGTTCCAGGATTGGTATCAGGAGCATTTGTCAGGTGTACCCTTACAACCATTAGAAGGACTGCATGTATGGGGGTTAAGTGAGAAGACCTACCCCTGCTCTGGGTATATCCAAATTTGGCTGTCTTTCCCCACCTCTGTGGTTGGAATGGCAGAGCAAGTAGAGACCCTGGCCTTAGTGGGTCCCCCTACTGGACTGTATGATGGGGTTCCTTTACTAATTGGGACTAATGCACATATGTTTGGACAGCTGGCACAGTTGTGTTATGAAAAACAGGGGTCAAGGACTAGTAAGCTTTAAGAATTCCGGCCTTGATCAAGAAGGCCTATGAGGCACAGAGAGATGCTGACAAAGTGGAAGCAGAGGAACCGGTTGGAGTTGTCTGGAAAAAGGATCCTGAGTCTCTGATCCTGGCGCCAAATGCCCAGTGTACTATCCAGGGGGAAGTCCGTATCAGAAAGGATGTCAAGAATAAAATCCTCATATTGGATGCACCAGGCAATGGGAAACTGCCGGAGGGACTGCTGTTCAAGCCTAGTATTTTGCCTGCTAGAGCCCATGCTTATGCCAGAAGGGTAATGGTTCAAGTTCATAATGTGTCTGACAGAGAGATTCGAGTAAATAGAGGTTGCACCCTGGCTAATGTGCTTTGTGCAGACACTGCAGTGCTACCCAGTAGCAAGAGTTCGGGGAAGAATGACAGAGTAACGCCTGACTTGTTTGATTTCAGTGACTCCCCGTTGCCAGCTGAATGGAAAGTGAGGATCAGTGAGAAGCTTGCCCAGAGAGACCAGGTGTTTTCCTTAAAAGAATGGGACATAGGATGTGTGCAAGGAGCTGAGCACCACATCCGGCTGCATGATGAAAGGCCATTTCGTGACAGGTCTCGACACCTGGCCCCTGCTGACACAGATGATGTGAGACGGCATCTGCAAGAGATGCTAGCTGCTGGTGTAATAAAAGAATCCAGAAGCCCCTATGCTTCCCCCATTGTGGTAGTGAGAAAAAAGAATGGGACAGTAAGGATGTGCGTGGATTATCGCACTTTAAACCGGCGGACTATCCCTGATCAGTATACAATGCCCTGCACTCAGGATGCTTTGGACTGCCTAAACGATAGCAAGTGGTTCTCTGTACTGGATCTTCGCAGTGGGTACTACCAGATCCTGATGGCCCCGGAAGACTGTGAGAAGACAGCCTTTATCTGTCCGCTTGGCTTCTATGAATTCATGAGAATGCCTCAAGAGATTTCAGGCGCCCCAGCCACCTTTCAGCGACTGATGGAGCGTGCAATGGGGGACATGAACTTATTAGAGTGCCTGGTATACCTAGATGATGTTATTGTGTTTGGCAGCTCACTGGAGGAACATGTGAGCAGATTATTCAAGGTGTTGGACCGACTGGAAGACTTTGGCCTTAAACTGTCCATTGATAAGTGTCAATTCTTTCAAACATCAGAAAAGTATGTGGGACACATAGTATCCACCAAGGGAATAGAGACCGACCCAAGTAAAGTCGAGGCCTTGACCACCTGGCCACAGCCAAAATCTGAAAGAACTGCAAAGATTCCTGGGATTCTGTGGTTATTATCGGCGTTCATCAAGGACTATTCAAGAGTGATCCGCCCTTTACTTAACCTTACTCAAGGGTATCCACCAACCCACAAAAAATACAAAAAGTCAGTGTCCCTCGGGACTGAAAGAGTGTATTTTCATCCAAGTGAAGTATTTGGGGCCCACTGGACTCCTGATTGTGAGACTGCTTTTCATGAGATCATATATCAACTTACCCACGCTCCAGTGTTGGCCTATGCTGATCCAACGAAACCTTATGTCCTGCACACTGATGCTAGCTTGCAAGGGTTGGGAGCTGTGTTGTACCAGGAGCATGAGAATGGCCTGAGACCAGTGGCCTTTGCCAGCAGAAGCCTGACCCCTTCCGAAAAGAACTATCCTGTACACAAGTTAGAGTTCCTAGCTTTGAAGCGGGCCATTGTTGATCAATTCCATGAGTACTTGTATGGGGCTAAGATACTAGTAAAGACTGACAATAATCCTTTGACCTATGTGCAGACTTCAGCTAAGTTGGATGCCACTGGCCATAGGTGGCTCTCTGCCTTATCTACCTACGACTATGCAGTTGAATACAGAGCAGGCCTGAACCACATAGATGTTGATGCTCTCTCCCCAGAGGCCTGTTCCCCAGAATGACTGGGTTAGACTGTCAGAACCTGATATTAGAGCACTCTGCCAGAAGTTTGAGAGGGGAGGAACAAATGTCCACGGACGCAGTGGACTGTATGGTGGATTGTTTGGGACCCTCTGAGAATTGCTTACCTGTTGTTTATTGCCACTTTTCTGCAATAGACATTGGTGCACTGCCTCAGCTGGACAATGACAGTATTTGGTGGGCTCAATCCTGAGATCCCATGATCAAATCAGCTTTAGAAGCCCTATATGCAGGGAAAGATGTGTCCAAATTACGTTTCACTGATTTGAGAACTGCATTGTTATACAAAGAAGGTCCTAAGTTGAAACTGATCAATAGACTGTTATTCAGAGAAACAGTAGACAGAGGGGGGCAAGTAGACAAACAACAACTAGTGCTGCCCACTGCCTTTCAAGATTCAGTACTGAGGTCCTTACATAACCACATGGGGCACCTTAGTATAGACAGAACACTTGACATGGTGAGATCCAAATTCTATTGGCCTAAGGTGGGGGCTGATGTGGAGCAACACATTCGAACTTGTAGTCGCTGCTTACAGAGAAAAGCTTTGCCCCAGAGGGCTGCCCCCCTTGTTAACATCACCACCAGTGCACCCATGGAGCTGGTCTGTATTGATTTTCTGAGTTTGGAGTCAGATCAAAGAAATATTAGCAATGTGCTAGTGGTCACTGACCATTTTACGAGATATGCCCAAGCTTTCCCCACCAAGGACCAGAAGGCGTCCACTGTGGCAAAAGTACTTGTAGAAAACTTTTTTGTTCACTATGGGGCTCCACAAAGAATCTATTCTGATCAAGGGAGAGACTTTGAGAGTCGTCTGATCAAAGAGATGCTTTCTCTATGGGGAGTGTGAAAGTCCAGAACCACCCCTTACCACCCCAAGGGGGACCCACAGCCTGAACGTTTCAACCGCACTTTGCTAGATATGCTATGCACCCTCCACCCAAAGGACAAGCCTGGATGGAGCCAACAAATTAGCACCCTGGTACATGCCTACAACTGCACCAAAAGTGATGCCACTGGGTTCTCCCCCTACCGCCTGATGTTTGGAAGAGAAGCTCGACTGCCGGTAGATATGTGCTTTGGGGTCTCTCCTGATGGGGTTCGAGCTGACAACTATTTACAGTATGTGCAGAGTTAAAGGCCCAGCTAAATCATGTGTATCAACTGGCTCAAACCATGGCTGCCAAAAGAAATCTGGCCAACAAAGAAAGGTATGATAAAAAGGTGAAAGCACAGGAACTCCAGGAGGGAGATCAGGTATTGCTAAGAAATCTGGGACTGCATGACAAACACAAGATTGCTGACAGATGGCACCATCTCCCTCACATTGTAGTGGGGAAACTAGATGATCTGCCTGTGTACAAAGTAAGGCCTTAGAATAATTCAAAAGATGTTAAAACAATGCATAGAAATCATTTACTGCCCATTGGACAAATCTTGATTGAGTCTGAGCCCCCAGAAAATGCCCCCTCTGGACCAGTGACTAGAGCTGCTGCTAAGAAAAAAATCAAGAAAGTCTGCACCTACAGAAGCTGAGTTAAAGTGTTCCCCTCCACAAATCCCAGTTGAGCATGACAGTCAGTCCATATCAGAGGAAAGTGAGTGTGACTTTGAATACTACCCTTCTTACAAACTGAGTCAACTGTTTCGGGGCAATCCCGTAGTCAATACTGGAGATGAAGCTGGGCCTTCTGGACTGTCTAAGACCCCAGCTTTGTCCCTGGAGCCAATGCTTCCAGAAAGTGAAGTGCAAAGCATCAAGTCAGATGATATGGAATCATTGTGTATGGCTGAACAGTTTGAGCTTTCAGGGGAAGAAAATGATGGACTGGAACAGACAGGTGATACACCAGAACAAGAAGAGTATTTTGAGAGCCCTGATGGTCCACTGCTGTGTCCGAAAGCTCTCCATGAGAGCCAAGTGTTGTAGACTCAGAGATTGTAACTTCTGGAGCTGAAAGTGCCCCAAATTCTAGCCTCTCTACCCCAATGGAGACTCCCCTGACAAGTGAGGACAATGCTGAAAATAAGGCTCAGAGTTCAGAGACTGTAACAGTTCTGCCTAGAAAGACTGGTCGAGCTGTAAAGCCTGTGGAGCGCCTCAGTTATGATTCCCCTGGGAGGCCGGTGGACTTGCCTCTCAATGTTGTCCATAAAGGAGTGTATGTGTCCCCGAGCCCTTGCCCAAACTGAACATCAGTGCTAACTCCAAGTTACTTGTGTTGCCCTCTAGGTATGGTGCCCCTGTCCCATCCAGCCCCAAGGTAGCTGATAGGGAGGGCCCCCTCTCTTCAGGTTTCATGTACAAGAGGTAATAACCTGAGTTATAGTACAATGTGTGTGTAATACTGTGTAAAGAGTGACGTACTGTAAAGTTTCAGAAATGTGTTCCTGGTAAAGTGATATATTGACTGATGATTACATGTATGAGCCTAAAGTGATCCTGACGTAATGTATATGGTTGCAATTGAAACTTATGGGGGTACTTGCTTGACTCGGATGCCAAGCTTTTTCAGGCCGGAAAGGGTGTAAACCCCCTGCAAATGGGGGTTCCCAAAAGTCTTCCAGGAGCTTGCTTGAATGCTCCAAGCCTGGATGGTGTTCGGCATCTAAGCCGTTTATCTGTGAATGCTTTTAGAGCCTTTGGTACTGTCTCTTTAAGAGCTGTTTGCCTGCAGACATAATTAATTTGGATGGGGGTCTGTGTGTTCCATGCTTGAGTCCCACCCAAGTTGCTGCCAATCGCCTCGCTTTCTGCCGTCACTAAGTGGGCAGAGTGAGCACTTTTCAAAGATATAACTGTTTGCCAGACATCATTTAGAGTAATAACGAAAATACAGTTTGTCTAACTTGCTTTTCTTTGCAGTCAGAACTGTGTTTGCCTAGTCCCCTATTCTAGTTTTGAACTGCTGAACTGGACCAATCAGTGTGGGGGGACCTTTGAAATGGAGCCTGCTGCTGGCAAATCAGAACTTGGACTCTCATTGTGGAGCCAGCCACCTATGTACTGTATGGCCAATACTTCTGGGAATTGTAGTTTGGACTTCGGCGCCTTTTTTTCACCAACAGGGAGAGTTTACTGTGAGTGACAGCCAAACCAGCCAACTGAACTGGGAGGAACTCAAAGGAAATGCCCGGCTCTGTCTACTGGAAAGATCAGACGAGTTGTGACTGTGAAGAGGGAAGGAGCTCCGGGCTCATGCGCTGTTGAGTTTTCGCATGGGAAGCTCGTGTGGGGCCCTGAAGTTCAGCATACAACTGTTTGTGAGTGCCAGTGTGGACTGAATCAGAGTTGTAAGGAGAAAGAAGCACCAGAAGTGAGGAAACCAGGCTCACCCTGTAGAAGACTGGTGAAATTGCTGAATCGCACTCGGGCTGTCAGGAACTGAATCTGCAGTGTGTTCTCCTGTGTATTGTGCAGTAATTGCGATCGGGATAGAGAAGCATCCTGCCTGGTATAGTACTTTCCTTTTACATATAAATGTGTGTAGTGCTTGTGGGGAATCGCGTTTCAAATCCCCTGTACAGTGAATTGAGTGCTTGAAGCTGGAAGTAAACCCCAGCTTAATCCAGACTACATCCATTTGCTCTGAACTGCTGTGGGGTCCAGCACAAGGACCTTGTCCACATGGTCTGCTCCTCCTGGCAATCCAGAACAATCTGCCTTCCATTCAGTTTCAGCTTTGAATTTGTGAGTACAAATCAGGGTAGCTCTCTGTCATCATCTAATTGCAAGTGTTCCATCTGATTACTTTTCCTTTCTTTCTTCACGAACTGAGCCTACTGGCTCCGGATTACAAAGTGGGTATTGTGCATGCATTTTCCATACTCAGGGCCCCAACCAGCTGCACCAAATAGGCTAGCGTCTTATTGCCTGGGTACCCAGTAAGAGTGACATTTGGGACTCTAAAATACGTGCACAGTACTGTGATTATTAATGTGACTGAATCAATTAACCTGATTTCCCTCTGTCCTTGTTACTATCCCCTAAATAAATCAGATTTGGTTGTTTAGCAAAGTTACACTGCTTGAACTGTGTGTCTGTGTTGAATTACTGTACAGTGGTTATTGTATAACTGCATCTTACTTTACAGGGGGTCCCCAGAGTCAAGCTGATTGAACCAATCCTGGGGGTAAGTGTATATTGCAAGGGTACTGTGATTGATTTGTGTGGGCCACTAGTGGGAAGAAAGGGGGTTGCAGTGACCCAGAGGGCTGTGACCAAGTCATATCAGACTGTCTTAACCCTGACCTCTGGGTGGAGGCACCCGCCATCGGATCCAGGCCCCTCAACCTGTTAGTGGCAAGTCAGGCAGGGGTAGTAGCCCTTGGGATAGCGCCCTCTGGGGGTTACACCTATATCAATCAATCAATCAAAGTCTTTATTTAACCAGGCAAACATCGTTGAGCAAGTTCATTTTCGAGATGGACCTGGAAAGGAGAGGTAAACTCCCCCTACTTGCCATTCTGATGTTGGCGTCCACAAATGTCTTATCCAACTCCTGTCTGGCTCTAGCATGTGTTTTTTGAATTTTATGAACACAGTTTCTTCTTCTGAATTGAATGTATTCAGCATGGTTAGTGGAGGAAATTTTTAATATGGCTCAACATTGAGATTGTCGGCAGATAAGGACTGCCAGGCCCATCTAGTCTGCCCCATTTTTGTACCTTAGTTGGCAGCCAATTTCTCTACACGGTCGACGGCTTTAGCCTCTCCTCCCCACCTCTGGGGTTCCCTTATGTCTCTCCAATGCATGTTTAAATCCCATCCACTATGGATGCTCCCAAAACCTCCTTGGGTAGGCCATTCCATGTATCCATCACCCTTTCTGTGAAAAAAAACAAAAACTTCCTTACATTTCCCCTTATCCTGCCCCCTCCAATCTCATGTCATGCCCCCTTGTTCTTGTCCTCCTCCTATGTTTAAAGGTGTCTCCACCTTGCATAGGGGAATATTAGTAACTAGCCAGAAAGGGGAAAGGGTCACCAGAGACCAGTTAGGGTCCGCAGAGACAGATTAGGCAGGGAACATTTGGGCAGACTGGGTAGGCAAAGTGATCCTTTTCTGCCGACAAAGTCTATGTGCATGTTTTTGTGGAATACTGTCGCAACACAGGCCTCACTAAGGTACTTTATAAAATGGGCTTCAGAATCCTAGCAACTTCACTGGTCTAAACATATCACCTGACCATTAATCTCCGGTATATGAACAGTTCATAAATAACTGGCCCTAATATACCTTGCAACAACCTAGCTAAAGGAAAATAAAACCTATTTTCATTAACATAAAAACTGAACTGACCACCAGCTCACCAAATGATTTGTCACACCCTGCTTCTTCATTTCCTGTATACCCCAAAACATTGAATATGCTGTTTGAGGTAATCTCGGATGTTGAACACCACATCCTGTTCCTTCACTGAGGAGAAGAGTGGGACCCCATGTAGCCAGGAACTTTTTTGTTGTGCATGGTGCCTTTGTCAATCAATCAATCAAACTATATTTAACCAGGCAGTTACGTCATTGAGTAGGCTCATTTTCAAGATGGTCCTAGACACATAGAAAGTATTCAATAACAAGATGTAACTGTTTGTGCATGACAGATAGTAATACCATGTAAAAACAACTTTACATAGCTTAGGTGGTGAATACATACATAGTCAAATTTCACATTCTATAAACTAACCTCATGCAGGGAGGGGAAGGGGAGACACAGGGAAGGTTAGAGGGGAGTAACAAACAAGAGAGAGGAGGAGGGGGTATCACTAAAATGGAGGTGGCCCCCAAGGGAGTTAGCTAAGTGCTGGGGTGGAACAGGCCAAGGGGGAGTATATTGACCCTAAAGGGATCCGCCCAATAGGGGAAATAGAAGGCCTGGTCCATTCGGGCTATGGGGATGGTTGATCAGTTGGGAATCTGTTTACCTCAAACAGTCACACACCATGTGCAAGCATCGGTTTAGCAGCTGCCTGAACATGTAAAAGCTGGGTGGGATGGAGAGTTTAAGTGCTTTTTTGTAAGTTGTTCCGCTTATACTTACTTTGGATGTTCACATCTTTGTAGGCATACAGCAACAAACCACAGTCACGTCTACAGTATGTCATCACAAATTTGATCATTAAAACTGATGTTGATTTCCAGTGATTACATAGATAATTAAATTAAATGTAAGCACATCAGTGAATGTTTTTGTTGCACATTCGGTTTTGCACAGCCATGATCACACCATCAGAAATACACAATGTACGAAGTGCGTCACTTGTTTCCAAGCATCATGCAAAGTTTAACATTAACATTCACTACAGCCATGGTATAAGTATCTGTACAATGTCGTCAACACTGATCATGTGTAGTCCCATTGACCATGCTTTCCATAATGGCTAAACCAAATAACCACACACTGGGTGCCAGTGTTCACATGCACATGTGAATGGAAATATTATATAGTTAGTTCCATTCCACTGTCAAATGTTGCAATGTATGTTACTGCTTGTATTATCCTATGTATGCCAATATTATCTGTACCATGTGTAATGTCTTAACGTTGATTACACCAGCGACCACCAAACAGCGCAAAGGGTTAGAGCATTTCATTTTAATTTTTTTATTTTAACTTTTGTTTTTATTTTAACTTTTGTTTATCGAGTAAGTGCCATGAGCCAAGGCCCTTTTTCAGGCATGACCCAGGACCAGATAGTCAAGATGTTACAATTACACAAAATAAATATGGAACAAATGACAATACGTCACTTCAACATCAGCACTACAATTTCATCAAAAGCACTCGCATTGTATTTACTCATATAATATTGTTTCAGTCTTGATTTAAAAACAACATGACTAATGTCTTCAGAAAAGGTTGTAAAGAGTTCCAGTGTTTTGCTGCAATAGCAGAGAAAGAACATGGCATACATAGGATAATACAAGCAGTAACTTACATTCCCGATAAGACACTGCCCTCACTCTCAGAGAAAGGTTGCTGCCAAAGTTGATGATTGAATGAGTATCCCTCCATGGTATTTGGACAGCCATATTCACAGCAGTTTACATTTGGATACGTGTCTGCATAGCAGTAACTGTGTTCCGCACAGTAAATGGCACCCCATTTAATCATGTCACAATATTTGTTTGTATCAGCATTAATTTAAGAACTGGAATCTACTCAGACTAAACTGAGGTACTACATCATATGTGATGAGATTTTATAAATTCAACCGGAATGGTGTCTTCGCATATGTTATGTGTGCTGTACTTTTATTACTTTTATGCTCTAGGCTGAATTGCTGAACTAGAAAAGACCGCGAAAAGTTAAAGGTGGACACAGTGTCAACTATTTTCCTTCTTAATGAGTCTATCCCAAAGAAGATTCGCTTGACTAGTGAACATAGGGAGAAAGCTAAGCAACACAGAGAAGTAAATGCCTCGCTGTAAGAACCTCCTGTAACAAACATTGTACGTCACACTATCTGTTTCTTTGTAGGTTATTGATGAGCTTCTATTGATGCATGTTTCACATGTGGCAATGTGTTCAACCAATGATACTGAGGAAGAAAGCAAGTTATCACCGGAATGTAGTACTGACTTTCCAGTCCTACAGGAATACCAAGTAATGTCCCTTTTTTTCTGGGTCTACATTCAGCAAACACATAGACCACTGATATACAAACATCCCATCCCCATTATCATCTTAGTCCATCACCTATGGACCCCTTCCAAAAACTTGCTATTCTGCTTTCAAATAGTGTGCCACAGTTGGACACAGTACTTCAAGTGGGACCTCACTAATGATTTGCACAGCAGAAGGATTACTGCCTCCATTCTATAGGTGACACTATCTTATTTCCTGTGATCAACCCCCCCTCAAAGTCTTCTCTGCCACAGAGACGGACAACCTATCCACACCTAAATGTTAACTGCACTCAACCATATGTGTGGGTCCACCTGTCTAGATGCACACAATCATTAATTTATTCCAGTCACCCTGCTGTTATGCAACAACACAAACATAAAAAAAATATATCATGAATTGATGTCCTGTGACTCATATAATTTCTTTTCACAGAACATGAGGTGCTGTGACCATCGTGTGCATCGTAAGACATTCTGTACCATTGCCACCCAAGCAGATAATGTCACACCCATTGAAAATGTGATGGATGTACAGACTCCAATGTCATGGGATCAAGGCACACAGCGGCCCAAATCTGAGTTTAATTTCTTTGGTTCTGCAGAAAAGGTCACTAAAGATCACACACATAACACTAAACTGCAAACTGTTTGCAAAGAAAGGGATGCTTCTAGGAAGATGTCCTCCACAGAAGTCAGTGAAGAGCATGATATGGAGACAGCCATGACCTTCGACTCAAGGTAGAGACTAGCTAGGCTAAACAACCTTCCCTCCTTCCATACCTTTGAAGGGACTGTTTTAGAGGACACCCCCTCTTTCAGACACCTCGGTGTCTGGCTCAACAGATACCTCAACTTCTTAGTACATACTGATGCCATTCTACAAAAACTGTGCCCAAACTTGGTGCTCTTTACAGAAACTGTAGCTGCATCCCGCTTACGGCCCAGCGAGAGTTAGTACAGAAGATGATCTTACCTATATTTGACTACTGCGATATTGTCTATAGTATTGCCCCACAGTCCTCCCTAGCCGGACTGGACACTAACTCCTTCTGTCGCTTTGTCCTGGATGCCCCACCTCTTACCCACCACTGCATTCTCTACCACTCTCTGAACTTTCTTACTGTTTTTCAAGCAGACGTGCACTTATGGCGCCAAGTTCACCTCAAAATTCTGGCTTGGCTCTCTCCCTTCTTATATCTCTTCCTGATCTACCCCGCCTCCTTCCCAAAACTTGCTAGGATCCGGTGACCCTAGGACCCTGGCAATTCCAAGCCACTCAACCACATCAGGTCAAAACGCCTTCTCCTATCACCTGCCAAAATATGGAATGCACTCTCTGGCAAATCTGTCACTCCTCCTCTTTAGGTTCTCTCACATCTGTCTTATTAAACCACCTAATCACCAACTGTGTGTGCAAATTATCCCCCCACATTACTAGCCAACTTCATGGCATAAATGGCCAATTGGCTACCAGGTCTGCCTATCCCTCTCAACTCACCTGCACCCGCCTAAGCCTCTTCAAGCACTTCTTGGCCCCAGCACTGTGGTGTCTAATGCCACCTAAGGCCACTTGGGCAGGTGTTATCATGTGTTTACCCCAAATAACTTCTAGTAACCTATTTGTTTTCCTGTTTTTTGTTCTAGCACAGTGCCCTGTCCCATCTCTTTTCCTAATCCTGGTATGCCTACTTATATAGTATTGTCTCATGTTCTACTGTTAGGCTCTGTCATGGCCTGGATGTTGTTCATACTGTAATTACAGTATGCCTGTGTGACTCTGTATTGTTCTTGAATTGGTACATGCTTCTGTATAATCCCTACAACCCTTCCCTCAGGATGTGCCGTGAGATGAGTAAATTATTGCTCAGTGCACCTTTCCTGGTGAAACTTTTCAATAAATAAAACAGCATCTGAATGCAGAGTTGAAAATTATACTGAAGATGTTGGGATGGACAGTGACAGTAATTATGTCCCTGAATCTGACACATCAGAGGAATATTCTAGTGACAGCGAAGAAGACGACAGTGATGATACCAATGGTATTAATCTGTTTAATAAATGCATAGTCTACGTAGAAAATCTACAGGAACTATTTCGCTTCTGCATTACTTGTGGAGGGGTTGTCACCAAGAAGACAATGAAGTACCAGGGTAGTGTGTTACCTGTCCAAGATGCAGTGCCAGAAATGGGCACTCAGTACACTGGAAGTCACAGCCAACATTGAATAAAATGCCTTGCGGAAACATCGAACTGGCAGCTGCCATTTTATTTAGTGGAAACACTGTTGCACGGGTGCAAGGCTTTTTAGAATTACTAAGACTGAAGGTTTTCAGCCACCAGACATTCAACAGACTCCAGACCACATATCTATTCCGAACAGTCAATAAAGAATGGAAGTCACAACAAGCTGCATTACTAGAGGAACTGAAACATAAGGAGCAACTAACCTTGTGTGGAGATGGCAGATGTGACTCCCCCTTTTCTCGGCAAAGTACAACAGATCAGGAAACTGAGAAAATAATAGATTTTAATCTGGTTCAAGTAACAGAGGAATCCAGTTCCACGAATGTGGAAAAGGAAGGTTTCACAAGATGTGTGGAGCCATCTCCTTGATTTCGGCCTACCCATAAAAAGTATAGCCACTGACCCTCACATACAGATAAACTGCCTTATGAATAAGAAAATGTGTGGCACATGGCTAAATGGGTTAAGAAGCAGCTGTTTATTAAAGCTAAAGAAAAGGAATGTGCAGAGTTGATGCCATGGATATCATCAGTCTCCAACCATTTCTGGTGTGCCTGTGCCACGTGCAATGGAGATGCACAGCTGCTACGAGATATAATAATGTCCACAACACATTATCTTGTTAATAAGCATAGATGGACCAGAAACAGGAAATTCCACCAATGCACACATGCCGGGTTGACACCAGAACAGAAGGCTTCAAAAACATGGCTGAGAGAAAATTCTCCATCACATCAGGCACTTCAGTTAGTTCTGTTTAACAAGAAATTCTTGGGTGACATACAGAAATGTACCCAGTTGTGCCATACTGGCAGACTTAAGGTATTCCACGCACTACTCTTGAAATACTGTCCAAAGAGGCAGCATTTTACACATTCAAGAATGCTTGCAAGGAAACAGATGGTAGTGATTGATCACAGTGAAAATGTTGAACACCCACACGCTGTGAAGAGCAGCAGGGAGCAACGGTTTTGCATTGTGTAACCCAAGGCAAAGAAGATGTGGGTGGCAAAGCCAATGAAGAGTATGAAAACACATGACAATGCATCACGGATGATTAAGTACATACTGAATAGCAGACAGTCTAAGAATCCACCAACGCTACTAGGAAAGATTGTACTGCCGCACAACATTGGTAATGAGGATTGTCCAGAAAAAAGTCATGTAATTGCTCTTCACAGGTCAAAATTCCAGTAATCATGTCATTGAATGAAGATGTTTCAAAGTTCATGTGTCCATGTAATCGTTCCCATAACTGTAATGCTCTTATTTTTGTGTGTGAAACAACATTAGTGACATTCAAATGATTTTTTTATCGGCTGAACAGCTGTAACAAATTAGTCTCAGAAACACAGAATCTGTTGGTGGATAAGGACCATATGGCCCACCTAGTCTGCTCATTTCCCTACTCACTGTTGCAGCCCCAGATCCTATTTTATCTGAGGCTCTCCTACTATGCACATCACCAGGGTACCAGAGCATCTATCCTATGCACTCTTGAGCCCCTGTATTGTTTTCACCCCTACCACTTCTACTGCAAGGCTGTTCCATGGCTCCACCACCATGTCGGAGAAAAAAAGAACTTCCTAACATTACCCCTGAGCCTTTCACTCTTCAGCCTCATATCACGAGAAGTCCTTTTTGAAACAGTGTCAATGATATAAAGGATGCAAGCCATCTCAATATGTAAATAACCCATTGTGTTTCAATTGTATGCGTGGATTGTAGATGAATGGAAATTACGTACCTACTGTAATTCTTAATTTTCTTGGACCAAGTCTCCACCACTCATTCACACTGATGGGACTACACCAGAGGTGCTAGAACCCAGTGGGAGCCAAAAATCCTCAGGAGGGCCAGCGCCGAGGTAGGGCCATGCATGTGTGGCACCATGAGACTGCCTCGCGCCCTTATAGACTATCTCAGCATTGATCCTCCAACTGCCTCAGTACATTTTTGGCCGAGGAGGTGCAGCTAAACTAATCTAGGAAACTAGCTTAATCCAGGCATAAGATAGCCCAGATGACCCATGTAAGAAGGGTCAACCCAACATCTTCACAGCCTAAGCTAACAAGGGAGTGAAGACCAGAACAGGATGAGAGAGCTTGGGGGATGGTGAGTGTGTGTTTGAATGATTGGTGGAGACTTCGTCCAAGAAGATTAAGAATTATGGTAGGTACATAATTTCCTTATTTTTCTAGACTAAAAGTCTCCACCACTCATTTACACTAATAGGAGAGTACTGAGCTATAAACCAATCCCCCGAGTGGGGCGGCAGGAGACAGAGCTCACTCAGGACAAAAGTCCATTAAGGATTGTCCTGCTGAAGAAAGTGTGCTGTCGGGCATGGACATCCAGAGTGTAGTGCTTCACAAAGGTATGCACATAGCCGCCTTGCAGATGTCTGCAATGGGTACATTATGAATCTCTGCCAGGGATGCCATGACTGCTCTGGTAGAGTGGGCGTAAACCTGGCCTTCTAACTTGACCTGCACCATGGAGTAGCAGTGGCGAAGACATTTATTTATTTTTATTTATTTATTTAAGCGTCTCACCAGGAAAGCATGCTGAGCAGACTACTGCTCGTTTCCAGATGCATCCTGGGAGGAGAAGGTGCAATTACATAGTTGAACAGACAATACATAAAGGAATACAAAGTATTGAGATAAACAGCAGATACAGGCATAACATCAATACCCTACCATATAATATATACAGGAGGAACCTACAGTGTAGTAAATTACAGCTTGGATGTGCAGCCCAGCTATACAGTGAACCCGCAAACTGTCTAGACACATGAGCAGATTGAGGAGAAGTGAGAATGGAGCATAGCGTTTAGAAGCAGGAAGGGGAAGAGCAGTGATGAATGTTTGTTGGGAAGAAATTCCACAACGTTGGTAAGCGGTAGCTAAAAGCTGCCTGGCCAGCAACAGTGGTCCTGTGTGGGACTGCAAAGGACCTGGAGTCTGTGTTTCTGAGGGAGTAAACCGGGGTGCTGGGGTTGACAAGGGCAGAGGCAAGGTAAGAGGGTAGTAGCTGGGACCAGAACCTGGCTGTGAACTCAGCACAGTGGAACAGTCTTGAATTTTCTAGAGAGGGAAGGTTTGTTGATTGGAAAGGGTACAGTGGTGAGTGGAGTAAGGGCAGTTCAGGATAAATCTGGCTAGGGTGGACTTAGGCCCTGCACTGCATACTACATCCCCATAGTCGAAGACGGAGATGATCATTTTCTGCACAGTGGCCCTGCGGGAGGAGCTGGGATGCAGTCCCAGTTCCGGTAAAGTGCCCCAAGCCTGGGGTGCAGTTTCTTAATTATAGAGTCAACATGGGCTGAAAATTGAGGTGCTTGTCCAGCCGGACCCCAAGGTGCCTGAAGGAGGTGCAGACCTCCAGGGGCGACCCCTCAAGGGTGTGGAGCGTAAGTGGGCAGGGGAGCCGTGAAACTCTATGCCTTGTGCCAAAGATTACTGAGACTGTTTTCTTGGCATTGAGGAGTAGTTGACTGGTGTGAAGCCAGCGCTGAACTGAATCAAAGTCATGCTGCAATCTAGTAGAGACCACTATGGCCAAGGGGTCAGATGTATATAGTATAGTGTCATGTGCTTACATATGTATTGAGGTGTGAGGGCAGGCAGACGGCATTTCGTTTAGGAAAATGGAAAACAGGAGCGGGCCAAGGACAGAGCCTTGTGGAACCCCTGTGTGGACTGGGAGGGGGGCAGAGATGGAGGAGCTGAGTTGGACGGATTGGGACCTGCCTGTAAGGTACGAGTGGAACCAACTGATTACGCTGCTGGATAGACCAGCGTTGCCAAGTTTGGTCAGGAGGAGTGTGTAGGAGACAGTGTCAAATGCTTTGGCCTGGTCAATGAAAATAGCAACCGTGACATGGACAGCATCCATACCAGCGAGGATGGAGTCAGTGAGCCTGAGAAGGGAGGCAGTGGTAGAGTGGGATTTCCTAAATCCACACTGGAATGGGGTGAAAAAGGAGGAGGAATCCAGAAAGGGCGATAGGCGAGAGAGTACTAGACATTCTTGGAATTTAGCCAGAATAGGTAGAAGGGAGATGGGTCGGTAGTTGCTTGGGTTTGAGGTATCCCCACCCTTACGAAGGGGGATTACAGTGGCATGTTTCCATTCAAAGGGTACTTCAGTAAGGGCGAAGGATAGATTAAAAAGGGAGGCCAGGGGTTTGGCTATGGCTGGGGCCGAGAGGTAGAGCATTTTGGAATCCAGCCCTGTGGGGCATTTTCCCTTCCTTGGATTAAGGGCAATCAGTGCGCTAAATACCTCACCAGGGGTGACCTGCAGGAAGGAGAAGGAGTGAGTTAGTTGCATATTTCTTGGTCTGTAGGTAAGGGAGGGGTGCTGTGCAGGGAGAGGTGATGGCTGGAGAGTGGCATAGTTGTTTGCGAAATGGGAGTTAAACAGTGTTGCCACTGCAGGGGGGTCAGTGATATTGGGACCGCCTACCTGCAGGGTAGGAGTGGGTGGCTGTGATGGAGGGCTAAGAAAAGATTTTACCACTTTCCAGAAGTTAGCTGGGTGATGGGAGGTGGAATTGAAAGTGGCTTTGAAGTAGTTGGCTTTTGCTTGGCAGATTTTCCTAGTACTGGCATTACGTAGTGTGCGGCATTGCTGGAGGTTGGCTGGAGATCTGGAGGCCATGAAGGATTTCCAGGCCTTGTCTCTGGTTCTAAGGAGGGGCAGGATTTCGGTTGAGATCCAAGGGAGATGGGCACCTCTGAATCTGGTACGCCTGAGGGGGGGTGTAATCATCCCAAACAGCAGTGAACTTGGTCTTAAAGAATTCCAGGGCAACATCTATGGAGTTTGATTGACTTATGCATGACCAGGCAGAATTGCCCAAGTCATTTAGTAAGGAGGTGAGGTCCAGTGATTTGAAGGATCTGGCCATAAGGATTTTGGGTGGGTGGGCTTTTGGCTTGAAGATTTTATGCACAGAGTAGATTCCATGGTGGTCGCTGAGGGCATCTGGAAGGAGGCCTGAGGCTATGATCCTATGGGGGTGTGAGGTGAGGGACCAGTCTAGAAGGGTGTGCTTCAAGGTTTTGTGATTGTGCCGAGTGGGCTCGGAGATTAGTTGGGTTAGATTTAGGGCAGTCACCTTGTTCCGGAGCTTGGAGTTGGCTCCAGCGAGCCAGTTAAGAGTGAAATCCCCAAGTATATGGAGCTCACCACCTGGAGCCAGGGAGTTCAGCGTGCCCAAGTGATCCAGTATAGCAGCTGTGTTGGCATCAGGGGTGAAGTAGGTGCCAGCAACGTAGATTGGGATTGAATGTGGAAGGGAGAGTTTTACCATGAGCACATCGATGGCCTTTGAAGGCAGGGGTAGGGTGATTGGGATGAACTGGATGATGGAGGCAATGTACATTGCTAAGCCTCCCCCTTTTTTACCCATACGATCATGTCGGATGAGTGTATAGCCAGGAATAGAAAATTCCGAATCATTGTTGTGAGGCTTCAGCCAGGTTTCTGAGATAATCAGAATATCCGGGCTGAGGGACATGGCAAGGGGTTCAAGCTGAGTTATTTTATTTAGTAGGCTACATATATTTAGATGGGACAAATTTAAGCCTGGGGGGAGTTGGTGGGTTACTGGTGGGTTTGGCATGTGGTGGTGGCTAGGTCCAGGGTTTGGCTCAATATCACCTGCTAGGAGAAGCAGTAGAGTAATCAGGAGTTTAGTATTATGTGCGACCCAGCGCAGCTTTCCGGAGGAGGCATAAGTCCTTGCAATAGCAGGTGTTGGCCGATGATCATGGGGCAGAAGGGCAAGGAGGCTGGTTTGGAAGCTGGGTGGGAGTACAGCAGGGCCAAATGAAAGTGTGTGGAAGTGGCACCAAGGGTGAGTTTCAGCTTTTGTCACCGAGTTATTAATGTTTATTTGGCGACTGGTGCATGGTGCCCGACAGACCATCAGGTCAGGATAGATAAATGGTGGGAGGGATGTCCAGGGGGATGAGAATGCAGAAAATTATGAGTGCAAAGGGGGTCATCATGAAGAGGCAGCAGTGCAAGAGTTAAAGTTACTGTATGGGTGTTCTTAGTGAGGAGGCCACTAGTGGTAGAAAGATATAACCTGCAAATGGTAAAGTGAGCTGATTGGTTATTTTGTTTTATTACCATGTGACCAGCCCTATATTACAGAGAGTTTGCCAAGGGTGGTTGGGGGTGGGGGTGCTGGGGTAGCTGACACGAAGCGTTAGTGGGGTGAAGCTCTCTGGTGAGCTGCCGAGGATCAGATGGCGACTGCGTACCTTTAGAGACTCCTCACTGCGGGGGGGGGGCATGCTCTCCGGTTTGGGGAGGGCTTCCGACCCTCACGACCTCCTGCGTCTGCCATGGAGAGGTGAGCTAGGAGAGGAAGAGACAGAGTTTAAATACTTAGGAGTGAGGGAGGGGCTAACTCCACTACCTGACTCCACAACTTTAATTTACAACAGAGTTCAGGTTGAAATGTACAGCAGAATGTACAGGTCACTCACTAACTTGATTTAAACACAGTTTTTGAACACAACAGGGTTTACAACAGAACAGGTTTAAAGTAAAACAGCAGATCCACAGGATTTAAATCGGTAGTAGCGTAGATCAGCAAATTAGTGTGCTTTAAAGCAGCTTCAGCATTTTCTTGGTTTAAAGGCTGCAGTCATTAAAGTGTCCAAATACCAGGCTGCAAAACCCCCATTATTCAAGCAGAAAGAAGGGGAAAAAACTATCTCCACTCATCTGCCGACTGCAAAGAATTCAAATAATTTTGGAGCCCAAACTGAAGCTCTCTGGTGAGCTGTCGAGGATCAGGTGATGACTGCATACCTTTAGAGACTCCTCGTTGTGGGGGGGGGGCGCACTCTCCGGTTCTGGGGAGGGCTTCCGACCCTCGTGACTTCCTGTGTCTGCCGTGGAGAGGTCCACTAACCATGTCACTGACCATACAGAAATACATCTAATGGCAACAGGCTGACCCAGCCGAGGCACGCTGAAAGATGCGAAGAGTTGCTTGGATTTGCATATCTCTTTCATTCTGGTGATGTAGAATCACAGAACCCTCAACATCCAGAGAATGAAGGGTGTGCTCTCCTTCATTCTGGAAGTTAGCACAGTAAGTAGGGAGAAGCAAGGTCTGGTTGAAGTGAAAGTCTGAAACCACTTTGGGTAGGAGTTTAGGGTGAGTACGGAGTACCACCTTGTCCTTGTGAAAGATGGTGTATGGTGGGTCTGTGACCAAAGCATGGATTTCAAAGACCCCACGAGTGAAAGAGACAGCCACTAAGAAGGCTGTCTTCCAGGTCAGAAATTTCAATTTATAGGTAACTAGTGGCTCAAAGGGTTTACGGGTGGGTATATCTAGCACCAGGTTAATATCCCATGTGACCACCAGTCTCCTGACCGGGGTTTAGTGTGTAGGATACCTTTTAGGAATCTCTTAACATATGGTAACTGAGCCAGTGACATGTTCTGTACTGGCTCAAAATATGCTGAAATCACACAGAGGTGCACCTTCACTGCTGAGTATTGCAGATCTGCATTCGACAGGTCTAAGTGGCACTCCAACACCTTACTTGGTGGGCAGCAGAAAGGGTCCAGATGAGACTTTGCACACCAGATGGAGAAGTGTTTCCACTTAGCAGCAAAAGTCTTACACATGGTTAACAGGATTTCTGCAAATCTCTGGGAAACCTTAAACCTGCCCACTTCTATCTCCTCAGAAGCCAAGCATGGAGATGAAGAAAGCACAGGCTGGGATAGACCAGAGGTCCCTGTGTCAGAAGGTCTGTTCCCAGAGGGAGTTGCCGTGGGGGAACTTCTGACAGTCTGTTGATCAATGGAAATCATATCTGTCAAGGTCAGTATGAGGCAATGAGAATCATCCTGCCCCCGTGCCTCCAATTTGAGCAGCACCCTCTGAACTAAGGGTAGAGGAGGAATGCGTACAGGAAGCATCTTGCCCACTGCAGTCTGAAAGCATCATGACAGAAAATGCCAGGTTCTGAATTTCTGAAGCAGGATAGAGGCAGTTTCGCATTGAATGGGAATGCAGAAAGAGCCAGATCCGGACTGCCCCACTCGTCGAATAGTACTGCACAATGTCTGGTGTGAGCGACCACTCGTGGGAATCTGCCTCCGTTCTGCTGAGGTGATCCACTAGGTTGTTCCAAATTCCTGGCAGGAGACTGCTTGAACTGACACATCGTGCTTGAGGCACCACTCTCACATCCTCATGGCCTCCCTGCACAGAGGGTAAGGGAGCGCTCCACCCTGCTTGTTGATGTAATACATCACAGCTTTGTTGTCCATCCAAAGGAGGATCACTTCATGGCAGAGGACATCCTTCAGGACTTGGATAGCATATAAGACAGCTCTCATCTCTAAGACATTTATGTGAAGATGAGATGTATCCTGGCTCCACACCTGAGTGTGGAGGTCTTGAGAGTGAGCTCCCCAACCGATCAGAGATGCATCCGTGGTGATGGTGATCTGAGATTCCATTGGGGTAAGGTGTAGACCTTGTAGAAGCTTATAGAAACTTGTCCTTCTGCATCCACCATGCAAGTGATTTTGTCAGAGGCTCTGTCACTTTATGTGGAATGGTGCGTGGTTGGTGACCTTTGCTTGTTGCGGATGATGCCATGAGTCCCAGCATCTGCTGCATCAAAAGGGGCCCGAACAGGGTTGTTTTCCATGATGTAATGGGCTACCTGAAGATGTTATTTTTCCCATCCTCTGGAAGAAAAACTCTCACCATGGAGTTATCAAGGAGGGCTCCTATGAAGTGGAGCTGCTGGGAAGGTGAAGCTGTCACTTTCCCAGATTCAGAGCCCCCCTCCTTTTGCAGCCTGGCTAGAGGCACCGTGAAGACGGATGATGCCATGAGTCCCAGTATCCACTACATCGAGAAGACTCGAACAGAGTTGCTCCCCCTGATGTCATGTGCCATCTGGAGAATGTTGTTTCTCCTGTCCTCTGGGAGAAAAGCCCTTACCTTGGAGGTGTCCAAGAGGGCTCCTATGAAGAGGAGCTGTTGGGAAGGCTGAAGCTGGGATTTTTCCAGATTCAGAAGCACCCTCCTGGAAGTGAGTAACTGAGAAGCTGTGGCGACTGCTTCCTGTGTCTCCTGCATGGATGGGCTGGCTAGGAGCCAATCGTCCAGGTAAGTGAAGACTTGCACGCTGAGTTTTTTGTGAACATCTCCCTGAACAGGCACTTGTTTAACTTTCCGAGGTCGAGAACAGGGCACATGCCACTTGTTATCTTGGAACCAGAAAGTAATGGGAATAGAAACCTGTGTTCCATTCTGCCTTGGAACAACTTCTACTGCCCTATCCCTGAAGAGGCCCCATATCTCAGAAATAAGAAGGTCTGACTGAGAGGCGGACAGACTGAGCTGCCATCTGGTTGGAAGGTCTGGAGAAATCTCTGTGAAATTGGAAGAGTATCCCTCTCGGACAATCCTGAGGACACATTCGTCCGCTGTAATGGATTTCCACTGAATGTAAAACTGAGTCAGACACCTCCCTGCCACTGTAGAGGGTCCACCTTGGACAGCTGAGGTGGAACCTTTGCCGGATCTTTAAAGGTTGTTACTGGGTGCTTTCAGGCCCTGTGCCCTCTGCTGCATTTCCTTTTGTGACTGAGGAGTTGGTTCCTGTTAAAGGCTCCTCAGTCTCTACCTTGAAAGGACTGCCTGTTATGAAATTTCCGATGGCTTCCGCCCCTTTGAGGGGCTGCAGGAGCTGGTCTGGATATTTAAATGGCAGCCCTGGTATTCTGAGCGGCCTCCAGAGCTCAACCTGAGGGCCGAACAGATAAGCACCATGAAGGGGACATTAATCACCTGCTGAGCATCGGTTGAGAAACCTGATGTTTCCGGGCCTGGGGTGTTGCCTTCAACAAATGCCAGCAGCAGCTGCCCTACAGACAACATCATAGGCATCCATAGAAGCTTTCAGCTGCTGATTATTGGACTATATGCCCCTGGTAATGGCCTGCAGCAGCTCCATGCTAGCGTTAGATTCTGGGAGGTTCTCAATCATTGATTTGAGTGTGTTCCTCAGGGAAGAATGTAGGAACGCAAGACGCAGATGTCTGTTTTGGTCCACAGATGAAGTCTGTAATGCTATTGTGGACCCCATATTCCTGAGGAGAATGGAAAGAAAGATTTTTCACCACAGGCTCCGCTGACACAGAAAGCTTGCATTCCAGCTCATAAAATGAGTCCTCCACTGTGTCTTCGGACACAAGCAGGTCAGGGTCAGAATCATCAAGTTCCATTTCTACCCCAGAAGAACCTCCAAAATGCAGGTCTTGGCCAGGAAATCATGGGAGATGCTGCCACCCATATCGGCATCGAGGAATTTGGCACCATCCACGGCGTGGGCACTACACACGGCACCGGCATCACACGGGCACCAGCACAGCCAGTGGCCCTACAAGACCTGGAAAAGAAAGGGGAAGAAAAGCTGCAATTTATTTGGCCCTGCAAGGAAACAAGGGAGGGGGGAGGCACATGTAGTCAATGGCACTGGCACCGGAGAGGCCACTACGTGCACATCCTGACGCGACTGACCCGGCCGTGGCCCAGTGGCTCCACTGGCAAGGGCAACCAGGACAAATGCTGTACCCACTGCTCCATAAGAGCAGCCCAGAGATGAAATTGCTCACCAGAGCCCCATCAAAAGACATAGAGGGCATCCAGTGTCGAAGACGGCGGCCGTTAAGAACAGAGCCACAGAGGACCCCACCGGAGCTGGGTCAGGGCTACTGCTCTCCACCACCGACAACCCTGCACAGACAAACCAGAGGGCGACCTCTTCTTCAACTGACGGGAGGAAGAAGAACTCAAGGTTGAGTGGAGCCGTGTCCCTGATAGAGGTCAGGAGCGGGCCCGCTACTTTTTGTGCTTTGGATGAACTGTCCTCCCCCCCTCGAGCACCAGACTGCCCATGGTTGGACCCCCCTCTGCAAAGGGCAGTGGACTGGACACAGCCCCATTGCCAGAACAGCTTTCAAGCAAAGTGTCCCTACCGTTGCCGCTACCATCTGAGGTCAACTTCGTTGATGGCAGGTTGAAAATTTCTTGAATTAGTCTTTTTTTTCCCCTTCTTTTAATTTTTTAAATAAAAAAAGAACACTAAAAGTAGTAACTTAATCAAATACTGAACTATAACCTGCTGTCATATAGATGAAGATTGACTCCCAGCAGGTGAGGGACAGTCACTGAAGTGGACTCGACAGTGGGTAAAAAGGAACTGAGGAGGTTGGGGGGGTCAATGCCAAGATACCCTATATGGGCGTGAGGCAGTCTCATGATGCCACATATGTGTGGCCCTATCTTGGTGCCGGCCCTCCTGAAGATTTTGGCTCCCACTGGGTCCTAGCACCTCTGGCATAGTCCCATTAGTGTGAATGAGTGGTGGAGACTTTAGTTCAGGAAGATCACAGTAATTGAATGAAGTGGCCAACGAACATTCTTTGCCTGTGGGTTTCTTCCTTTGTGCATTCTAATCAAAATTTTGGTAGCATGTTTACACTAATAGCAATGTACTTTGTAAATAATGGTTTGTGCTGTCATTTACAAAACATTTAAATTATTAAAGGTGTAACCTCCTTGTAAATGGGGGTTCTGGAAAGTTTTCCCAGAGTTTGTCCCCAGGCTCCATGCCTAGCTGGCGATCGGCATAAAGCCATTTAAATGGGTAGCCAGTGAGCACTTTAAAAAGCCTCCGTAAGCTGTCTCTTTAAGGGCTGCCTGTTTCAGTCATAATTAACTGAGATTGGGGGGGGGGCTGTGTGGTTGTATGCACAAGTCCCGCCCGGGACACTGAAAAATAGCTCCCCTCTGCCATCGTTGGTGATGCTGAGGGAGCTCTACTAGGGAGATATAATTGTTTGCTGGAAATAACGTAAAGTTATAATGATAATGCAGCTGTGCTAACCTGCCTTCCTTTGCAGCAAAGACTGTTTTGACTGTTTCCTCCATTTTGCTCCAGAACTGCTGAATTGGGCCAATCAGTACCTCGGGATCCTACAGAGTTGGCTGACCAATAGAAGGACTACTTGTATTTTGGGAAAGGCATTATGGGCTATGGCGCTTTTTCGCACCACTGAAGGCAGGAGGAAATGACTAGCATGTTCAGCCAGCCAATGGAAGCGGGTAGCGCCCGAACTGAAGGAAGATCCCCTTGCTGTTGGGGGTTAGAGGCATTGTGGCTGAGGAGAGGAGAGGAGCTTTGTGCTTCTGCGCTGTGTGAGTGTTTGCGCGTGAAGGCCTAGTCGGCCGTTTTGCCTTTTGAAGCGAGTCAGACTAAATCCGTCAGCGTGCGGTCGGAGGAGGCTGGTGCCAGCCCAGCTACCTACTGGGCTCAACCTGAGAGGACTGGAAAGAATTGCTGAGTCGCGCTCGGTCTGCCTGTAATGTTGAAGCTGCCGTTTGTTGTCCGAGTTCTTCTGCAAGTTTGTGAAGGTTTGAGAGCAGCTGCCTGGTATGGTACCCCTCTGTTGTAGCCATATAAATGTGTGAGAAGGCTGGTGAAGCTCAGTCTCCGTCCTGGCAGCATTGAAGGAATCGTTATTTGCTGGGGTTGTGAGTACTGAGTCAGGGTAGTTCCCTGCAGAGGTGTACACAGTGGTTTCCAGTGTATTATTATACTGCTGACTGCCTAATTAAACTTTCCTCCTATTCTGACTTGCTCAGGATTGTAATGTTTATCTGTATTAAGGGCCCCAACCAGCTGCCATGTTTGAACTAGCCATTAGGGCTTGGGTACCCAGGGACAGTAAATCTTAGGGTTAGGCCTGTGCACAGAGCCCTAGGTAGGTAATTATAGCATAAGCCAATTAACTTGATTTTCCCTCTCCTGTTATCTGCTCCTTTAATAAATCAGATTATTGTGTTGCAACTACATCCTGGCTGGTTTGTGCATCCCTGGTGAACTGCTACATAGTGACTGGGATATAACTGTACCTTACTTTACAGGGGGTCCCCGGAGTGAGCTGAGAGATACTACCCGGGGAGTAAGTGTACCGGTGAAAAGAATTGTTGGTACCCAGTGTGAGCCACTAGTGGGACAAAAGGGGGGCTGTAGTAACCCAGAGGGCTGTAACCGAGGTGGTTTTGATCATATTAACCCCAGCCTCTGGGTGGAGGCACCCATCCACGGATCTGGGCCCCTCATCCTGTCTCAACGGAGGCAGGCAGGGGTAGTAGCCCTAAGGGTAGCACCCCTTGGGGGTTACAAAAGCAAAATACGCTTTTAATGGATTCACTTTATTTTGTACTTTTTACAATAGTTAGGTATTTGATGCATTTGTGCTTACTGTCACATTTCTAATACAACATTTTTTCAGGTGTGAAAGATAAGAAGAGAAAAAATGATGCATTTGGTAACAACAACAACCAGCACAAGTAGTTCCATGTAGTTGAAGAGGAGGGGATAGATGGAAGGGTCTGCTGGCAAATGCTAGGAGTCTGGGAAATAAGATGGGGGACCTGGAGGCAGTGGTGGGGACAGACAACCTAGACCTGATAGTGATAACAAACATGGTGGACTGAAAACCACAGTTGGGAAGTGGAATTACTGGGGTATAGTCTCTATAGGAGAGACAGGAAAGTAAAAAAGGGGGAGGGGCAGCCCTATTCATAAGGGACAGGATAAGAGCAACAGTGTGTAGGGAAGGACAGGGCTCAGCAGAGATCCTTTGGGTCACATTAAGTAAGAGGACAGGGGAGGCAGTACGGATAGGGGTGGTGTACAGACCACCAAATTGGGGAGAGGAGGTGGAAAGGAGATGGCTAGGGAAATACAAGGGATGGCCAGCAAGAGAGAAATTCTGGTGGTGGGGGATCTAAATCTTCCCGATGTGGACTGGTGGATCCCAACAGCATGATCAGAAAGGAGAAGGGAGATGTTGGAGTCCATGCAGGAAACACTTATTCATCCGTTGGTCAAGGAACTGACTAGGGAAGAGGGCCATACTGTACCTAGTAATGACAATTGGGAACAGTGTGGATGATGTGGAGGTCAGGGAAAATCTAGGTGATAGTGACCATAGGATGGTATGGTTTAGCCTTCAGGTGGGGTCGGATAAGAGCAGGTCTGCCACTAGGGTACTGACTTCAGGAAAGCAGATTTTAAGAAAATAAAGGAAATTTTACAAAAGGAACTAGAAGGGAAAGAGAATCTGGAGGGCATGGAGGAGCTGTGGGGGGCAATTAAAAGGGGAATTCTGCGGGGTAACAGAACAATGCATCAGGAGGGTGAGCAAACACAAGAGAGGGAGGAAACCACTTTGGTTTACAACAGACGTGAGGAAAGCAGTCAGAGAGAAAAGGAAGGCATTCAGGGCCTAGAAAGCTTTGCAGGGGATGGCGGAAAAAATAAGTTTATAGGGAGAAGCTAAAGGAGGCTGGGAAAATAGTCAGGAGGGCTAAAGCAGATCTGGAGGAGAAAATAGCGAGGGAGGCCAAAAGGGTAGACAAGAAGTTTTTCAGGTATGTGAGTGACAGAAGGGGATGCAAACCGAGGATTATGAGACTCAGACAGGAGCTCTGATACAGAGGGATGAAGAAAAAGCAAACCTGCTGAATGACTACTTCACCTCAGTCTTCACAGTTGAGGAAAAAGGGAAGGGGCTAGAGCTAAGAAGCAGGGGGAAGGGTGGGCAGGGAGATGAACACAAGCTTCTTTACAGGCGGTAGGTATTAGAGGAGTTGGGAAAACTGCAGATGGACAAAGCAATGAGCCCCGATGCAATCCACCCCAGGGTGCTCAAGGAGTTAAGGTGGGAAACTTGCGGCACCGCTCACAAAGTTATTTAAACTGTCTCTAGACAAGGGGAGAGTCCCAAGAGATTGGAGTAGGGCTGATGTGGTACCATTACATTGAAGGGGGGAGATGAGACTGGCAACTACTGCCCGGTAAGTCTCATCTCCATGGTGGGAAAGAAAAAGTTACTTACCACAGTAATCTTGTTTCTCCCAGGGGATACTCCAATATTCATAACTCTTATGCAGTGTGCCTTTAAGCCAGATCTGCCCAGAGATGGAACGTTATGCTAGTAATGGAATCACTGGCTCATGCCACTTTTTCAAATGCTGCCACCTATCAACTGCCTACATTCTAACCCTCAGATTTCGTGGACGCCTGACAAGATAGGGCCCCAGAGGACTTAACAATTATCTATAATAATAATAACAGCTATAAAAACACCCAGAAGGACCTCCAACTGGAGGGAAAAAACATTAACCAGAACAGCCCCCCAATGTCAGAATCACCTGAAGAGGGGAGAAAAAAACCAAAAAACAATTGAAACACAGTTCCAAATATGAAAGCCAGAGTGTAGCATACATACCCCTGGTATTACAGTACAGAGTGCAGAGGCCACTGGTTCTAGTAGGGGAGGCAGGGTAGGAGAGTTATGAATATTAGAGTATTCCCTGGGATAAACAAGATTACTGTGGTAATTAACTTTTTCTTTTCACTCCAGGAATACTCCAATATTCCTACTTCTTATGCAGACTAAGAAGCAGTACCTTTGGAGGTGGGCACAGAACCTATTTTGGAAACAGGCTCTGCATGACAGCTGTGCCAAATCTGGCATCACCTCTAGCCTGTATGTTCAGGCTGTAACGTTTAGTAAAGGTGTGAACCGTTTTCCAGGTAGCTGCTTTACAGATGTCCACCAGAAGAACACCCCTAGAAGTTGCCATAGTAGCAGCTGTACCCCTTGTGGATGGGTCCCAGCCCTGCTGGAGCCTCCTTACCAGCTTTTGAGTAGCAAAACTGGGTACACTGGACTATCCAGCAAGAAACTGACCTTTTAGATGCTGGGTTTCCTTTTCCCACATCCCCACAGGTCAGGAATAGCTGTTTCCTTTCCTGTCTGTGGGACTTAGTGGCTGTCATGTAGTAGCTAAGAGCCCTCTTGACATCAAGACTGTGCAACCTGCACTCACTAGAACATGAGTGTTCAGTGAAGAACTCAGGTAAAGTGATGGATTGGTTCAGATGAAAATCTGAGACCACTTTCGGGAGAAATTTTCTGTTAGTTTGCAGGACCATCTTGTCCCTGTGAAAGGAAATGTAGTCTTGCTCAATGCACAGGGCCTGAAGTTCACTGATTCATCTGGCTGAAATGATGGCTACTAAAAATATTGTTTTCCATGTAACATATTTCAATGGGGCTGAAGACATGGGTTCAAAAGGGGGGCCCATAAGTTTGGCAATACAAATGTTTAGGTCCAAGGCTGGCACCAGTTCCCTGACAGGGGGGTGCAGATAGGACAGGCCTTTAAAAAACCTCTTAAAGATGGAATTTGATGGCATAGAAGTAGTCTTTTCAGCTAAAATGTAAGCAGAGACTGAAGCTAAATGAAGTTTCAGGGTAGTGGGCTGTAAGCCCAGTGAATGCAGATAAACAAGATAGTTCAGCACATTTGAAACTCCTGCCTGGACTGGGACTATCTGCCTGGTAGAACACCAGATAGAAAACCTTTTCTATTTTGAGGCATAAGTTTTCTTGGTGGAAGGTTTCCTGTACCCCCCTTAAAAATGTCTAAGACCCCTTCAGAGAGATGCAAGCCAGCATAGTCTAGGTCTTCAAGAGCCATGCCTTGAGTCTGAGTGACTTGAGGTTCAGGTATATGAGCCTCCCCTGATTGGAGGCCAGCAAGTTGTGCCTCCTGGGGAGGTGTATTGGTTTGGCCAGGGACATGGAGAGCAGCAGGGAGTACCATGGCTGTCTGTCCCAGTCTGGGGCTATCAGGATCATTGTGGCTGGCTGAAGCCTGAGCTTGAGTAACACCCTGTACACCAGAGGGAATAGAGGGAAAGCATATAGGTACCTTCCTGACCAGTCCAGAATCAGAGCATCCAGGGGTACTGTGCCCATAGCCAGAGGTCTGCAACAGTACTGTGGAAGGTGGTTGCTTTCATGGGATGCAAAGAGATCTATCTCTGCAGTACCCCACCTTTTGAAAATCACTTCCACCACCTGTCTGTTTAAGGTCCATTCATCATGGGCCTGGCTGATTCAACTCAAGGCATCTGCTAGGGTATTGTCCTTGCCCGGCAGATAAATAGCCTGAAGAGAAACTCCTAGTGAGTAGGCCAGAGTTCAAATTTGTATGGCTTCTGTGCAGAGAGGATTCAACTTTGTCCCTCCCTGCTGTTTATGTAATACATTGTGGTGGTATTGTCTGTTCTGACCTGTACCACCTTTCCCTGCACTAGTGGGGTGAAGACTTGTAATGCCAGGAACACTGCCCTGAGCTCTAGCAGATTTATGTGCTGGAGGGAATCTGCACTTGACCAAGTGCCCTGGGTAGTGTGATCTCCTAGATGGGCACCCCATCTGAGTAATGATGCATCTGTTGTTAAAATCACTGAAGGAGACACCTTCTGGAAGGGAACCCCCTCCATGAGGTTGGCTTCCTCTTTCCACCACTGAAGGGCCAGGTTTAATATTTTTGTTACTGGGACCAGCTTTGAAAGGAGGTCCCTTCTTTGATACCATGAGCCCTTAGGTGGAACTAAATGTCTCTCATCTGAAACCTGGAACCCAGAACTGTGCCAGTGGTGGCTGCCATGTGGCCCAGTAGCTGAAGAAACTGTTGTGCAGTTTTTGGCTTGTTAAGGCTGAAGGAGCCTGCTATTTGCAGAATACTTTTTACTCTGTCCAGAGGTAGGTAAGCTCTGCCCCCCTGGTGTTTAATTCTGCACCTATGAACTGCAGTACTTGTTCAGGGGGAAGGGATGACTTTTTTAGATTTACCAGGAACCCCAAAGACTCCAGAAGTTGTTGGATGAGTTGCAGGTGTTCCTTTAGTTGTTGTGGTGACTTTCCCACCACCAACCAATCGTCTAGATATGGGAACACTGTGACACCTTGCCTTCACAGGTGTGCTACAACTACTGCCAAGCACTTTGTGAACACTCTTGGTGCTGAAGTGAGACCGAATGTCAGGGCTGAAAACTGGCAATTGAACTGAAGGAAGTCTGAATCTGAGATATTTTCTGTGAGACTCCCTTATGGAGATGTGGAAATAAGCAACTTTTAGGTCCAAAGATGCCAGCCAATCTTCTTTTTGGAGAGCTGGCAAGATCAGTGACAAGATTACCATTTTGAATTTTGGTTTTGTTAAGTGCCTGTTTAGTACCCTTAGGTCTAAGATAGGCCACCACTCCCTGTTTTTCTTTGTTGTGAGGAAATATCTTGAGTAAATCCCCTTTCCCTTTTGCGGTGGAGGCACAGGTTCCACTGCTTTTGACAGCAATAGGTTTTTGAACCTCTTTTTCCAACAGCTTTCCTTCTACAATGGAGGCTGGTTTGAAAGCTCTTCTTCTTTGAGAGGGAAGGGATTTGAAGCTTAGGGACAATCCCTGATTCACTACTTCCAGGACCCACTTGTCTGTGGTGATCTGTTTCCAAGCCTGGAAATAGTGAGTCAGCCTGCCTCCTACTGGAGGCGGGGAGGAGGCCTGGGAGGACAAGTCAGTGGTCCCCTTTTGCCTGGTGCTGAGAGTGGGAACCACGCCTGGAACCCCTTCTACCCCTGCCTCTGAAGTACCCTTGCTGAGGGTATTGAGGCACTTGGGTTACGGCCATGGCCTGATAAAAAGGTCTAGAATGGAACTATCTGCCCCTGCCTCCCCTACCATAATGTCTTGTGGATGGAGAAGCCTTCTTTTTGGCAAAGTTACTTCTATAAGTGGCCTTGTACTCATTCACTTTTTTCATGTATGCCTCTGTGTGACTTCCAAAAAGGGAATTACCCTCAACTGGGAAATCCAGGGCTTTATTTGGTGTGTCCTGAGTAAGGTTTGTGGCTCTTAACCAAGCAAATCTCCTCTGAGCAGTTGTATTGGCCATCCAGTTAGCAGCAGTATTGTTGGTATCTGCTGCCATTTGAAACTGGTATTTGGCAGTTTCTAGGCCAAATCTGGCAGTTTCAGCTAGGTCTGCTGAAAGGCTAGAGGGCGCTTTGTCCGCCATAGTCATAACAGACTGCCAGAGGGATTTCTGATACTGGGCCACATAGGCCTGAAAATGAGCCTACCTTATGGCCCCAGAAGCTTATAAGTAGCCCTTTTTGGCCATACTATCGATTTTTCGTGAGTCCTTCTCTGGGGGGTAACAGGCCAGAGGGACTTTTGCCTTGCCATAGGCTGCAGCTTACACCACCCCCTAGTGGTCAGGGTGTGAAAATAAAAATTCAGCCCCTTTCCTGTCAAGCTGGTATTTTTCATCCAGTCTTTTATCCAAAAGTGGAATAGACCCAGGTGTCTGGAGGAACTTCATTGCATCCATTTAAAAAAAAAACGTATTTATTGGGAGCAATAACTTTTTGGTGGGTGTTAACCCCATCATTTCTAAGTAATCTGCTTCCTCCTCATCTTCTACCACCTCGGTGGTAGAGATGTCCAATGCATCTACCATTTTTCTGAAAAAGGAAAAATAAGATGAATAATCTTCAGATGACCTGGGGTGAGAGCCAAACTCCTGCTTAGGAGAGACTTCAGGTTCTATAGGCTCTCCCTCATCCTCCTCCTCATATTTCCCATAATCTTCTCTTTCATGTAGAGATGACTGGGTAGAATCCGTAGGGGTCTGGACTGGAGGCTGCTGATCAGCAGGCAGCAGACCCTGTAAGGCTTGTAAAACTTTGAATGCCTGTGCAATTTCGAGAGGAATAGGCATGGTTACTGACACAGCAGAAGTCCCCGTAGGCTGACCAACAGGGGGTTCAGTGTGTTTAGTTTTCTTAGTTTTTTTCAAAGGAACTGGAGAGCTAGCTGGTTCAGCAGTCCTTTTTGTACCCGTATCAGGGGTAGAAGGTGTGGATTCTGTGGTTTCACCCACAGTGGGTATCGGCTGGTCAGAGCCAGAGGAACCCTTAGGTGGAGGCAATTTTTTCTTAAGCCCTTCCAAATGTTTTTCATCTGTTTTTTCTGGAAAGGTTTTACAGATTTCACAATCTGTCTTCAAATGATCATAGCCAAGGCAGATGACACAAGAAGTGTGTTTATCTGCTTTGGCAAATACTTCTCCACACTCTGAACAGTTTTTGAAACCGGGTTCACCAATCTTTTTCTTAGGTTTTTCGGGCATTGTGATAAAATAAAACAGAAAATAGCAACTGCAATAATTTTTTTTTTTATTATTATTTATTTATTTTGAATCTAGGATTACAAGTACCTTTCAGCCGAGGCTCTTTTACAAAGGTTCCATGTCAATTCCAGGACAACACAACAAAACACAACAAAGCAATGCAGTTATAGGCAGGATAAACAGATTAACACTCAGTTACAAGAAAATAAATGCATACATTTTGGATAAGACAGGTAAGGGGCAAATGAGGGAGTACAATAGTGTTACAAGAAATGGAAAGGACACTGGGAGGCAAGAGCTGCCAGAAGCATTGTCGCAACACATAGAGAAGTGCAGGTGGTGGGGCTGGGTGGAGGGGGAGGAGGGAAGAGGGAAGAGGGAGGATAAGGTAAAGTGCTATGTGGAAGAGCTTAGGCAAGGACTGTAGGATATCAAGGAGGGCTAGCTAGATGAGGCAAATTTAAACTTTGTTTGAACAAAATATTTCGGTTGTGGTCGGTTCAGGAACCGATTGGAACCGGGAACAGAAGGAAAAAAGAACCAGGATTAGCGGTTCAGTAAACAATAACAGCGGTTGCAAAAATATATATATATTAAACAAGTTTTAACAATTCAAAAGGGTTTTGTTGAGAGAAAAAACATCACGCTAAAAAGGCCTCAATTCCCCACCAGTTATACCAAACCGGGAGAAACTGAGAAAAAAAGCTAATTTAACTAAATAAAGCTAACAGTTAAGCTACAAACAAAAGATAAGGGCAGCAGATGAAAATAAAATAATACTTACATGTATTTTGTAGAAGTCTAATGATGAGATGATAAGGAGATTATCTCCATGCATCTAGTCTTGACAGGCGGAGAGAGAAATCTGAGGGTTAGAATGTAGGCAGTTGATCGGTGGCAGCATTTGAAAAAGTGGCACGAGCCAATGGTTCCATCATTAGCATAACATTCCATCTCCGGGCAGATCTGGCTTAAAGACACACTGCATAAGAGTTAGGAATATTGGAGTATTCCTGGGGTGAGATGCTGATGGAGGCACTTATTAAGAAAAGGCTGATGCAATATCTAGAGGAGGAAGGCCTTATAGATAACAACCAACATGGGTTCACAGGTGTAAGGTCATGTCAGACCAACTGGACTAAATTCTTTGAGGGAGTAACAGAGATACGTGATCAGGGAGGGGCAGTGGACGTGGCCTATCTGGACTTCAGGAAGGCCTTCAACATTGTCCCCCACAGAAGACTAATAAGCAAGTTAGGTAGCTTGGGGTGGGGAGCAAACTAACAAACTGGGTGGAGAACTGACTTGGGGGGGAGAACTCAGAGGGTGCTGGTTAATGGGGTGCACTCAAAGGAAGGAGGGGTGATGAGTGGGGTTCCTCAGGGGTCCGTATTGGGACCCATACTGTTTTAACATATACATTGGGGACGTTTTAGAGAGCTTGAATGGGAAGGTGTGTCTATTCGCAGGTGACATGAAGCTCTGTAACAGGGTGGACACACTCGGGGAAGTGGAAAGAATAAGTGAGGATATGGCCAGGTTGGAGGAGTGATCTGGGAAGTGGCAATTGCAATTCAACATAAAAAAATTTAAAATTATGCACATAGGGCATAAAAACCCAAGGGCAAAATACTGGTTGGGGGGGGGGGAGAGAACTGGAGGTTGCACAGCAGGAAAGGGACCTAGGGATCACCATTTTAGATAACCTGAAGGTTAGGCACCAATATGATAGGACAGTACGTAAGGCAACCAGAATGTTGGCATGCATAGGGAGGGGCTTTACAAGCAGGAAAAAGGAGGTGATCGTGCCATTATACAAAACTGTGGTCAGACCACATCTAAAATACGGGGTCCAGTTCTGGAGGCCACACTTGCAAAGTGACAGGGACATGGTGGAGAGGGTCCAGAGAAGAGCAACCAAGATGGTTTAAGGGCTACACAGGAGGTCATACAAGGAATGGCTGGAGGAACTTAACTTGTACACACTGGAGATCAGGGAGGAAAGGGGGATATGGTAGAAACCTTCAACTATTTGAAGGGAATAAACAGAGTGAAGGAAGGTAGCATATCCAGGATGAGTGAAAATAAATCCACTAGGAGACACGCATTCAAGCTGGAGGGGTGTAGATTTTGAGGGGCTGTAAGGGGGCAGTTCTTCACAGAGAGGGTGGTGGGTTCATGGAATAGGCTGCCAGAATGGGTGGGGGGGATAGATTCAGTAAGCAAATTCAAGAGGGCTTGAGACAACTACATGGGGCTCAATAAAAGTGAAAGGCCATGGAACGGAGGATGTAAGATGAATTAGACGGGGGGCATTCAGGCAGACTGGATGGGCCAAGGGGTCCTTTTCTGCCAGCAAATTTCTGTGTTTCCAATTACTGTGATAACCCCTTTTAGACCAAAAAAGGCTGTAACAACATTATTGCCAATAATTAGCAACTGTTTCAGGAGCAAAAACACAATGTCCAATTGTTAGACTTAGTTTTATATCAATTTATTACTAACCAATACCTTTCTTTTACAAAACACGTAACAACGAGCCAGTAACATAACAGTATAGCCAAGGTAAGGAACGTTCAAAGTAAAGCAGATTTACAAAGAAACATTAGAAATTATCAGAAAGGTGTTCCATCCTGGTCAATGTCCATGAATTCCACATATTTATTGATATTTATTTAGCTTTTGTTAACCGGGTAAGTGCACTAGCCATAAAATGACTATTTTCAGGCACGACCCAGGAGAGTACAGACGTGCAGAAACTTAACAGGATAACAAATTATAAGTGCTTTACATACAATGAGTTAAAGAGGATACAATATATTAGAACATACAAAGTAAAGCGCTTTACATACAATGAGTTAAAGTGGATACAATACTGTATATCAGAGACATACAGAGTAGACCATTCATAAGTTCTTAGGTGTCTACCTATGCAATGAATAAAGAGGACCCTGGACAATAAATTATCAGATGACATATTCACCGGATTCCTTTGGGTACTGGTATTTTATGGCCCATACAACATGATGGAATAACGCAAAGCACCCATTTGCCAAGTTTCTGGTGGATCCAGTAAGTGAACTGTGTGTATCCTGCCCATCTGTATGACCTGTAAAGAAAAAAAAGTGCACTCAATTACTGGACAAACATTAAGTTCGTATTGCTTTTTCATATATAGGGGATATACAATGGGGATGAGTGGAATACATGATTTATCCACACAAGAGCAGTTTTTACTTTTGCAAATGGGTTTGGTACTTTCGTGCTGCTGCCATCTTGTTTTCAATTAGTGAGGTGGAAAAAATGTTGTAGTCCAAGAAATACAGTCCCTAGGTAAACACCAACAGTTGGGTTTACCTAATTGGGGCCTTAGGAACACGACCCTGGCATTAGCTTTTCACCAGGATGCCCAGAAATGTTTTTTTTAATTTTTCCACCATCTTAGCAGCGGAACTTTTGTGAAATGTCCACGGGTACTTTCAGGAAAGCCCGGCATCTATAATGGTGGGACTTTCGCAAAAGTACTACAGTACTTCTCAAAAGCTCTCCCATGTAAACCAATGGTACTTTCATGAAAGTCTGCAGAATTTCACGAAAGTACAACAGGTAAACTGCTCCGAAAGCCCAGTTTCTTTGCCACGTCATAGCAAAGCAAAGGTTAGGACTTTTGGGCTGAAATTTGCAGGATGGAAAGCCCTTGCCCCACAGATGTGTCTTTTGCTGGTTTGGTGCTAAAGGTTGCACTGGTTCCAGTTACAGCACTCCAAAGTTGCACATTTTCTCCTAGGGTAACATTGTGGTGGCCGTGGCACCTTTCTGCTCCTGCATCTTGAAAATGGTTGGAGATAAAGATTTTTCACTAAGCTACTAAGTACACATGGAGGTGGCTAGGTCTTGAATACAACTGTGAAAAAAAATTTCCGCAGTTGCTATGGTTACTGAGATATTGCCAAACAAGTGTTACAAGGGTTATTTGGAATGCCTCTAGGCCTGTGCTATGTGTCTGTACTTGTGGGTAGGTAGGAGTGCAGGGCCCAGAGTGCCTGCGCTGCCACCTATGCATACTATTTATGCTAAACTGGGAGCACTGGGCTCTACTATGCTATGCCTCTACACTCATGGTTGGGTGGGAGCGCAGGGCCCACGCTCCCACCTATGGATACGATTATACAAAACAAAAAGCACAGGGCCCTCCTGCACTATGTTTCTATACTTATAGTTAGGTGAGAGCACTGTGCTTCCACCCATGCAAACCATCTTGCAATGCTGGGAGCACAGGCTCCTCAGGTGCTATGTCTCTACACTTATGGGTGGGTGGGAGCACAGGGTCCATAGGGCACAGACTACTAAATATGCATCCCGTTATGCAAAACTGGGAGCACATGGCCCTCCTGCACTATACCTCTACACTGATGGGCGGGTGGGACAGCGGGTCCATCTATGGATACCATTTTTCAAACCTGATGACATAGTTATGGGTGGCTGGGAGCACAGGTTCCAGAGGGCCCATGCTCCCATTTAGGGATACCATTTTGCAAACCTGAGGACATAGTTATGGTGGGCTATGGCTAGTTGCTATGCTTACTGAGATATTGTCAAATAAGCATTACAAGTTTTACTTGGAATGCCTCTAGGACTGTACTACGTGTCTATACTTATGGGTAGGTGGGAGTGCAGGGCCCAGAGGACCTGTGCTCTCACCTATGCATACTAGCTAAACTGGGAACATTGCGCCCTCCTACGCTATGCCTCTACACTCATGAGTGGAGGGCCCACACTCCGACCTATGGATACCATTTTGCAAACCTGAGGACATAGTTATGGGTGGGTGGAAGCACAGGGCCTGAGCTCCCACCTATGGATACCATTTTGCAAACCTGAAGATATACATATGGATGGCTGGGAGCACAGGGCCAGCGCTCCCATTTATGGATACCATTTTGCAAACCAGAGGACATTGTTATGTGTGGACTATGGCTACCATTTTGCAAACCTGAGGACATAGTTATGGGTGGGTGGGACTGCAGGTGCTCCCACCCATGGCTACCATTTTGCAAACCTGAGGACACAGTTATGGGTGGGTTGGAGCACGGGCCCAGAGGGTCCCCGCTCCCACCTATGGATTACATATGAGTAACATTTCACTTTCTCAAAAAGAAGGGAAATTAATTTCAAAAAATTCAGTTAATGCATCAGTTACGGTTGATTCCACACCAACAAAATTCTGGAAATTTGATGTTAGGGTTAGCAACCCTACCACCCCCACCCTACATAGACCAACAGGTGTCAGGGTGTGCCTTTGGATCGTTGGGCCTAACTCTCACCCCATTCTCCTATACTGCACCATCTTAGCTTCCTTACAAATGGAATGGGGGTGAGAGTTAGGGTCAACAACCCCTAGGCACACCCCAATGCCTGTTGGTCTGTGTAGGGTGGGGGGTAGAGTTGGTAACCCTAACATCGAATTTCCAGACTTTTGTTGGTATGGAATCAATGCTAACTGATGCATTAATGGAGTTTTTTTGCAAAGAATATATATCTCAACATTGCTAATAGTACAGAAAGAAGGTGTTTTGTGACAGAAAGTTGGCTATCGGTGGCACTGTACTAGTTACCCTACAATGGCCCCAATAGCTTCTCACAACCATCCTTGACTAAGTTATCAACCTATATAAATCTTCAACATAGTATTACATGCCCCAAAATTCACCCAAATACAAAGTGAGAATAACAATTCAACTTACCTGTTTGCAACTGGATCCTCAAAAACATTGTGGCATACATCATGAAGTCATAAAAGGGTCACCCAAAGGGTGTCTTGCAGAAGACAAACATTCTTAAAAGTGTCCGTCTGTGTCACACAGTGGTTATCTGAAAATGAACATAAACAGTGATGTTTACAAGTTTATCGTCACTGATATAGAAACAGGACAGTATAGCTGAAATATGTGGTACAGACCTCTGTGTTTTTCATGCACCAATTCCATCTCACAGCAACAAATGCTCTCTCTCTCTCTCAGATGGCATTGCTTTGCATTTTCCGCAGGAACACCAGTCTGTTCTCCCAGGGTGAGTTTCCGCTGCTTCACTTTCATTGTCTGATGGTGATGTGCTTGATGGGTACGCTGCTGCATCAAAATCAGTTAGTGGTCTCTCAGGCTCAAACATGTACGATCTTAGTCCACCCGCTGCCTCTACATAATCAAAGTTATCATCCAATTCTGATTCCAAGGACATCCTTAACAGTAAAGATAGCAATTGTTATATGTTGGATGCGGCAAGATAGATGTGACATAAAACCTTAGGTCACCGAAACAGTATCCTTGCAGCACCAGCATCTTGATACAGTAGGAAAAAACTGCCTGGCACAACCTGACATGCGATTGTGAATACAGTTATGTTGAAAGAACGTTGTGTGTGGAACACAAACAAGGTGGCTGATGTCCATGAGGGTACATGATAGGCATGTTAGTGTTATCGTAGACAAATATAACATCTCTCGAATGACATAGACCGACTGGAGGTAGTGCAGAGGAGAGCAACTAAGATGGTGCAGGGTTTCCATCAAAAGCACTGTAAGAAGACACTAAAGGACAGCAATATGTACACCCAGGCAAAGAGGACAGAAAAGGGAAGATATGATAGACACCTTTAAGTACCTCAGATTGGTGCAATATCTTGAACCCAGTTGTGTTACAAGACCTGAGGCACCATGGTTTCACAGGGTGTAGGTGACGGCAAAACAAATCTGATAGATTGCTGTAAGTTTTTGAGAAAGGAGTTAGATCAGGGTGTAGCAGTGTACATGGCAGAATGAGATTTCAGTAAGGCATTCGTTACCATTACAGCGTAGTGTATCAGGGATCAGTGCTGGCACCAGTCCTCTTCTTTGTTGTTTTTATAACTGACATTGCAGAGGAGCTGGAAGGGAAGGATCTGCATCTTTGCAGATGACACCAAAATACGCACTGTGGTGCACACTTAGGGGTGGGGATAGTGGTGGTAGAAAGTATGAGCAGAGACTGGAGAAAACTAGAGGAATGATGAAGGGTGTCACAAATGCACTCCACAGGTCAGGCCCTCTGCTCTCACAGTGCCAACCTCAGAGTGCAATAGTGTGAACAGGTAACAGACAGGGTAACCTAACCCTCCTGTCTGCTGTGGGTCCAAATCACCTATTAGCCTCAAGTTCTGGGGAGATTCAAACTGTGAACCTTATGTTAGCATACCCAATTAACAGGCTCGGATACGTACCCTCTTCAGGGGGATGCGGTACAACCCTTCACCCAGGGGCACCTAGCCAGGTCTCCAAAATGAACCCTTAAAACTCTATAAGAGACCTGAGGTATATTCTTACCTTTTCCAAGCTTAGTAACATCATGCAAGCCCTTACAGCTGTCAGACTTACTATCAGTTCAGCAATGGCATGCAAAAATGACTGAGGAGACACATGCAATATCTTAAAGAAAATGTGGTTTATTAAAATTGTAAAATAAGTAAAATAAAATACAGAACAAATAGCATGAGCTCACAGTCACATTAGAAAATGGGAAAATTACAGAACAAAACTCCAACCACAATACTTTTAGAAGTTTGCTATCTAAGTACAGTATTACCTTTTGTAAGTGCTGATTTAGTTAGAGAGAACTTGGTTTCTCCAGAGCCCAAGACGATATCAATCTATTTCTCAGATACTGGATCATTTTCAGGGGGCATCTCCCCTCCACTTCGGCGAGGTCAGTTAGACCCTCCCTTAGTGTTAATTCACATAATTTCTACCAGGAGGTATTTTAATAAATGTGAACATCAGCAAAAAGTAATTTCTTACATATGACAGTCTTTAACTAAACATTTCTCTGAACTGGTTGTGGTTCTTGTTTCCCATAGAAGCTCAAAGGGGTTTACGATGTTTTAACACATTGCTGTTATCAATAGGTTCCTCTACGAAATCATAAAAGTTTACACGGCTTATCCTCTAGCAGATGACCAGAGCCTTAATTAAGAACAGAACAGGAAACTCTAGGTTTTCCCTTCACTAGTCAATTTCACACATCCTCTGGTCAGGTTACATCTCCTGTAGCTTCACTGCAACCTGTATGGGGGAAGGGGGCACCCATGGAAGCACAGGCTGACTTATGTGAGACAATCACATACTATATTTTCATATTACAAATATCATACATGGGGTCACGTGACCGCTTCATGGCATGAGGACGTGCCTTTTTCGAGCTCCGTTCCCCGGGTGAATAAAAATTATCCCCTATATATAGGAAGCAGGTAGCAGAGTAATCGACTTGCGTTGCACCAAGGATGAGTATATCATGCCAGTGGGGAGTAAATCACAACGGGCAGGCACAAAAATAACAGAAAGCTGCCAGCCATGGGTCAGACGAACAAGGTAGGCCCCATCTCTATCTCAGCCACCGAGATGACAGCGATAGGCTGAGAATTAAAAAAACAACTCATGGATGCCTTGTCTCGACAGCTAGAGAGGCTGGAAAACAAAACTGAAGGCAGGCAAGTCACCATGAAGGCTCAACTAGAGCAGCAACAGGAGCGAATGGAGGAAGCGGAGGGTTGTACCTCGGCTGTGGAGGACACATTGCACCCCATGGTGAGACGAGTGGAGGACCTAGAGAAGCAGATACAAGATCTAAGGGAGGCCCTGGATTACCAGGAAAACTACCAGCAGAGGTCCAATTTGCGGCTCTGGGGCCTTCCTGAAGGTAAAGAAGGAGCAGACATGCTTGGGTTCTGTGGGAAGATATTGTTAGCATTAATGGACCTGAAGCCAAAGGGGGGCGGCTATAAATTGGAGCGCGCACACCGGCAGTGCAGCCGCGACCCCAGGAGGGATATCCGCCGAGGCAAGTGATATTTCGATTCCACAATTTTCAGGACAGACAAGAGATGTGGAAGGCGTATAATGATATGCCTGAGCTGAAATTTGAGGGAGCACGGCTGTTCATTTCCCAGGATCACTCTGCAAGGGTTGGCAAAAAGAGAAGGGAATTCAACAAAGTGATTGTTGCCTCTCAACACTTAAAGCTGGAATGGTACATGATTTTCCCGGCTACCATGAAGATTAGGCATGAAGAAACATAGAAACATAGAATTTGACGGCAGATAAGGACTGCTTGGCCAACCCAGTCTGCCCGTTTCCCTACCTAATGGATAAGCTGCAGATCCTAGTTAACCAGCAACCTACTTCTTCCTGCCCCCACCCCCTAGAATTGCCTTATGACTGTCCCATGCATGCTTGAATTCCACCACTGTTTTTGGCTCCACGACCTCCTCCGGAAGGCCGTTCCATGCATCCACAACCCTCTCTGTGAAAAATACTTCCTTAAATTACCTTTGAGCCTCCCTTCTTCAAATTGTGCCCCTTGTTCTTGCACACCTCTTTTTTTGAAAGATGCTACACTCTTGGACTTTGTTGATTCCCTTGAGGTACTTGAAAGTTTCTATCATGTCCCCCTTCTCCCTCCTTTCCTCGAGGCTATACATCTCACAGGGAAGTGGAGTGTACACTTCCATCTTCAGTCTTATTTCAGTGTTATTTCAGTCCAGACTGACAAAGCACTGTTTCTCATCAGTGCAGTGTTAATACACTGCACTGACTTTCTGCTACACTGTTGTACCACTGCTCAATCTTTCTTATGTTTTGATGCACACTGTAAGAGCACTGCAAATAATTATTAGATTTTCATGCACACTTCTTTAGCACTGTATTTTCTTCACTAATTTTTGCTGCACACTGCAGTAGTACTGCTCAATCTTTCTTATTTTTTGATGCAGACTGTAAGAGCACTGCAATTAATTCTTAGATTTTCATGCACACTTCTTTAACACTGTATTTCCTTCACAAATTTTTGCTGCACACTGCAGCAGTACTGGCAACACTTTATAATTTTTATCACACTTCTTTAGCACTGCATTGTCTTAGCAATCTGGTTACCCTTACTGAATTTGTCACAATGGCATTATAGTGGTATAGCAATGGCAATACTGTGGTCAGCTGAAAAATCCACAATAGTACTACCCAGTGGTACTCTGGTATCACAGTGTAGGTGATTTATAAATTTTCCTCTGTGCATTCGTAGTTCACTGGCAGAATGGTATCCCTATGGCATTTTTTACCATTTTCTCTGTCTCTCACACATACACTGGTAATACAATGGTATCACGAAATTTTGAGATTTTTATCGGCTCCCACAAATACTGATACACTGGTAGCACAATGGTACTGCGTTATTTTGACATTTCAGTATTTGGTACTTCTTACAGCAACCCTAGACTCATGTAGTAGCACAGTGGTACCAGTATTAATCTCGTCATAGTCTGTACTCTAACGCATTGTTAAGATAAATTACATTATCAACCTCATGGAGAACAGCTCTCAATTCCATATTTGCATTTGTTCACTTGTCTTTATCTTACTGGTAATGGACTGTTATTGTTCACATACACCAGAACATTCAAAGAACATTTGCGATCGCTAAATGGGTAAGTGACTCTCAAACAACACTTTGCACCCCAAAAACAGGGTAGGATCACAAAATGATATCTTGAATAACATAATTAGTGAGTCTCTGACCAGTTGGTAAATGGCTCTAAAAGATGTTGCCTCCCTAAAACAGGTAGTATCACCTCTGCCTCCTACCACTGCCCCTTTGAGCTCCCATCAGTAATATCACACTTCCCTTGGTGTTCAGTGGTGCTGCTGTCCATTCCATACATTGGCAACTGCCAATAACTACCTGCCCACCCAGTCCCACCGCTCGCACCATTCATGGCCCCAACCATATGTTTACGCACTCTCCCCACAGTGGCAATTGGCACAGACACTCTGCTAACCTCTGTGACCAACTGAGGACAGAACGCCAGTTTTGCTCTCATGTGCCTATTGTATAAACAGCTGTGTACAGTTAGCACATGATTGTGAACTATCATCCATTTTGTGCCTGATCAAGGAGCTGAGAGGATGGTCTGTGCCAAATGTTGAAGGGTGTCAAATATATAGTAAGGATGGGGACCAGGGGGTAGTATTTGCTGTAAGAACTAACTGGGTCATGGTGGGGACTTTGGATATACAGAGGGCAAGGACTTTCACTCAACACACCACTGCTCACTCTATCAGACCCTGGGCTGGCTTCCCCCATCAGCCCAACAGACCTATCTCCTGGCCAGCACAGTCAATAAGGCCATCCAAAACCGAGCTACCTCTCCGCAATCCCACCATCTTTGGCCAAAAGTGTTTGTTCTAGAGCTCTGCCTCATTGCTGTCCCCATGCTTGAGTGCCTCCTAGTCTCCACCATATGGGTAAATGTGCATTCTCATCTGTTGCCCCTTTCCTTTGGAACAACCTGCCCAGTCCACTTAGCACCACTGACTCTCCAGGACTCTTCCACTGTCTCTTTGGATCTCACCTTCTGTCCTCCACTACTTGCTCCTGCCCTCCCAACTTATTATCATGCCTCTACTTCCCTTCCCTCCTTTTCCTTCTTGGTCCATACCTACACTGCCATGATGCACTTTTTCCTTTACTCATCTCAGATCATGCCTAATTTGTATTACAACTTGGCTACTACTGTGCCTGCTATTGTCATAAATGTTATTTATCCATTGCGCTGCAAGTTTATATATATCTTCATATAAATAGCCTGTATATTTTTATTACTGTCTATTGTATGCCTTGTTCCAGCCTCCTTTGTACTTGCTTTTATTCCTGTGCCATCCTCAATGGCCCAGGTCATGCCTGAAAATGGTTCTCGGACCAGTGCACCTACTCGGTAAACAAATGAATGAATAAATAAATAAATGGGAACCACTGAACATCAGGGATAGTAACAATCTACTGTATACCAGCGGGGTGATTGTAGGATGGGGTAGGAATGGAGAACAGGTAAATTAAGAACCTGGACCTGTGGGATAATTAGGGGAGGGGCCCAATGGAGACTGTTTCCCAGGAGGGCTCTTTGGTGGTGTAACTCCCAGGATACATTTTGCCTGGTGCTGTAATGTGGCCTGTGCTGTAATCGGCATCAGCAACATGGCTGTCACACCAGCATGGGTGAACCCTTTCTACACCCTCCTGAGTGTCAACCCTATAAGAGGTTTTGGTGGCATCTTCAAAAAGACATACCTTCCCATTCAGTTCTTCTGCAATTTCGCTTATGAAGACATTGAAGAGGCCCACTCCTAGTACTGAGCCCCACCCTGCACCATGCCTTTAACCAACTGTTGAAGGCCGTGGAGAGTCCCATCTTCTCCTCAGATGTATATAGGCAACCTTTTGGCAAAAGCCACCATGCATGCTTGAGGACCCTCCCCCATCCCTGAAATTTCCCTGCACAACCCCTACCCCGTCGCTTGCTAGGTCATTTGTCCCCAGGTGGACAATGACATCTAGCTCCCTCTCATCTCCTGCTGCCTAATGATCCACTGTATCTGCTCTCATCCCTCCAAGTCAAAGTACCTCTCAGGTATTTCACCTTCCTCTCCTTTACCCCACTCTGCTCTCAAGTCTATCCCCCTAATTAAGTCCCCCACCAGCAGTTGTTTCCTACTCAGCTGGGGGCCTCTTCCTCCCTCCTTGTAACTGTGAAATGGTCCATGGACAGTGCTTTCTTTGGGGAAGGTTTTTGGGCCAAAAAGGTGGTTCAGCTGCAGGAGAGTGGTTGGCTGGGTAGGGCCCATTTCAGATGCAGGGAGAGTGGTTAGTAAACAAAGCAGGTGAACTGAAACTGACAAACAAACTGGCAGAGGGGCAGAAAATGCAAGCCTCATAGGAAAGAGCACAGTGAGGGCTACAATAGATCATTTACCGGAGAAGTCTCAGATCAGGGAACTACAACTGAAGAGAACATAGAGAACAGGTAGGCATCAGAAAATGATGCATGGAGCAGCGGACAGACATGGACTCATGAAGGCATGCATGGGAACTACGGATGCCAATGCTGGGGGGTGCAAAGGCCAGCTTAGGTAGGTGGACACTGACCTGTAGGTAGAGTGCACAACACACAGGGACCCCTGCATCCCTGCATGCTGGACAGCAGGGAAGTGTACCATGGAACATAGCCCCACTGCTGCACAGTAGCTGATAGGGACACAGGACACTGTGGACACAGAACTTGAATATGACCATGGTGCACAGCCTTGAAGCACTGGGACTGTGGGCAGACAGTGGCACTATAGTACTGGTACGAACCACCCACAGACAAGTAGCAACTGCCACAGGTGTGGCCCATGGAGTGTGATGTGCAAATGAAGTGAAATCACACCCGCATGCCTGAGCTGGAACCAAAGTCGGTCATGTTGCACAGTCCTCTGGCACAATGGAGGACAGCGTGGAAGCCATGGAGGGGCTAGGGTGCTCAACTGCAACCCCAACAACATGGACAATCTGTGAGGTGGTACCATCCAGGAAGAGAAAGTCCAAGCTAAATGTGAGTGGCTACCTCCTGGTCCATGAATGGACCTGCAATGAGACAGTGTACTATTTTTTTAACATATATTTTTCACCTGCTGCGGCACACACTCTGGCTTGGGGCATCCAGCAACCAGCTCCACCCATCTGGAGAGCTGGGTAGCTCAAACTGCACCCAGGAGGATCAGGGACGGCCATCATGCCATCTTGCTGGAGAGCTCCCTCTCTGCCTCTACCAGCCAGGACAGCCCCAGACCCTCCTCAACAGGACTCCACCAAAGTCCTCTGGGTGGCTCAGAGCACAGCCATCAAGCTGAAAGGTCATGTCCAGCCATTTTCCTTCGATTGGTCCCAGTAGCACGGACGTTGCAATGACGTCCAGGAGCAACGTACCAACATGTGCCATGCTCCCCATCTAGTGTCACTGACATTAGTAGTGCCCCTGAGCATCCCCAGGGGGCTGCTACAGCACAGTGAAATTCCCCAGCCCACCCCAGGACTGGGAAAGCAGTCTGTGGATGTTCGATCCCAGTCCTCCCCTGCCGACCCCCGACGGCCCAGGCTTAATCCTGAACCTGGGTCACTGGCGTACCAGCGCCTCAACCCTCAGCACTACCGGGACAGCATGAGACAGTGTAACGGTGCTGCCAGCACCATAAGTCCAAGTCCTGCCTCGGCCAGGCCATCACACTGCTCCGGGATGGCCAGCACCACCTAAAGAAAAAGAATGAGCACAGTCATGCTCTGGGAGGTGACAGATGCTCTACCAGCATAGGTGTTGGCAGGCATCAAGTAGAAGGCACACAGCACCGTGGCTAGCCCCGCATAGCTACTGCAGAGTGAAGCAACTGTAATGACGACTGAGCTGTGGCAACAGTTGCCAAGCAAGAGGGCCCTGCTGCAGATTGTGAACAGGACCTGGAACTGGAGGAGAGGAGAGACAGGGGTGACATGATTGAAACCTTTAAATACATGAAAGGAATAAACAAGATGGGTACAGAGGGGCTGTTCAAAGTAAGGGAGGGGAGGGCCACCAGGGGCCATGATATGAGACTGAAGCGACGAAGGTTCAGGAGGGAGATGAGGAGACACTTTTTTACAGAGAGGGTGGTGGCTGGTGGAATGCGTTACCTGCTGAAGTGGTATGCAGTAGAACAGTGGACTGCTTCAAACGAGGATGGGACAGGACAAGGGTGGAGGGTTAATGAAGGGGAAGGGTGGAAGGGAGGGGCAGCTGCAGAATAAGGGGTGCTAGCTGCACATTCGAGCAGACTTGATAGAACTCTAGGCCTTTATCTCCTGGCAAATTTCGTATGTAGGACCCGCCGCAAGGACCTCTAACCAGAACCAGTGACACTGGCTGACCTCACTATCCCCAAGCAGCTACAGACGGTGACTGGATGGCCATGGTACAGCACGATCACTGGCAGCACCACCCACCAGGTCCTTCTACTCACCACAGAGGACAACATCAGGTACCTAGCACAGGCACCCTTCTGGATGATGGATGGTACGTTCAAGACTGTGCCACACCTGTTCACTCATTGCACACCATCCATGCACCCATTGGGATGGGCCCTAACAACCTCATTATGTCATTGGTGTATACACTGATGACGACAAAGAGCCTGCAATGTTACTGCACCTTGTTCCAGGAGCTGAATAAATATGCCAGTATACAGTCCTGCACCCTCAAACCACCTACGATCATCACTGACTTTAAGCAGGTTGTGATCAATGCCTGTAAGATGGAATTTCCACAAACCATAAACAAGGGACACCTGTTCCACTTTGGGCAGATTGTGTGGCGGAAGGTCTCGAGCTTTGGCCTTGCACCACAATACAGAAGTGACCCAGACTTCAGCCTGAAGATCCATGAACTCGTGGCCCTCGCCCATCTCCTGGCACAGGACATTCCAGCAGCATTCAGCCTCCTGAAGTCAACCATATCGCCCCAATGCCACCACACTCTTCTATTGTTTCAAGCAGACACATGTGCTGGGCAGGATATGGCTGTACAGTAGGGTGTCCAAGGTGCCCAAGAGATACGACCTCATGTTCCCGCTCAGCTGTGGTTGGTTGCAGATCTCAACGAGTGAAGTATACCATGGACCCAAAGCAATGTCGAGACCTGGCACTGCCATCTCCATGCCCTGCTCGGGAAGGTGCATGTAGGGGTCATAACAATGCTAGCAGAACTCCACAGGGAACAGCAATGGACCTATGTCATGGACACCACCCAAAAAGAGCTATGAGGAGTGGATAAGGATAGTACTAGCATCCAAGGACAAGAACAAGCTGCTGAAGTTCCTCTGTGGCATGGCACCCAACACTACCCTGTAGGGCTTCCATGGTGACTTGGTACCTGACAGTTGTACACTCACAGTACACATCATGCACAGCCACCAGGTTGCCACTGTGGCCCCCTACTGCTGAATAAAGTTTCACCCCCACATTTAACATGCACCCCAACCTGGTGGTGATGTCTCATCACAACACTGCTGGGTATCGCCAAGCAGCCCACTGCACACTGCCACATCTGCACTGTGTTTCACATGTCGCACAGGTATGAAGCTGTGTGAGTGCCCACCAATCCTTCCAGCTGTGCAACTGTGTGGTAACAGCATTCCCACAATGGGCCCTTGTGGAACCCCCCCACAACACACCTGGCAGCCTTCATGCCACAGTGGGCTCCTGTGGCACAGCCCCCCAAACACCTCCAGACTTTTTTCTGTGTGGTTACTGCAGGCCCATAGTGGGCTAGCATGACACGGCCACATGTGCATATTGCACGGTTGGTGCGATGGCATGCTGCTCTTTGTCCTGGCATCCACATGTGGTGTTGCTGTGGACCATTTCCTGGTGCAGCTATCCATGATCTCACTGTGCCACTCTGCTGTGTGCCTGCAGTGTCATGCGTGCACCGACCAATAGGCATGATATTCCAATTCCTTCATGCATGCCCAGCTGTCTGGCTGTCAGCTGACATAATCATGCATGGAGGGATGCAAGACAATCCACCATGCTGCCTGGGATGGCTGGTCAACACACTGGGGCATGCACGGCTATTTGTTTCATCCCTGTCTCACTGATGGTGAGACAGTCATCCTTACAAGGGGGTCCGTGATAAGGTTAATGTGTCCTCGGAGGGTGCACCACATAGGGGGTGGGTGTTTTCACATTGTCCATGCTGTTCAGTAGTGTCTCAGGCCCTGGAATGGGTGGCATAGGTCAGGATCGGGTGCTTCATGTGTTTGTGGAAAATCCACTCAACAGCCGCACAGCATCCCAACCTCCTCTGGCCTGACAGTGTGTCAGGTGCTGTCCTAGGTCAGGCCACTGAGTGTTGGGCTGCTGGGGCTGTTGGGTTGTTGTGTGTGGGATGCAGCATGTCAGACTAATAAGCACTGGGATTATAAAAGGGTACCTAGCAGGGCAGGGTTTTCTATGTGTAAACAGAGTGGTCAGTGGTGGGATGGGCAACTGGTATCTGGGCAAGATGGGTATTGTGGCTGGGTCCAGCTGCAGAAAGAGTTGTTATCTAGAGGATGCTGGTCCAGCTCTAAGGAGGGTGCTTTGTTTGGTGAGACTGGGAGGTTGGTCCAGCTGCAGGGAGGTGGTTTACTGAGGTGGGGAGGCAGGTCTGGAGGGTTTCATCTGCAGGGGGATCATGTCTGAGGGTAGGAAGGATGGCCTGGAGCAGCCAGCTACAGGGTGGGTGATAGTTGGTGGGGAGAGGCTGGTTTGGGGCTTGTAGGGTGGACTAGCTGCAGGCAAGGTACACAACTTGGGAGAGGTCTATTGGGATGTTGATATGGTTGTCCAGCTGGGCAGTCATCTGGGCAGGGGGTGTTCAAGATGTGAGTGGTCATGGAAGGTGCAGGCCCAAAGGGCTGTACTTGGGAACCCTCACTGAAGTCAAATACTAAATTTAGTATTAAAGCATTTATTAATTTGCCTTCAAAGACTAATTTTAGTAATTTTTAATAATCTTTAATCATCATTCAAAAATACAACCGCAAAGAATACTAAATTCTAAGAAGTATTTCAGCAGACTAGTTGTTCAAGAGTAAGTTATTGCTAAATGAGGATTAGAAATAGATCTGCAATCCTCTTAAAAGTACATTTTTTTTAATACAACTGAATCATAAATGAAGATTACAGTCAGCAGAGTAGTTTTAGGATTTAAATTAGCCAATCAAGGCTGGGTACATTACCGTGCATTTCAGTTCTACTAAGCAAGGAGACAGATAAAACAACCGGCAACACCAATGAATTTTACAGAAGGTAAGCAATAATAAAATGTGGATTTTTACCTGGAAATAATAAGGTGCAAAAAAAGTTGGCAGTGTCCCTTTAAAAGTCTAGTCTAACCTTCATCTCCCATAAGTCTACTGAGTCAGAGGCCTACATTTCCCAGCTCTCTTCTTGTCTGTGTCTGGTGTGATGAAACTGCACGAGAGCTCTGTGATCTCCATTTTTGAACAACTGAGGTTTCCTACAGCTAAGATTTACATGTTAAGGTAAGAGCTTATGTTTAAAAAGTACATATTTTTAACTCCCTGAAATGTTAAATACAGTAAAGGAATTATCACTCAGGTGTGTTTTTTTTTTTTTTCAAAATGAAATGCTGTGCAAGTTTCACTTTCAGGCCTGGATATTCAAACTGCGCCATTCTGAGGCGCATGCCCTTGCGCTGCTCAAAATAGTTGTGCAGGGGTGTGGCCGGGGTGATATTCAAAGGAGTTGCACTATTGCGCAACTCCTTTGAATATCACTCCCCAGCCACAGCACTTGCGCATGGCGCAGTGGAACTTGTGCCACCGCAAGTTGCCAGAGATGAGCATTAAACTTGCGGTGGCGCAGTACCATTATGCGCCATGCTAAATCTCCGATATTCAAAAGGTGACATGCAAATGGGGCCATAATTTATGCAAGGCGTAGGGGGCTATTTGCATCTATTTATGGCCCCATTTGCATGCCATTTGATGTAGGGTGCGCCGATCCCGAGGCCTGGCGCCTGGCCACCCTGCCAGATAGCAGCCGCCGGGGACCGACGCACAATGCAGCCCGATTAAGGGCATTACAGGTACATGTAACACCCCCACACATCGCATTCTCAAGCCCAATCGCGTGGCATAACGTATGAACCCCCAGTGCCCTACCGGCAGAATGTAACCCCCAACCCAAATATCTCCCTGGTGGTCCAGTGGATCGTAGAAGCCCGATCAAGGGCAGAATTGTCAAACTTCCCCAAAACATCTTCTGGTAGTCTAGTGGTCCCCACTTCACGAAGTTTTCATTCGCCTTCGTTAAGCGGCGACAGTATCCCACCATTTCGTCGCTTCGCCGATTGTTCCGGGTCAGCTGCGCAGAGTTGTTAGTTAGCATACCGGCTTAGAGCGATATCGAGTATTCAGATTTGTGAATGAACATCATTCACAAATCTGGACTGTCATGTACGGTATGGGCTGTGCCCATTGGCTGTAGCTCTGCACCAACGGGCGTGCAGCCCTCCGCCAGTCAGTCGGGCGGGCGCAGGCGGGTGGATGCTTGCCGCCGGCCGCGGGGAGGGAGCGGGTGGAGGGACACTAGACACCAGGGAGATGTTTGGGGGTTTGTGATGATTCTGCCCGCGATCGGGCTTTACGGTCCACTGACCACCAGGGAGATATTTGGGTTGGGGTTACATCTGCCCGCGATCGGGCACTGGGGTTCATACACTATGCCCGCGATCGCTCGGGATATGGTGGGGTGTTATATGTACCTGTACTGCCCGCGATCGGGCTGTGGGAGATGTGTGGGCGGGGAGTCGTGGTTACACTATGCCCCGATTGGGCTGCTGGTGGGGCACAGGAAAGAGTTGGGGCCAGCCAGGGAGGTAGCTGCTGTGGGTTGCGCCCTGCAATGCAGCAGCTCACCTGTGGGTGGCCCTCAACTTAAGCCTTTTTTGGGCTCAAGGTTGTGCAGGCGCAGGTTGGGGGTTGCACATGCACAACTCTGCACAACCCGACTGAATATCGGGTTGCGCAGGTTATGCATGGATCCTCCCCCTCCTGTTGAGCATGCATTCATTTGCATTGCTCTCTTGCGCAACCTGATGCCAGTGGCGTAACTGCCTCCTGCTGAATATCGCAGAATGGCGCATTTTGGACTTGCGCATGCGCAACCCTTTTGAATATCCAGGCCTCAATGTTTTGTCTTGAAAACATTTTCTACTCTGAACTCTTGGCTAAACTTTGAAATATACATTTTATTTTCAATCAACCCCCCAAAGTGTTTAGGATGCATTGTGCCTCTAGAGTACTTGTTATTTGTGGAATTTTGCTGATTTAGTTATTTTAAAGTAGTGTTGGTGGGGCAGGAGAATGAACAGCAGGAAGATTCTATAACTGAGCAAATTCAGAATGCATAGAGAAAAGATTACAACTTTTTAATTTGAGAAAATCTGGAGTTACCCTAAAGGAAGAATTATTTCGCAGATATTTGAGTGTGTTTGTGGGGAACTGTTTTTTGCTTTAATATTTGTCTTTAACAGTTGAATGAGTTAATCCATTTTGTAATCTGGGGATCAATGTATTTTTTTCTTCTTTTGCTGAAGACTGCATTAATTTATATTTTATGTTTATTTTGTTTCGTTTTTGTTGACCGGCTAAGTGCACTAGACAGATTCTTGCCTATTTTCAGGCACGACCCGGAGGGAGAGGAATACAGATGAAAGCCAACTGACCTTGAACCAGATTAAGCTGTTGGTGGTATTTTTAGTGATTTGGGGTGGAATATGGCCAGGGCACTGGAGAAAATTTCCCTGCTTTTTTCGAGAAGTGCCATGGGATCTTTAACATCCACCTGAACTACCACCAGAACAGGCAGATGGGACCTTCAGTTTAACGTCTCATCTGAAAGACAGTGCTTCAGGAGTGCAGCCATCCCCCTCACGCTGCACTACAGCATCAGTATTGGGATATTAACATAAGTGCCTGGCATGGGAATAGAACCCACTGCCTTCTAATCTCTCAGCCTCGGAGGCGAGTGTGCTATCTGCTGAGCCACTGACACTGCAAATGCAATATGTTAGTGTCACATAATTTTTTAAATACTACGTTGAGAAGTATGGGGTCCATGGTTGAGGAAGGGTGACTGGGGGGGTCTAGGTGTAGGGAGGTTCTGCTCTGGATGGTGGGTGTGTCCAGATTTTGGAAAGGGTGTCCAGCTCTGGGGAGGTTACTCAACCTGCTGAGGGGAGGGAGGCTGGTCTGTGGGTGGGAATGAACCCAGGGATCTAGCTGCAGGGAGGATTGTCTGCTGGGGGAGGCTAGTCCAGGGCATGAAAGAGTGAGCCAGCAGCAGGGAGGGTAGCTAGTGGTGGTGCTGGGGCTAGTTCAAGGTTGGAAGTGAGGTCTAGCTGCAGGGTGGGTGGTTCGATGGTGAGGCTGGTATGGGGCTTCTGGTGGATCTGGCTGTAGGCTGAGTGGTTAGGTGGGGGACTGCTGGTCCATGGGCTTGGAGGGACAGCTTCAGATATGTGATCTGTTAGAGTGGAGGTTTGGGGTGGTGCTCCAGCTACATGGAGGTTGTATAGGAATGCAGTTGGAGGCTGGTCCAGATGTAGGGAGGGTGGCTGGCTGGGTAGCGGCTGGCCGGAGCCTGTGTGGTGCTCTAGCTCCAGTGTTCATTAAGTGAAAGGCTGGGGCTAGAAGGGTTGTCCAGCTGTACAGAGGATAGTCTGGTGCCTGGAAGGGTGATCTAGCAGAGAGGAGGGTGGTTGACTATTTTTTTGGGGGGGGGGAGGCTAAAGAGATTGATCAGCCTAGGAGGGATCCAAAGTGGTAAAATCAATTAGAAACTGGTTAACATGTGTGCCCTTCAGCTTAACAGTAGTACTATGACCTGCGGCAGAGGTGACCTTAGTTCAGGAATGAGCTCGCATCAGGGGCTCTCTTGGGAGAGGAGGAGGATCAACTGTTATACAAGAGGCTCTCTTCTGGGGAAGGAGGACAGCCAGCTCAGCTGTAGTACTGCCAACTGAGTGACCACAAGTGGCAGTGCAGGTGGGAGCAGCCCATGGGTAGGAAGACAGTGACTGGTGCTGTGCCACACGTGTCTGTGCACGTGTTTGTGCACCCTTGCCGCTTATGTCCCAGGGGATGGAGGAACATGTAAATGTATCCTGACTACCTAGGCAGCTGCTCACATATTGGTTCATTCTGTGGTGAAACAAGTACTGGCAGATGCCAGGTGATGGTGTTGTGGTAGCTGAACAGAAGGGGGAGGGGGGGCAACCAGAAATGCAGGTTGGAAAACGGAGTAGTAGTTGGGGGTGGGGGTTAAGATTTTAGAGGTGATGGTTAATGGCACTTATTACGGTGACGGCACAGTGAGCAGCTCAGCTCAGTACTGGTGCAGATCCTCTTCAGTATCTTCATAAGTGACATTGCAGAAAAACTGGCAAAGAAGGGAATGCCTTTTTGCAGACAATACCAAAATTTGTAGGGTGGGCATTAAGATGGGAGCAGAGAGCATGCACATGCCTCTTGGAGAAACTCGAAAAGTGGTCAAGATTAGGGCAGTTGGGGTTCAATGACGAGTGCAGAATTGTGCACCTAGGGCATAGGAAACCAGGAGCTGCTTTATAGGGTTGGTACTGATTATCACTAAGCAGGGGGACCTTGGAGTTATTATGATCTTAAAGAGACTTGCCAAGACACTGCCTGCACCATACCCATCAGTGCTGCCAGAAGACCCAAGGAAGTTAATATGTCCCTAAATTTACTAAGCCATTAAAAGTTCGGTCCCTCATAAAAATATACAAACTGGGTCCCAAGGACTTCCTGTTTTGTTTTTCTGCTGCTCAAGCTCCACCCCCATGCTCACTAGCAGGATGACGAGATGCCAGTAAGGGCGTGGGGGTGCACTCCATTATATGTAATGGGCGGCAGCATTTCTGTTGATTTTTAAACTATATAGTGGCTACCTAGCAATAAAATGTGGGCACTGTTCAACTAACAAGGGCCTTGTTACTTGACTGATGCCCACGTTTCATTGCCAGGTGGTCACTAAATCATTTAAAATCAATGAAAAGCTGCCGCCCATTACAGATAAAGACGAGCACCCAAGACTCTCACTGGCATCTCATCATCCTGCTTTGAAGAGGTGGGAGCGGAGCCGGCTGCAGTAAGCAACTGGGAAGTTCTTGGGACCTGGTTTGTATATTTTTACGAAGGACAGAACTTTTTAACGGCTTAAAAATTTGGGGACATATTAACTTCATTGGGGTCCTCTGACAGCAAGGCACTGATGGATATGGTGCAGGGGCCGACTCAGTTACCTTACCTTGGTAAGTCTCTTTAAAGTTGCTGGGCTGCGTGACAAAGCAGTGGGTCAGGCTAGAAGGATGCTGGGGCTGCATAGGAAGGGGTATCTTCAGCAGGAGGAGGGAGGTGGTGGTGGTGTTGCAAGTAATCCTTTATTAATGAGATCCAACTAAGGCCCATCCACACTGCACCTCTCAGACCCCGTAACAAGATAGAAACCGCTACAACCGTGGAGTGGTACAGTGTGTCCACACTGCCGTGGTGTCCATTTGGGACTGGCAGCACGCTCCACGCCGGGCGAGACAGCCGTTACTGTGGCACCCGATCCCACAATGCAGCTTGTGCTGCACTAGGGGACCAATGACATGCGTCCACACTACACCCAGTAACGTTACCGAGGCGTAACCGGTTTCATATCCGTTGTTGAAACCACCTCATGTGGTTTCAACAACAGTTACGAAAAATCCTTCTGTAACGTTACAGGTGTAAATGTAAACCATTGCGGTAATGGTTTGGGCACTCTGTAACATTACAGAGGGCTAGTGTGGACAGGGCCTAAAAGTCCTGTGTCCAGGTTTGGAGGCTGCACCATATAAAGGCCATAGGGTGTAGGCAGTATAAAGGGCAACTAAAATTGTACATGGGCTGTGGCAAAAGCCCTGTGAGGAGACTGGGATCTCAACATATAAACCCTGAAAGAGAGGGACATGATGGAGACCCAGAGTACCTTGCAAGGATGAACAGGTGCTGGGGCTCCTTCAATTGGGAAAAGGACCAGGGACATGGTGAAGCTAATGGTGGGGGTAAGATGGATGTGAGGAATTGCTACTTCACTGAAAGGGTAGTAGACACCTGGAACAGACTGACAGCATTATAGTGTTGGAGGTCAAGAGTGAAATGTGGTGGGGGGGCTTAAAACATGCGTGGTATATAGACATAGGGAAATCTCAGTAAATAAGCAGGGCAGAAGGAGGAGGGCCATAAGGGCCACAAGAGACCATTTAGAGTTTAGAGAGAAAGACTTCACAGGAGCCTATGGTTGCAGTTGTAGCGAAGTCTGGAAACCACAGCAGAAGTGTGACCTAGAGTGAGGGCTCATCAGCAGTGGGTTTTGCGAGCAAGCAGTTTAAGGAAAAAAATCTGACAGTTTCTATGTGCTGGGGGAGCTCTGGTGGCAGTTGTAGCGAGGTTGGGAAACCAGAATGGAAGAGTAAGAGTGAAGGCTTAGTTTTTGAGGAAGCAGTGTAAAATAAATAAATAATTCTGGTTTTTATATCGAGAGGTGTGGCAAGGACACGGCAACAGAATGCAGAGGAGTGCGACAGCTTGGAGCAGCCAGTTGAAAAAGGTTTGGTAGAAAAGCAAAAAAAAAAAATGTTAAAACAGAAACAAATGCTCGCTGTATGATAGTGGGAAGAACGGGGAGAAGTGTGACTAAATGGCAGGAGGCGTGGCTGAGGGACGGTCAACCTGGAAGAAACAAAACTAAAAGCAAGATACCAGTAAGCAGTGTCAAACAATGGGGGTGAGGGATGGGAATGTGTGATGCAGTCCACCATGCACATTAATCAAGGATGGCATAATAAATATATGTGTAAATGTAAGATTCTGCATGTATACACGTGCATGCTCGGATAAAATGGATTTATCACACTCCATTTATGTCCACTCCTATTGCATAAATTTATTTAATATTTATAACCCATCAGGGCTCTTTCTCTTTAGTGCTCTGTGTTTTTAATTGTGAGCTGTCCTGGACCTTATGTTGTTTTTTTATCTCCCCCAAATCCTTTTGTTAGCCCCTGGTACTTTGACGTTAGCTGCTGTGCAGCTATTGTATGCAGTGCTTGCTGCTTTCATGGTCCTGTCAGGGAGCCCACTGATTTCCCCTGTTTGCCTCCCACCCACAGCTACTTTTAAGTCAAGTTCAGGCATTGCCCTTCAGCTGCACTGTGGATTTTCCTTTGTGGTCCCTATCTTGTGCATTTGCCTCCCAGTCCCTTTCTACCAGGCCCTCAGGGCACTGACAATCTGCCACCATGGCTTAGCTAAAGGTTCCTGCCACCTACTGCTGGCTGCCCACCTCCAGACCCTCTTCCTGTGGGGTTTTCACATGCCACTTTGTGGCTGATGGGTAGAGGAGACATATGTCTTTTTCCTTCCTTCTTCGATTGTCCCCTGCTTCTTCATTAACTTGAATCCTGTTGGGAGTCTCTCCTTCAGGATCTCCCTACTCCAATCTCAGCCTGTGAGGGAGGGAGGTTTGTGACTTCTTCTTTCCACCACTCACAGCTAGTTTAAATGTTCATCAAAGTACTGTAACATTAAAACCATACATTGAGGACAGTGGTTCTCCCAGATGGAAGCAGACCATTACCTCTATTTGCTCTAGTCTCTTCCCTCCCAAAATATCCCATCTTCATTCCCACACATGGAGCAGGTTACAGCCTGAGCTCTGTTGCTGAATCATAGACACATAGACCTTGATGACAGATTATGACTGCTTGACCCACTCAGTCGGCCCATTTCCTACCTAGTGGATAAGCTGCAGATCCTAGTTATCCAACAGCTGATCTCCTCCTACCCACCAAAGAATTGGTTCATGTCTGTCCCATGTATTCTTGAAGTCCCCACTATTTTGGACCCCACAACCTCCTTTGGAAGGCCATTCCATGTGTTCACCACACCTCTCTGTAAAAATACTTCCTCATGTTGCCCCTGAGCCGTCTCCTCTATCTTCAAATTTGGCCCCTTGTTCTTGCACATCTCTTTTTCTGAAAGATGCTACTCTTTTGGACTTTGTTGATTCCCTTGAGGTGCTTGCAATTTTCTGTCCTGTCTCCCCGGCCCTTTCCTCAAGGGCATACATATTCAGCTCCTCTCTTTGTATGGCTTCGGTGCAGACCTTCGCTATTTTAGTTCCTCCTCTTGATTGGCAGTTGAAAGTGCCTGCCATTACTGTCACTGTAGTTCAGTAGCACTAAACTGTCTGCCTATCAACAGCCAAAGTATTCGTCAGCAGTTTTCTGAACAGCCCCTGCCTGCTAGCATACAGTCTGGGCCTCAAGGACATCACCCCCCCCATTAGGTTCCAGGGGAAGATAATATTAAAAAAAAAATTGCCACTGTCCATGAGGGAGTGACTCATTATATCACCAGAGCTATACCTTTCAAACCACTGGCCTCCTGGGACAACTCAAGACTCCTGAACCACCAGTGTCCCCTTTTTTAAATAATATAGGGGCCACTAGCCCAAATGCATTCCCACCTGCCCATCTGGACTACTTCTTAAATTTATTGGCTACCTGCAGGTCACCTAGGGCGCTAAGGGGTTTTTTTGGCGAGTCCCAAATACCACTTTATTCTCTGTTCTTAGCTGTCTGCATTTTTATTCCATCTCTAGTTTTCTTACTTGGCTCTAGTTTGTCTTTTTCCTCTGAAACTTTCTTCCTTTACTCCTGTGCTACATACCATTTTGTATCTCTCTCTTGCTACTATAACTTCCCATACCGATCTATTTTTCCTTTATTTCTACAGGTCTGGCCAAACATACCAATCAGATAAGTATCTTTGTTTAATTCTAACACTCTAATCTCTCCTCTAGCACCTCCGAACCTTGTGTCCCTTCAACCTTCTCTGTTCTTCCCTTTCAGGTCCTACCAGAATACCCCAAACCAAGGACACTCCCAACTCTGACTCCCTGTGTATGCCTGCATGGAGCAACCCGCATGTCATAAGTGCTGGGATCCTGCTGTTCTTGCAATGCGGCGCAGGGTCCCCGATGTAGCAGTGAATGTTGCAACTCGCATATGCTGGTGAGTTGCGACATTCATCCTGGAATCGGTCCCTAGGACTCCTCAGCTCATTCACTTCTACTTTGCCTTTTCATTCCCATCATCAACTTTTTGTTTTCCAGATTCTGTTCTTACCTTGCTTATTTTCACTTTTTCTCCTAGAACTTCCCCTTATTTTGTTTCCTCATATTATAGGGTGTGGTAGCACCCCTATAGTTAGGATTGAGTAGCCTGTTTAATGTTAAACCTCACATTTTGCACATCAATATGTTTGGCTCCTTTTGATGAAATGAGCTGAAATTTGTATGTGTTATCTAGGAGGCAAGGTTTTGACGTATGGAAATTTTTGTGATGGCAGCTTGTATGGTTTCTAAGATCTACATGTGTCATTTTTAGTAAAAAAAACCTTTTTCCTATACTTAACATTGTTTATTTTTTTTTGCTGTCACCTACAGCATACATGGAAAGGAATGTTTGTGCAAAACTAGCAGGGGACATGTGTTCTGTTCTAAGATAGTGCCTTTGACAGGTCTGATGAAAACATATTTAAGGATTCCCGAGTTATAAGGCTTTTAAATTTAGTGTTTTCCAACCTGAACATGCGAGTAGGGGTTTTAGATAACGTTCTGTGGTGAAAGTAAAATTTGATGCCACAAATGCAGGTTTTAGGTTTTACCACTGAATTGGCATGACACAAACATTTTTGGGCCATGCCAACTGCCATCTTGTTCATTTTTTCCATGAACTGACAAACATGAAAAATACATAAAAGTGCTAGAATTTTTAAAAACAAACTCTGGTGATTACTTATGGGGACAGTATTGAGGATGGCTAGGTTGAGGAAAGTCTGGGGATAGCAACCACAAGATGATCAGGTTTGGTCTTTGGACAGGGTGGGAAATAAACAGCACCACCACTAGGGTAATGGACTTTCGGAAAGCGGATTTTAGGAAAATTAAAGAAATTCTCAAAAAAGAACTAGAGGGGAAGGAGAACCTATAGGGTATTGAAGAGATATGGGGGGCAATAAAGAAAGGGATTCTGCTGGCAACAGAACAATGCAACAGGAGGGTGAGCAAACACAAATGAGGGAGGAAACCACTTTGGTTTATGAAAGAGATGGGAAGAGCAGTCAGGAGAAAAAAAGCATTCAAAACCTACAAATCTTCACAGGGGATGGCAGAAAAGGAAGCTTATAGAGAAAAGCTAAAAGATGTGGGGAGAATAATCAGGAGGGCTACAGCAGACACAGAGGAGAAATAGCGAGGGAGGCCAAAAGGGGGGACAAGATTTTTTTCTGGTATATAAGTGAGAAAAGGAAAAGCAGGCAAGGGATTATGAGACTCAGAGGAGAAGGGGGAACTCTGATGGAAGAGCATGAGGATAAGGCAAATCTGCTGAATGAATACTTTACCTCATTATTCACATTTGAGGAAGAAGGGAAGGAGCCAGAGCTAAGAATCAGGGGAATAGTTGGCAGGGAGATGGACACAAGCCCCTTTTCAGAGGATAAGGTATTAGAGGAATTAGGAAAACTGTGGACGGACAAAGTAATGGGCCCCGATGCAATCCACTCCAGGGTGCTCAAGGACCTAAGAGAGGCACTTGCTGCACCACTCACAAAGTTATTTAATGTGCCCTAGACAAAGGGAGGATCCTGGGGGGCTGGAAAAGGGCTGAAGTGGTGCCATTGCACAAAGGGGGAGAGAAGGAAGAGCCAGACAACTATTACCTGGTTAGCCTTACCTCTGTGGTGGGGAAAGCTGATGGAGGCATTCATAAAGGAATGGCTGGTACAATATCTGGAGGAGGGGGGCTCACAGATGAGAGTCAGCATGGATTCACAGGTGGAAGGTCATGTCAGACTAACCTTACTGAATTCTTTGATGGGGTAGTGGAAATATGTGGTCAGGGTAGGGCAGTGGATGTGGTGTATCTGGACTTCTGAAAAGCCTTCAACACTGTCCCTCACAGGAGACTAATAAGCAAGTTAAGAAGCTTAGTGGTAGGAAGCATACTAACAAACTGGGTGGAGACTTGGCTGGTAGGTAGAACTCAAAGGGTGGTGGTTAATGGAGTGCACTCCAAGGAAGGGGGGTGATGAGTGGGGTTCCCCAGAGGTCAATGTTGGGTCCCATACTGCTTAACATATACTGTACATTGGGGACATTCCAGAGGGTCTGAATGGCAAGGTGTGCTTATTTTCAGACAATACGAAGATCAGTAGCAGGGAGGACACGCCGGGAGGGGTGGAAAGAATGAGGGAGGATCTGTTCAGGCTGGAGGAGTGGTCAGGGAAGTGGCACCTGCAATTCAATGCAAAAAAATGCTGAATTATGCACATAGGGCGTAAGAACCCAAGGGCAAAATACTGGCTGGGAGAGAGGAACTTGAGGAAACAGAGCAAGAAAGGAACCTGAGGATCATCATTGCAGATAGCAAGAAGATTCGAAACCAATGCAACAAGGCAGTGGGGAGGGCAAGCAGAATGTTGACATGCATAGGGAGGGGCATTACAAGTAGGAAGAGGAGGTAATCATGCCACTATGCAAAACTATGGTCAGACCACATCTGGAATACGGGGTGCAGTTCTGGAGGCCACACTTATAGGGTGACAGAGTCAAGGTGGAGAAGGTCCGGAGAAGGGCAACCAAGATGGTTCAAGGACTACATGAGAGGCCTTACAAAGAATGACTGGAGGAACTAAACTTGTACATGCTGGAGACGAGGAGGGAGAGAGGGGATATGGCAGAAACCTTCAAATATTTGAAGGGAATAAACAGAGTAAGGGAAGGAAGCATATTCAGGATGAGTGAGAACAAATCAACTAGGGGACATGCACTCAAGCTGGAGGGGGGCAGATTTAGAGGAAATGTGAGAGGGAAGTTCTTCACTGACAGAGTGGTAGGTCCTTGGAATAGGCTGCCAGAATGGGTGGTGGGGTAGATTTGATGAGCAAATTCAAGAGGGCTTAGGACAACTACATGGGGTTAAATAGAAGTACCAATGACAAGGGAATAAAGGGAGTATGATAAGCCAGACAGGGAGGGGTAAATGGGCAGACAAGATGGGCCAAGTGGTCCTTTTCTACCAGCAAATTTCTATGTCTCCATGTTTCTAAACATCGAAACATAGCTAAACAGGATCCATTTAGCTAGATTCTGATGTTTGTTTATTGACATTATGGTGAGAAATATGTTTTCTGGGCACCCAAAATCATGGGTGCCCAGCTTAGCAAAAGTAGTGCTTCCTCCGTGTTCTCTGTATGAGAACAATGGGAATTTCTTCACTTTTGTTGCCGCAGCTGAATTCGTGCTGCTGGTTGCAGAGTGAGCTGTAAGCCGCCCTTTTCTCTGGTGTCTAGTGGCACCCCCCCCCATCAATGTCCCTGTAATGTTTTCCTTTTTAATGGTCTTAACAAAGTTAGAAAGACTGCCAGGACTTGGAGGAGAACCACCTGGTCCTTCCCTATGTCTATTAAACTCTTACACATTTACTGGTGTGCCTGCAGGAGTCAAGATTTAGTGCACTTCAGTAAAAAAGTAGATCTATATAACAGGAGCTATTTTTAACTATTTCACGTCCAACAATAAACATCTAAACAATTCTGAACTATTGTTGAAAGTATGCATTAAAAAGAACAAATATTTTGTTCCTACATTGTGTGATAACTGGCATCGCCCAGCTAGCAGTTACATTCCAGTCATCCAGACAGAGGAATACAAATATCAGGCAGTGATTTTATTATATACTCACCACCTAGCAGCCTTTCTTCATTCGCCACATATTTCCGCCCTTTAATACCTATGTAGAGTCTTGCTCTGGATTCTCCGAGTCAGCAAAGAATCCCCCAGTTAAGGCACCTCAGTCATGTTACCACAGTACCATAACAGAGATCTGACTGTTAATATCACCTGACAGGTTAAATACCTGATAAGATCTAGCAGTAGATCATGTGAGCTGTCTGACCGAACACAGTATATGTTGCAGCTAGCTGTCTTGCTCTTCAAAAAAAGATCTTGTAGTTGGGTTACGGTTTGTTTTGTTTTGTTTTCCTGCATTTGCATGTAAAACCAGAATCCAGTCTCACTCTGGCATGTCACCCTCAGTAACAAATGTTCCAGACTCCCAGCAAGGGACCATGAATGGCAGCCTATACTGTCATGAAGCATGCAGGATATGTAAGGGTCTGACGTCAGCCCTCAGACATTTGAAATCTGCAGGACAGAGCCCGTTCACCTTGTGTGCTGCAAAAGTGAATCAGAGAGCTTGACAGTCAGGGTACGTCAAGAGGACAGTGTAAATCCATCTCCATTCAAGCTCCTCTTGGCAAATCAAGTTGTGCTTGTTATGTGAACTGCAAACCATCCTCCCCGAGGCTGCACAGTAATATACCTAAGACCATACCCAGAGAAGGCTACAAGGTTTTGGATACCAGGAGGACAAGAGCAGAGGATTAAAGAGGTTTTTCTCAGGTTGCCAGGAAGTTCTGTATAGAGGTATGCTAAGCCCTGCACCAAGTTTGGATCATTGCACCAGTACTAGTCGCCTCACCTGTCTTGTTCTCTACCACCACATTAGTGCACTTGGATTTAATCTTGCTACTGCAGGGAAGGAGAGGGGCTCCACAGCTAAGGAGTTCCATGCTTGCTTGTCCCTGCACTCTCTAGCCTTGCCTTGCTCTCAGCTGTCCTGTGTGTGTCCCTGACTGCATCACCAGAGCCAGCTGTTGTTACAGGAGCCTTGATGTCTTCGCCTGACTCCCCACAGTTGTTGACAGTGTGTGTTTGACAATGCCATGGCCCAGGAGTATAAAGAATAACTTTAAAAAAAATTCCATTGAGGGCTCGGGAGCATTACAGCAGTCACAATATCCTTGTGGGTTGCTAAGCTGAGTTGAGCTGGAAGAGAGCCCTATTCTCATCAGACTTTTGCAGCCGGAAAGGACAGAGGAGTTGCCGCTGGGGACCTGTCAGCATCTTTTTATGTAGCAATGTTCAGGAAAGGGCTGGTTGCCAAAGAATACTTATGGAATGCCAGCGCCTTGTAACTTAAAACTGGCAGGCATTTTGAGAGTTTTGGCTCGGGTCTTCAAAATTAATGTCATCCTTTGGTCTGAAGACACCACATACAAAGGAAGCTGACTGTTTAGGTATACATTTGTGAGATAACTGTAGATTGTTTTTAATGTCTTTTAAGTAGTAAAACATCCCTGGGATTAACACACAGATATGTCTTTATAATCTTCTACCGAATGAACTATTTATGAAATATGCATGCTAGTTTTCACTTTTTAAATTTTTTGGGTATTATTCTCTTTCAATTACTTTTTAGAATTCAATAGACTTTATTTGATTTTTTTTAAAACAACAATACATAAATACATAGACACATCAGGGTAAAATAAATAAGAGAAATTAATATGAAAACAAATACATATTGTTTGAAGCAGTATAGCACCCTCATTGTAATCCATTAGACCACTTGGTTTACAAGCTGATATCTTGTAGCAGTTTAACTAGTATTCTACTAATTGACTGTAGGTTGTAGGAGTAGTGATATAGTATGGTACAGCCTTATTAGAACATTACTTCAGGTCTACAGTCGGTAGAGGACCAGTGATATAAGAAAAGATGATAAAGAATAAAAAAAGGGGTAAAAAGAGACCTCCCACACAACCCCCCTTCCCCAACCCTCCCACCCTCTAAATCACTCTCTCCCAAGGTAGTTTAGTCCTAATCCTCCTTATACATCCCTCTCATGGAGTGACATCAAGCATCTACCATATCCGTCTCCTTTGTTTCAGGGCAGTGCCCTCTCCAATCCCCAGTTTACTACCAAGCAATGAGTGGCACTTGTATAATCAGCTACTCTTTGGGTTTTCTGCAATAAGCAGTGCTTCTAGGGTACCCCATCTTTCAGTATATGTGTTTAATCTATTATTCATGAAAGCAATATGTTTTTATAACTGTAGGGCTAGCAGCATTTCTTTATGCCACTCCCTTATGGTAGGCATAGTATCTGAGGCCCAATGCCTCAAAATTATAAGCTTGGCCACTGCAGAGATGAGGGCCATGTGATATTTCCTTTGCTTCAAGATTCCTATTGGGAAAATGTTGCGTAGACATGTATTCAGGGAAAACAGCGGGCTTAATACAAGGGTTGGACTCAAAGAAGCCTGTATATTTTTCCATAGGGTTTGAATTTTAGTGCATGCCCACAGCATATGGTAAAGATCCCCTCTCTTACAAGAGCAGTGGGGGCAAGAAGGAGTAGGTATCTGACCCATTTGGTAAAGCTTTAGAGGGGTATAATATGTATTTTGCATTATATTAAACTGTACGAGCCTCAGGCTGTCCTGTTTGACAAATCTATATAGGTTGTTCCAAAGTTGTTGGCAAAAATTGGGTGTGAGAGGGAGAGACAACATTTCTGCCCAATATTGATTTATGCCAGATGGCAGTCTTGTGTCCAGGGATTGTATTTCTTTGTATACTGCGGATATCGGGTGTGGTTGTCTAGCAATATCTAAAAGTGATGCTAAGGCCACCCTAGGGGAGTCGAGTCCCTTATATTTCTTAATAAATGGAGATATTGCATGCATAATTTGCCAGTATTTAAAAGGGTGTCTATTAGCTTAGGGGAATTTTTGTAGAAATCGGTGGTATGGTATTAGGTTACTGTTGTCCATGACATCTTTAAGTTTGGCATTCTTTAAGACAGACCAGAAGTTTAACGTCATAGGTTTTTTTTGAATCATAAAGTGAGGGTTGTTTAAGAGTGGTTGTTCCCCATCTATATGCCAGTTTATCTTAAAATGGTGCTGCAGTTGGTTTAAAGCTCTCAGAGACCATCCTATTGGGGAATCTTTAACTGCAGGGGGAATATATTTACCTGGTGAGTATAATAAAGACTGCAACGAGTAAGGGGTAGGGGACATGAGGGTCTCCTCTATGTTTAACCATGCTGGGGTGTAGGACCCAGTTCTCTATCATTCGAGCTGTGTTGCCAGATAGTCAGTTTGGTTATATGGATTGCTTCATAATAATGGAAAAAGGTGGGAGGGAGAGACTTCCATGGGGCTTTGGGGCTGTCAGCTTGTGGTACACTCATCTTATTGGTTTATTTTTCCAGAGGAATTTATTGATTATTCTCTTTAGATCAGTAAACCATTTTTTGGGGAGGTAAGGGGCTAACATGCTAAGGGGATATAAAATTCTAGGAAGGACATTCATTTTTATAGTGTTGATTCTTCCCCATAGTGATATCCTCAGGTTGCTCCACCTATCTAGATCTGTCTGGATTACTTTTATTAATTTAGTGAGGTTTTCTTTGGTCATAGTGGAGAGGGATTTGAAAATTTTTATGCCCCCAAATATGTTAAGCTTTTATTTTCCCATTGCAGTCCAAGTTGTTGCACATCCTTTTTGAATAACCTGTGATTCAGTGGGTAGATAACAGATTTGGTCAAATTTAGCTTATAATGCGATACTTTGGCAAACATCTCAATTTCTTGTAGTAGAATAGGGATGGTATTACAGGGTTCATTATGTGTATTAAAAGATCATCTGCATAGGCTGATATAAGGTGTTGTTTATTCCCAACCAAAAACCCCCGCCTTGGTTCTGAAGCAACTTATGGATCAGGGGTCTATGTAAAGATTAAATAGAAGTGGGATAGGGGACAGCCCTGCCTGGTACCCCGATTTAGTGGGAAGGTTTCTGAGAGGTAGCCATTGCACCAGATTCGAGCCGTGGGGTTCGAGTATAACAGCTTAACCCAATTGATGAATACTTGTGGGATTCCATACCGGGAAAGTGCTGCAAAAAGGAAGGACCATGAGACCCGGTCAAAGGCCTTTTCTGCATCCAGGGCTATTAAGGCAGCAGGTAAGTGTAAATCTCTAGCCATGGAAATAAGGTGTAGCAACCACCGCATATGGTCACCTGCAGACCTTCCCGGCATGAATCCCACCTTATCATCATGGATCAGTCCGTTCATAAGGGTTTCAAATGGTTGGCGAGTATCTTAGCTAATATCTTAACATCAGTGTTAAGGAGGCGAGATAGGATGGTAGTTTTCTACATAGTGAGGATCCCTACCCGGCTTGGGAATAATAGTAACCAAAGCTTCAAGGTATGTATCTTCTGAGAAGCCTGATTCATACCATGAGTTAAAAACTCTTGCTAGTAAAGGGGCAAGTTCCCCAGTGTATAACTTGTATAGATTAGTGGGAAGACCATCCGGCCCTGGCGACTTATCTGGTGCTAACTGTTTAATTGATGACATAACCTCCCAATCCATTACTGGGGAGATCAGGGGTTGCTGCTTATCCTTGGGTATTGTTGAGAGGGTTATTTGGTCCAAATAGGCTTGCATTTGGTCCATTGGGGTTTCCTCGTTATTACAGTGGTATAACTCTTTATAATATTTGGCAAAGCTTGACACAATCTCCCTCAGTTCTGTGATAAGGGGGCCTCCGTCTCTTGGGAGGAGCCCAGGTACAAAACGGGTTGTCTCCATCTGCTTAAGTCTGTATGCCAGTAATTTACTAGCCCATTCACCCACCTCCAGATATTTTATCTGAACTCGTTTTAAGGATAATTCAGCTTTATGATAAACTAGGCCTGTGAATTGCGCATGTAAAGCATGAAGTTTGGCCCACTCAGACTCTGAGGATTTTTTGCTAACACTGGATTCCACTTTTTTAATTTCCTGAAGAAGGGTTTTGACCTGGGTGTCACTTCTTTTCTTTTGGGTAGTTGCTATACGTATACATTCCCCACGTAGGGCGCATTTCAGGGCTGACCAGACTATGTCTATTTTGGGGACAGAACCCTCATTGACTTCCAAAAAGGAGGTGATAAAATTTTTAAAATGATTATGATTATACAAAGTCTGCAGTAGTTGTGTATTCAGTCTCCATAGAAAGTCCCTTTTAGGTTCACGTCCCAAGATTCCAACTATGGAGACAGGGGGAATGGTCTGATATTACTCGTGGGTGGATTTCGGCTTCTACAATGTCTGGTACTATATGAGAGCTTACCAGTAAATAATCTATACACGAGCATGTGTTGTGGGGGTTGGAGAAGAAAGTGTATTGTTGCTCATTGGGATTTAATATCCTCCAGATGTCTAGGACACCCAATCTGCCCATTAGGTCTTGCAATGCTCTCTGAGCCGGGGAAAGGCCAGCCTTCTTAGGGTCTGATTTATCCAGTAAGGGTCAGAGTGTGATGTTCCAGTCACCTCCTAATACCAGAGTTCGAGGGGAAAAGGCGGACATAGTGCCCATTAGTTCAGTGAAAAAGGTCGGGGAGTCTCGGTTTGGACCATAAATTGATTCTATAGTTAGTTGGTGTACCCCCAGGCTGCCATGTAAAATTATGTATCGCCCCTGGTTATCCCATACTTCATGTTCAAGCTTAAAGGGGATATTCTTATGGAATAAAATGGCAACCCCATTTTTATTGGTAGAGTTTCCCACCCGTAGGACTGTCCCACCATCCTTTGCACCATAACAGGGCATCTTCCCTCTTAAGGTGTGTTTCTTGTAGGCATATAATAACAGCTTTAAGAAATTTGAGGTGCCTAAGTATTAACTGTCGTTTAGTCCGATCTTTGGCCCCCTTAACATTCCAGCTAATAATCTTGATAGGACCTGCCATACTTAGTCAGAAAGATCAGGTAGTTGGTGTCCACGCAGAGGGTTGGAGTTTGAGATAGTTGCTTGATGTCTCCATTACCTTGCCAAAAACATAAAAGGAGGTGGAGTGATTCAGTAAAATGTTACCCCTCCCTCCCTTATTTTTGTACACATTCCCCACATCAGCACTCAGTTCCAATGAACTAACTCCTAATTGCAACGTCAGGTGATGTTAAAGAACAAACAACCCAGAGAACCCCCCCCCGGTCCGCTTCCATCCCGTCTCGCCAGGTTGTATCGCTTTCACCTACGTTAATAACTCTGGCAGTATTTTCAGAGAACCGACCCTGAAGAGCACTAAAAGGAGAACATATCTGCAGTTTCAGTTAGTAGCCTTCTGGTCTGCAGTGCGCAAGAGAAAGCAATCAAAAGTCCTCAAGGTCTCCAGGCTTAAATGAAGTTACACTAGAGCTTAAGAAACAAAAGCTCTCCTTAGGAAAGTGTTAAAATTAAAACATAATCCCTACGTGAAAGCTCTGCTTTCTCTTTAGGTCCAAGCAGCACTCCACCATACATCTCCTGGAAACATGTCCGTGCGGTTGATCCTTCATTCGTCCCTCATAGTAGTCCCCATGTATCAGATATGCCCTGCCACGTTGGGTCCAGACTTTCCGGTTGTGGCAATATCGAAGCTCTGTCTTGCCTTAGGACTTGATACAGGAGAGCCATGTTTATTTCACCTCAGTGCATCTATGTCATTTGCAAAAGTAAAGTAGAGAAGGAAGAGAATAAGATGTCCCACTGTAGCACAACACTAACAGGCTGATCTCTCAGGGGGTATATTTCAACTGTAGGTTTACAACAGGGGGCCATGTGCAGGTGAAACCAGGGTTCATTAAGATCCATCAGGTAACCGAAAGATCTGCCAAAAGTGGTTCCCAGATCCCTTAAATTGCAATCATGGTAGTTTTGGCACAGAAAAGCTGCCACTACCTGTTTATGTGTAATAGTATTGCAGGCATTAGTTCAAGTCAAACAAATTATGAAGGATGCACCTTGTCTTTTTATATTTCTACATATAACAGCATGATTCTGTACATGGCTGGGGTTTCAGGATTGGCATTAATGGCATAGGCACAAATCACTGCCGCCACTCGTAAAGGGAGGCAACCTGTAACAGCTTGGTTGTTCATTTAAACAGATCTGGAAGCGCAGCTTTAAGTTCATTTTTAGCTTGCTCAAGAGTTTTGAAGGATTGCCACTGGTCACCAAGTTTCACTTGAAGAGTCGCTGGGTATTTAACTCTGAAGGGTGTACTGGCTGCAATAAGTTTTGTAATTAGTGGATGGAGTTCCTGCCGCTTAACACGGACCGCATATGGTAGGTCCTGGTCTATTCTGATTTTTACCCCCTCCCAGCAGATCTCCTGTAGCATTTTAATCTTAGCAATAATGTGCTGTTTGTCTTGGGAGTTAAGTAGTTTGAAAATGATAGGCCTGGGTACTGAGCCCAGGGGTGGAAGTGGCCGGAGTGCTCGGTGGGCCCTTTCGATGATGTAAGTTTAGCCATTAGGGGAAGGTCCCACGAGTCTTTCACAAAGTCTTTGGACAAAAAGGATGGGGTTTGTACCTTCTTCTTTCTCCAGTATGCCCATAATTATCAAATTATTTCAGCGACTCCTCCCTTCTAGATCAGTAAGTTTGTCTTCTAATTGTTTAACTTTTCGGTTTGTTAGCATGTGATCAAGCATAAGTTTGTCTATCTTTTTCTCCACTGATGTAAGATGTGCTTCAGAGTCAGAGATTCTGGTAGCCAGCGAATCAGTTGTTGATTTTATTTGCCTGATTTCTTCAACTACGCTATTCAGCGATTCTTGCGTCGGCCTCATGAATTCTAGGAACCTGTCCTCCGTTAGCGGTGTTGCTCCTACCGGGGTAGAGGATGATTGAGCCTTAGGCCTCTTGGAGGCCTTGTCCTTCTCAGGAGACTGCGGTGGTGAGTGTCGCGGAGGTGCCTTCCTCATGTAAACTTCCATCGTTGCTGTTGTTGATGTTATTATTGTCCTTCTAAGTCTTTCCCCGGTTGTTGGAAGGTTTAAGATTACCTTTTCAGGTGGAATGCGCTGTGGTTTTGTGTATTTTTGGTGAGTGGGATGCGGAGCTCTCGGGAGTTGCCACTGCTCTCTTAGGCTGCCATCACGTGACCTCCATTCTCTTTCAATTACAACTCCAAATCCATTTTGTAAGAGCAATAAGACACCCCAAAGTGGAATTATGTTGGAAAAACACCCTTACAGCTGCTGTAGGGCCCCTCAGCAGGCATTTATCTCAGTCTAAAGCCCACTCTGTCATGTCTTATTGCTTGCAGAAAAGCTAGAGAACTCTAAGAGCTATATGGAAGAGCTGCTGGGAAAGGCTGTGCAGAAATGTTTCTGAGCAGTCACTGTTATAGGGATCCTGTGCTTCCACATCTACATACAGATACACATCTATGGAGGGATGGGAGCGCAGAGCCCAGAGGGCCTTGCGCTCCCACAGGTAAATAAGGCTACAACTACATTATCTCAAAAAGTAAGGAAATAAATTGCAAAAAACTGCATTAATTCTCCAGTTAGAGTTACAGCCACAAAAGCAGGGAAATGTGGCATTAGGGTTTCCAAACCTAACACCCCACCCCCACGCTACACACACCAACAGGTGTCGGGGGTGTGCCTTGGGGTCATCAGCCCTAACACTCACCCATTCCATAAGTAAATAAGCTGAGATGAGTACAATATAGGAGAATGGGGTGTGCATTAAGGCTAACGACCCCAAGGCACACCCCTGATGCTTGTTGATGTGTGTAGCATGGAGTGTTAGGTTTGGAAACCCTAACGTCACATTTCTACTTTGTGGTTATAACTCTTAACTAGAGCATTTACACAGTATTTTGTTATATATATATATATGTATATATATATATATATATATATATATATATATATACACATATATATATATATATATATATATATATATATATATATATATATATATATATTGCAAAAAACTTTGTTAATTCTCCAGTCAGTGTCAAAGTGACAAAAGTTAGAAATGAGGCATTAGGTTTCCAACCTAACACCCCACCCTCCCAAATCAGTCAGGAAAGCAGGTATGGGGTGTTCCTTTGGGCTTCTCAAGCCTAACAGTCACCCCATTCCATCTGTAACTAAGGTGAGATGTTTAGACTTTATGAGAATGGGGTGAGCACTAGGCTTGAGTAGCCCAAGGCACACCCCACACCTGCTCTCCTGCCTGGAGTGTGGTTCCTTATTTTTTCTGCTGTTCCATTTTTCAGCACCTGACTTCATTGTGAGCTCCCTCCTGATCTCAATTCTGTAAAGCAATTCAGTGGCCTAGAAGCCACCAATAAAATGGGATAAACAACCAGCCTCACTTCAGTATGGTTTTATGGAGTATAAGTGTCAATTACATGGTGGGAGGAGTCCTCAGCCCAAGTACTAGGCATGCACGCTCCTGCCTCTCAGTAGTACTGCATTTGTAGTTGCAGTTTTATTCTGGTACACTGGGTAGCAGACATGGCACACAACACATAAATCATGCCAACACCCATGAGGGTGAGTTATCAGCCCATGCATTTTTTGCCCTCTACCAACTCATTTTGACTAATTATGAGACATGTCTCACAATGCATCTTCTCCATATTGTGAGGATGTGCAGCCCAGTGGTGTGATGCCAGACTGACCGTGACATGATTGACAACATGAGACAGATAGAAAGTGGGGTACTCATTCTGCTACCTCTTACCACTGCCCCATATATGCGTACTCACCTACTCACATATCTGATAAATGATTTTGTTTTGAAGAATTAATGTGGCACACATATTTTAAGATCACTTTAAATTGTTCAATTAAGAGTGAAGTTTTTAAAAGTCTAGATAGAGAACATCTGTTCTGATCTGAATATCAGGGATGTAGATCAGAGAGTGTGGGGAGTGCCACTAGACACCAGGGAATATATAAATTGAATGGGTACAGGTGGCGGCAAAGGGAGTAGGTTTTCCTTTCACGAAAAAGAACCTTTTTACATGACTTGTTATATGAAAAATATTCTTTTTCATATCACGTGGTCAAGAAAAAGATTTATAATAGTAAAAGTAACATTTCAAGGCATTTCCCCAACAGTAAAGTGCAGATTATACATAACGGAGTCCCAATCAGTTAGACAAATGTGTTGGTCTCTCTCCAGGTTGTCACTTTTGTGGCTTTTGAAATAATTTTTTAAAATGGAAACAAGATGGAGGCATATGAAAAAGAATATTCCAATACGAAACAGGATTCCTTTTCATGTCATACAGCTATCCTGAAGTGCTTACTGAGCATGCTCAAAAAATAATTTTTCAAATTTTAAAAATGCAATAACTTTAAAATGGCTTATTTTTTTCACCAGACTAACAAAAGGCATATCTGTGGGCTAGTTCCATTCTGCTCTGAAAATTTCAGACCAAGATTCCAAACCATCTGGGCTGTAGCAAGTTCAAAGAAAAATTCCAGCAACGTCAATGAGCAAAAAATGCTTTTTTCACCTCTCCGGAACTCGGAAGCCACACATCTGATCAGAAGGTAACTTGCCACATCCAGAGACCTACCTGGACGATGGTGCATGCTAATTTACATGCCAATCCATTGAACAGTTGCAGAGTTATTACAGTGCAAAATTTAGAGTTTAAAACTGAAGTACTTATTCAATCTAACTGTAGGTGCAATCGCTCTACATATATACTGTTATATATATATATATATATATATATATATATATATATATATATACACACACACACACACACACATATATATATATATTATATATATCTATATACATACAGTATATCCCTTATTTCTCCTTAGCTGTCCACTAACTTTGCTTTTTTCCTCTTTTAGATAATTCCTGAAGAAGACAAACGTCGATTCAAACTCTATTTTGTATTTTCAGTGTGCATTTAGTATTACCATTTTGTTTTGTTTTCTGACCACATGCTGAGGCAGCACCTTGTTTTCTTGTTCTTACACTTTGTGAATCCATTACTGTATGATTTTTTCTATAAGTAGCTGTGTAAGTCCAGGTCCCATAGGCCTGCATTTCTGCAGCCGGACGTCAGTGTATATGTCTTAACCTGCGACTGCAGAAGTGTGGGCCCCAGTGGCCTGCGCTTCTGCAGAGAGAACTGTGTGTATGTCTTACAGTGTGGAGGAGACCTGCGGCTACAGAAGCCCTTGCCCCATGGGGCCTATGCAACTGTAGACAAAAGAACTTTTGTAATTTGGGTATTGTGGATTTGTATCTGTGGCTGCAGGAACCTGTGCTTCTGCACACAGAAGTAATATTGTGCTTTGAGTATTGTGGACTTCTAACCACAGCCAAAAGTGATTTTTCAAATCTTTTGGTGGTACCACAGATACAAATCCACAAAGATAGCACATCATTGCTACTGACTGCATTTGTGTCATCTGGAAACAGTTGTATGTTGTTTGACTTTCTTGATGATAGCTGTCTGTGGTTGCTTGTGTGGTCTTGTCCTTTTTCTTCTTGGAGGAGCAGTTAGGGTTATAAACACTAACACCACATTTCCCTACTATTGTGTCATTAAGTTGAACCCTAACTGGTGCATTAACAAAGTTTTTTGAAAAGAATATATATATCAGGCATGGGGTGTACCTTGGTGTTGTAAGCCCTAATGTCACCCCATTCTATCGTGAAAGAAGTTGAAATATGTAGAGTATATGAGAATGGGGTGAGCGTTAGGGCTGACAACCCAGGGCACTCATGTCTGATTAGCAAAGATGCAGTGAGAGGTGAAATGGTAATGATTTTCTTGTTGCTGCCTGATGGGTGGGGATGGGTTGTTATGGCTGGAAACCCTAAGGCCACATTTCCCTGCTTTTGTCACTTTAACCCTAACTAGTGCATTAACAACATTTTTTCAAAGAATTTCCTTACTTTTGAGATAGTATAATTGTATCCTCATTTATCTGGTGGTCGGTCCCTTTCCTACCTGTCCACTTAAGCCAGTGAATGCAGAGGGACAGAGTCCAAATATCTCTCACCTCTTTCAAGTCCCTGTCTCATCCCAGGCCATCTCCTGGACTGCACTATCCCAATTGTCTCCCTCAACCCACCTGTTCTGGTCTGGCCTAAACCTTCTGCGATGCCTTCTGAAACCGCAACCCCTGCATCAAATACAAACTCCTGCAGGAGGGGAACATCCCTAAGGGATGCAGAGCATATAGCTGAATACAGAATGCGTGAACCTGCCAGAGAGCTCTGCCGCACATTCAGTAACTAAAATCAAAGCCAATATCATAAAAACTATCCACCTCCACCCCAAAACTACACATCCAAGAATGCACCCTCACAAAACAAACTGTATTACTAACAAACACAAAACACTCACACATCCACGCACAACATCCAACAACCCCCACCCTCAACCCAAATCCACCATCCCTCCCCATTATACAGTAAAATATAGAACAGCAGCAGTGGATAGCCTAAGTCAAATAGTCCTACCTAGTATAGCTTGAAAAGCCATAAAACCACTACCACAGTCCAGAACTCAAGTTCCAATTAAAGATACCAATTATCAAGTATACCACAGTGGAGAAATTCAAAGTCTTAAAAGTATGAAAGTTAGTGGCCAACCTTGCTCTCACCAAGGGCCACAAATATCAAACATCCAAAACTAAACCAATAGTGTCCATACAGCGTCCAAATAAATGTCCATAAACATTTTGAAAAAGTCCTGCAGAGGTCTGAAGGTCAGTGCAGCTCACCAAAGACAAAGGTTCAGACACAGCTCACTACAGCAGGAAATCACGCTCAAGTCTGTCTTGAAGCATGCACAAACACAGCAAAACTGACTCCAGAAAAAACTGCAGAAGTATATATATCAGTGCAGCTCACCAAAATAAAGATTCAGACACAGCTCGTTTCAGAAGAAGACCCCACTCAAGTCAGTCCTGAGGCATGCACCGACACAGTAATCCAGTATGAGACCAGCAGGAGTCAGATAGCCATAAAGCTGATGCTAGATATAGATTGTAAAAGCTGGGAATGACTTCAGTTTCAACCAGTTCTAGTTCATACTGACAGCTGGATTAAAAATTAAGTAGTGTCACCAAACTAAGCAGTTCCCAGAGACATCCATTGCTGCCCAGCACAGCAATGACCAGTCAGTCCAGACACACAGCGCTATTAGGGAGGAATAAGTTGAAGAAAGGCTACAGCAGCATACTGTACTGCTCTAAGACCAACACAATAAACATTGAACTGCTGTAAATTGGCTCTGCTCCAATCAGCTCTTTTATCTGTTCAACTCCGGTCTGCTCCTAATACCACAGGCCACAACTCCTCAAGTGCTGGCTGGTGACATACTGTAAACTGGGGGAGCACCACATACTATATAGAAAAATAAAAATGAGAGCAGCAATAGTGTTGCAAAAATGAGCAGATAAGTAGTGACTTTAACCGGTACCAGAGAAAAATAAAATAAGTATTTGACAATGCCAAATGTTGTCTCGCTGGCATTGTCATTGGTAGTGCAGGCATTAGAGACACATAATAGGAATTGCAGTGAAGTACTGAAGTGACGCCAACCCCATCCCCAACCTGCAGAGACTGACAGGCACTGGGGTGTGCCTTTGGATCGTCAGCTATAACGCCCATGCCATTTTACCTCACCCTACCCTGTAGACACTGACAAGTGTCGTGGTGCACTTTGGGGTCTTTGGGCATTATACTTACCCCCTTCCCTAAGGAAATACACTGAGGTGGGCGCAATATAGGAGAATGGGGTGAACTTTGTGGCCGAACACTGCAAGGCACACCATGATGCCTGTCACTGGCTGTAGGGTGGGGGTTGGGATGGAATGGCGTGAGCATTACAGCCGATGATCCCAAGTCACACCCCTGATGCCTGTCAGTCTCTACAGGGTGAGGCGCTACAGTTGGAAACCCTAACACCGTAGGCATGTGTTGGTATTTTCACTTTTTGTGACCCGACCTCATGAAGAGTGGCATAATCAGTTTGTTAGCTGAAAGGAGGTTTTGCACAGCGGCTATGCCATTTGGTGACACAGGGACTAGAACACATTTTGGGCAGGATGTGGAAAATGACAATGGTATTATTCATGAGGAGGCATAAAAAATGGCAATGTTGCAAATCTGGAATGAAAATATAAAAAATTGGTGAAGTCATGAGCATGCATAGAAACTGCGCAACACATGTCCATAACCCAATTATTTTGGGGAGTTTTTTAGCCACATTTTCCACATAGGTATTTTGGGACCTCCCCTCATGAACAGTGGCACTGTGATTTTGTTAATCTGTCCCAAAAGTTGATTTGCCACAGCGACCACGTCATTGTGCGCCACAGCTGCGGAAACACATTTTGGGGATGCTGTGAAAAATGACAGCTGTACCATTGATAAGGAGGTGTGACAAAATGCCAGTGTTGAAAATCTGGCATGAAAATATTGCAAATTTACAAAGTTACAAGGGTGCATGGAAACTGCACAATGCATGCTTGCAACACAGTCATTTTATGGACTTTCAGCACCAAATCTTCAACATAGGCATTTTAGGACCTCTACTCATGAACAGTGTCACCATCATTTTCTCAAACTGACCCGAAAACTGATTTCGCACAGTGACCGCTCTATTCTGCTCCGGACGTGCGAAAACACATTTCGGCCATAATATGTAAAATGACAGCTGTACTGTTCATCAGGAGGTGTAGAAAAATGCCAATTTTGAAAATCTGGAGTGAAAATATTACAAATTCATGAAGTTATGAGCGTGCGTGGAAACAGCACAACACATGCTCATAAAACAGCCATTTTTGGCATTGTTTTCATCAAATTTGCAACATAGGCTCTTTTAGAGGCCCCCTCATGAACAGTGGCACTGTCATTTCGTAGTGTCGTCCCAAAAGGTGATTCCACGCAGTGACCATGAAATTACCTTTTGGGACTGAATAATGCCATGACAGTGACTGAATTCATGAGGAGGGGTCCCAATAACCCCATGTTGAAAATTAGGTGCAGAAATTCCAAAAATGCCCAAGATATGTACCAAAGTTAAAAAACTGTTTATGCCATTATACAGCTTACCAGCTTTTCTTCCATTTGCGGTCAGCTTTGAAGAGTGCAGACGTGTTCCCGTCCACTGAAGATCTCGCGCTGACTCCAGAGGTAAGTATGAGGTGAGGGGGTGGGAAGGCAGAGTGGGCAGAGGGTGGGCGGGTTGTGGGAGGGGCAGGGAGACCACGAGGGACCATTTTCTTCTTTCACAGGATTAAAAAAATATCGCAGGACAGTTTTTATATTTCAGGGATTTGGCATGCTGGGGTGGGCTCCCAGTGTGCCACCTAAGTGTTTTGGGGTGGTGATGCTGTGGCCCGACGGGGATTGGGCACCTCCGCTGGCATAATGAAAGTGAGGGGCAAGAGCCAGGAGTTGGGCACCCCTCAGCACATAACAAATCGGGTGAGACACGACGGGAGGGGCTCCCCATCGGGCACACACATACATTGTATCAGGGCATACCAACAGGGGATTGGGCACCCCTAAACACGGCATTATGGCAGGCAGTGTGCCACCACGTTAATTTTTTTTTTCACCAGGGAAAGTATGTCGGGAGGTCTGCTGAGTATGATGAGCTTTGCTTGCATTGCAGCAGACTTTCCTTAGTTGTACTTACCACATTATGTATGCATGGTGTGGTGCTGGCATACAGGCTTATTGGGGAATGACGGACACACTCTACTGATGCATGCCCTGCATTTGTCCAACAGTTACCATGCCTCCAAATCTGCTATTGTCATGAATATGTTGGCTGCACATGCGACCAACCAACATAAAACTACTCTGTTACCACTACCTCACTAAGCATCCCTGCCTAGCATTCCCCATCTATTCTAAAGTCTGCAATGCAGAAAAGTACACAGAATGAGGTACAAAGTGCAAAAAGGTATGAAGTGCAAAGAAAAGAAAAAATCCGTAAATTTAGTAAAAATAAATACAGATTCTCCACTGAGAAATAAAATAACACCAAGCATTTAAAGTCCCAAGAGCTTCCTAGCCCTGAACTGTTACCAACAGCATGTCCAGCCCATTTCTACCCTGAAAATATCAGACAAAACCCCAAACCCTCTCGATGCTAGGGCTCTTAAAAAAAAATGACACCAACTTTCCATTCACATAAAATGTTTCATATGAACGTCAAACGAAACAAGCACAAGCAAGTCACAAAACAGAATAAAACCTATATTTTCAAATGTAATAACTTTGAAATGGATTAATATATTTTCATGAAACCAGCAAAGGTATATCTGGAATGGAAAAGAAGAAAAATGTAAATGTTAATATAAATGCACATTTATTACTATACTCTTTAATAAGAATTAATGTTGTATATGTTTCTCTCTCTCTCTCTCTTTCCTTTCCAGGTCTTTTCCAATTTCATTTTTGGTTTAAACCTTCAAAGGATTTTCCGCTTTCTAACTTAATTACATGGTGGTATGTACACACAGTTGCCTTGCAGACATGGATTTGCTGCCATAACAAAAAGGAGGTTTGAACCAATTCCCTGTTTAAACTCTAAAAACTTTACTTTAAAATCTTAACTTTATTTTGAGTTCTTATCAGCACTAAGTTTAAACAAATGAATTGGTCTCTTAGGGATTTATTGAGGTAACAGTAATGTATGGGAGCGCTTGTGTAAGTGCACTTTAGTGCTGAAGATGGGAAATGCTAGAATTTACTTTTTAGAAATGGTGTATTTTTATTATAACTGTTTTGAAAACAGATGAATTGAATTGTTTAATTGAACTGCAGTACTTAAGGGTTACATGTTCCAAGTAAGCTCCACCCCCTGAGGAAGACTCATTTCAAGTCAAAGTGCTGGGGCATGTTGTAAGTTCTTAATGTGGACCTTTTGGCATAGGTGCCGGAACCGGGGGGGGCGGAAGGGGCGGTAGCCCCCCCACTTTTTATTTCTATATGGCAAAAACTAGTATAGAAAAAGTGCCCTTTGTTCCCTTATAAGTGCCCTTTTGATTCTCAGCCCCCTCAGCTTTTACCATCTTCCGGCACCCTTGCCTTTTGGTCTGCTCTTGTTATCTGAATAAAGAATATTTACTTTACTTTACATTTGACTGGACCTTCACATCTTTGAAAGAGGTAATGAGAGTACATTTGTAAGCCTTTTGACTGTGTTTGCTGTGCATGGACTAGCTGCTCTTCAGTATTTGCACCTCCTGCCTTCATCACCGATTGCAGCACTACTCCTTGAACTGATTGTATATCTGTGGGCCAGCCCCTTTGTACCCTGAAAATATCAGACCAAAATTCCAAACCTTCTTGGTGCTAGGGCTTTCAAAACCAGCATGACACCCAGTTTTTCATTCATACAAAATATTTTGTATGAATGTCAAACGAAACAAGTGCAAGTGAGTGATGAAAAAGATTGTCATATTTAAAAAAAAACACATTTTGGAGTCATTTGTCCAACAGTTAACTACAGAGAAGACCTAACAGTGTCCAGATGAGCAACAGAGATGTGTTGGTGGGGTGCCAGGAGCTCAACGGAGGTGAGAGGGATCAGGGTAGTTCAGAGCAGGAGGTGCCCTAGGATGAAACAGAACCTTGAGAGAAGCCCAATGTGTTTGGTCTCCATTCCTAGGGTTCCCACCAGATCATGTGGGTAGACAGCTAGAGGAACTATGGCCTACACTGATCCCCTCTGGGTGGTGTAAGACCCCGATTATGTTGGACTTGGTTTCCTCGGTTGACCTGGTGTGCATCATGGAGACCTGGCTGGGAGACAATGTGGGGCCAGTTTTAGAGGCATCAGTCCTGGCTGGGTACTCTGTGGTACACTGCCCAAGGGGGAACCACAGGGGCCGGGGTGCAGCCATTTGTTTTAGATCCGACCTGAACTTCTCTGTGCATCCGTGGGTTCTAACAGGTCATTTGAATGTGTGTCGTACATGGTGGTCGAGGTGCAGATTGCAGAATTCTCCTGGTTTATCACCCTCTTGGTCGGGTGGAGGATTTTTGCAGGAGGTAGCAGACTTCATTTCCGACAGGGGGGTTGGAGTCTCCCAGGTGGCATATTCTGGGGGATGACAATGCCTGGATTGATGATGAATCCTCTCAACTTGGGTCTGCCCTCCTCCAGCTGATGACATTGCTGGGCCTAGCACAGGCAATTGTCTCTGCAACTCACCATCACTGCCATACCTTGTACCTGGTATTCTCACTGGGTCACAAGGTCACCAATCTCAAGATGGATTGGGTTGTTCAGTCCAATCACTGCGTGGTGAGGTTCTCATTCAGGGCTCCCCCTGATGATCCCTCCCCTGTTGAGATGATCAGCTACCACCCTTTAAGGGGACTGTCCTCAGAGGGACTGATGGCAGTGATTGATTTGTCTGGTGCTAGCACTATTAGTGCGGTTGGCTTGGTGAATTGGTTACAGCTTATAATAAGGCTGTCTCTGAGGTGCTCAGTGCCATCAGCACTCAGTTCTGTATATGACCTAGGGTCTTCCTGCCCCGAGACCCCGTGGTTTGACGGGGCCCTCAGGGTGATGAAGACCATTGGTCAGAGGTTAGAGCATTGCTGGCATATGACCTGGCTAGAAGAGGATAAACTGCTTTAAGAAATCACTGTGGTGACCATCAAAGGGCAGTCAGCCATAAGAAGGCAGAGTTCCTGTCCAGGGAGATTGTGACAGGCAGGAATAGACCAGATCAGCCCTTTCAGACTGTGGACAGGCTTTCCCATCCTGTCTGTCTACAGCTGAGAAAAGCTTTTTCAACAGAATTATGCGAAGAGTTTGCTCTATTCTTCTCTGACAGAGTACCCTCCTTTCAGGCTAGGATCTTGCCAGTGGGTTTGGAGTAGACTCGCAGGGTGGAGTCTGGATGGAGCAGGGGTACTCCTGTTGCCTGGGCAGAGTTTCAACTGGTGGCCAAAGTCTCCAAGGTGATTTCAAAGCTGCGGACCACTTATTGTGAACTAGACCCTGGCCCGACACTTCTCCTAATAAGATGCGTTGAGATCATTGGTCCAGTGTTCACTGGGATAGTCGGGTGCTCACTTTTGGAAGGGGTATTTCCTGATGCTTTGAAGGAAGCGCTGGTGAAGCCCCTCTTTTTTTTTATACTTCATCTTTTATTCAGTTCAAGTTAAAAGCAATACAATGTCACAAGTGTACAATCTTCGATGTAACCATTACATTTGGTACTAGAGAAGAATTATATATCTTAGTAGATATTACTATGTACTATTTGATTAAAGCACATTATACCTTGTACAATGATAGCCAGGGATGACATAGTTGTTCATTGTTTAGGTAGAATTTATGACTACTACTAGTAGATATTGACGTAACCCTAGACTAGATCTGGAATAAGACAGGTAATCAGTGCTAGTGTTTAGATACAGGAAGGAAACCATAGTAAAATATTAAAAAAACATACATGACATATGAAAGAAAAACTTTTGGTAAATCAGCTATGCGGGGTATAAATTCTCTTGGGTCAGCTTTACTATTGGTATCAAGATGAAAGTGATCTTTCTCTTACAATCTAGTCAGTAAGATAGGGGGTCTTTACCCTAGTTAGAATGTTGTAGATATCGGGATGTCTGCTCTAAATCGCCCAGCCTGGAGCTGTCCAAGGTCATGTTCCCGGGACGTTCAGAACCCATCTAGACCAGCGATTCCGATATAGTGTGGGCTTATCTTGTAAGTTATGTGAGATATTCTCAAAGGCCCTGATATGGTCCACTATATTCCTCCATTCAGAGATGGTTGGGGGAGCTTCCTGTAACCATCTCCTGGTTATTGCTTTGTAGGCCGCAGCCAGCATTATAGACCAGAGGTACTTTGTATCTTTTTGCTTAAGGGATTCCGGTGGAACACCCAAGACCAAGTTCCATGCCGTCAAAGGTTCATCAAGATTTAATATGTTGGAAATGTGCTGGGCAGCTGTTGACCAGAAGGTTTGAAGTTTAGGGCAACTAAAAATATATGTGCATGGGTTACCCCTTCCATATCACAAGCCCTCCAGCACATAGATGGAATGTTAGGATTTCTTTTAGCTAGTAGCTGGGGTGTTAAAAAAAAAATCTTGTTCAGACTTTCCAGATGTATTCACGCCAATTCGGGGAAGAGGTAGTGGACCAAGTCATCCGCCATATTTTTGCCCATTGGGATTGTAGTGTTGTAATTTGAAGGTCCTGTTCCCATTTAAGTTTAAGGGGTTCCAAGACATGCTCCTGCAGGGACACCAGATATTTATATATATGAGAAATTGCATGGTCTCCCCCATTAGTATTCAGAATTTGTAAATATGGAGACTTGTCTTCTAATATCTGAGAATGGGACTGACTAAGCCTATACTGGGAGTTTACATAATCTCTAATTTGAAAGCAACGTATTCTCTCTCTCTCTCCTCTCTCTCTCTCTCTCTCCCCCATTTAAATCTGGTCTTGGCTTCTTGAAAGATATCATGGTGTTTTGCCTCATAAGCTGCCAGGGGGCAAACATTCCTCTGTTTGCTTGGGTAGTGTACCAGGTAGATTCACTAGCCAGAATAAAGTCTGGGTTATTAATAAATCATTTGTACTTCCAGGCATGCTCCTTAGTACGTTTCCAAGGGTGCCCCCTCCTCCACCCCTCCAGAACTGAACGTATGCTCCCTCGTGTATCTAGTAGGGCTTGCCTAAATAGGGTTTCTGAAAATAACGTAGCCGGTAGAGGGCGCCTTAACTCTAGTTAGGTCTATTTGTTTCCAATGGGCTTCATAGTGCTCATTGCCCCACAACAACAACATCTCATCTGTGCTGAATTCCAATATGAATACAAGTTGGGGAATGCAATTCCACCCTGTGATTTAGGTAGATGTAGTATCTGACATTTAAGTCTAGGTTTTCTAGCTTGCCATATAAAGGCAGTGGTTATTCGTTGCCAGGCCTTGAGGTCACGTGTGGGTATAATACATGGGACCGATTGGAACAGGTATAACAGGCGTGGCAAAACGTTAAGTTTTATTGCCTGATTCCTAGTATAAAAAGACAGTGGGATTATATTCCACCTTTTAATATCTCTTTTTATGTTATTAATCAGGGGGGTGTAGTTATTTGAGAATAATTGGTTGAGATCAGCTGGTATTTGAATTCCCAGATATTTTATAGACGGGAGGTCCTACTTGTATAGAAACTGCTTACGTATGGGCATAAGTATTGGGTAATTGAATGGTAGTGCTTCAGTTTTGGTTGTATTCAGGGAATAGTCAGATAGAACTGAGAACTTTTCAAGCTTTTGAAAAAGAGCTGAGAGGGTCTCAGTGGGGTTTGTTAAATATACCAATACATTGTCGGCAAAAAGGGCCAATTTATGTTCTTTACCCCCCAAATGTATTCCCTGTATATCCACTGCCTGTCTGATATACTGGGCCAAGGGCTCAATATAAAGGGCGAACAAAAGAGGGGAGATTGGGCATCCCTCTCTGGTCCCTCTACATAAGGGGAAAATGTGAGAAATATGACCGTTAGAGCGGATGTACGCCTGGGGGTTTGAATAAAATTTGAAGATGAGATCCACAAAATTCTGGGGAAAATCAAAGGCAGCAAGGACACCCTTTAGAAATTGCCATGACACTCTGTCAAATGCTTTTTCAGCATCTAAACTTATAAGGATCGCTGGTATCTTAAAATTTTGTACGTGTTCCATTAAGTAAATGGTATGCCGGATATTATCTGAGGCCTGGCGACCTGGGATAAATCTGCACTGGTCTTGATGGATTAGGCCAGAGACCAGGTGTTTTAGCCTCTGAGACAACACTGAAGTAAATATTTTATAATCTGCATTTAGTACCGAGATAGAACAGTAGGAACTAGGTAAAGTTGGGGCCTTGCCTGCCTTTGGGATGACTGATTTAATATTGACATTGCTTGATCCCAGGATGGGGCGTGCTTCCCTCGGGGTTGGGGATATTACCAAATAATCTAGAGAGGAGGGGGGTTACTACCACTTTAAGGGATTTATAAGATTCTCCTAGGAGGCCATCCTTCCCCGGACACTTTAATGTTTTCAATCTCCCTATCTCAGCCTCAATTTCCTTAACTGTTATAGGGGCAACCAGGCCCAATCCCAGTTGTTTAGGTAGTTTTGACAATCGGAGGATAGACAAAAAAGCTTTCATTTGCTCTTCTTTCTCCTGGGTTGGGGGGAGCAGCATATAGTTGTGTGTAGTACTGTACAAAGGTATCAGAGATTTTCACCACTGTGTGACTAGTGGGATGTTGATGGGATTGCCTCAGGATAGATATTAATGCTTTGTCCCTTTGTTGTCTGAGATGGCCAGCCAAATTTCAGAGAGCGTGGCCCTCCATCGTAGTACTTCTGCTTAAGAAACAATGGGCCGGATATTCAAAAGGGTTGCGCAATGCGTAATAGGGTTGTGCCAGCGCAAGTCAGAAAATGCGCCATTCTGCAATATTCAGCAGGAGGCAGTTGTGCCACTGAAAACATGCAGAGCAACAGTGCAATGATAATGAAGGCATGCACAACCGAAGGGGGTGGAACCATGCATAAAGTGCACAGTGCGATGTTCAAAGACTTGCGCAATGCACAACAGTGGAGCAGGCGGAAGTTGTGCCATAGCGGAAATGAGCCAAAATAAAAAGGAGCAAGGAAGAGGCGCAAGAATGCTACAGGGAAGCCACATGAGGCAGGGAGAGAGAGAGAGAGAGAAAGAGGGAGAAAGAGGGCAAGCCAGGGAAACAAAACCACGGAATAGGGGCAAGGGAAGGTGTGTGGGACCACAGAGTGCAGAGGCCAGTAGGTGTACCCGGTGCAGTGGAGGTAGCAGTCAGGACAGCGGGGAGAACAAAGCAACAACAGCTGGGGGAGGACACAAGCCAGGGACATGGACAGTGCCACCTTCCACATGCAAGCTGTAATGAGCGGGGTGAGAAGGCATGCTGCAGGGGGACATGGCTGTGGAAGGGCCTGTCGGCGGTACGCCCCCAACAGGCAGTACCGAGCCTGCGCCAGCTTTGAGCTGTACACAGATGTCAAGATTGTGGGCTGGTACCGCCTGAACAGGGCAATACTGAGACGGCTCTGTGAGCTGTGCAGTGATGTGATGCAGGCACCCACACGACTGAGTCATGCTCTGTCAGTGGAGACAAACTAACAGCCTGCATGTGCTTGCTCACCACGAGTACCTTCCAGAGACCAACAGGGGACACCACAGGCATAACACAGTCGGCCACATCACACATCCTCACCCAATTCCTCAGTGCACTGCTGCCACATGTCAGGAGTACATCTATCTCCCCAGCACCATGGGCGGAGCGCACAGCAAACATACAGGAGTTCCACAGGGTGCCGCATGCCTGGCATGCATGGGGCGATAGAGACTGCACCCATGTGGCCATTTAGAGCCACCTGGCCCCGATGGGGCCACCTACATGAATCAGAAGGGATATGCCAGTGTCAACTGCCAGGTGGTGTGTGATGCCAGTGGGCGCATCATCACTGTCTGTGCCACGCACCCTGGGGGAGCACATGATTCCTTCATCTGGTACCAGTCAGCACTGTGCCATCGATTCGAGAGTGGGGACATCCCCAAAGGTCATCTAGTGGGTGAGTATGCATGTAGAACTGACAAATCATGGGCAAGAGGGGGTATGCCAGAGGTGCCATGGGTGTGGCACACAGGGTTTGGGGCAGTCTGAGCCTGAACAAGACACTAACCTCCACTATCTCACACAGGTGACAGTGGATACCCACTCCATCCCTGGCTGCTCACACCCTACCGGCGGCCCATGACCGCATCGCAGCAACACTTCAATGAGGCACATGCCACCACACGCAACATCATTGAGCGGGTGTTTGGGATGCTGAAGGTGCGTTTCCGTTGCCTGGACACCTCTGGTGGTGCCCTACAGTATAGCCCCTCAAAGGCCTGTGGGATATTCCTGGCCTGTTGTATCCTGCACAACATGGCCAAAGACTGTGGGATAGCCGTACAGGTCGAAGAGGGGGACAGCGATGGGGATGATGGTGATGCTGGTGACGATGGGGGTGGGCAGTCCCCCCTTGGCCGACAGGACCCCCGACTGATCCGGCTGGCCCAGCTGCACCGGGACACCATCACAGAGGAGCACTTCAGCCAACACAGGTAAGTCATGGGGCCATGTGCAACCACCAGTGGCTAGGGCACAACCCACATACACACATGGACACACACCAGGGGTGCATGCTGGCAAGGGATGTGGCAGGACACAGAAGCACACACACACATACAACCAGGGAGGGGTGAACAGTAACACGCCACATGGATGGACACACACACATGCACACACAATAGGCACAAAGTGCACAGGGGTCAGGTGCAAAACAGAGCTGGAACACAAACACTAGCAACACACATGTCCACAGGCCACCATGTCCACTGACTGTCTATGTGCGTGTGTCAGATGCTGGGCACCATCGCACTTTGGTGTACAGCGCAATGCAGGCATCATCATGCACATGTACCTGGGGACAGCAGTCGGGAGGGTGTGCAGGTGGACCGTGTGTCTGCGTGTAGGGCTGGGCACCCACTGGGGCACTGCCCACCAAAACACACAATGCACACAGGGCAGCACCAGACAGGGCCCGCACTGGGAGACAGGTCAGTCTTGCGGCACAGTGCCACATCTGCCTTGGATGCATGGGCGGCCCCGCCGAGACCCAGCAGCACTGGCAGGCTGAGCACGGGCCTCATGGGGTGGCACCGATGGTCCACCAGGGGTTCCACTGCGCGAACGCGACTGTGCCCGCACAGGTGTCTGCAGCACACCGAACATACCTGCACCAGGAGTGCTCGGGATGCCCACAGCTGAACCTGGCATCGACAGGGTGGGTGTCGACGATGCCGGGAATGGGAGGATAGCGAACTGCGCCTGTGTGATGGCACACATGGGCACCTGACTGTGTGCCCATTGTGGCCATGGACAGCCACCAATGCCTGTGTTTGCCTGTCAATGGCAGCGGTCACATCCTCCGCAAATGCTCAATCCGTGACAGGATCCTATCAGTGTCCCTGCTGTGTCACTCCCACCCACTCCAGAGCCACACACAGTGCCTCCATGGGCGATTCGCAAGGCCGCATACTGCTGCTGTGCTGATGCCTGCAGTAGCGGGGGTGTGCTTGCCAAAGAGGTCGTCTACCACCTCGGCAACCTGTCCCTTGGGGTATGGAAGGGCCTGATGTTCAGCACCCCTTGAGAGTTGGTGCTGCTCACCAGGACCAGGTATGGGCAAGTCCACAGGCGGTGCACAGATGCCACCACTGGACCCTGAACCCCCAGTCCCAGTGGGTGACTGCTGCTGCTGCCCCTCCACCTTCTGTGCCCAAGGGATCAGTTGTTCTGCCACTGTGGCCGCAACAGTGCCACTGACCTGACCAGCCACCGGTGCTGCCCCACCGTGCTGACAGGCACAGCCTGGGACTGTGCTGACATGCTGGCACACATGTCGTAACCAGCCAGGTCCATGGGCGTGAGCTGGCCTGCTGTGTGTCCATTCCGTGACACACACATGTCACTGCCCATAATGGTCATTGCATCATCAATGGTGCAGATCTGTGCCACAGCCACAGCCATAGTGTGCTGGCATCCTTGGACGCCAGACCACTGAGACACAGGAAGGGCCTCCCCCACACCTGTCTCAACGACATCAGTGTTGGCAGCCAGGCGGACCCACTGTTGCAATGCTCGCCGGCTACCTGCAGAGGTGGATGGTCCCTCCCCCAACTCCAGATGACTGTCCACAGTGGACAGGCCCTCCACCGCTGACCCCTGCAGATGCGCAGGATCTGTAACAGAAAGTAAGGACATGTTAGTGCATGTGATCTACCCTCCCCCCCCGACAGACCATGACATACCATGCAGTGATGGGCTATCACCTGTCTGGAAGCCACCTCCTGGAATGCCCTCAATGGCACTGCACTGCATGCTTGCAGTGAGCCTGTCCTCTGCCGGGGTCAGCTGCACCACCTCCGGCTGGCCCCCGCCTGTTGCAGCACGTGCCACCCTGATGGCAGCCACCTTCTCCTTCACCCTCCTCCTGTCGGTACCCATCTTCTTCTTACACTCCTGCACAGAGCACTGGTGGTTGCCGTGCAGGTTGATGGCACGTGCCACCCTCTCCCAAGCAGCAGCATGGGCCTGAGGGGTGCCCCGCCGTCCACTGAGCAGTGGCTCCTGATTGATGTAGGCCTCGAATAGTGCCTCCGTCTCGGCCTTGGTGAAATTGGGCCTCCTCTTCTGCCCACCATCGTTGTCCTCCTCACCCAGTCCTCGCTCGGTCATTATTCAGCCTGTATGGGTGACAGTGGTTACCTGTGACTGTGCAGTACAAAGCAAGACCCTGATACCACAGTCCAGAACACCACACAGCATGCAATTAACCAATAAACTGCAGTAACCGAATAAGGCCACTGCAGAACAGTGTCGTAATTTTA